>JAFEMH010000778.1:0-623297 GCA_022495995.1 Adenophora triphylla var. japonica
GGGAAAAAGAATTGGCATTTTTGCCACATTTTTTTCAATTAAAAATTACATGTGAAAATTCGAAGAATTGTGATTTCTCTTTTTTTTTGAAATTGAATATTGCATGTTGATGATGATGATGATTTTTTTGTTGAAATTGAATTTTGATAATTGATAAATGATGATGCCAACGCATGCATTTTGTTTGGAAAAGAATGGGCATTTTGCCAATATGGGATGTATGTATATTTAGGATATATATTTTTGAAAAGTGGGACGGATTTTTCCTCCCGTAGGAATGTAAGATGGATGATATGCATGTATGCATTTTTTTGTTGAAAATGGGAAGATTTTTTTCATCCGTAGGAATGCATCTTTTTTTTTTGATGAATGCATTGGGGACATGCAAGAAATTGTTTTCTTTTATGTAGAGAAAAATGGGGCTATGCTCATTGTATGGTGTCATGCCTATCGAAATTTCTTTTTTTTTTTTTTAATGTATATGCGAATGCAAAAAAAAAATTTTTTGACATTTTCTCTTTCTCTTTTTCTTTCACGGGCGGACACCGTTTTGTGACAAGGAAGGCTGAACAAGATGAAGACTCGAGGAACGATAGAGTCTATGATTGACTTGTGGGACCCACAGGCTTCCGAATGCGGGCCGAGGAACTTTGTCGGAGTCCGAGACGGTTTGTTGTTGAGACGGGACTCTGGGAGTTCATCGAGTGCTTGAGGGGGCTCGACAGAGTTCCCTAAGAGCCGAGGCTTGATGTTCTGCTCTGGCGCAGCATTGGTGGGACACGACCCGCACATTCCAGCTTCTTGTCGGGCGAGGCGGCTCTTACGCCTACGACTGCTTCTGCACTGGGATCACATGTGCCCTTGGATGGGACACGGACCACCTGAGGTGCAAGGGTGGCTACGGAGTGACACGGTCCTGCAGAGGACTTCCTTAGATTTTCCCCTATTCCCAAAAAGGGGATGGGGATGGAGTGTGCCGTGGTCTGCGGTAAAAATCTAGAGTGACCATCGCGAGGTCCGCAGGTCGGGGAGGATAGGTTTAGCACGGGCAGATTGCTAGGTCCTTCCCATGTGGTTTACTTTCTCGAGTCGCTCTTTGGTCATGCTGAGGGAAGGCGGTGCTTTACCTTCTGTGAGGTCCTTGGAGGACATGGAGACAGTTGGAGATATTTCCTGGGGGGAGGCCGGGCTGGCTGAGCTGTACTTCGCTCTTGATAGATACAGCCGGAAGGCTGTGAGCTCCTTGTACTGCTTCGAGTTTGCTCTGGAGGTATAAGCTCTCTTTTTGCTTTCCCTCTTTCCTTTAAACACGCACTTTTATTGCAGCTGGATTGATTCGATTTTTACCTTCCGCAGGTCTGGGCGTTGGAGTTTTTCCACGTCACGGTGTGGAGCGGCCTGGGGCGTGCGTCGGGGCGTGCTCCGGCCATGCAGTGTTTGGTCCAAGCATGCCAGGAGGGGGTAAGCCTCCGGGACGTACGATTCTGAGGTGCACGGATTGCCTTCCTCTTTTGGGGGAGGTAGAGAACGGATGAGGGGATGATATTCTTCCTCGGGATCGCTTTGAGGTAGCGCAGCTGAAGCGCGCTGAGACCTGGGCAGTGCAGCGGAGGATTTTGAGAGGCCTGACTTGCGATGCCGTGTCTGCTGGGAGAGAGGGTGGCGCGGCCGGCATGGCGTGAACTGGCCTTAGAGGACACCGATGGAGCCACCGCCGATCTGATGCACCCGAGCGGTCGGTCCCAGTAACCTGGGATGATTACCGGCAGGGCGGCACTTCTCGGACTTCGCGCGGTCGAGCCGTATGTGACGTTCGTCTAACAAGGGCGGTCGAGTCATCGGGTTTCGGAGAGGGAGGGGCTTGGGGTGCCGCGTGTACCCTCGAGCGGACTTTCCCTACATCCAGGGATGGGGTCCGGATTCAAGGTGCAGGTCCCTCATCCCGAGCGGCTTCACACGAGCTTTCCGGCCTGGGCCAGGTATGAAGGTATGGCTTCACCTTTTCCCCTTCTTTTCTTTCTTTTGTTTCATCATTTCTAGCATCACTTCTTTTTTTTTTGACGGTTTATTTATGAGGTTTTCGGAGGTGGTCGTCGAGCGCCGCAAAGCAAGTGATCGAGGTATGAGAGATTAGTGCGGAGGATGAGTTGCTTGCGGGGCACCTCGAGGCTAGGACGGAGACCGCGGCCGGCCTGGGCGGGAGGCTTCTCCTGTCCCTCGGAGACTTCTTGAGACCCCTTCTTCTGCTCATTGATCACCGCGCGGCTGCCTTCGGAGTGCGCGTCATTCTTGGGGATGCGCCCGCGAAGGGAACACGTGCTTGGCAAGCATGGTGGATCGTCTCCATATGTTAGGAGTCGGACGCCTTCACCTTCGGATTCGATTTCTTAGAGGAAATACTCGGGTTTACCCTGTCAAGTGTGCCGGTTGGTTCCGGCAGAGCCTCTTGTCGAGGGTGAGGACGATTCTGAGCCCGAGAATTTCTCAGGGCTCCTGACGAGGCGGGCCGACTGGCAGCGGGCCGGGGGGACATGACACCTGGAGACTCCGATTGATTTTTTATATTTTTTTTTGAGATTTAGATTTGTACGGGTCATGCACATTTTTTTTTGGATGTAATAATTTAGAATCTTCTTTATGTTTATCTCTTTTATTCTTTTTTTTTGTACACTCTCTTTTTTTTTTGGAATGTAACAATTTAGGATTTTATTTTATGGAATATAAATCCAAGTCTGAATATGCAATTATTTAGTGAGCATTGGTTTTTTTTTTTGCAAGGGTGTTTGGTATATGGACTGGTTTCGAGGAGGGTTTTTGCACAAGTTACGAGCAACGGGACGGAATATTCCTCTTTTGGTGTGGCGGCTTCAGATGCAGACCTTTCTGGTGCGTGACGCAAACTTATCTCAGCGCGGATCAGGTCGGCTTCTGACATTGTCTTTTAATTATTGGTTCAAACCTGGTCTTGCTTTATTTCAAATTCAAATATCCTCTTCAACCTCCAATCCAGACGGCCATTTTCAAGAAAAAGAGAAAAACCATGGAAATGGCCAAAAATTCTCCAAAATTGTCCAAAGAAAGGCAAATGTTGTTCTTTGAAAAGTTAAAGGAGTAGTGTAGGGAGATCATGCACGAGAGAAGATCATTCTTTTGAAGAAAGGTTGCAAGGGTGCAATGCTTGTGGTCTCTCGGAGAATTGACTGGATTATGACCTCTTAAGAGCTTCTTCTTCGTTTTAGGATACTCAAAGGCATGTCTTTTGCCTTTCCCTCAGCGAGATTGTTAGGCTGTGGAAGGATTTCGGGCCTCTCTTGGAGAGTACAGGAGGTGGAGGGGGTAGCGGTCCCTTTGCCGGAGGGCTTTATTTGGCTGACAGATTATTCGTCCTCCCTTCATCTTTCCCCGGAAGAAGCGCAAGGTGTGGTCCGCGATCCCGATCATCTCGATATTTCCGGTCTCCCCGGCAGACTTAGGGGTCTCAGTTTGGTGGATGATGCCTATTGGGATGCCTTTGCACTTTGTATGTTTGGCACCCTGTTCATAGTCTATTCCTTCGAGATTTGCCATCGATCTCTCCTGGATATTGTCGTTCATTGTGGCACCGCAGAGATGTCGTTCCCCCTTGATTCTCGGGGAGACTTTTCGTGCTCTCGGCAGGGTTAGCTGCCGGGCGGCGGTGCATGCGCGGGGCAGCCCGTTTCTCTTGACCCTGCTCGCTGATGGAGCGTTTGGGGGTTTATCGGGAAACCTTACGATATGATCGAGGCCTTGGATTTTTGCCAGGAGCACGTGTTGACCAGATTTTGATGGTCGGGGGCTGGTGGGAAGCGTTGGATGGCGGGTCGCCGGGCTGAAGATGTCGGGGTGGTTGGTGACTCGTTGGCGGGTGGAGCACAGGGGGTGTTTCAGGGACGGATCCCAAGTGGTTATGCTTCAAAGATTTCTGAGTTAAGTTTCTGTCAGTCAAGCTATCGATCCTGAGGACAGCTCTGGCTTGTGGAAGGGTTCCTTGTGAAGGTTTTGATGCGGTATAGCCACCGGGGTGGTGGCTCTCTGTTTTGAGTGGACAACCCTCGGTGTTTCCATTTCTTTCCCGAGCATGGAGGTATGATGCCTTTCCTCCTCGGGGTCATTCTAGCCGCGTCAGGGACCGGTGTTCTTGACCACTTGGTACACTGGGACTGGTGCGAGGGCATGTCGAGGAGACTCGGGTGGCTATTTTGAGACGGCGTGAGGCCATTATGGGTGCGGAGGACACCTCGCTGCTTGAGAGGAGGAAGGCCGAGGCGGAGGCCAATGTCATGGCAGGAGCAGACGGCCTGGCTCGTTCCGAGGCTCCAGTGAGAGGCAGAGAGGAGGGCTACTATGTTCCAGCTAAGTTGCAGGAGATAAAGAGATGACGCTTCAGCTCCTAAGGCCCCTGACGGAGGCAGAGCTAGTGGGGCCCTGTTCCTATACCAGAGCTTGGTAGGAGGAATGCCGACATTTTTCCAACCAGAGGGAAAGACTCGGAGGGGGGAAGAAGAGAAGGGAGAGGCCGGTGCGGGTGGCTTGGAGTGACTCCTAAGGATTTCCAAGTATCCCTTTCTTGCCGTGGCAGACACATTAGTTTGATTATGCTATCTTAGTTTTCTTTTGGCAGGTTGCCGGTTATTAAAATGAACCCAACTTTTGGACTCGTCAAAGAGCTTTTAACTTGTAATGAATATTTAAATTGCTTTAGAGTTTTTGGGGACACTTAAGTGGTCTGATCAATTGTATTGATGCCAAAGTATGGCTTTTATTTGTGCTTTAGAACCAAACCGTTTCCAGCTCCTACGTTCCCCTCATTTTGAGGAGCTTAGACCTTGGTAGTTCGACCTGGTGAACTCTTTTTTGTTTTTTTTTCTGCAACGATAGCTTTTTCCTGGGCCGCACTTTTCGGGTTTCTAACCTAGTTGGGTATTACTCTTTTAGCACTCTTTTTTTGTTTTTTTTTTGGTCTTTTTTTTTTTTGGTACAACACTCTTTTTTACCTAGATTGCCCTTTTCAAGGATTCTCTAACCTAGTTCAATATTACTCTTTAAGCACTCTTTTTTTTTGTGTTTTTTTTTGTTTTTTTTTTGTTTTTTTTTTGTTTTTTTTTTTACGCGTAATGTCTGCAAGCTCTGTCGCCATTCACTGCGTGTACTGAGGGATTGCCGTTAGAGGGTCTGCAAGTTGCATGGCTCCTCAGAGAAGAATCTTGTCGACGGCGTATGGCCCGACCCAAAGGGTTGCAGGCTCCCAGTTTCCGAGAGGGTTGATCCGGGCTGGGGGCTTTTCTTTTAGAGCGAGATCGCTTCTCGGATCTCCCGATGCTGTACTTTCTTGTCGAAGGCTTCTCGCCAGTTTTTCTTCCTTGGTAGGCTCGGATGTGTTCCATGGCCTTGCCAAATCGACGTTCGTCTCACTACAGGCCAATTCGTCGTGGCAGCCTCGGAGCCATTCGACCTGGTTGATCTGGCTTTCCAGCGGTGTGCAAAGCGAGGTGTTAAGCTCGGTTGGGAGTGCCGGCTTCCATTCCAATGTGACGGCAAAGGTCTTTCCCCGGTTGCGGTACTGGCTAATATTCTGTAGCCCCCAGAATCTGCCAGTATTAACTTCTCGGGCCAACCTGTTCCTTGGGCAGCCATTTTCCAAATGGTGTTTTCCAGAGTCTTGTTTGCTACTTGACGGCTCCGTTGGTTTGGGGCCTGTAGGGAGATGATTTGTAGACGCGTTGTCGGAATACCGCCAGCAGTTTTTCACATTCCCCTTCGAAGTGGGATCCCATTATACTGAAATGAGTTCAAGGGCGGTGACCCGTATCAGCACATGAGGTTTTCTTTTGATGAAGAGGGCGACTTTCTTCGAATTGAGGATTTTGTAAATTTGGCTTCAACCCACTTGGTGAAATAATCCACGGCTAAGGACAGACTCATCACCGTTCTTGCCTGATGGTGTGATTTTGCCTATGACATGGGTTACCAAGATAGCAGAAAAGCAGAGGGTTGTAATGCAGTGTAACTCGTGAGGAGGCAAGTTAATTAAGATTTAGAGTATCGGCTGACATTATAGCGGCTTTTGAGCAAAGCTGGATGCGGTCGGCTTCCATGGTGATGCAAAAATGCCCATTCTCAGTATGATTTGCAGTCAAGAGCTCAAGAGTTTGATGTGAGGGCCGCAGGTACCACCATGTATTTCTCTCGTGAGTTCGGTAGCCTCTTGTTTGCTAGGTACATCGCGGGAGGGGGCCTTGATAACGTTTTTTGTATAACATGTTTCCCAAAAGAACATAATGGGAGGCGAGCCGCTTCAGGGTGAGAGACTTTTTGCTTTGATTCCTTCTTTATATTCCCCATCTTCATTTTGAAAGAGGCCTCGCCGTCCTTCAGGCTGCTTCGTAAACCTGAGGTATACCAGGGATCATTAATCAAGCCAAGCTTCCGCTTCAATTTCGAAGCAATAGGCGGGGTTTTCTTCTCTCCGACTCTGAATGGTTTAGCCGACTTTCCTTCAAGTATTTCGACAAGAGAGGCTAGTATAGCCAGAGCATCTACGAACCTGTTTCGGTCTCTTGGAAGGTAGCATGAAAGACTGATTTCTTTGAATTGAGTTACTAACTCTTCCATGTAAGCATGATACTTCTGCAAACCAGGATCCACGGTCTTCCATTTGTTAGAGACCTGATTGATGATGAAGGCGAGTGACCGTAGCCTCCGATTCCTTGATATTTCTTCAAAAGGCGGCTTCAAACCCAGCTATACAAGCTTCATATTCAGCGGCATTGTTGGTGACTAGAAGTTGAGCCTTGCCTCTATGGGGGTGTATTCGTCATAGGGATCGGCCAGAAGCATTCCTATCCCGTTCCCCCTTTTGTTTAGACAGGGTCGAAGGAGACTGCAGCGATTTTCTCCTTGAGAGCGAAGATTCCACTCATCGGGAGTCCAAGGTTCGCAATCCTCGGGACTCGTCCAGCTTGGGAGTTCAAAGGGATGTCTGCCCAGTATGCGTACTTTTACGGATTTCCTTGAAACATGCACGATGTCACTCTCGGCCAGAAAGAACGACCATTTTGCCAATCTTTCAGTTTAAAGATGGAAACTCTGAGGAACGGATACTTAATGGGGTCTATCCTTGAAACAGGATGTATCGGATGAGGCTGCGTGTAGTTGTTTCAACTTTCCTACCCAACCCGAACCAAACATGCGCAAGTCTTCTCAAGGCGGAGTAATTGAATTGGCTTCCCTTGAAACTCTCTGCTTACGAAATAGATGGCGTTTTCGACTTTGGAATCTTTTCTTCTCTTTGAGCTGGCATAGCCCCAATTGCTGTGTGCGTGACGCACCAATGTAGCAAGAGTGGCTTTTGCGGGTGTGGTGCGGGCGAGATGAATCGGGATTCACAAGGTATGCCTTAATCTGTTCAAAGGCAGCTGACATTCTGGGGTCCGTACTATGTAGGCATTCTTTTTCATCGACTTTGAAGATTGGCTCGCGAGGTCGAGGTCAGTGAACTGCAAAGCGGCTTATGTATTTGCAGTCTTCCCATGAAGGATTTCACTTACTCATTATCCGTGGTGGCTTCATTTCAACTATCGCCTTGATTTTCTCGATACTACTTCGATTCCCCGTTCTGTCACCATGTGTCCTAGCATCTCTTGCCTCGTACTTACACCGGAAGGTACAGGTTGGATTGGGTTTGGTCTCATGCTGGTCTCAAAGGCGGCCGAAGAATTTTCTCAAATGAGCCAAGAATGCTGGCCATCGATCCTCCGGAATGTCTTATCGTGTTGATCCACGTAGACCTCAATTTCTTTGTGGATCATGTGCATGAAGACAGAGGATGCAGCTGCACTTCTCGGTTCGTGACCCCAGCATTCTTTAGTCCGAATGGCATGACCGTGTCGCGGTCTGTGCCCCAAGGGGTTGTGAAGGCTGTTTTGACTTGATCTTCTTCTGCCCATTTGATTTGGTTGTCAGGCGGAACCATCGCAAAAAGAATTGACTTCGTGGTCAGGATGGAATGTGCCAAAAATGTGGATGTTTGGCAGGGAAAATCGTGTTTAGACTGGCTTTGTTGGGCAAGTCTAGAAGTCTGCGCAGCATCAATCTTTCCATTGGCCTTGAGCACCGTCACTCTGTTGGACAGCCATGTTGGGTGTTGGATAATCCCTGATAAAATCGTTCTAGAGCATCTTTTCTATTTCCTCTTTCACTTGTAAGGACCATTCCAACTTAATTCTTCTTAGCAGCTGTCCCTGCTGGCTTGACTTGTTCAGTCGAGGACGGTGTTCAATCTTCAGCTATGGAAGGGTCGAGGCACTGGCAAATGTTCTTATAAACCATGCGAACACATCCACGAATTCTTTTGGCCACTCAATTAGGGCAACCCTTTCAGCTCCCTTCGAAGAAACTACCGGTGCTGCGTCTCTTTAGGCTCTTCAGCGGTTCCGAAATTCACACTTGTCAAAATCTCTTCCCGGCAGCTCCCAGACTCAATTTTCCTCTTTCCGGACAGCACCCTTGAGGGCTTCTTTGATATCTGTCCCATTTGATGTGTCTGCCTCTTCATCTAGTGAATCGGTCTGGCTGCTTTTGGATTATTAGTTGGTTCATCATTAGTTAAAGTGGCAATTAAGGGATACTCAGAAAGGTTCATCATTTCAGTGAAGACAAAGGGAATGCAACGTTCGGCTGCGGACTCGTAGTCTTCAAGGCGTGAGACCATGAGGAACGACTCGGGAAACTAGAACTGGTGATGAGAGACTCGGAGGACTTTACAAAGGTTGACACGGAAGGACGAGGGACCGATCCAAGCTTGGTGATCATTTCCTCTTTGGTAGCAACGGACGGGCCTGAAGAGAGTTTTCCAATTATTTCACAAGCGGCAGTCGCCTCGGTGGCTTCACAACTCAGAAAAGGCATGATCTCTGTGCTCCCCTCTTCATCGTTGCTATCATGTTGTGTGAACCAGAATCGGCTCTGTTTGGCATCTGGAGGCTGAGCATGTGCGTGTAGGGATCTTCCTGATTGCAGGGACTTCCGTTTCGTCAGCGTCTGACCGCTCAAATCCAGATGTAAGGGCGCATTTACGTCTCGGTGAGCTGTTCGGGCCCTCGTGTCCCATGCTCGAGCGGAAAGGCTTGGCAGGTAGTTCAGCAAGGAGGACGTGCACACGACGTTCATGAGATTGGAGGGCCGAGTCCTGCCGTGTTTGCTGACTTTTCTCATGAAAATGCCTCGCAGGTGAGGCCAAAGAATGGGTTTGCGGAATCCTCGACGATCTGTGATTGAGGACCGGAGACTTGTGTGCCTGTATCATGGCAGTGTTCAAGCATTTCCTTCCAGGTGAGTCTTCCAAGTGTTGGAAATAGCAATTGAATTTGATGAGTCGAACTTCTTCGAGAGTCAACTCACTTGAGTGTGTCGACATAGTTGGCATTGCTGGATTCCAAAGGGCTGCTGGCGAGACTTGCCTCTTGAAGGATGTCACCCCGGTGTTTGATGCTGTGGGCGTTCTTCAGTGTTATTTCAAGCTTCGGTTCCCTTGCTGAGAAGAGCTGTACAACCACTTTATGAGTTGAAGGTCTCCCTACAGGTTGAGTGAATTTGACGCATCAGTGGAGAGTGGAGGCTATGGCTTTCATGTGATGCGACAGAGGACGCCCTGGTAAGGATGTGAACTCGGAGGGGATATCCATTACATGGAACTTCGCGGGCACCATTTGGGTTTCATACCGAGTTCCAGAGTCACTGTCCCCCGAATGGGGACGAGACGAACCGTCGTAGGCTTTGACAGCCAGATAGATGGGATCACGCGCCTCTCGTTTATGCGAGAAGACCCTCCGTCATGCTGAGGGGAAGGGGGCATTTACCCGATGATAACTATCCACTGATACCCCGGGGAGTGACATCGTGTAGAGCCGAATAGTGATGTACAAAGCTTCATTGTGTTGGGAGACATCTCTTGGCAAATCTTCGTCGCAGAAGGTGATCGTACTCCCGTATAGGTGAGGATCATAGATTGGGGACGTGTACGTGATGGAGAGTCATCATCAGTCAATTCGTGCCCAGGGGGGCGGATTGGGAATAATTGTAAGGTGCCCCTCGAGGTAATCTCGATTCCTCAAAGTGAGCTGTGAATTCAGAGGCGAGACAACAATGAGGGCTGAATCTCAACCACAGTCTCAGGTTTGACTGCTGCTTTAAATTTAAAATGTTAAGCAATCTACAATGTTTTTAGCGATTCCTTATTATTAGTTAACCATTTTAATGGATCTTATGAAGCTAAGCATGGAACGGGATGACGAAGTATTTGCGGCTTGTTAAATCCTTGGCGCGGCACGGTTTGAAGGCTTCACCTTCCGACAAATATCAGCTAGGGAAGACAACGTTGAAGGCGATGCATGCTAGCCACAGGGAATCAAGTTGCAAAAGCATGTTGAATAACGCCATGTACCCATAATCCACTTATCTTCACATCCGGCTGATAGATCAACTTTGAAGTGTCCCAAGTAAGACCCGACAACAAACAATGCAGCCAGCCGCAGATTCCATGAGCATTGTGTGACATCTTGGACAGTCGCCCATAATGGAAATTTCTGCGGGGACGGAACGGTGCCTCAAGATGTTCAAAAATGCAAGAGCATTCGGGATTAAGTGTATCCGATTTATACTAATTGATAATGTATTATTTGTTCGTAAGTCTTTTACGGGATTATATATGAGGTGCCTAGAACCTAAGCAAGTGAGCAGGTGTTGGAAAAAAGAAGCTGTCGTGATGGTATATGCGGCAATCGTGCAGGGGGCAGGAAATCAACTTTCATGCCAAGGTTATACTCGGGACCGGGGTATTATTGGCACAACTATGAGACAAGGCAACGCGACTAAATATGTACGAGAAATGTGACGGCATGCCAAAGAACATAAGCAACATCCTGCACCCAACTGCCGGAACGCTCCGTCCCGTCTTATGTACCGCATGGCCGCTTCATCCGATGGGGCATGGATATCGTTGGCAAGTTACCCGAGCTCCGAGGGGTAAAGTATTCATGTTGGCCATGACAGAGACTATTTCTCTAAATGGATTGAAGCGAGGCATTCGTTCAAGTTAGAGATAAAGAAGTTATTTCTTTCTTAAAGAGGAACATCATCGGCTGATTTGGAGTCCACTTGAGAGAGTTATTTGCTGACGATGGATCTCGGTTTATCGGTAGAAAAACCTGAGACTTATCGTGCAAGATGGGGGATCCCAAGTTGATTACTTCCAACTCCTGTGCATCCTCGAAGCTAATGGACAAAGGCTGAATCAACGTGCAACAAGTTGATCACATGACAAGCTTTGAAGAAACGCCTTGGTAGAAAGAAAGGACGATGGGTTGAAAGAGCTGCACCACTTGTGCTTTGTGGACGAGATAGGAACCACCCCTAAGTCAGCTACGAGGTCACACGCCCTTCTCCTTGGTGTTCGGAGACTGAAGCGGTCCAATCCCACGGTAGAGATTGCTCTGTGCCCACGCGGCCAGATCACGGTTTGATAACGCTGAAGACGAGCCCGAGATTGTACTTCAGCGAGAGACTTGGATCTTGCTATAGATGAACTCGGAGAGATTTAGCTAAAATCGAATGGCATTTGCCTTTATCCAGACAAAGAATAAGCTAAATCCTACAACAAGAATATTCGTGTAAGAAGAGTTCCGGGTTGGAGACATGGTGTTGAGGCGAGTCTTTCGAGAACACAAAGGAAGTTAAATCTTGCCGGCAAGTTGGGAGCTAAATGGGAAGGTCCATATTTAATTGATGCGGAAGAGCTGGAAAAGGAGCTATGCTGGCTTTCAACCTTGGGATGGCGGCAAGGGATACCTAGAAGGCTGGAATGCTATCAACTTGAAAGCATATTTCATGTAAGTTGCGGCTCAGTTCTTTTAAAATTCGGACAAACGGTATGATTTAATTATTGTCATTTCAATTTCTGTTATTTCAATTTGATTATATTTTTGGACACTTTCTGACTTAAGCTGTATCGAGCAGGGTGTTATGAAAGCTGGCACCCACCCCTATTTCTTGTGTTTGTTTTGCAAGGGAATAAAATAAGCTTGCACCAGGTGCTGACAAATCGATGTAGGCATATGCTTCCAACTTTCTCCACAAGTCGGTAGAACTAATTGATCGTCGACTTGCGGACCTGACGAAACGAACAACTTGATTGAGTTTCAAGTAAGTATTACACATGATTAATGTTGTACGATATTTACTTATTCCATGATTAGCTAAAGCTTGTCTCACGTTTAAGGTTTTACATACCCTTCCTAAGGTTTAAAGATTTCACATCTTTCTAAAGTATCAAAGGTTCAAACACCTTCGGCCCCGTGCGCACCGTTTTTCCACATTTGACCCAAGTTGCCGGGTTGGCAGCTTGTACTTTGTACATATTGATTACCTTCACTTGTGCCCTTGCTCAAATGGTGGACTTTAGTCATTTGCAAATTGGTTGTAAGTCATCTACATGTTACCTTGGAACACAGAGTTTAAAAAGGCATCAGATATCATTGCCTAACTAAACCATAGTTTTTACAACTAAAAATGCCCAAAAGGGATCAACCGCTTTCTGAAATCCCTACCTAGAGTTAGGGTCATCCAAAAAGTTCAAAGCCTCATTGCCAACCGTAGGCATGGCAAGAACAACGCGGACACATGTTCTAAAAACATCCAACCACATATTACATCCTCGAAAACAAAAACAAATATGTTTTCTACTTCTAACATCCTGAGATTAAGAAGTACGTTAAAAAGCTTAATTGTTTCCATCCTCCTGGTTATCACCTACGTGCTCAACATTTGTGTCATCTTGAAGCTTAGAAGTGACTTCTCCGGCCTCTTCATCTATGATACCTTTCGGGGTGGCCTTCTCGTCTTCCGGGTTCCATTCAAGGTGTTTGCCGGCTGATACTCCTCAATCATTTGAATTACGGCCTCAAAAACAACCTTGCCTCCCTAGTCAAACGCTCCTCCAAGACTTTCATGGCAACTGATGGGCTTGATTCAAGTCTGCATTCTTCTTCATCCATTCCTTGATTTCCATGTCCTTCTTATCAATCTCAACTGCGTAGAAGAGACCTTGGATTCCATTTCCCTCTGTCTGACTTTGACCTTCTTTTCGCCATCAACTTTTGACATCTCGGCTTTACCCTTCGAGCTTCACTTCGCTTGACAACGGAGCTCGCGGCATCGTAAGCACTGTCAAGTTGAAACTTATCACTATCTACTAGATATATCAAGAGAAAAGGTACAAAAATAAGAAGATACTCATACCTTCGTGCTAAAACCTCTTCGATTGGTTCCCAGCATCTACATCAGCGATTTCACTTTTCCTCTTCTTAAAAGACACTATGTCACCCAACATCAACTTAGGCTTGGTGCCTTCATCCATAGGAATATTGGGCTTAGCAACTTCTTTCTTTGGCTTCTTGAAGCGGGCAATCAAGCTGCTAACTCCACCCCGTTTGGGTTGAGAAGTTGTGTACGTATATTGAGCCTAAAATCGGCAAGGTATAAAGATAACCCTAGAGCAACGGTTAGTGTACTTACAGTCGACATCACGGTTGCAATTTGTAAAGCTTTACCGGAACTCTTTTCTTCTTCCTCTACTTCTTCAACCTCTTCCTCACCGCTCGGAGTAGCGAGGGCGCGAAAACTTCCGTTTTCTTGGAGATAGGCGACAACGAAGCAACCACGCTCGATGTGTCGGCACGCTTAGGAAACAATTCATCCAACTTCAAAGGCTGGAAATCAAGATGTTAGAATATTTGAAACAACACAGAATTACGTAGAAATAGAAAAGGAAAATCCTCACCTTCATCCGGCCCGGAAAGAGTTTATCTTTTCCATGTGCTCTAGTGTAGACCTCTTCACATAGAAGAATCTATTCTTCCACTTTCTATCCCTATCGATAGAGTCGGTCACCAAAGCTGTTTGATCTTGATTTAACCCTAAAACCAAATCTCTTGTTTCCATGAGATCTCAAGTCATAAGCGAAGCCAAGTTCCTCCAAATCAACCCTCATGTTCATCTCGGCGCTCAATCTTCCTAGAGTAACCAAATTCCTCCACCCTACAGGCATCAATTGAGCAAAGGCCAAACCAGTTTTTCGAAAAATCGCAGTATGAAAGGGGAAAAGGAAATGTTAGCCCAATCAAAAAAGGGTACTCAAGAAAGCATACCCATTCCTCTGAAGCGCGTCGGAAGTCATTAAAGCATTAGGTTCCGAGAAATTCGGCGGTTTTGGGAAGAACTTCTTCAAGTCTTCAACTTCGTGCAACGGTGAGTTCGCATCTTTCTTCATCGGGGTGGTCGATCATGTTTTGGCAAACGAAACCTTGAGGGAGTTCATCCATGGTAGCGGCAAGAAGGGTTTTCTAAGAGTAAAAAAGAGGTCTAAAGCTTGGAAAGGTTTTTTGCTTTGTGGGGTTTACGAAATGCGAAGAGGCCCTTTTATTTATTGTGATGGCGACGGTTGTAGAGTTATAGGGAGTTATAAGTACCTATCCACTAAAAGGTAACCGCCACTACCACGTTCCTAATCCTTGGTGGGAATCGAAGTGTTAATTTTTGACTCGGCTACTTCCAAATTCAAAAATTAAGGGGCAATTGTTTGAGGATGAATTTAGGTGACAACTAGAAGACTTCAACTTGCGGTATCAACTTGTATCGAACCTTGAGACAACACGGACTCTAATTTGACTATCTCTTTGCGGGTATATTAATTCCTACTTTTCGGGGATTACGATCGGTGATAGAGATTTTTCGTGATGACTCGATCAAGAAAGCATGGGATAATGGGATTGAAGCTCAACAAACCATCCGAGATTGTAGGAGCAACAAAAGTTATCTTCTTCAATCACTTTTAGTATAAATAGAACACACGTTATTGTAACACGCACACACAATCGAAGCTACTGAGTTCTTTTCTCTACATTCTTCCTCTCATTGTAACTTCATCATTTCTATAAAATTCCACCTTTGAGGTTTTATGCCGGCGAACATGTTGTTCAAGGGCTTTCCTCGTTAAATATCTTGTTCATTTAATTTCGAGTTGATTTGCAATTATATTCCATTTAACCCAATCTTAGTCGGCTTGTCAAGTTCTAAAATTTGACCAAAACAATAGGGAAATGCTTCCCATAAACCACATTTTTAAAAAAGAAATTTAGCTTTTAACGGACTAGGATACAATGCGAAAGTAGAGAGACTGGCTAGTAAAAAAGAAAAACATGAAAGCAATTCCAGTTTCTTTCTAGTTTTTTTCGAGGTCCCCTAATTTAGGATTGTACTATCCCGTTAAGAAGTTAACCTCTGTTTGCAAATTGAGAGTTGTTTTATGAATTAGTTATAATAAGCATCTTAAGTTTGATGAAAAAATAGCTCGGTAATTCAAGTAATTAGCATGGCCAATAGTACGGTGTCCCAAATAGTATGCATGTTATTTTTGAATTTGTTTTATTTCCTTATTGTTATATAAATGTTCAATCTAGGAAATGAAATAGAAAGTGATGAAGACAGAGATTAACTTTGAGAATAATAATTGTATTTCCATTGATCACAGGGCTTTGAATTTATACAAATACATAGGAGATATTCTAGGACTAGATTACAACAAATATATTGAAAGATTTATCTAGATATTATATACGATAAACATGGAATGAAAATATATCTAAGTATCTGGTGGATCTTCTCTTTTATTGTTATCATGCCCCCGCAAGATGGACGGCAGGAGAGAGTCCAATCTTGGAAATTAACTCAAGGAATCGTGCGCGCGGAAGAGGTTTTGTCGGTGCGTACGCAGGTGATCCGACCCGGAATATGTGTGAGACTTCGCAGTGTAGGAAGCTTGAACTTGTTCCGAACAAAATGATAATCAAGCGCTAGATGCTTCATCTTGGAATGAAACTTGGGATTTGCAGCAACATAGGTTGCTCCCAGGTTGTCGCAATAGATAGCAGGTGGACTGGAGATGTTGACAGCAAGTTCACGAAGCAGATTTTGGAGCCAAAGTACTTCAGCAGTGGTGGCAGCCATTGCTCTATACTCAGCTTCTGTAGATGAACGGGCAAGGGTGCGTTGCTTACGAGAACTCCAGGAGATGGGATTGCGACCAAGGTACACTATGAATCCAGTGGTGGAGATGTAGTTGTCAGAGTCGCCTGCCCAATCTGCATCTGTGAATGCATGTAGAGAGGTAGGAGAATTGCGGCGAAGGAGCAGTCCATGAGTACTTGTACCAACTAAATATCGAAGGACTCGTTTCAATGCCTTCAAGTGCAGATCAGTGGGTGCTTGAAGATATTGAGAGAATACATTTCTTGCAAATGATATATCAAATCGAGTATATGACAAGTATTGTAAAGACCCAACAATAGCTCGATATTCGGAGGGATCATGGAGAGGAGATCCGGACTGAGCATTGAGGGGAGGATGAGGCACCATGGGGGTTGGTACTGGGTTGGCATCAAGCATATTGGTCCGTGTGAGTAAATCAACAATATACTTGTGTTGACTCAAAAAAATACCATGAGAGTGAGGAATGACTTCAATGCCAAGAAAATGATACAAGGAGCCAAGGTCTTTGAGAAAAACGTGATGCAAAAGAGGAGATGAAGTTGTCAACAAGGGTGGAGTTAGAACCTGTGATGACAATATCATCTACATAAACTAGTAGAAAAATGCAATCCTGTGAGTGTCGCGAGTAAACGAGAGATGAATCCGAGACGCAATTGTGAAAACCAACGAGATAGGAGATAGGTTCGGAGTTCATTTGTACCATGCACGAGGGCTTGTTTTAAGCCATAGATGGCTTGACGAAGCTTGCGGATGTGCGTGGGATGTGTGGAGGCTGACAAACCCAGTGGATTGAGCCATATACACGTCGTACTGTGAGAGAGCCTTGAAGGAAGGCATTGTTGATGTCGACTTGTCGAAGTGGCCGGTTATTGCGGTGCTAATGACGATGCAGTACGAATGGTAGCGGGCTTGACTACGGGGCTGAATGTCTCTGAATAGTCGAGTCCGGGGACGTTGATGAAACCCTTTTGCAACCCGGAGTCGAGCTTTGAGGCGATCAACGAGCCATCGGGTTTATACTTGGTGCGGAAGATCCATTTGCACCCAACCAAGTTACGAGATGGAGTGCAGGGAACAAGGTCCCAAAGTGTTATTGCGGGTTAGTGCATCGAACTCTGTTTGCATAGGCTGCACGCCGGTCGGGGTGTTTTAGAGCTTGGGCAACGAGTGGTGGGGTCGGAGGTGGTTAGAGGAAGGAAACATGTAGGTTTAGTTTGGTGATGGGTTTGGTAATTTTGTTTTGAAGCCGGGTGATTAGTGCGTGCGTTGGTGGAGGTTCGGGTGTGGTGGTGGTAGTAGGGAGTGTGATCGGGAGTCTTTGCGAGAGGTATTGGAGGGTTAGGATAGAGGCGGCCGCATGGGGGATCCGGGCGCACGCCTGAGAGGTCGTAGCACCGGGGGAAACAAGGTGAGGTTGAGGCGGGCGCATGGGGAGAGGTTGGTGCGGGCGCACGAGTAGCCGTGGGTGTGGCACAGGCGGAAAGGGGTTTGAAGGCGGGCGCACAGGGTTATGAGGGGCGGGCGCCTCGGCTGGGTGTGGAAGTGGAATCAATGGTGGGGTTATTAGCTTAGGTTTGAATGAGAAGCCTGGGAGGAGGAGGCACACCGATCGGTAATGGAAGGAAGGGATGGTGTTTGGGGTATGAGATGTGGTATTTGAGAAGGGAAAGACTGATTCGACAAATTTGACATGACGAGAGACGAAGATTTTGTGAGTTTTGGGATCGAGGCAATAATAGGCACTTTGTGTGGGGGAGTAACCAACAAATACACAGGGAGAGGAACGAGGTTCGAGTTTGTGTTTGGTGTAGGGACGAAGCCACGGGTAGCGAAACGGCCGAAGGCTAGCGGAGTTTTTGATAATTAGGAGGATGGCCAAGAAGAATAAGGTGGGGAGATTTCATGTTGAGGGTGGGGGTGGGCATGCGATTGATGAGATAGCTGGCAGTGACAAAGGCAAGGGGCCAGTAGGTTAGGGGCATATGAGAGTGGGTAAGTAAAGATAGGCCGGTTTCGGCAATGTGCCGATGGCGTCTCTCCGAGTACCCATTGTGTTCAGGTGTGTGGGGTGGAGAGGTGAGATGAGTTATGCCATGGGAAACGAGAAGGGAATGAAGACCAATATATTCGCCTCCATTATCACTAAAGATGGTGATGATTGGGCGATTGAAGAACTTTTCAACTCGAGATTTAAATTCGGAGAAAACAGAGGTGGCATCGCTTTTGTGTTTTAAGGGGTAAAGCCATATGTATTTCGAAAAATGGTCAACGAAGATGATATAGTATTTGAAACCATCGTATGAGGTAATAGGGGACGACCACACATCACTGTATAAGACATCAAGAGGACCACTAGAAAGAATTGAATTCTCAAAAAATGGCAATTTATGGCTTTTATTGCAGTCACATGAATTACAATGAAAGCTAGAACAACTAGGAATTTGTAAATTGAAACTACTGCTAAGATGACGAACGATGGGCCGAGGACGGATGGCCTAAGCGATGATGCCACGTTGAAGCAGCGGAAGTGGAGATGGAATGAGCAGCGGGAGAAGGAGGCGACCATTCATAGATGCCCGAGCTAGAATTGCCTTCCAAGAGTGTGACTCCCGTGCGAAGATCCTTCACAAAAAAGGAAGTTGATGAGAAGGAGACAGAACAATTATTATCAAGGCAAAATTTAGAGATAGATAGAATATTACGGGACACAGAGGGAGCACAAAGAACATGATTAAGCGAAAATTTAGAAGTGGGTGTAAGGAGAGTGGTGGAACCAGTATGGGTGATAGGTAGGCCGGAACCATCGCCAATGAGAAGCTCATCAGTCCCATCGTATGGAGAGTGAAGAGCTAGGTTGTTGAGGTCGTTGGTCACATGGTGAGTTGCCCCACTATCAAAGAGCCAAGGTTTTGGTTGGTGGGTGGAGGTTGCGGTGTGGGCACTAGGCTGATTTGGTGGGCGGTTGGTGTTGGTTCGGTTGTTGTTGGGAGGGGGAGGGAATTGTGCATTAGGGTAGATTTGGCGGAAGGTGTGACATTGAGAGAGGAAGTGACCTTCACGTCGGCACCATTGGCAACGGCCTTTGTAGGGTTGAGGTGAGGAGTTGGTGCGAGGGTTGTAGTTGGGAGAGTGGTTAGGTTGGTTGTTGGATGAGCGGGGTTGATTTTTGGTTGTGTAGTTGTGATTGCGGGAAAGGTGGATGGGTTGTTGGGGTTGGTTGTGAGGGTGAACTCACGAGTGATGAGCTTTTCATGGAGCTCGTCAAACGTGATGGGGTTTGCACGGTTCTGGACAGCAGAAGATGACATTATCATAGTCGGGGTCATTGATTTGTTCAAGAATTTTGTCAATGAGATCATCGGGGTCAATGGGTCGGCTTAGAGAGGTTAATTGAGCGGCACAGGTTTGGATATCTTGCATGTATTCGGTTATGGTTGGGTACCCTTCGTGATATTGCGAAGGTGGTCTTTGATTTGTTTAATGTGGCCTTTAGAGGGATTGGCAAAGGTTTTGGCAAAGGGAATTCCAAGCGGCAAGGGTGGTTGAACAGAGAGGATATTAAAGGGACAAGGGAAGGAGATAAGGAACCGGCTAAAGCACCAAGGAGGAGTTTGTCTTGGCGATACCAAGTTTTGTAGGAAGGATTAGGCAAGGGTTGTGGTGGTGGAAGCGGAGCAGGTGGGTTCTCGGCTATAAGAGCAGCTGTGGTTGGGGCGGTGGGAGTGATAGTTTCTGGTGGAGGTGTGTGATCATTGTCAATGAAGTGATGGAGGTCCAAACCTATGAGGGTGGCTTCAATTTGAAGTTTCCAAGCTATGTAGTTGGTGTTGGTGAGTTTGAGAACATGGGAGAGGGAGACAGCAACAAGGGGATGGGTTGGTTCGGCTAGGTTAGGTATGAGGGTGAGGTCTGTGGTAGCCATGGAAGGAGGCGGCAGCAGCTATGCAGCAGAGGGTAGGGTTTTTGATCGTCAATGCTCTGATACCATGATAGACAGAGATTAACTTTGAGAATAATAATTGTATTTCCATTGATCACAGGCTTTGAATTTATACAAATACATAGGAGATATTCTAGGACTAGATTACAACAAATATATTGAAAGATTTATCTAGATATTATATACGATAAACATGGAATGAAAATATATCTAAGTATCTGGTGGATCTTCTCTTTTATTGTTATCAATCTTCTTGGATCTTAAGACAAGAAGAAGAATGAACTACATTTTGTAGTTTGAAGATGCATGCATGGATGAGAGATTTAGGGTAAGAAGAGGGAGGTTATACCTATCTTCTTTGTATTTTGAGGCTTTGGCTTGAATATATGAGTGTTTGAGGCTTGAATGTGTTTAGGGTTTGAATTTGAGAGTGAGTGTGAGTTGGGAAATATTCAAGAGAAAATGGTGACAATTCAAGTGAATTCTCACTGTTTTCTCTCTATATTTCGCCAGAGGTTCAGTGCAAATTGTGTTGTGGCTCCCTATTTTTGTGACTGGAGGGCTCAATTTATAGCCCTCTGAAATATGCAAAGATGTCCGCGCGGATAAGTCCCTTCGCGTGCACTGTTCATTAAATGCAGCTTCAGGCTTTGGACACAAGGAATATTTCTTTTGAAATTCGAATTATACAGCCAGTTTCTGTTCCAGGAAATTCTATTTTTGGTTTTATTCCTTTTGTTTTACTTTTTGAGATTCTTTTTGAGGTTTAACCTTAAATAACAATGCCCACTTTGCCCTCACTTTGTTAGAAATGTTAGGATTGTTAGGAATTGTTAGAATTGTTATAACTTTCGTTAATTTTCTAACGAAAATTCTAACAAGCTCAAATTGGAGCACTTACAGGAAGTTACCCTCGACGATTGCCTGATCATGGTAAACGAGGCCCTTGCCAAAAGAGCTCAAGGCCCGTCATCCCCGAGTGTCTGCACCAGTGGCAGCTTGCCCATGCCGTCAGTCGAAATCATAGCCAAGAATGCAGCCAAGACCGAGTGCATCGACAAAGGAAATGAAGCTCCTCATTCAACTATATGCCAGATTAACCTCGAGAATGCCTCCAGCAGCAACCCTGAAAACATCAACGAATACGTTCTGGACGAAACAGATCAAACTTCAAAAGAGAGGGACGACCACTCGAGTATCAATATGCTCAAGTTTGATCCTCTTCCCAGCCATCACGGTAACGGATCCAAGCAACCCACCGACGAGCTACTGGACTTGATAGAATTGGCTCTTGACCAGGATTACGAGACCATAAACATCATAGAATTCAACACACCCGTCGGTTTGATCGATCAGATGTGGGCAGATTTCCTAGTAGTCGAGATCAGAGAAGGCTGCATGGAATGCCCAACTATGGCTTCCTTCGTGAACATAATCCAAGTATTTCCACCCTTCGGAGAGTTGGATGTGATAACGGTCTTGGAAAGCAGTAAGACAATGTGTACGTACAAAGAATGCTTGACACTCGCAAGAAAAGCCCTCATGGAATTGGCTTTGCAAGAAGCCCACCTTTGGGACAAAGATAAAGCTCGGAAGACTCACAGGGATAAAACCCTTAAAGCTTCGCAAAACACCTCGGAAATACATTTAGAGGCCACTCTGGATCATTTCGACCGCAAGAACTTTACCAGCGGCAATTTCCTGGATTACCACCACTTCTCGGTGAACCCTCTCTGGAAAGGAAAGGCAGTCAACGATCTAGATGACCTAGGAGATGGGATGGAACAACACAAGGAATACCTACTCCAACAGCGTGAAGAATACAAGCGCTTGCCTCCCCGAGAAAAGCAAGCCCTTTGCAAAAGCGACGACGAAGACGATGAAGTTATACTCTTCCAAGCCGATCATGAAGCCAATAAAACTGGAATCCCAAGGGTCCTAGGAGGATGAGAAAGGACCATTTCCATTCTCAAGTTAAAAGGCAAATTGAAAAAGAAGAGCATGTTCAAGGGGAAAAGAAAAATGGAAATAAACCTCCAGAGAATGCTAAAGGAAGATCCCCCATCTCTTTGCCAACGTTCGTTTACGAAACAATCAAGCCCAGGACAAAAACCGGTTACTTGGCGGAACATCCAGGGGAAGCCGTATACTCACCTTCCGATATGCTCGTCACTCAGTTAAAGCAACAAAGAAAGCTCTCCCCAATGGAGGTTTATCAGGATTGTCGAGTACGATTCAAAGAAGCCTTGGCTATTCTGACTTGGGAAGAAATGCAAGCGCTAACTCTCAACGAAGGCTCGACCATAAGAGAGCTAATTTGGATTAAGAGTGGAGGAAAGCTAGCAAACCACGATTACAGTTTGTCCCAGCTTAAGAATGCCATGAGCCTGCTCTGTAAGAAAGAGAAAAACGTTGTGTACCACGAAGAGATCAGAGAAACGGTTTGCATGAATCAAGAATCCTCTAGCCTCACGGAAAGAATGAACGAGACAATGCTCAATCCTAGCAACCATTGCTGCACACTGACATTCGAGCAACTACGCCGAACCATAGGCTCTCTCCCTTCCGAAGCACCTAAACCCGTATCCTGGGACAGAATTCGAAAGGCGGCCGAAGCCCCCAGAAAGATATTAACAGTCAACGAATTGAGAGAGGATGTATGGCCCTGTGCTTCGAAAAATCCTCCACTGACTATGGCTCAACTCAAAGAAACGTGCTCAAAAGAGGCCAAAACCGATGTCAACATTCTGACCCGGTCTGGCCAAATCCATGTGCTACCGCCCAAGGCCAATAAAAAGCCAACAGAACCAGAGCCGCAACCCAGTCGGCACGTACTCGAAGAAGCAAGTTCCGGAAAGGAAGACCCGATCCTTACCCAACTAAAACAGACCCAAGTGAACATTTCCACTCTTCACCAATGTATCAAATTCATGCAAGGAAATTAACTGACAACTGTCTACGGGGATAGCGTCACCACCGAAGGGACCTGCACCAATGGCATTCCAATGTTAGAAATGAAGCACGATGATGATGATATGGGGTTAACTGGGTTTACAATAGAAACTTCCAAGATCCAAATATGAAGCGTAGACCTTCCGTTGTTTTGGGATAAGATTCCTCCTGCCAAGAAAATGATGAAGCTCATGAACTTCATCCCAGGACTGGGGCTCAGCAAAAGGCTACAGGGCCAACACCAAGTCATCGGAGTCAAGGACCACAATACTGTCCAGGAGCTCGGTTATGTGCCTACACCTGATGACGTCAGAAAAGACAAGAAGCTCGCAAGCACCAAAGTCGCGACCCGCAAAAAGGGAACCTCCTACGTCACACCCAACCTCCAACCTTACATCTTTGACCTAGCTCGCTACTTCGTTAAGGGAACTGATGAAGATGAGAAAGGAAATGACGAAACTGACAGAGGAACTGATAAAGATGAGAAAGGAACTGAGGCCGACGGAAGGAACCGATGAAGATGAGAAGCGAACGGGAAAGGTCGGCCACGAGAGGCTAGAAAAGCTAGAAAAGCTGGCACAGAACCTCAAACGTTTCAGAGGACTCAAGGCCAACCCGATAAGGGGAGCGTTCCTCGACGTCACTGCACTACCTGGACCCATCACCACCACCCTTCAGCATGAATACACATTCAAAGGGATCCCCGACATAGAAGAACAGCTCAAAACACTCTTCTTGGGAGACAGGCTGTTCAGTCCAGCCCACGAAGCGACATTCGAAACATTGATTCCAAAGAAGAAGGAACCAGAATTTGTGGAAAACGCTCTAAGTGGACCTGCTCTACAGAACCTCTTCAAAGAAGTCATGGAAGTTCCAAACCTGATTGATCTGGGCTCCGAGGACAGCATGATCGCCATGATCGGGACAGGAGAAGCCAAGCCTTTTGATCCCCAAACCCTCGCCAAAAATCCTTCAATACCATTAAGGAACTGGGTGACTTTCATCGTACCAAGGGCAAGCAAGAAAGATATGATAGACAAATTAGGGCTACTCCCCTATCTCCCTGAATCTAATTTCGAACCTTCTAAGTCTCTCGTTGTTGAATTCAAGTCCGCTGAGTCGTCTGACGGCCTCACGCCAGAAGACTATGATTATGTAGCCAACGTTGTATTTCCCTTCGTCTTAAATGAAAATTTTGACCTTTCGGATTATCCCCTCATTGCACTTTAACAACTGATAAATTAACTAACAACTTAAAAGAAGTTAATAATGATTCACTTGATAAAGAAGCAGACATACTAAACGAACGATACATTAAAGAAGTTCTCAAGCGTGTAGTTGACCGAGAGGAAAATCATGCCCAAGCTCCCGAAGAGGTTATGACCAAAGTGAATCTGGGGTCGGCGCAATAGCCTAAAGAGACACAAGTTGGCAGTTTCTTTGCCGGTGCAGAAAAAGAAGCCCTGATAAATATCCTCAAAGAATATGTTGACGTGTTTGCCTGGTCCTACCAAGATATGTCAGGGCTCGACCCCTCCATCGTGGAACACCGAATCCCTCTGGATCCCGAAGCCAAGACTGCCAAGCATAAACTACGCAAGATCAAGTTGGATTGGTCCCTGCAAGTAAAGGAAGAAATTGTGAAGAAGCTCCGCGTCGGCTTCATCAGAGTGATCGAGTACCCGGCTTGGATCTCCAACATCGTGACAGACACCAAGGCCAATGGAAAGGTCATATGCTGCGTAGACTTCCGAGACCTCAATAAAGCCCGCCCGAAGGACGATTTCCCGCTGCCAAACATCGACATGCTGCGTAGACTTCCGAGACCTCAATAAAGCCCGCCCGAAGGACGATTTCCCGCTGCCAAACATCGACATGCTGGTCGACACCACGGACAATTTCGAAGTAAAATCCTTTGTAGATGGTTTCACCGGATACAACCAAATTAAGATGTCCGAAGAAGATCAGGCCAAGACTGACTTCACCACTCCATGGGGAACATACTGTTATACGGTCATGCCGTTTGGTTTAAAAAATACCGGGCTACCTATCAAAGGGCTGCAACTGCCCTCTTTCATGACATGATCCACAAAGAGATCAAAGTGTACGTAGACGACATGATCATACACTCCAAAGGATCTGACATGCAACACATGATAGACTTGAGAAAGTTATTCAATCGACTCAGAAAGCACTCCATGAGATTGAACCCTGCAAAGTGCACCTTCGGCGTAAAACGAGGCAAGGTACTAGGGTACATGGTCACAGAAAGAGGCATCAAAGCCGACCCACAGAAAATCAAGGCCATCATCGACATGAAACCACCGCGAACACTGACAGAAGTGAAAAGTTTCATGGGAAGACTTCAATACATCAGCCGCTTTATCAACCAGCTGACGTCTCTCTGCGAGCCAATATTCAAGCTAATGAAGAAAAATGTTGATATCGAATGAAACGCCGAATGCCAAGAAGCTTTCGAGAAAATCAAGATGTACTTGGTGAACCCCCCAATCCTATGCCCACCGCATGAACATAAGCCACTCCTCTTGTACCTGACTGTGACTGATACGTCAATTGGGGCTATGCTGGCTCAAGAGAAGAAGGATTCAAAGGTTGAGAACGCAATCTACTTCGTGAGCTGAGAACTTCAAGGACGTGAACTCAACTACTCAGCCTTAGAGAAAACTTGTACCGCCTTGGTATGGCTAGTTGGAAAGCTGAAACACTATATGCAATCCCACTCAGTACTCCTGGTATCCAAGATGGACCCAGTCAAATATCTCTTCGATAAGCCATCATTATCAATGAGGCTAGCCAAGTGGTCATTCTTCCTGGCTGAGTTCGACATCAAGTACATGATCAGGAAATCAACGATGGGTCGAGTAATGGCAGATCAACTGGCAGACTTCCCAAGAAACGAACTCAAGGGTCCCGATCCATAATTCCCCGATGACAGAATCTTTTCGCTCGACAGTGAAAATCGCTGGCAACTCATCTTCGATGGGGCAGCCAACAAGAAAGGGAATGGTATTGGAATGCTCTTGGTCGACCCAAAAGACGAGCACACTCCCATAGTCATAAAGTTGAATTTCAAAGTAACCAACAATGCGGCAGAATATGAAGCATGCGTAGCCGGTTTGGAAGCCGCTCTTGAACGCAACATCAAAGAATTGGAAGTATACGAAGACTCAGCACTGATCATCAATTAGGTGTCCAACAGATGGAAGACGATAGACCATAGTCTCTAGAAGTAACACGCATACATGGAAGAGCTCATCGCTCAATTCAAGGAAATCTCTTTCCACTACTTACCGAGAGACAGGAACCGCTTCGCCGATGCCTTGGCCACTCTAGCCTCTCTCATTGAAATTCTCAAGGGGAAATCAGTAAAGCCATTCAGAGTAGGGAGACGGGCCCAGCCTACTGTTGTGAGATCGAAGTTGAACATGAACCGATCAACAAACCCTGGTACAACCAAGTATACCAATACCTCAAAAGTGGAGAAGCCTCTTTAATGAACGAAGACGAAAACTACAAAGAAGGCATCAAAGCCAAAAGCATGGTGCCTCTAAAATGCCTAGCATCCCACTTTGTCATTTTGGGAGGCATGTTATACAAGAAGCGTCACAAAGGACCACTCCTTCGACGCGTAAGCAAAGAGAAAGTCGTTGAGTTGATGAACAAAATTCACAACGGAGCCTGTGGCCCCCACATGAACGCCCGAGCATTGACTTAAATCATCCTCAGTATAGGCTATTATTGGATATCAATGGAAACAGATTACATCCAGTTCGTCAGAAGATGTGACAAGTGCCAATGTTTTCCAACCTCAATCATATTCCCCCTCACGAGCTCTATTGCATGACTACGCCATGGACTTTTGCCACATGGGAAATCGACGTCATCGGCAAAATTACTCCCCCCGGAAGCAACGGCCATGAGTTCATATTAGTCGTTGTCGACTACTTCACCAAATGGGTGGAAGCCAGATCCTACAAAGTACTGAATTCCAAGAAGGTGGTCAAGTTCATCAGGGAAAATATCATGTGCAGATACGGAGTGCCCAACGAGATCATATCCGATAACGGGACCCACTTCGAAGGAGATTGCGACCATCTGTTAACCAAGTTCAGAGTTACATGCCACAAGTCTTCTCCTACTAGGACCATGGACTAATGGTGCCGGAGTAGAAGCGCCAACCACAAGACTCTTGCAAGAATAATCGGAAGATGATGGCCGTACGGAGGTCGGGATTGGCTTTCAGCCCTGTTCCACATTTGGCCGCTTTGAGGATACTGAGAACATCGAGTCGAGAACCGCCGCCGCGGAGAAGCTCCTTTTGCGCTCATGTACGGAATGGAAGCGATGTTTACCAGTTAGAATTGGAAATTCCATCCCTCTCAGGAGTCCCTCTTGGAAACGAGAATAAATGAAGTTGGCAGATGGCTCCCAGCCGATCACGACAAACTAGCTCTACTCGACGAGCGCAAATTGAAAGCCATGGAGCATACTCGTGCCTACCAAAGCAGAATGGCCTGAGCATTTGATAAGAAAGTCAAGATCCAAGACATCAGAGAAGGCGACTTGGTGCTTAAGCAAAATCCTCCTACGCAGACCAATCACTTCGGAAAGTGGGAGCCTACCTGGATAGGCCCGTTCGTGGTACAAAGAATCTTCTCCGGAGGAGCCATGAAATTACCAGATTTGGATGGAAACCCTTTCGTTAACCCCGTGAACGGAAGCAAGATCCGCAGATACTTTGTTTGAGGAAGAACACGAGTCAACTCTCCTTCCCCATACACCACCCCTCAGTAAAATCAAAGTGCTAAAAGAGTAATACCCAACTAGATACATTCCCTAAAATGATCCAGGTAAAAAACAGGATCGCACTTCTTTTGTCTTTTTTCACCTAAAGTGTCGAACTACGGTGACCTGAGCCCCTTAGTCCAATTGTAAAAGGGAAACGTAGGCAGCCATCATTGGTTCGGTCTCAAAAACAAATAAAATTTCAAATACAAAACCAATCGCTTGTGTTTCGAAAAACTCTTAAATTTAACCTACAAATTCATTACGGTTAAAACAATCTTTGATGAGTTCAAGCATGGTCAACTCTTGACTCGCTACATGCTAGCAAAACAACAATAAAACACTTAATCAATTTAATGTATGCCGCAATGACGGTGGGTGGATATTCGGACAGTAGGAGTCAACCTAGTCCCTCATGCTAGGTCCTTCGCCTTTCTTCCCTTCCCTTTTCCACGGTGGGTATTCTTCACCTTCCACGGGAATATCCCCGTAGTCCTTCTACACGGCTCTGGGACCCTTCCCGACGCCTCTGTCAAGCACTGCGGCCACCAGCTGTGACCCCTTTCCTTAGCTCTGTCACGAGCTGCCTCTCTTTGAGTCATCATATCCATGCTCACGATCGGCCATCGGCTAGCATTGACCTCATAATCGGCCATATCATCCCAGTACAATCCGAGGGTTAGCCGCCACTTCGGCCCTCCTCAAAGTCAAGCTGTCACGATAATCTAGGCCCGATAGCTCACTTCGTCTCCACAAAAAAGCCATTTGTGTCTCCCCATGCACTCCTCGTACCGGTTCAAATATCGAGTGGACGAACGGTGCCCCCTCTCAGGTGAAAGAGAACCACAGCGGGAAAGGACGTATATTGCCACAACCGCATGAGCGGCAATGGCGTCGAAGGATCTTCCATGAGGAGCGATCCCACCTCAAAGGTACCGGTATTGCTCGAAGCCCGTCAACGGAACTGCTCCGGCCGGCATCACTCATCACCAAGGATGGAATGTAGAAAAGAAGCCAGGACACCCCGGAACTCGACAATGAGAAGACCTTCCTGAACGGTCCGACAAGTACGTAACCTCCGGTGAGAACCCACCATCGCGAGATGATGTGTGCGGAGTTTGGCCATCCCAAAGCTCCCAACTCATCACGATTGACTCCTATCACCAAGGGTCGTCGAGAAAAAGACCCGGGGATTGCGTGTCGGCTGGTACCTCGGGCATCATCTGCAGCCGGCTCCCTCGGCACGAGTAAGCATAGCGGGACTCCTCCTCACATGTATCGGCTACGGTCGCCATCGACCTATGCGGAAGGTCTCACCCAGATCAAAGGCATGATGTCTCCTCCGCTCAGCCTTTGCCTCACCGGGTCCAGTACAACGCTGTGATGGCACACCCCGATGATGTGAATGTGAACAAATTGGCAATTGCACACGAGCAAAAGCGTCCCTACCTGAAACACTTCCATCCGCATCGGTAAATCTATCGGGCAGCCCGAAATGATGACATGATCCGTATTTGGTATTACTTCTTGTTGAAATTCCAGAGCATAGACATTAACTTCTCAACGGTGGTCGGGTCGCCGGTCAAAGGAGAGAACAATCGCTCCACCTCGAATCCTCCGATGATAGCCCAAAAATCCTCGAGTGTAGGCATAATCTCGTTGTACGAGAAGTTGTACATGTGCCTCCCAGTCGTCCCGAAGCTTGAGCCGCGGCTTTGAAGATCCCAATCCGGCATGAGCTCCTTCAAAGCCCAAACCGCCTTCATTCTATAACAATCTTCAAAAAATCCCTTACTTTGCCTCGTTTGGTGCCGTACCCATGTCTGGAAACTCTCCAAAAATCGTTCTTGTGTCTGAGACGACAATCTTGGAAACAAAGCCATGAGAAACGAAGCAAACTCCAAGGAATTCGAGAGAGAAATCAGCTTTTACTTAAAAAACAAGCGTAGTGTTTACAAATTGCAGAAATTGGACTGCAATTTAAAACAATCTGAAATTAAGGCATGGGCCGGCCGGCCCGTTTTACAGGTTGACTTGGTCAACTCTACAGCCAGCAGCTTCATTTGTTTGTGAAACAATTCCAAAAGGCCTCCTATTCAATCCTTGACCAAAGTGCCTTCACCCGTGATTAAATCATTCACTGTCGACACCACATCCGCCCCGGGCTCGTGCAATAGTGCAGTTAATTTAATAACAGTGCATGTAGATATAAATTTTGACCAGCTCGAATTTTATTGTTTAGTGCATGTTCTATTATTATTTATGTTTGATCAACCTACTTGCTTATTTGCCAAAAATAAATGAAGCTAATCATAATAAATATTCAAAACGTACAAGAGTTTGCCCCATGGGTCTTACAAAGTACAAATCAATGTTTGGACAATACACACTATTGTCTAAAATAAATCAAAAGGACTACTCAGAGTCCTGCTCGTCATCCGAGCACTCACAATGCTGCCCCGCTGCAGCCGGATCCACAGTGGACAAATAATCCGCAAACTCCTCGAGACCGGAGTACGAAAAGCTACGGCTCCGCGCTTGTGCTCCCGAGGACTCCCTCGCTTGTGTCCCGAATATGAGGAGTGGCAAGCTCCGAACCCAGCAGTCTCATCGGAGAACTGGCTGAACCCCTGCGCGAGATCTGTGCCACCAGCCGTGGAAACAGATGGGTCCCTCGCATCAGACTGCCGAGAAGGCATCGGCTCGTAAACATCCGCACTCCTCCGGGAACTATACCGCAGGAAGTCCACGAGCCTCCTAGCGTAGTTGGCTATCCCATCTAAGCACCTCACGGCCTGATTGTAAGTACGACCAGACACCTGCAAACCAGGAAAGCCGTTAAAAGACAAACAGACAGCACAAATGCAACATTTGCAAGATGCTACTACCAAGTACAGAAAAGCAAAGCAAAACACTCACCGAAGCATTAAGATCCACTCTGTATTGAGGCCTCGGCTGCTCCAGGATGGGAATCAACAGCCGCCTACGAGAACCACCAACGCCCTCCAATGACAAGCGAGTGCGGGGGAGCGGGTAGTCTCGGGGATGTGCAGGGCCCTCGCCCTCTCTATCCAGCACATGCGGGCTCCTCAGCCTCGTCCTCAGGAAAACATCATAGTCGGCGTCCTCTACGATGTACTCGGCGTGAGGCACACCCTGCCTATACCGCTCCAACTCTGCCCCGGCTATGAGCAAAGGATACTGCATGTGAAGAGGCGGATCCCTCGAAACCAAGGGGACAGACCCCGGAGCATGCTGGCAAGACACCCTCTCGCCCAGGTACATCACATCACAATGGAGCCCCACCAGCAGCTTCCACTGACGTGTAATCTCCCCAGCAGCATGCACCACAAGGTGATCAAGTCGACTCCACCAGGTCAGGCTAATCCTCGGAGAAAATCCTTGGTCCATGGCCAGAGACACCTCCTCATAAGTCAATCGGGTGCTCTCCCTCGACTTTACCGGCTTCCTCGCCGCCTTTTGCCAAGTTAACATGGCAGGGAATAAATGTGTATATGCCTCCCTGATATCCCACCTATGTGGATGGAACACCTCCAAGAACCACACCTGTCGAATGCAAGGAAAGTTATGTCAGCTACAAAACAGATACATACGAGTACAAGTGAGACAAGGAAGAGAAAAAGAAAGAAACTCACATCTAAAGCAAATTGAAAACAGCAGAATGAGTTTTCCTCTCCCCGAGAGAACCTGTCCAAAGCATAATAGAGCTTGGCCAAACTGGCCTCTCCCCAAGCAAACCCTCTCACAGACTCCAGATTGGTCAGAGAGCCGAGCAGAGCAAACTGACATGCCGTGTCAGCATTGGGAAACAAGGTAGCTGACAAAGCGAACCACAAAAACCCTCGAGCCAAGCACTCCGCTTTCATCCTCTCGGATCCAGCAAAATATTCCTCGATGCCCCTCCTCAAGTGAGCCTCCATCGGCTCGTACCGAATACCCAGGCCCCTGGCATCGGTAATATCGAAACCAAGCAGTTTCGACAACTGCTCCCTGGTGAAGCCATCAAACCACTCAATGGGGTTGCCCCGGAATGACAACCCAGTAATCTCGGCAAAATTTGTGGGGTCACGGTCGCCTCCCCCCACCTGAAATGAAATGTGTGGGTCGTGTCCCACCAGTACTCGCTAAGGGCAACATGAAGTACCTTCTCCCTCTGCGTCAAAGCCACCACGGCTACCCGGGCGATAAAGCTGCCAGTGGAGTCAATCACGAACTGTCGTGGACTCCTCTCGCTGTCCCGAGCCACATCTGGGAACATCTCCCACAGCTGACGGACCGCCTCAACATCCCCCCTATTCTTCACATTATGTACGTCGATCGGCCCTCGCCCCTGCAGGTGAACACGGCAAAAGTATGTTATTACAGAGATAACGTACACAGACAAGTATCAAAAATCGCAGAAAACATATCAGCGCAAAGATCTAGATTCATTTTCCTAAAATATTTCCATCCTAGTTGGAGTATTAACGGTTCAGTTTCAAAACCCGTTCATTAACTGCTCATTTTCCTAAAATATTTCCATCCCAGTTGGAGATTTAGTGGTTCAGTTTCAAAACCCGTTCATTAACGGTTCAGTTTCCTAAAAATATTTTCGTCCCAGTCGAAGAATTAACGGTCCAAAATCCCAAAAAGTTCAAGTCATTTCAAAAACTCCGTCGAACCCGGAACTTTCAAACATTTTGAAAACTCTGTCGAACTCGAAACTTTCAAAGCATTTCGAAAACTCCGTCAAACCCGGAACTTTCAAACATTTCAAAAACTCCGTCGAACCCGGAACTTTCAAACATTTCAAAAACTCCGTCGAACCCGGAACTTTCAAACATTTCAAAAACTCCGTCGAACCCGGAACTTTCAAAACATTTCGAAAACTCCGTTGAACCCGGAACTTTCAAACATTTCGAAAACTCCATCGAACTCGGAACTTTCATACATCTCGAAAACTCCGTCGAACCCAGAACTTTCAAAACACTTCGAAAAACCCGTCCAAATAGGAACTTTCAAAATTTACTCCGTCCCGAATTAAACTCACTTTAATTTTGGAAAACGCCCCTAGACATGAAATTTTTCTGCCAAAATTTTTTATGTTGTCTACCCGTAACATCAATTGAGCTAAGCTACAGTCAATTTCAACGAAGGGGCATCGCAAGGTCAAAAGCCCCAAATCGGGCACCAAGAACCCTAGCTCATCTCTAGTCAAAATTCCTAAAATTCAAGAATGCAAATTCTAAAAATTAACAGAATTTAGAGGATTCTAACCTTCCTCGCAATCCCCTCCTTGGATTTGTGGCAATCCCGAGACGGATAAAACTCGGGTGGATCCAAACGAAGATCGGTAGTTCGCACCGTCCTCCTTAGCCTCGCTCTCTCGTTGTCGGTCCTCCTATGCCAACCCCTTCGTCCTAATCCTGCTTCCATAATGATAATCTCTCAAAGATTTGAACAAAACTCGCAAAAAACGGAAGAAATTTCACTCTTTTCTCTCTTCTCTCTCGCTAGAAATGGCTTTCTTGGTCTGATTGGCGTCGGCCTGGCGCTGATCTTAAAAAAGTCCATGGTGAAGATGAGTCCGGCCGACCCGTTTTACACCATAAAGTTTCCTTTGCCACTTTGGCCCCTCAGCTTTCCAGAATTCCGAATTTAACCCTTTTGGCCCTCAAAAGTTAAAAAATTCCCCAGTTAGACATTTCTAACGTCCCCTCCCCCGAGGATAAATCTCAGTTAGACATTTCTAATGCCCCGTCTCCAGACGTTAAAATTTCTCATTAGTCCTCACTAACATTCTGTCTTCGGACGTTAAATCTCAAACCGTCTTCGGACGTTAAATCACGATCCCGTCTCCAGACGTTAAAATTCCCGTTAGTCCTCACTAACATTATGTCTTCGGACGTTAAATCTCAATCCGTCTTCGGATGTTAAATCACGATCCCGTCTCCAGACGTAAAAAATTCTTGTTAGTCCTCAATAACGCTCTGTCTTCGGACGATAAATCTCAGTACCATCTTTAGAAGGTAAATCGGCCGCCAAAGTAAGCCCGAGTATCTTTTCGCTCCAGCAAGCGAACCTTCACATCCCCGGCAGTCAATCGTAAGCCCGACCACCCCATTTCAGTGGCAATCACTATAAGCCCGCACAACAATCCCTCTTCGGCCGCCATAGTAAGCCCGAGTATCTTTTCGCTCTAGCAAGCGAACCTTCACTTTCCCGACCATCAATCGTAAGCCCGACCACCTCATTTCAGCGGCAATCACTCTAAGCCCGCACAACAATCCTTCTTTGACCGTCATTTTCGTCGAATTCCCAGAATAAGATCCCGCTTCCTCCTTATATTAGAATACGCCGTCGGGGACGGACATTTCTCACATCCTTTCAGAATACGCCATCGGGGACGGACATTTCTCACGCCCTATCAGAATACGCCGTCAGGGACGAACATTTCTCATGCCCTATCAGAATACGCTGTCAGGTATGGACATTTCTCATGCCCTATCAGAATACGTCGTCAGTGATGGACATTTCTCGCATCCTATCAGAATACGCCGTCGGGGATGGACATTTCTCACATCCTTTCAGAATACGCCATCGGGGACGGACATTTCTCACGCCCTATCAGAATACGCCGTCAGGGACGGACATTTCTCACATCCTATCAGAATACGCCGTCAGGGATGGACATTTCTCACATCCTATCAGAATACATCATCGGGGACGGTCATTTCTCATGCCTTATCAGAATACGCCATCAGGGACGGACATTTCTCAGGCCCTATCATAATACGCCGTCAGGGACGGACATTTCTCACATCCTATCAGAATACGCCGTCAGGGATGGACATTTCTCGCATCCTATCAGAATACGCTGTCAGAGACGGACATTTCTCGCATCCTATCAGAATACGCCGTCGGGAACAGACATTTCTCACATCCTTTCAGAATACGCTGTCGGGGACGGACATTTCTCACATCCTTTCAGAATACGCCGTCGAGGACGGACATTTCTAACACCCTTTCAGAATACGCCGTCAAGGACAGACATTTCTCATACCCTTTTCAGTCTCCCGTAGAGTTCGGCGCCCTCCCAGTAGTCTCATCGAGGTCCGAGACGCCTCTGAATCAGTCTCAACCAGGACGAACTCCTCCTAATCATTCCCCCAGAGGTCGAGGCCCTATGAAATACCCTCGCACCTACAAACTACGATCGGCTTGATTCCCGCTCGGGATACGTAGAAATCCTTCCACTAAGGGTCCAGCCAGCTGACCGCTTAGGTCTCTCAGTAAAGGCGTCCCAGATTTGGATCCTTATCTTTTTTCAACGATCCCACTTCCTTCGAAAGTGACGTCGCTGAGAGGCTACTGTAAGTACCCAAATTCGGATCGTCAAAATCCATTAAAAGTTAACCGGAATCCGTTAACTGGCCCTTCCCAGGTTAACCGGAACCCGTTAAGCTCCCCGCTCTTGAGTCAACGAGACATTTCGGGACTGCCCCGTGCATCCCGACATCAAAGTGTACTCAACACACGTTATCACACGTAAAAGTACAACTTTCCTCAAAAAACGCACTTTTCGGCACTTTTCGGGGGCATTTTGGACATTTTTTGGACATTTATTTAAAAAAGGGACAAAACTGGGAATAACGGGACAAAATCCCTATCCTAGATGAGTCAAAGGGGCACGTGGCACGCATGCCAAGTCCCACAAATCAACATCAATCAAATTCAAGGGTGAAAAGACCAAAATGCCCTTTATTTTGAGAGACTGGCCATCCGGCCTGTTTTACTAGAAAAAATAGAATTCTCATCAAGTCCTCCAAATTTCCAGAATATCCAAAAACCCCCCAAATTGAACCTTAGGCCGTCTGGCCTGTTTTGCATTTTCACCCAATAAATACAAGGGATGTCATTTGTAAAAAAGAGGAGATAAACATTAACCCCTCTTCACAAACCCCGCGGCATAAACCAGTTCTAGCCCCCCCCCCGGAGCCCCATTTTGTCTCGATTTGCGTGAAATCCCATTTTTCGACCAAACAGGAACCAAAAAACCTCGAAACACCTTTCAAACACCAAAATCGTATCCCATATACGTAAACCGAGTCAAAGAGTCAACCCCTAGCCATAGGTAACACTCTCTTTCTCTAAAACTCGTTTTGCCTCGATTTACGCGTCAATCGCTATTATCGTTCCGATAGAAACTTTCGAAATGTAGACGTAACGCCGTCTATGGGGTTCGATACATTTTACCCCAAAATCATCTTCTCTCCCATAAGAGAAGTAATTTTGGGTTAAAACGGTGTTCCGGCCCCATTTTTTAGGTTTATGTTATTTACGGTCCGGATCGTTTGATCCGTCGATTTGCACATTTACCGTCCGAACCGTTTGGTTCGTGATCGTCATTTACTAAATTCGGATAGTTTGATCCATCGATATCGTCATTTAATTTATATGCCTTTACAACTCCGAGCCATTTGGCTCGTCGATCTCATCTTTACTGTCCGGATCGTTTGATTTCGTTGATACCGCACTTTAAATAGTGTCATTTATAAGTCCGAGCCGTTTGGCTTGTGATATTATTTACTTATAAAAGTCCGAGTCACAAAACGACTCGTTGATCGCATATCATTTAAATATCTCTTTTCATAAAATTGGTCACAATGTAATGCTCGGCTCAAAACAGGAGTTCTTCATTCGAACTCCTTTTTTAAAACCACGCAAAATCGACGTTTGACATTCAAACGCTCATTTTCAAATCCAAACCTGACGTTTGACATTCAAACGATCTTTTCACTAAAATCAACGTTTGACATTAAAACTAAAGATTTAAGCTCGTCCTTCGAACGTCGTTTTCAAAATTACTCAAAATCGACGTTTGTCATTCAAACACTCGTTTTCGTCATTAAAATCAACGTTTGTCACTCAAACCAAGATTAAACTTGACATTCAAGCCCCTTTTCAAAAATGCAACACACACACACACGCACACAATTTCGAGAAAGGTAGAAAGACTCGTCATACGAGACATTTTGGGTGATCTCAATATACTCTTCCCGAAACGTAACGTGACCTCCGAACCTAACAATCTCTTGTCCTAAAAGCCATTTTTAAAGTTTGGGCTCATAATACAAACTGTCACATTTTCAAAGCCATTTTTAAAGTTTGGGCTCATAATACAAAACTCCACTTTTTCAAAGCCTTTTCCAAGTTTTGGCTACCAATTAAAACGACCCCCGATTTTCAAACTCGGCCATTCTCAACGTTTGGGCTCATAATACAAAACCGCGTGGTGACTCCTCTCCTCCTCCGAAAGCGAGGTCCCAGGTTTTTTGCGAAATGCCGCTTGCCGCGCTTTTCCCCCCGCGCGCGATTCGGGTAATTTCAATGAGGCAGATAAATGTTTCAGTCAGAAGACCCAAAATTCACATTCCTAAAGATGTTAGATGGGAAACACCAAGGAATGGCACATACAAGCTCAATACTGATGGTTCTTCAAAAGAAGGAATTTTCACTGGTGGAGGAATCTTAAGGGATAGCAGAGGGAACTGGATTTGAGTTTTCTCACATTTCTATGGGGTTGGCACTAATATGCAAGGAGAGACTCTAGCCTTAAGAGATGGATTATACTCCTAAAACGACATGTATTATGACTAACAACCCCCCCCCATACACACATACAATCATATATATATCATGTATGTTTTCAAAGTCATTAAATTAAAACCATGGATTTCATAGCATCAACATGGCATCCCAACTACTATACATACAACATTTATAGAGGTTTAAACATTAATAGACATTAAACATTATTACCATACGCGAGTAATGCTCGACGAAGTTGATTGTCCCTGACGTGTGTTTGGTACCTGTCCCTGATGAACTTGCCCTATTTCGCTTTGCCCGTTTAGAGGCTTCAATCGCCTTCTCCGACCTCCAATGAGCGCAAAATTGTGCCCACACCTCATCAGTTATATAGAGCGGGCACTTGGGGTTTCTACCTTCATCCCAAATTTTTTTTTTTTGTGTGTTACAGATGAAGTCCTTATACAGATTCTTGCATATTTTTTCGAAAAGATTTTTGACCACCTTGTCTTCATAGGTCCAAGTATATGCCTCCTACAATATAATATTAACCAAAACATAAATATATAATGATAACATTTTAACATTAATCAATCGACAAAAAAAACATTAATACTATACCGTAAAGGCCTTCCAATAGGCCTCCGTTTCATCATCCGACAACAGTTTATAGGTGGGCCAAAAGGAATGTTGCCTTCGCTTCCAAAGATATTCCCCAAACCAATATCCAGGTGTAGGATCAGTATCTACAAACCTGTCAAATATATTTGTACAAATAGGAATTTAATATACTTAAATAATGAATTTTATATAAAACAAAAGGAACCAAAATATATAAAATGTCTAGTTACTTACTAATTGAATTTATCACATATGAATAGATATCTGCGACTGGAGTCATCGGTAGCACCAGGAATCTTGGTGGGATCAGTGGGTGGAACAAAGGTTCTAGATCCATCAATCTCCAAACCGGTATCAGACATAGTTATAGAAGGGGCCAGTTGGGTCCCAGTGATAGCCGTAGTAAGAGGGCGGGTCTTCTTACCCGATTTAGGGGCCATAGCTCCTTGAGAAGTGATGTTTAAATATAATAATACAATAAAAAATAAAACATGCAATATAAAACTTCATAAATAGATAGCAATACATTGACAAAAGAAGTACAAACATATTAAATAACTGTATGAACTTGGCAGTAAAACAATATTATCTATAGGCAAACAACACAGGGAGACTATACCAGAGAAAAGCTTGTGGAGGGCAAAACCAAAATTCAACCCTAAGTTAAACAGATATGTACTATCTATTTGATATGACCTGATCTTTAAGAACTACATAATTATTCCAATAATAAAAACTACCAAAAATCTCTAACCTAGCCATAGTTTCCCAAATGAAAAGTCACTGAGAAAGGAGGCTACGGAAGTCCAAAGCTAAATCAATTTTGTTCACAACTGTTTCTCTGGTCATTTTCAACAAAATAATGACAATGAAAACGACACACAAAATCTGGAACTTCTTGAAGGAAGAGTATGAAGGTAGTGAGAGAATCAAAGGAATGCAAGCTTTGAATCTACTTTGAGAATTTGAGATGTAGAGGATGAAAGATTCAGAGACAATCCACTAACCTAATCTTATAAGCAATTTAACAAACATGAGTACAAGAATATATGAAATAGAAATTCAAGATTATATGGCGGAAACACTTGCAGAACTACTAGGTATATATAAATACTTCATATATAAATACTCATCGAAACCAAAATTTACGAAACATGGGTGGAAATTAGTGGATCTTACTGGATTTCGTGCGGCTTGGAGACGGAGATGAAGCAGAGACCCCCGCCTGGCATGAGCTGTTGTCGTGCTAACGATGAGATCACCTTTTGGAGAGAGAGTGAGCGCCGTTTAGAGGGAGGGAGAGCTTAGGGTTTGGGTTTAGGTCATAAAAGTAGTATTTATACTTAGGGTTTTAATTTTTAATTTTTTTTAGTTATCAGCTTATAAATACAACACAATTTATATTGTCTTTGTTTTACTTAATTTAATTTATTAAATAGATAAAACAATTTTATTTGAATTTTTTCTTAATTTATACTTTCAATTTATAGTCTTTATTTTGCTTGAATTTAATTTAATAAAAAAAGTGTGTGCGTTCTACGCACTGTATAATGTTTGTTTTTAAAAATTGATATAACGTGTATAATTTGGTTGTTGCCGGTTTATAGGGTTGGGGAAGGTGAACTCTTCCTGGTCAAAGCTTTATGTTCGAAATAGCCATTAACAGATCGAGATTCCATACTTGTGCAAAGATCTTTCCTCATACTTGCAAATCGGAAACCTAGGGTTTTAACACATCTTCACTAGCATCAGCCATTTCAGTTTCCAGTTCCTCCCTTCCAAGCTTGAATGTTTCATCCTCAGCCTCATCATCATCAGAGCCCAGTAGTGGAGCTTGATCAATTATAGATGCAGTTGTCTCTACTTTTGACTGTCTTGCCTTTCCTTTGCCTCTTTTCAGATCTAGTAAGGCTTGAAGGGGAATATCTTCATCTTCATCTTCATCTTCTTCATGATGGGCACATACAGAGGGAAGGGTTCCAACCGCAAGTGATAGTGGTGGTGTGATAGCAGTGGGGATGGCAGCAGTGGTGGCTGGAGTAGGATCAGAACCTGTTGATTTTGATGCTGCCAGATCCTTGGGAGTAACCATGACGTGAGGGAAAATGTCCTCAATATCATGGCTTGCATATTTGACAATCTCCTCTATTGATGACCTTAGCTCATCAATTTTTTCATACCTAGCACTCTGGAGTACTACCTCAAAATCATCAGCATTGCCTTCGAAATTGCTTGATTCAGTGGGAGCAACATACCTTCTACGTCGAGTGTCAATGTCACCGGCAACCTTGCTCTATTTTGGCGGTGCAGATTTGGTTTATGGACTGCCTGAGCTTGTAAAAGAGGGCTTCCTCCTTTTGCATTTCGATTCAGCATTGGGCTCATAATCCTCATCCTCACCTTCCAAAAATTCAAGTTCGGCCATGTTTGGGCTTACCCTAGGGGTATAATCCTCCATGTGTAGAGAGAAGCCTTTCTGCCTTAGAGACCAATTTGGCCCCTTTTCCATGCCTGCATGAGTCCCAATCGACCTCAAATCACCCTGATTGTCCACGTCGATGACATTGTTTTGAGCCACAGGAAGTAAAATAGAGACAGGCGTTGCCTCTGTATCAACGAACAACTCTATAGTGCTGTCGTGTGCATCTGTTGGTGCTGTTGGGGACTGTGGTGGTGAAACGGTGGTGCTTGAGGGAGAAGACTTAGCTGGTGATGCCATGGAACCTGGTTGAGAGAGAAAGAGAGAAAATAGAGAGAGAATATGTGATAGCAAGAGAGATTAGAGAGAGAAAGGAGGCGGTGATTATTGTGAAGTGACGAGTGCTATTTAAATTGAGATAGCATGAGAGAGTAAAGTCCTAGTAGGAAAATGACACCTAGGGATAGAGATTAAAAGGGAGAGAACTTAATCCCTTGGCATCCGAAATTGGTACTTACCACAACTTGTTGGAATTTCTTAGATGATAAAGATCAAATATTGTGTCATTCCTTGTAAAATTCAAATCCTTTTCTCCTTTGTTAAAGATATACCTGCTATAAAAAGAACACAAAGATCCGCAAATATACTCCCCCTAAACACATTCTTACCATAAATAAGAAATTCACAATTTTATTGAGCACAAAATCTTTTAATCAAACGAATGAGGGAAGGAAAAAGATTTGTACAATATTTTCACCAATGACCAGGTTGACCTAATTTATGTCTAAGAAAAAGATGCAAAATGTACAAGCAAGTGAATGAATAAACCTCATTATATGTTTGGCAAGAGATGAGATCACATCAGGGGACACATATCTTCTAAGAGAGTCAATGAATTGAATTCTTGTCTTTATTGGCCTTTTAGGATGCACCCACCCATTTTTTTATTTGTGGGAAAGATTTTGATAGGTAGCTATCACTCTTCTTTACCTTCATGGATAACCCTCTTTCGAATGATCTTGTCAATTTGATCCAAACTTTTCTTGATGTTATTTTGATCACATTGAAATGGCTTCATACCAATAGTGCAGCAGCTGTTTCCCTTTAGATATAGGCACCCACCAAGAGACATCCAATAGGATAAATTTTGAGTCAACAAATATTAACACTTTTTAATAAAGATTCACAATTCAGATAGGAGACATGCCAGAGATGAAATTCAAGTGACCACACCGAGAAATATCGTGCAATGCATATTTTTTGTTAGAAATAAAATATACGGAGGTGTAGGCTTTGGTGTGACCACACGGGGATCACAAAAGACTGTTAAAACATCACTTTTAATCCCATAATCCTTAATCATCTTATTCATCCAAAGAAGTTTAGAACAACAACTGCCAACAATAACATATTCCGACTCATCACTGAGAGGATACGCAGCTTGTTTTCGACTGTACCAAGAAACCAAGTTGTTCCCAAGGTATAAACACCCACCTGTTGTGCTTTTTCTATCATCAGTATTACCTGCCCAATCAGAGTCACTGAATCCTACCAGATTTGTATTTGTTTCTTGAGTATATCTTAGCCCTAAGTTGATTGTTCCCCCAACATATCTAATTATTCTCTTTACAGCCTTAAGGTGGGAGATTTTTGGGTTAGCTTGATATCTCGCACACAGGCATACACTGAACATGATGTCGGGATGACTTGCTGAAAGATATAGCAAGCTTCCAATCAAAATACTATACAAGGTGGGGTCAAAATCCTCACCATCCTCATCCTTACACAACTTTTGGGATGATCCCATAGGAGTTTTGAGATGAGAGGATTTGTTAAGAGAGAATTTGTTGATCAAGTTTCTAGCATACTTGCTTTGTGAAATAAACATTCTCTCCTTATTTTGTTTTATTTGGAGTATTAAGAAATAGTTTAATTCACCCACCATACTAATCTCAATGGTGGTGGTCATACTAGTGACAAAATAGTCCAACATGTTATTGGATGAAGATCCAAACACAATGTCGTCTATATAGATTTGAGCCACCAAAACCCCTCTTTATCATTCAAAATGAATAGAGTCTTGTCTACCTCACCTCTCTTAAATCCCATATTTATGAGGTGCTCAGTGAGCCTTCCATACCAAGCCCTATGGGCTTGTTTCAAGCCATACAAGGCTTTCTTTATCTTATAAACATGATCAGGGCAACGGGGATCAGTGAAGCCCTTTGGTTGCTCAACATAGGCTTCTTCATTAAGGACACTATTAAAGAAAGCACTCTTTACATCCATCTGATGTACAGTGATGTCCTACTAACATGCAATGGCAAGTAGAAGCCTAATAAATTCTATTCGAGCAAATGGGGCAAATATTTTTTTCAAAATCAATCCCATCAACTTGGGTGTAGCCTTGAGCTACAAGCCTAGCTTTGTTTCTAGTTATTTGCCCATTTTTATATGTTTTATTTTTGAAAATACACTTGATCCCTATAACATTTCCCCCATTAGGTATAGGGACCAAGACCCACAACTCATTTTTCTCAATTTGGTTTAATGCCTCTTACATTGCCACAATCCAGTTATCATATTTCATTGCCTCTATGACATTCTTAGGCTTAAGATGAGACACGAAACAGCAAGAACTTACCTTGTTTACCTGTGAGCTTACACAGCTCAATCCAGCCAATTCTCTATAGTTGATTCTTAGCTTCTCCCTTGTGCTTACCTTTTCATTAACATTGCCAACCACCTATGTGACTGGGTGGTTCTTTTGAATCCTGCTTGGCATATCTTTGGTTCTGTCCAGGTTGCCTTCTTCACCGTCTGAGCTGTTAGTAGAATTTTCTGAATCTGATGTAGACTCATTTGATCCTGATGTAGGTTGTGATGTGATCACACCAGGACCTGCATCATCTTTCTGTATCCCTATATGTTGTTTATGTTCAGTTGGGTTTTGGGTGTCTTCCATCATCTACACGCGACCTGAGACATTATCTTCAAGAGTTTTTAGATTCAAATCAGCATTATCATCAAAAGTGACATTAATAGACTCCATAACAGTTTTGGTTATAAGGTTGTAAACCCTATATGCACGGCTATTTGTGGAATAGCATAGAAACACAGCTTTATCTATTTTAAAGTCAAATTTAGACTAATAGTCTCTATCATTTAGAACATAGCATATATATCCGAAAACATGAAAATACTTGAGAGTAGGTATTTTGCCAAGAAATATTTCATAAGGAGTCATGGTTGACCCAATTCTCAAGTAGACTCTATTTCCTATGTGACATGTCGTGTTAAGAGCCTCAGCCCAGAATCGTTTAGAGATGTTTTTAGAACTAAGCATGACACGTGCCATCTCTTGTAAAGTACAATTGTTTCTTTCAGCCACCCCATTCTGTTGGGGAGTTTTAGGGGACGAAAAATCATGGGTTATTCCTTTGGAGTCACAAAATTCAGAGAACAAAGTGTTCTCATATTCAGTTCCATGATCGGACCGAATTTTAATCACTTTCTTACCATGCAAGTTTTTGACCTGTCTATACCACACCTTAAACACCTCAAGGGCTTCAGATTTTTCTTTCAAATATAGGACCTATGTGTATTTAGAAAAATCATCTACACACACAAAGGAATATTTCTTTTTGCTCAAGATTTCAACTTCAATGGGCCACATAAGGTCAGTATGGATTAGTTTCAAAATCTCATAAGTGAAATTTGATCAACCTTTTTGTGGGAAACTTTAGTTTACTTGCCCTTTTGACAAGGACCACACGCACTTACTTGTTTAAAATCAAGTTTGGGTTAGTGTTTAACAACATTGAATCTCACCAACTCTTCCATTTTCCTAAAACTTGCATGACCTAACTTTTGATGCCAAATCTCATGATCATTTACTTTGGAGCTAAGGCAGGATAAGTTGTCACCAAATTTGTAACAATTATCTTGAGACATTACCCAAGTGAATAGGCAGTGATCAGTGTTATCAAACACTTTACACTCATGTTTGTCAAATCTAACATGCAAATTGTCATCACATAGTTAACTTATACTAATGAGATTAGCTTTTAAGCCTTTCACATGATAGACATTTTTCAGTTTAGGCATATGATTAGCACATAGAGTACCCTTACCAACAATCTTACCTTGGGCTCCTCCCCCATAGGTCACGTTCCCACCCTTGATTGAGGTGTAGTCGATCAGGAACTCAACATTACCTGTCATGTGACTCGAGCACCCACTGTCGAAGTACAATAAGCTAGCTATCACTACAACAAATTTGGTCTTTTACAACGTTTTTTGCACAACGTTTATTTGGAAACGTTGTTGTTGAACAACCTAAGACAACATTTTAGTGTAAAACGTTGTGGTTATTGGTTTATGACAACGTTTTTAAAATAAACGTTGTTAAATGTTTTGACTACAACGTTTTTGACTAAAACGTTGTACCTATTAACAACGTTTAAAGGTAAAACGTTGTGAATGTCAATAACGTTTTGGAAAGAAACGTTGTAATATGATTTAAATATAATTGAAAAAAATCAAAAAAATCAAAAGGTTTTTGAGCCCTCTTTTTCCCCTTTCTTTCTCTGTGTAAACACATTCATCCTCTCTCTCTCTCTCCCTCTCTCTCTAACAACTCGACTCCATCGCAATCTCCATCATCAAGGTCGCGAGAGGCGCAGCCGGACTACCCATTGCCTCTTTTGCCTTCATCGCTCATCGATTTAATGGGGTCAATGGTTTGAGCGTGAACAGACTACCTATCGCTCTTTTGCCTTCGTCGTTCTTACTGCGTCGCTGTCTTCGTCGTGGACCCAGTGGTGCAACAACAAGCGTGGGTGAATCTGGAGTAGAAGCCGATTAATTTACTTTCTGCCATTAACGAGGTTAGTAATCGCATTTACCCATCCCTAATTTTAGGGTTTAGTTTCAATTTCAAATTTAGGGTTTTAATTTTAAATGTTGATTCATAACTTGCTAAGTGTTTACTGGCCTAGTAATTGTTAAGAAAGTGATAATTTTGAAAAGAAAGTTCTGTTGAAGTGATACGAGTAGTATATGATAGAGATCTGCTACCGTACCCTCGTCTAGGAATATGAAGGGATTTTCTCTACCCATTTTGTTAAAGTGCTCTCTTCACTTACAGTTCTTCTGTTCTTCAGACGTCATCTAAACTGATTATGTTTAGTTATAAGTATAATCTAATCTGGCATCTTTGAAATATATATCACCGGTTAGATCATATATTTATGTATCAGGGTCATAGATAGAGCTGACCCATTCATATTTGTCAGTATTGCACGACTAACTCCTGTATTCTTCAACTCTAATACAGCTTTAAATTTTCTCTGTTTAATCTTTAATTATTTAAAGTTTTGAAGTATATACTCTTGTGATGATACAGGTGAGGAAGATGTGTCAATTTTGCGAGATTAAGAAAGTGGCTAGGACTGTTAAGGAATTTTAATTGGGATAATAATTCTTCTTGTTTATTCTTCTCACATGGAGGAAATATTTATATGAGATTACAAAAGGAGTTGCAGCAAAAGGAAACTCTAAGGAATTAAGAAACACTAAGGAATTAGGAAACATGGAATTAGGAAACACAATCCTACTTTAAATAAACTAGGCGGAAATCTGGAACCAGAGGGAGCGGACGCTCCCCCTCCCTGGGAGCGGACGCTCCCCAAATCCAGAAACTTGACACGCAATTTGGCGTAATGGGAGCAGGCGCTCCCCCTCCATGGGAGCGGGCGCTCCTAATAACAGCAGCCTGGCGTCACACCCTCCCTCAAGTTGGAGCGTGAGGGTTAAGAAGGCCCAACTTGCTAAGTAAAACATCAAACTGTTGCTTACCGAGAGCTTTAGTAAATATGTCAGCCAACTGAGTCTTCGTGGGAACATAAGAAGGAGCAATAAGGCCATCGGAGATAGCGTCACGGACGAAATGACAGTCCACCTCAATATGCTTCGTCCGCTCATGATAAACAGGATTCTTGGCAATGTGAAGAGCCGATTCACTGTCACAGAAGATGGGAATAGCCTTGGGATGATGGACACCCAGACTCAACAACAATCCCTTCAACCATTTAAGCTCGCATGTAAGAGCGCCATGGCGCGGTATTCGGCCTCGGCGAGAAGATCGAGAAACGATAGGTTGTTTTTAGTTTTCCAAGAGATGGGGAATGCCCGAGAAAAAGCGAGCCACCCGGTTAGGGAACGACGGAGTGATGGGGCATGCGGCCCGGTCAGAGTCACACCATCCTTGAAGTGTGAGATCGCTGTCGGTGCGCAAAAGAATGCCTTGTCCGGGGTGCCTTTGAGATACCGAAAAACCCGTAAGCGGCCTCCCAATGCTCTGAACGAGGTTCATTCATGAACTGAGATAGAATGTGGACCGAATATGCAAGATCCGGCCGAGTTAAGGCCAAGTAAATGAGGCGCCCTACAAGGCGTCGATATCGTTCCGGATCTTCCAAGGGAGCACTGGTAGCAATACCAAGCTTATGGTTAGGTTCAATAGGGAAGCCAGAGGGCTTTGCACCTAGTAAACCGGCCTCAGAAATAATATCCAACGTATACTTTCGTTGGCACAGAAACATGCCATCAGGATTGCGAGCAACCTCAATGCCAAGAAAGTATTTCAGAGATCTGAGATCCTTCATTTTGAAGCACTCACACAGGTACTTCTTGAAGGACTGCAAGGCAGCGGAATCGTTCCCGGCTATGATGAGATCGTCAACATACACAAGCACATTTATTTGGATCGCACCTTTTATGAAGGTAAACAGAGAGTAGTCAGAGTAGGAATGGAGGAAGCCATAAGTCTTCAAGGAAGTCAATAACTTGGCAAACCAACAACGAGGGGCTTGCTTCAGACCATAAAGAGACTTATGAAGACGGCAAACCGTGTTGGTGTTTGGTGCCTCAAAGCCCGGAGGGAGTTTCATATAAACCTCTTCTGCTAAGTCGCCATGCAAGAAGGCATTGTGAACGTCCATCTGATGTAACTCCCAATTCTTGGAAGCAACAATAGCAAGAAAAGCCCGAACAGTGACCATTTTAGCCACAGGAGCAGAAGTATCAGTGTAGTCAATACCTTCTTTCTAATGATTGCCGAGGACAACTAGCCGAGACTTGAGCCGTTCAACCGCTCCGTCAGAATTATATTTGATCTTATAGACCGATTGACATCCCAGGGCCCATTTTCCAGGAGGTAGGGAAACCATAGACCATTTGCCATTATCCTCCAAGGCACGAATTTCCTCTTGCATTGACTGTTTCCAGCCATCATGAGCCATGGCCTCGCGAAAGGATCTCAGCTCTTTACCCACTGTAAGAGCTGCAAGAAAGGTACGATATTTTGCAGAAAACCGATCACAGTTTATATAGTGAGCTATAGGATAGGGAGTACCTGAGGAACCGATTGAAGGCAGAGAGGCGGGGGATGGACTCGAAGAAGAAGTAGTGAGGGCCACAAAATCGCGGAGACGAACTGAAGGCGTTTTCTGTCTCATACCCCTCCCTAGAGGGTCGGGTCCAGATTCATCAGAAGAGACCGACGTTGATGCAGAAGGAGCAGTAGACTCAGTGGGAGCCAAAGGAACAATAGGGGCAACCTCTTCCTGCACATCGGATAAAGTAACGGGATCGGCTGCAGTAGGTTCAACGGAAGGAGCAACGGAGTCTTCTTCAACAGGAAAATCAATGCTACCAAAAGCTTCTTCCTCGGTAAGAACATCAACAGAATTCGGGACATGAGGAACAGTAGTAGAATCGCTGTATGAAAACACAGATTCAAAGAACTTCAAATCACGAGAGACGAAGAATTTCTTGGTCTCGAGGTCAAATAGCTTCCACCCCTTTTTACCAAGAGGATACCCCACGAAGATGCATTTACGGCTATGACTAGCAAATTTGTCACCCCTAGCCTGCTGATTATGAGCATAACACATCGAACCAAAAACTCGAAGAGAATCATAAAAGGGGGCTTTGCCAAACAAGATATCGTAGGGAGTTTTATTATCTAACAAAGGGGAAGGGGTTCGATTGATCAAGTGAGCAGCGGTAAGGACCGCTTCGCCCCAGAAGTAAATGGGGAGGTGAGCTTGAAACCTTAAAGATCTAGCTATGTTCAAAATATGACGGTGTTTACGTTCGACATGCACATTTTGTTGGGGGGTGCCGATAAACGATGTTTGAAAAAGGATGCCGGAGGAAAGAAAATAATCAAGCAGGGAGTTAAACTCAGTGCCATTGTCAGATTGAACAATTTTGATTTTTTGAGAAAACTGTCGATCCACCATTGCAACAAAGGCCATAAACATGCGAAAAACTTCCGTTTTATCAACTAATAAATAAATCCAAACATCACGTGAATAATCATCTACCAAAGTCAAGAAATAACGAGCACCACAAGAGGAAACATGGGTGTAAGGACCCCACAAGTCACAATGAATTTTCTCAAAAACTCTAGTAGACTTATACTCACTAATAGGAAAGCTATCTCTAGAATGTTTTGCACGAAAACAAACGTCGCAAGGTTGATGAAGACTACCCGATAGATGAGAGACCAGAGGAAGAAGTTTCACTACTTTTTCAGATGGATGCCCCATACGGTTATGCCACAACTCGAGTAAAGCAGATGCATTGTTGACAGAGACGTGACAAGCAGAAGGTGCGCCCCCGAAGTAGTAGAGTCCATCCCGCCTAACACCCGTTCCAATCAGGTTCCTCAACTGGTCCTGTATAGCACACAGAGAAGAATTAAAATGGACAGTGCAATGAACATCATCAGATAATTGAGAAACGAGAAGAAGGTGCGGTTTAAGTTTGGTATATAAAGAACATGATGAAGAACAAGGGTGTCTGTTAGGCGAACAGAACCCTCTATATGAGCAAAGACTGAAGCGCCGTTAGGAAGCTTGACGGGGCAAGCTTGTATAGAGTATGAATCAAAGAGACAAGCAGCGTTTCCGGTCACATGATTAGACGCTCCCGTATCAATGATCCAAGAAGATGTATCAAATGTACCGTGAAGGCGATTATCCGGAATACGAGTGTTACCAACTAGGCCGACTAAAGCATTCCACTGTTCTGCAGTAAACAGAGATGAAGAAGTAGAGGGAAGAGATCCAGCGGGAGTCCCGACTTGGGCGACACTAACTTGGGCGACTGAGTTGGTGCGCGCAAGTCCTCTGCCTCGACCTTGTTGAGGACGACCGCCACCACGAGCACCCATTTTGCTACTGTCTCCCCACCATTCTGGATAGCCGACAAGCTCAAAACAATAAGAGACATCATGACCCTTTTTTCTGACAGTGAGAACATGCAAGGTGGGATTTGTCGGGTTTGTCACGACCACGAGAACCGCCAGTTTTGAGGGAAAAACCAACTGCATCAGGAGGTTCATCAAGAATTGGTTTAGCAAGACGCACTCGTTTAGCCTGGGCTACCAATTGATAAGCTCGATCAAGAGTGGGCAAGGGATCCTGAGACAAGAGGTTAGTACGAAGAGAGGCATAGTATTCAGAATTTAAACCCATAAGAAATTCATGAAGCTTGCCAGTCGCCCTTCGTGCCGCGTGTTTCTGTCCGGCTGTGCAGTTGTCACAGCAAGAACAATCTATAAGCGGCTCGTAATTGTGCAGTGATTCCCACAATCCAGTCAACTTACCAAAATACACAGCTACAGGCATGGTCTTGGTCTGCTCACATCGTGCTATCGACAGACATCTTCAGTTGTTGAATGCGAGTCCATCCACCAACGCATATAGAGATTTAAGAGACTCCCATAAACGCCTAGCATCCCTATACTTGGATAGCGTGCTCTTAACCTCGGGATCAATAGTATTCATGAGCCATGATACCAACATAGCATGAATGGTATTCCAATCTGACTCGGTGCAAGGAGAAACGGCAGATGGAATAGATCCATCCAAGAAGTCGAATTTGCGTCTAGCCTCGAGAGCGGTCTGTATATCACCAGCCCAATCATCGTAGTTATAACCACGGAAGCGAGTAGGAGTTATGAAATCACCAGGTCGATCTTGGGGACCTAGGTAGAAGGGAGAGTTGTATTCAATCTTCAAAACCGGAGGAGGTCGCCCATCATCACCACCACCGGCCGGTGCTTGTTCCGCCATTATCAAATACTTGTGTATGGAGGCTCTGATACCATGTAGGAATTTGAATTGGGATAATAATTCTTCTTGTTTATTCTTCTCACATGGAGGAAATATTTATATGAGATTACAAAAGGAGTTGCATCAAAAGGAAACTCTAAGAAATTAAGAAACACTAAGGAATTAGGAAACATGGAATTAGGAAACACAATCCTACTCTAAATAAATTAGGCGGAAATCTGGAACCAGAGGGAGCGGACGCTCCCCCTCCCTGGGAGGGGACGCTCCCTAAAGACAGAAACATGACTCGCAATTTGGCCTAACGGGAGCAGGCGATCCCCCTCCATGGGAGCGGGCGTGTAAGTGCTCCAATTTGAGCCGTTAGTACTTTCGTTAGAAAATTAACGAGAGTTTTAACATTTCTAACATTTCTAACAAACCCTAACCTTTCTAACAAAGCAAGGGTAAAGTGGGCATTGCCATTTAAAGTTAAACCAAGAAAAGAATCTCAAAAAGCAAAAGAAATTGGAAAAATCCGAATTAGGCAAGTTGAAAAACAAACTGCTGGAAATTTTTGAATAATATTCTTCCTGTTCAAAGCCTGGAGCAGCATTTAATGCACCAGGCACGTTTACAAGGACCTCCGCGCGGATATGATTGATGTTCACAGGGGGTTATAAATTGAACCCTCCTCTCTCAGTTAAAACAACACAATTTGATCACAGCAACGAAACTCTGGCGAAATATAGGGAGAAAACAGTGGGAATTCACTTGAATTGCCACCATTTTCTCTTCAATCTTTCCCAAATCTCACTCACTCACAAACACTTCAAATCACTCTCATACATACTCTTATACCTACACTAACTCAAGCTCAAATCACCCTTTAGGAGGAGGAATAGAGAGAAAACATAGAGGACTTCATTGTTATCTACTTGTTTTCTCTTTAACCAACTCAAATCATCAACCCTAAACACTTTCAAATCCTAAACACATTCAAGCCTTTGAATCCATTCAAACACAAGACACAAGGAAGATAGGTATAACCTCCCTCTCCCTACACTAAGTCTCTCATTCATGCATGCATCTTTAAACTACAAAATGTAGTTATTTTATCTTCTTGTCTTAGATCCAAGAAGATCACCATGGAAGTTCATCTCCATGGATGATCTTCTACAAGGATCAACATTTTCTTCAATGTGTTCTTATTTACTTGCAAAATGCATTTTCAAAACCCTAAATACCATTTTCAAGCACCAAATCCCATTTTCAAAGGATAAAATTCCCCTTCCCAAGCAAATGAAGTGCTTAGTCCTAATGTACCCCAAGGATGGTTTGGTATAGTTGATTCACCACTAAAATGTCTAGTGATCACTAACCAAAACCTAGGGAAATGGGGACAAGCATGGATGCAAAAACCCCCTTTAAAATCATATTTTCTCTCTTGAGAAGTTGCTGTCCAGTAGCAATTTTCTCAGACCTTAGTCCATGGTCTAATTTTTTGTACATAGATAAAATTGGAATTTGGTGTTGACTACAAAATACTTTTTGTAGCTAACATCCAGATCTTTCCAAAAATATTTTTACTTTATTTTTTGCGTGAGTAAAACCCAATATTTCAATTTTTCTCTTAGAGGCCAGTTCATTAGCTTCTGGAAATCCAGATTTCACATCTGAGATTTCCAGAAGGTTTTGACCCCTCAAATTACTTCCAAAATGGAAAGTTCCTATGCAGAAACCCTATTTAGGGTGTTTTAAGCAACTTTCATTCTCGGACTTTCCCCAGATTCTGAGGTTTTGAAGCCTTTAAGTCCATTTCAAAGTCAAGGGTCAACTGCCTTTTTCATTCTGGAAGAATTGCTTTTCAACTCCCAAAAATCTTTTGAGTGCCAAGACTCAACCCAAAAATCATACCAAAAATCTTGGGGATTGTTCAAAGTCTTATAAAGAGTTCCCCATTTTTGTTTTTCTCAGTTTCAACTCATTTTGGTCAAAACACACACACACACACACACACAAAAGGATTTCAAATGTTTGGAAGACTCGTTTTATGAGGCGCTCCGGGTGCACACTAACGTCCTTCCCGACGCGTAACATGACCTCCGAACCTAAATCTCTGATCTCGGGCTTTTTTCAAAGTTTTGGCCCTCAAAATAAAAATGGCGTGGCGACTCCGTTTTGATTTTCAAAAAAAATCGGGTACATCACAGTGGCGACTCCGCTGGGGATTTAAGCTTTTTCTAAAAAAAAATGATACTTGGTATATTGGTGGAAACCATTAAACTTCCCGTTATCGCCTCCTAACACGAGTCGGGGATAAATTGTGGTTTAACAATTCCACGTACCGGTATCACCGTTTTCAAAAAGAAAAAAAGCTTTTGAGGGTCAAGCTTCCGTCCCGGCTTTGAAAATCATTTTTGTGTGTGTGTTGATTTTTGCACAGTTTTCGTGTTTGTTTTTGGCCGCCTCGGAAAAGTCAAAATTTTGACTGTCGGAATAATGTCCCTAACTGTCGGAATTTTCGTGCTTACGTGCTTATGTGTTCATTAAATTTCAAAAAAAAAAAGGATTTTCAAAAAAAAAAAAGAAAATTTTCAAAAAAAATCATCATGCATCATATTTTTAAGACACATGAAAAATTTTCTATTTTACTCAGAAAAAGAATATAGACTGCTTGCACACTACGCGCACGTGACCGTACACTGCACACTACGTCCCTAACCCGGGGAAATCCTTGTCGCGGTCCGTTTGGTCTTATTACGCCTCTCGGATGAGCACAGGACTACCCAAACATCCCATGGAGCCTCGTGTCGACCATGCACTTGTCCGTGACACACTTTGTCCGAGACCCGGTTGGTTTTTAGTCTGGTCTGTGTCATGCCCTGTCTGTGTATAGACCTTTCCTTTCAAGCCTTTGTCGGCATACCGACTCAATATCTTTCGGGGACCCTAATCAGTCGAAGTTCTGCCGGTTTTCCGCCGCAGACTTTGATCAAGATATTGACCGGCGCCTTGACTTCGGCTCGATCGGCACAAATTATACATTGACTCCCAGCATTGACACTGAGTCATCAAGGATTAATGATTATTCCATGCCTAATTACGGCTTAACTGACGACAAGTCAAGATCAATTGTGGACGCTTATCGGTCCAAATCATGCCGACTTTTCGTCGATCCCCCGGATATGATCTTGACTTTTGACGCCGCCTTTGTCCGTAATTTACATCGAATGCTCGTTAAGACTCGATTACCCGCCAGACTTTTAGGATCGGTTTTCTTTCGGTCGGTGGGACCCGCTTGCCCTATAGGACCCTCGCCCGGGCCGCCCACCCCTGGGAGGTCGAAATACAGGTGGAATACGAGGGGCTTATAGACGTAGTGACGGGGCCCACTGATCCAGGAATCAGAGTAGTTCGCGAAAAAGAAGAGCAATCTTTTCCAACCGATTAGGTTAATAAAACATGTTTTAAGTAAACAAGAACAAATAACTGCATGTTGCATGAGCCCTAAGCCCAAACACCAACCTGTTTCGCTTTCCCGAGTCTGAACCACACCCTTTTGTGCCTTCCACAGTAAGCAAAGTTTGGATCGAGACCCCGGGTCATCGTTTGTTCAGCTCAGTCATTCCAAAGTCAGATACTTCATCGGTTTCCTCCTTCGCTTCAGCTCAAAGTTTCAGAATGACCAACTCAGAGGAGAACGGTGGGGGACGTACAACTCCACACCCCGAAAATCCGCAAAATGCCGAACAGTGGAATCAGATGTTGGAACAGATAAGACAAAATCAAGAGGCTCAGATCAGTCAGTTATTGGAAAGTATCAGAACCCAGGGGCTAGCAATTGTTCACCACCCTAATGGAACCTTTACGGTTGATGCGAAGATTGGAGCTAATTACCTCCCGGGCATGCCAACTACCATCAAATGCCCTGTCCCCTTTCGTGTGGAACTACTAATGGGCCAAGCATCCCCAAGCCTATCACTCAGCCTGCCTCTCGGCCTCATCGTATCAATCTTGGTCAACTTCCCCCCGGCACCTCCCAGTTTTCACCTTTGGGTTTCAATCAGCTTGGAATGGGTCAGTTCGCTACTCCAAAACCTCAGTCTGGCCGGGTCATCAATGGAATTGGTCAGTTCAGTACCTCTCAGCCCTTACTGCTCGATCCTCCTCGACAGTCCGATCTAGGTCAACCTGCCCTCGGTGCCTCTCAGGTCTCACCACCAGGTTTGAGTCAGTTGGCTTTCGCCCCGCAGCCTTGGAAGGGGTCAGCTTACTACTTCACAACATCGAGCCTGGTTCGGGTCATCGCCTTGGAAGGGGTCAGCCACTACTTCACCGCATCAGTTTGGCTCGGGTCACCATCTCGGAATGGGACAGGTTCGTTTCTCGGGCTCCATGGTTCGAGAGGGGGCCGGCCTTGCTTCCTCCAATTCTCAAAGCACACCGGCCCCTATGACACTGCAAGATCACGTGGGCCACCAGGCTTTTATCACCACTTCATCGAGGCTCTACCCCGCCCCTCAGGTTGGGAAGTCCGACAAGGTCAAATGCTCCTCATCAAATTCTCCACCCGGCCGTTACGCAAGCTGCTCCCGCTCATCAAGTACAGCATACACATTTCCCTTGCAGTCATGTTCCTCAGTGCGGTCAAGACACATTCAATCCTACTGCTACGATGCCTCAAACCTCATGCTTTCAGCAGCCTTCTGGATCCGCACTTACTGCTCCCTGGTATCCACCCATTACGAGCCATATATCTTCATCTTCGGCAACCGCCAGGCCTTATGAGGAAGGTTACGGTCACGCTTTTAATGCTCAGACCGTCATTCCTCCCACCAGAGTACTTCCTACCGTGGTTTCGTTTGCTAATGCCAATCTTGTGGCGGGGTCATGCAATGTTCCTATTGACTCGTCCAATGGATTATTGGTAGAACCAATTAAGAAGGTACAAGAAAAGCCTAGCAACGAGAGTATCGACGATCGCTCGACTCGGGCCATCTCACCATATCAATCTTGTGTATCGACACGAATGAAGTTTACAAAAGGTCGAATCTCGACGATTACATTGATGATTACATCAAAAGGGTTCGTGCACGGGAAAAGACTACGAGTCCGAACATGTCTCGCCGCTATAAACCTTACCCTTCCAACACGGCTCCGACATCCGGTAAAGGAAAGAAGGCATTGTGTACAATTGACGGCCCCCAAAAGCAACCAAGAAATGGTGGTCCTTTAAGGCAACGAGAACGTTTTGATGATCTTGGGATGCCCATGGGCTTAATTTTCAAGGGCTTAGTAAGGGTAGGCCTTTTGGAGCCTCTCAAGGACTACCATCCAAGGAGCTCAAATGCACCTCTCGACATGAGTAAGCACTGCGCCTTCCATGATCATTATGGCCACACGACCGACAACTGCATAGTCTTGAAGAGAGCGGTTCAAAGGTTAATCGAAACGGGCAAGCTTGAGCGCCCCAATGGACCAAAACCGGCAAACCCTGTTCATAATGGTGACCAAGTCAATGACCAAATCTCGAATCCCGAGGATTTGGGTGTTCCCTTAAGCAAAGTTTTAAATAGCTTGCTAGAGCAGGGTCTCCTCGAACCCATGAGAAACTATCAGCCCAAGGATCCCAAAATCCCTTTTGACACCACTAAGCATTGTGCTTTCCACCAGTATCACGGTCATATGACCGACAACTGTACAACTTTGAGAAAGGCGATTCAGGGATTAATTAAGAAGGGCAAACTCGAGCGCCTCAGTGATCTCAACCCCGCCAATGATCATTTCCCAAACAACGCGAATGTAAACATGATTGAATTTTATGATTCAAACTCTGTGAATTCAAGAGACTCGACAAGCCAGATGATTTAGTCGCAACAAATGTTGAGAATGGATGGTTTGACTGCAACCAGCATGTGGCCATGGCAAAGCTGGATTTGGTAAAATGCTTTGAACTCTCGCCTCCGATAAGTTCACGACCGACGCCAAGGTTAAATGGGATGATAATGATCGATGGCAGATTTGGCGAAGCGGTAAGGATACAAGAAATCCGATGATTAGGAAGGAAGAGTTAGTCCTGGCTTTGGAAAACGCCCATAAGATTCATGAAGAACAGTGACCCGCTCATCAATGCTCTCCGCCGCCATGGAGTTCAGGTAACAGTTGAGGCGAATGGTTCCCTGGTCATGGTCGAAGATGAGACTTCAGAAAGCTGATTTCAGCCCCTTCATCCTATAACTCTCCATCCCACGGCCAACACCTCCCTCCATCCACATATGATCCCTTGCCAAGGACAATTCCTCTTCAGCCCTTTCCAGCACCTCAGGCCATTAGTGCTCCATCGCCTCGGCTCCTCGTAACGAGTTGGGCTCCATCACACCTGCTCTCAATTTCAGCAATACCGCCGGCTTATGCTCCAGCTTCACATAATCAGGTTTGAGCTATGTGGCTATGTTCTCAAGCCTCTACACCCACCTGAATGCGATCATGAGTTGCTAAAAAGAAAATCCGGATGCCACAAGTTTTCCGTTGTCGTCTACCGGACTTAGTGAATTCACCCGTCAGTTTCACCAGCCCGCCGTGTTTCCCTCTGCTGATAAGAGTCTTGTTGCGAGTTCCAGTAACTCGAATGTTCCCGTTGATCCCCATGTGGCAATATTGATAGAGCAAGTGAAACAAATGCAGGAGAAGCTTGATCTTATGATAAGTACTAGCACTCCTTTGACCCAAGATGTCGAACCAGGCAAAGAAATGATTCTGTCGCGCAAAATTCAAGTGCCCGAAGTGAGAGAATCTGATAGGACAACCTGCCCCAGAGCACACTTGTCTAATGCCAGTTCCAAGCTTGAGAAAGGCCCGAAGACACAATCAGCTAGTATCACCCCTTTCACTCAAAACAACCAGCGCATCGCTGAATCCTCCCAAACAGAGCCCAATACCCCTCAAGGTCCTCTCAGGTTCACTTCCTTCCATCAATATGCTCAGTCGACAAAGTTCGTCCCCGTGACTTTTCCGACCCGTTTCTTTGGACAACTTGTGCTCGCCCCAGCTGCTCCATGGCCTCAAACTCCTCCACTCCCACCAGTATCATGGGCACGTAACTGATCACTGCCTCGGTCTGCAGTAATGGAATCAGAAGTTAACAGAAAGATGGAAAGCTCAAGCGTCTTGGCAGTCCAACAACAAAGAGTAGCTAGACTAGGGGCTACCCATCCTTTAATATTAAAACAGTCTTTTAGTCAACCTTCGTAGGTTCTAGTACTTTCTTCGTTCAATCAAGTCCTCCTTGGACACTGTAGTTAATCTCAAATTTTCTATAAAAGAGTCTTTTTCTTTTCTCGCTAGACTTGAGACATTATTTGCACACCTACGTTACATTTAATGAAATGGTTTTACTTTAAATGATCACTCGCATTGCTCAACAAATAATCTCTGGAAATGATTAAGATTTTAATTAATTGGTGCGAGAAAGTCAACTAATGCCCTCCCTATACACTTTCCTCACCTCACAAAGGCCTCCATCAAGCCATACACTTTCCAAAACATATCCCCATCATCACCTTGATCAAGTCAACGAAGGCGGCAACATCAAGGGACAACAAAAGGTCACTCATCATCGGGAGATCGACCCCATATCGAAAAAAACAGGGGCTTGCCTCCGCCCCCCATGCATCAAGAAAGTTCAAGTAGAAGCTTGCCTTCGTCCTCAGGTGCTCAAAAAAAAACAAAAGCTTCAAAAAAAAAAAAACAAAAGCTTCAAAAAAAAAACAAAAGCTTCAAAAAAAAAAACAAAAGCTTCAAAAAAAAAAACAAAAGCTTCAAAAAAAAAACAAAAGCTTCAAAAAAAAAAACAAAAGCTTCAAAAAAAATGAGGCCAAGGACCTAGCACCGCCGATCAGAAGGTTTGACATATGGGCAAAATTAAAGCCCGAAGAACGGAAGTTGTCGACAACAAGGGAGCAGCTTAAAGCAACGGCAAAAACATATCATAAGCCCTTAAGCTGCATCCAAAATCTTTCTCCCCCGATGAAGGACGACGATCAAGAAGCAACGGAATCGCTCAAAATGACTTGTCAAGGAATCACCTCAAGGCCCGCACCTTATCATCCAAACTTCCTATCCGAGCCTTTTCACCAAAAGTACCACAAATGTTCATACCCCTTTTCTAAAGCCAAACACAGCTCAGACCCGAACTACGGCGACCTGAGCTCCTCACAATGAGGGGAACGTAGGCAACCAGAAATGGTCCGGTCATAAACACATTCAAATCCCAGAAAATCCGGCCTCACCAATAGCCTCTCCTATACACGATCCCTCTTCACCATTCGCCAACTTCGACTCTTGGTATCAGTTGACTTTCTCCTCATGATTAATCAAAATGTTTGTTCATATCGAGATTAGGGGTTGAATAACCCGAACATTAATAAAGGGTTTTAAGCAATCTTGTGATCATTTTGAATAAAACATATTTTCAGATGTCTCGACAAGTCTTCTTTTTCTACATTATAGGAAAAATAGAGCTAAACACTAATTTTCTCGCCAGGGGCTTCCATACACTTTTACAAACCTTTCTAAACTTATGCTCTCTCAAAAGAGTCAAACCCAAAGCGAGTTCTTTTGTGCCTTCGTCAAATGAGGCCATCAAATAATACAAATCGGGGATTCATCCCCGCTTTTCGAAAAAAATATATGCCCCTGCAGGTATACATTCCTAAAATTGTCTTGCTTTTACATTTTCTTCCGGTTGACTAATTGAATAAAGAAAATAATAAAGTAAATATGGAAGGATGGGTTGCCTCTTTTGCTACATGATAATTCAAGAACGTTGGTTCTTCACTCTGCTACAAGATGGGTTGGGTCTCTGTGCCTACCAGGTTGAAGCCTCTCTAATTGTGTCAGATTCACAGTCATGAGACCGAGGCTTTGCCAAGTTACTTCTTCCAAATCAAGACTTCGCAAATACATCTCTTCAGACCAAGGCTCCACCAAGCAAGATGAGATTTGATCGCCATGTTGGTCATGGGCTAGTCAAGTGCAGTTCTTTGATGTCCAAGGACGAGGACGGAATTTTAACCAAGACCAGAAATTCATCATATTTCTATGGCTAATATTGGAACCTGAGTCCATAAAACTCCTTGTGCCAATCAGAATGAGGTTTCGATGTTCATCCTTGGAAGATGTCAGGAATTTTGGTTTGACGATTGCCCTCAACCCCGATGGAACTTTCACGGTAGAAGAGGAAAAGGATCCCCATCCCTATCTTGGCCAGACAGACTACCACCACCTTCCTCACACTCTTCTCAACTTGCGAATCAGCCATCCTTTCAGCCTCGGTCTGATATACATTCACAGTTCAGTCTGGGACAGATTTAGGGAAACAAATTGACTTCATCCGATTTGGGCCAGTATGGTATGCCTCAAAGCAGCCGGGGTCAGCTCGGTATGTCACAGCATGTTTGGTATGCCTCAGCAGCTCGGACAGATCAGTCAGGAGCTCCTCAGTTACATCAGTTTGAAATGCCTTGACAGCAACCCAGTTCAAGATGTCCAATCCCCAGCACCGCACAAGCCTCACAAGATTCCTTCATGACCGTCTCAACAGGACAGCAAACCCCAAATACAGACTACTGGACCCATGCAGCCTAACGTAACCGATCAGTTCACAGCTCCTCGGCGGGGGGCAAAATCGGTACGGAATGTCTCCTCATGGTTGGGGATACCTCGGAATGCCACAGCAGATTGGAATCCCACCTCAGTTTAGGACCAATCTATCAGGGCCTTCGCAGCAACAGTTTGGAATGCTTCCACAGTCTGGTCCAGGGCAAGCCAGAAGCCCTTCCTCAGATGATGCTAGCTCAGCCGCTCCTCACACAAATTTCACAAATCCATTCCTCACTCAGGCTTCGATGGGTTACCAAGCCTCCATCCCAGTTTCATCGGAATCACCAGGACCGCAGTACCCCCTGGTTATACACCCTTAGCCATGCAATTCAACAACCAGGGACAGCAGCCCACACTTAAGCCTACTTATGGGCCTCACTCCGGAAATTCGAGTTACCCAGCCTACATCAAGACTGCCTTTTGCCCTCTTTGCCGGTTGAAAATCAACAACAAGCCGCAAGGTTCTATCCCTTTGCCCAGGGTCCTACTCAAGCTCCCCGGGGTGATTCGGGCCAAGGACAGGATTTCACCTATGTCCCCAGATCGGCCGTTCCCTCCACCTGTATGCCGCCAGTGGTAGCTCCTCTCTCTAGCTCAGTCGCTGGTTTGAATGCCATGGTTCCACCACAAGACCCTCATTTGGCTTGATTCGTGGAACGACACAAGGAAATGAAAGCACAGATTGTTGAATTGACTGCTAAGAAGTCTGCTTTCCGGCCAACGAACCTGGACTCCTTTGTTCCCCACAAATTTGTGATGCCTAATTTGGACCCCTTTGATGGCACTGCATGCCCGAAAACCCATCTGGACACGTATACCTTGGCAATGAAGGTCAAAAGGGGCGCCAATCAACAGTTGGCTGACTATTTCAGTCTCTCTTTGAAGTCCGGTGCTCTAAAATGGTTCTTCCGCTTAAAATCCGAGGCCGGGGCTACATGGGACCGAGACTACTAGCCAACTTGGAGTGGGAAGCAAATAGATTTGACTGCAGACAACAATGCAGGCCCCGACGAGAACATCAGGGACTTTTACAAGCAAGATGGCAACTCCTCCTTTTGAAGAGGAACAACTAGACATCTTTCAGTCACGCCCGAAACCACATCTGAGGGCCTCACTTAGCAATTTCCCCTATCCGGATCTACGGGCAATGATCAATTCCGGGGCTAAATTTGAGAGGGCTTACAATCAGCAGCGAGTTGTCGCACCTGCTTACGGATACCGGGTTTCTTCCACCTCCAACACGACTCCTGAAAAAGGGCAGTGTGAGAACTGATCGAAAAGGGGACCCCAAGGACCCAATACAGTCAACAATCCATTCCCTAAAAAAAAGTAGGGTGAATATGATTGAAGCCACGAACAAGCCAAGTGCCACTATGGCTAACAGTTCCCATATGGAAGACACTCTTCGAAGAGAGGATTCTAGTTTCATAGTCGGTATCAAAAATGGGTTTCTCCCTTCATGACAACTTCACCTTGAAGGCTCTCACGTTGATCGATTGGCTCACTGTGAATGTGTGCCCAAAATTTTTGTTTATTGGAATTCACGCGAGTTTGAAGACATCCGAGTTATTTGAAAAACGGAGTCGCCACGCCATTTTGATTACCTCAAAACTTTGAAAAAAAGGTTTTATGGGTTCGGAGGTTAAGTTACCCCTTGGAAAGAACGTTTGGCGTTCACCCAAAGTGCCTTGCCGGAGCAAGTCTCCCTAGATTTCATTAATCGTGTTTGCTTGCGTGCTTTCTTTGTGTGCATGTGTTTGAAAATAAGGGGGGGGAATGTCCCAAGTTATCTTCCGGACATACAAACCATTTGTTGGTTGTTGCTCGGGATTTCTTGGAATTTATGTATTTGGGATTATGATCCCGTCCTCATCTTATGACTTATGATCATCGCATTTTTAAGCCTTGGGACCCTCGGGACTTGCGTGATCGAGAGAATGACTCTCTTTTGGGTCAAAGATGAGGTTCTTTAGGAAGGAATGTCCTTAGCCCATCAATCCTACACTTTAAGACGGTCGAGCTCGTATAGAGGCTTCATACTCATTCTTAAGCGATAATCGGAGATATAGGGTTCAAGGTTATCCTTTTCCTAAAGAAATCATGAACCTTTAATGGAAGGAACGATGCAAAGATGAGAACTTTTACACACGGTCCGTTCCAAGGTTGGGGAAAGGGAAATGCATGATAAAAAAATGACTCTTTAATGAAAAGATGACATTTTTAGGTTGCAAATGATGCTTTTTGATTGAAAGAAATGATCTTTATGCAAATGATGCATAAAGATAGGATTTTTATGCAAATGATGCATTGAAAAAGGGGTTTTGATGCAAAGGATGCGTTTTCATTGAAAAAGATTTGATCTTTATATGCAAATGATGCATAAAGATGACATTTTATTGGAAAATAGGGATTTTAGGTGCAAAGGATGCACCTTTATGAAAAGACTACATTTTTATGACAAATGAGGTCTTAATGCATGCAAAGGGGAAAGGGGGTGATAAAGATATGATCTTTATGAATAAATGCCAAGTCCCAAGCAAGATATATGAATGCAATGAGCAAGTATATCAATTAAAATGCAAGGTTAGGGCGTGCGAGGTTACCAATCGTTTCCTTCGCTTCTTCGGACGGAGCTAGGAGGAGAGAGGTTCTTCTTGGGTCTTGAGGAGGAGGGAGATGGCTTCTTGAGCTTCTTCTTCACCTTCTTGGACTTCCAGCGACTCCTTGGGGATCTTCTTCGTATTATGAGAGTATTATGCTTCTTGTTGATGATTAAAATGGGTAGAGGAGGGCTCTGTTATAGGCGATCTGGATAAGGCTAATGAAGCCGTGCGGCTGCGAGCTCTTTGCAAATGAGGCCGTGCGGCTTATCCATTGATGACTCGGCATTCTAGAACCATGCAAGGTGGCATTATTCTAGAAGCTTCTCCTAATTAAGAAAAACGTGTTTCTTAATTAGGAAGGCTCCCTTCACCCTTAATTTAATTTGGGGCCTTGCTCCTGGGACATTTCCTAACACTAGGAAGGTCAGGGAATTCTGGGAAATTTACCGAAATGTCGGGAAAATTAACCGGAAGGCATGAGCCAGATTTGGGTACTTACAGAAGCCCTCGGCAACGTCACTTGCAAGGCGAGTGGGGTTGTCGATAGAAAGGATCCGATCTGGCGAATGCCGAGACGGATTGGGAGACCGAGGTGGTCGAGTGGCTGAACCTTTTGGAAGGCTACCTACGTATCCCGGAGGAATCAAGCCGCCGTAGTTCGGAATTAGGATCACGGGAGGAAGAAGAGAAAGCGGTCTCTTCTTTGGGGACATAGAAGAGAAAATGACCTAGGAGGTCAAGCAATTGATCCTACCGGGACATGTTAGGAGTGACCCGGGTGGTCGAATATTTGAACTTTTATGAGGGGGCGCTTTATCACTGAGGAGTGACAAAGAAACAGGGTGACCAAAGTGGTCGAATGGCTGGACCTTTTATAAAAGGCTACCTACGTATCCCGGAGGAATCAAGCCTTGATCGTAGTTCAAGCATCACTAGATAGTTAGGAACGATGTCTAGGATCCTTGAGATTTTGACAATTCGGAGGCTGTCACCTGAGGAAGCTAGAGCTTATGGCGCTATCTCTTTATGACGGAGATAGAGGTAACTTAAGTTGGGAAACTTGAGCGTACGTCACTATTCGCGGATAGAGGTAGCACAAGTTGAAATGACTTGGGCATACGTCACTATTCGCGGATAGAGGTAGCACAAGTTGGAATGACTTGGGCATACTTCACTATTCGCGGATAGAGGTAGCACAAGTTGGAATGACTTGGGCATACGTCACTATTCGCGGATAGAGGTAGCACAAGTTGGAATGACTTGGGCATACGTCACTATTCGCGGATAGAGGTAGCGCAAGTTGGAATGACTTGGGCATATGTCACTATTCGCGGATAGAGGTAGCACAAGTTGGAATGACTTGGGCATACGTCACTATTCGCGGATAGAGGTAGCACAAGTTGGAATGACTTGGGCATACGTCACTATTCGCGGATAGAGGTAGCACAAGTTTAGAGTGACTTGGGCATACGTCACTATTCGCGGATAGAGGTAGCACAAGTTGGAATGACTTGGGCATACGTCACTATTCGCGGATAGAGGTAGCACAAGTTGGAATGACTTGGGCATACGTCACTATTCGCGGATAGAGGTAGCACAAGTTGGAATGACTTGGGCATACGACTATTCGGATGAGGGAGGAGTGTTCGACAATTCGGAGGTTGCTAGTGGTTATCCACGTTATAACGGAATGCGGAGGCGGCTGGGAAATAAAGCTTGATTGCTAAAGAGATAAGGGATATTTTACGAAAAGATGTTATCTTGGTTAAAAGATAACGGAAATTGCATGCCCAAGTGGAAGGTCCGGGCGGGATTGTAATTTATGCTCGTAGCGAATGAAGCCGCCCCCGGCATGAGATGGAGAAAAGAAGCCGTACGGCTAGAAGCCCTGTTTTTCCAGTTATTTAAAACAGGTTTTGAACGGGCATTGGGCACTTGTTGCCGCCCAAGAACGCAGAGAGAGAGAGAGAGAGAGAGAGAATTTTCGAAATTCTTCAACCCCTTTTGCTTCCCTTTGATTTGAAATGGATCCGGAGGGCAATCCCATACCAAGGCAAGCGAGGAGAAACATCTCGGCGGCCGCGAGAAGGAAGAGGAAGGAGCTCGTGAGGACGGAGAGGAAGTATGACTTCCTTACGCCTCCATCGGAGCTTTACCCGGGGAGGAGGGAGCATAAATCAACGAACCCGCGATCGGTTGGGGTAAGCATTCTCATTTTGCTCAAATCCGATGATTTTGCTTGAATTTTTGAATGATTTAGGGCTTGACCCAAATTTTAGGATTTTTGAATGATTTTTTTTTTTTTGAATGATTTTGAGATGCATGAACAACCTATGAGGCTAAGAATATGCAATGTGCAATTTTATTTGATGAAAAAAATATGAGAATGACTCACTTTTTTCTCGCAAAATGAAGTAAGAATGAGAATTTTTCAAAATATGAGACGGAGTTCTTGCCTTGTGCTAGAACTAGGTCAAAATTCTGATTTTCAATGAGAAAACATGATTTTGGAAGATGAAAATGATTCATGCATGCCATTTTTTGAAAAATAATGTTTGTGTGGGAAAAATTGTGATTTTGTGCTTTAGGAAAGCAATGACGCGTTTCAAGTGATGAAAGACACGTTTTTGATGCAAAAGTCATGCTAGAAAAACTTTTATGAATGCTTTTCTTTTGAAAATATGTGCACTTTTGAATATATGCATGCTTTTTGAAATGATATGAAGGACTGACGCTTCTTTTGATGTGCTTGTCTACAGGAGAACAAGTCTAGAGGACCGTCGGAGATAGCGGTCAAGCTTTGGCGAGAGGATGCCGGATTTTGAGAAGGATGGGGCAAATCCCAGCGGTGGTGAGGGCTACCGGCTTGGATGCATTTGTAGAGGCTATCGGTAGGGGTGTCCACATCACCTCGAAGAGCAAGGGCTTGGTCCAGGCCCTATGCGAGTTACGGTGGGACGGTACTCATAGCTTTCACCTGAAGCTGGGAGAGGCGACGGTGACTCCTGCCGATTTCACCGCTATTACGGGCTTACAGTTCACCGGGAGGCCCGTGACTTGGAGGGACCATATTGCTGGCCGAGGAGTTTCGGGCTTTGGTCGGGTTTGAGCTGATTCCGAAGGGGCTGGGGATGGAGACACGGAATGTCGAGGTGGCGATTCGACTAGCATGCGGAATTTTCTTGCTAATGATGTGGCCCTTGCCACGGTAGCTAGAGCATTCATATGGTTGATGCTATCGGTCACCATCTTTGCCAGTGCAGGACGATAGCTATGACTTGCCTCCTCGACTCTGGAGGATGTTGATGGGATAGGACGGTCTCTTGGGGAGAGGCCGGATTGGCGGAGCTCTACTTCTCGTTGGACATGTACGGTCGGAACAAGGCTGCTTCGATGGGACCGCTTTTCTTTTGCCCTTGAGGTAGTCTCCTTTTTTTCTTTTCTCTTTTCTGTCTTGAGACTTTTATGAGAGAGAAAATGACCTTTTGATGTTTTGAACATGCGGGCTGGTTTTGCGAGGTGATCGGGTTCTTCCCTTGGAACCAGAGAGTGATGTCACCATCTTCCACTGCTATGGTTATTTGGAGGAGATGCGAGAGATAAATTCACGGGGAAGACCCGGATTACCTTCGACTACAAAATGGTGAGGCCGGTCATCAACAAGGATGGGCACGATGGAGTGGACTTCTACCCCTGGGCGAGGTATCCAGAGATTTTCTTTGGGAGATGCTATAGAGGTGACGAGGCGAGAGGAGGTGGCTTACGGGGCGACATGTGATGTCATCTACTTGGGGACCGCTTCTCGAGACGGCATGGTCATGTTCCCCCACTAGATGCCATTACTCCTTCGACCCTCCAGGCACGGATGCTTTGCGGCCCGAGGGCGCCGAGAGGATGAGATTGCCAGTACCGGGCGGCGTGGCTGCGGAGGAGTACTTCGACATGGACACCCCCTACTGTGTGTTTGTGGAGCGGCGCTGAGGACGCCACGAAGCTAGTGAAGGCGGCGGTCACTCGGGGATATGGGGAGGATGAGCCTCGACCGCCGATCCCTCCTGCGCATCGTCCTACGTGGTCCATGGAGTGCCGAGGAGGATGAGGATACCTGTACCCGATGCTAGGGAGCCCCAGTACACCTTGCCGCCCGATAGCACCTTGTAAGTGTACTCTTAGGGTCTTATTCCCTTTTTAGCTTTCAGATTTTCCGCTTTTTGCTATTTTACGAGATTTTCGAGATTTTTCTTTTTTTTTTCTCGTGTTCCAAACTCGCACTTACGATAGGGCCGGTCAGTGCGATAGGGGCCGGAAGGACATGTGCCGGTCTCTTCGAGGAAGCCGCTGCGCTTCCGAAGGCGGCAGCCGGGATGCACAGGAGCCTCGGCGCAAGAGACGCGGCACGTCGGGGGCACAAAGCGATCCTCCATCGGCCTCGGAGTACTCTTCCGGTGCTATGCCTCGGGGCGGGGACCCAACGCTGACATTCTCGGGAGCTGGCCGAGTATGGGCACGATAATGTCCATCTATCTGATGTGAGCGACCGAGGAGGACCTCCGATGAGGAGGCTAGCATTTACGAGCCGAGCAACATGAAGATGAAGAAGAATCGGAGGCCTAGGAGGTCTCTAGAGTAGATTTGGAACAAAAACAAACAATTTACAATTTTTATGCACACTTTGTTTATTTTTTGCTTTATTTGGGCGCTCGATGGGCGAAAACATTGTATTTATGTTTTATTTGCTTTTCTAATTCATGCTTTTTCAATTTGCATATTATCCGAGCCTTGGGGCGACTTTTTGCTTGGAATTGGGGGGCTAAAATGGGCCAAAATGATTTATAATGGTGTATAAATGCTTGAATGGCTTCGAATATGTTTTTGTACGGGTTTTGGTTGAAAAAGTGGGGTGAAAACTCCCTTGGGCAGCAACTTTGGTTCTTTGCAGAATTTCTGCGAGAGGGCTAATGTAGCCGTGCGGCATGGCCTTGAGGGCAAATGTAGCCGTGCGGCTAACAGCTCACGTCGAACCGGTTATTTTACGAATAAAAGCCAGGCTTGGCCATTTCATTTCATTTTCACTCTAGACTTGTCCCAATTGTTCCCAGAGCATATTTTGGACCTAAAAGCACCATCTTTGATCACTTTGCGATGGAGAATCCCGTTAGATTGCAAAGGGGGAAGCGAGACCATTTTCTATCCGGTCTTCAATCTTGGGCGAGATATAACTTCCAAAATCACAAGGGGCTGCTTGATTCTTCCTTCAAGATCAAGTCTTTATGGCATTTGAGGGATCTCCCGCCCGATTGGGATCTGTTGAGAGCCGCAGCAAAGTTCTGGGATGTCCGGAGACATTTTTATTGTTTCTCTTACAACGAAATCGTCCCAACGCACGAAGACTTCAGAGCTTTGATTGGGGGTCCCGAGATTGAGGCTATATCTATTCCGCTGATCGGAGACGTGCCGGTGACGGTAAAGCTTGCATCTCTTCTGCAGATTCCTTTGGGGGAGGCTGAGAGGATGATGGTAGCCCCGGATAGGATTGACCTTTCTGATATCCGGGCGTGAGTTTGGGTCTCCGAGATATGGCTGCGACCACGAGTGGCTATGGATGCTTTCATTCTCTGCGTATTCTCTATTTTGTTCATCTGCGAGTCCGTGGGGATGTGTCATAGTGGTCTCTTGGACATGGTCGAGAAGGCTGCGGGTGGGAAGGATATTGTCCCGCTGGTTTTGGGAGAGACATTTCATGGGATCGACAGGATGGCTCGGGAGACCGTTTCATGAGGTCCGGAGTCCGGCTATGTTGACTTTGTGGCTGCGGGGAGAGGCTCGGGGCTTTGCACGGGGCTTTGCCGACTCGGTGCCCTTGGGTGATTTCTCGGAGAGGTGCACCTAGGCAGCGAGGAACAGGGAGTAGGCTGGGAGGCGATGATGGCTAGGCTATCCACTTCGGACATCCGTTGGTGGATACCACATTGGAGGTTGCGAGACTGGGAGGATATTTCGGGAGTCTTATCTTTGTGAGGGTTCCGGGATTCGCTGGTCATCCTTCTACATACCCTGCTTGGTATCCGGGCGGTTTGGGGCTTTACAGAGCCATTGAGTGATTGGGAGGACATCCGGACCATGGAGGTGGTGTCATTGGACATGAGAGATCCGGCCCGGCTTCTCTTTCTTCTCGAGGGCTTGGACACATCTTGCTTTCCCACCCGGGGCTATCTTCGGGAGCAGGAAGAGCACCATCTTGACCACTGTCTACTTGGGCGGTATGAGAGGGAGATGGGAGCGACTCGGGTTATCTTGGAGGATAGACGTCGAGCTTTATTGGGAGGCGGCTGTGACTCGAGTAGGACTACGAGGGAGACCGAGGCTAAGGCGAGTTGCCATAACCAATCGGGTGACTTGGTCGGGGATATGGAGGCTCGGTACAAGAGGTTGTCCGAGGTCGCTCCTTTGGCGAGGCTCGGAGGGAGGAGGTGCGGACTCGTGCTCGTATAGAGAGCGCTCATTGACACGGGGTTGGTAGAGGCTCCGGTGAGGATACCGAGAGGTCGGGATGAGGGATACCGACATTATTGAGAAGAAAAGGAAGAAGACTCGACGAGGCCGAGGAAAAAGGAAGAAGGCGAAGAAGACTCGAATGACTACCGACAAGTCTTTTCTCAAGATCCTCTTATTGCCATTTTGCAAACACATTAGTTTATTTAGGCATTTTGTTGTATTTTAGATCTTTTTAGCAGGTTAGCAGAGTTAAGAGGTAGACCGTGCTTGAACTCATCAAGAAGTTTTTAACTTGTAATGAACAAGAAATATTATTTTAAAAATTAATCAAGACACATTTCATGGAAATTCAAATGCCTTTATTGATTGGGACCCGTTTTATGAAAACTGAAATACCCTTTACTATTTTTTTTTAGGACGCACTTCATGGAAGCTTGATTGTCCTTTTATTGTTTAGGACACATTTCATGGAAACTTAATCGTCCTTTTTATTGTTTAGGACACATTTCATGGAAACTTAATCGTCCTTTTTATTGTTTAGGACACATTTCATGGAAACTTAATCGTCCTTTTTATTGTTTAGGACACATTTCATGGAAACTTAATCGTCCTTTTTATTGTTTAGACCGAACCATATATGGCTGCCTACGTTCCCCTTTTACAAGAAAGGCTAAGGGGCTCAGGTCTTCGTAGTTCATTCTGGTGAACTAATAATTTTTTTTTATGTGCAGCCCTGTCTTTTGCCTAGACTGCCCTTTTGGGGTCTTCAAATTTAGCTGGGCATTACTCTTTTTGCACTTTTTTCTTTTTTTTTATTATTTTTTTTTTATGTGCAGCCCTGTCTTTTGCCTAGACTGCCCTTTTTGGGGTCTTCAGCCTAGCTGGGCATTACTCTTTTTGCACTTTTTTCTTTTTTTTTATTTTTTTTTTTTTTTTTTTATTTTTTTTATCGTACATAGTATCTTCGGAGTTTATCACCGTTGACCGGGTGGACAAAGGGATTGCCATCCAAGTCTCGCAAGCTTCATTGCTCCTCCCGACAGCATTTTCTGCACCACATAAGGGCCGATCCAGACGGGTTCCCATTTTCCCGGGGTTGTCTCTGGTAGGGGGCTTTACTTTCAGACCAAGTCGCCTTCTTTGATGTCTCCGGCCTTGACCTTTTTATCAAACGCTCTGGCCATTCGCCTCTGGTAGGCTCGGGTGTGTTCCATGGCTTTTAGCCTTCTCTCGTCAAGGTGGCTAGTTCATCATGCCGGCTGCGCAACCATTCCACTTCATTGACACTGTTTTCCAGGAGGACCCTTAATGACGGGATTTCCAACTCCACCGGTAACACTGCTTCCATCCCGTAAGTTAGGGCAAAAGGAGTTTCTCCTGTGGTCGTTTCCGACAGACGTTCTGTAGCCCCAAAGTGCTAGGTGCGGCTTTTCGGGCCAATCACGACCACGGTGGCCATCTTCCGGATGATCCGCTCGAGTGTCTTATTAGCAGCCTTCCACAGCTCCATTGGTTCTGAGGTCTGTACGGGGATGACTTGTGGCGAGTAACTCTGAATTCTGACAGCAGCCTATCGCAGTCTCCTTCGAAGTGTGACCCATTATCAGAAATGATCTCGTTGGGCACCCCATATCTGCACATTATGTTTTCTTTGATGAACTGGGCCACTTTTCTGGAAGTGAGGACCTTGTAGGACTTGGCCTCTACCCACTTGGTGAAGTAGTCAATGGCCACCAACACGAACTCGTGCCCATTGCTTCCCGCCGGGATATTTTCCCTATCACGTCAATGCCCCAAGTTGCAAACGGCCAAGGAGTCGTCATGCAAGACATGTCATGAGGTGGGAGATGGTTGAGGTTGGCAAACCGCCGGCATTTGTCGCAGTTCGGACGTGCCGAACGCACGCTTTCCATGGAGATCCGAGTAACCCATTCCGAGGATCACTTTGCATCGTGGCTCGCATTCATGTGAGGACCGCAGGGACCATTGTGGACTTCGGTCATCAACTCTCTGGCTCTTTCTTGAGTGACACATAAGAGGAGTGGTCCTTGATACCGCTTCTTGTATAGGTTGCCTCCTAGAATGACATACCGAGAAGCCAACCTTTTCAGGGCTTGCAAGCTTTTGGATCTGACTCCTTCTTTTGGTCTACCTTCTTCGTCTCTCGAAAGCCGACTCTCCATCTTTGAGGAATTGGTAAAATCTGATTGTACCAAGGTTCCTTTATAGGCTCGGGTCCCAGTGTCCACTTCACAACAGAAAGCCGGGGCTTCTCTTCTACCCACTCTGAAGGGCTTTATGGCTTTTCCCTGGGGATCTCTACCAAGGAGGCTAGAGTAGCTAGAGCACCCGCGACCGTTTCTTTTCCTCGGCAAGTAGTGGAAAGTTACTTCTAACCTGTCCACCAACTCCTCCATACGGGCATGATACCGTTGCAGATTAGGGTCTACAGCCTTCCACTTGTTGGAGACTTGGTTGATGATCGTGGCCGAGTCTCCGTAAACTTCGAGCTCCTTGACATTTCTTTCTAAGGCGGCCTCCAAACCAAAGAATGCGAGCTTCATACTCGGCGGCATTGTTCGTGGCAGAAAGTTCAACTTGAGGGCTATGGGGGTATGCTCATCTTTCGGATCGACCAATAGCATTCCTACACCATTTCCTCTTTTGTTAGCGGCTCCGTCAAAGAACAATCGCCATCTATTTTCAGGCTCAACTGCAAAGATCCCTTCATCTCGGAAATTGGGGTTCGTGCCCTCTGTCTTCATTATCGGGAAGTTCGCCAGTGATCCGACAATGCTTGACCCTTGATGGCCTTTCCGGTCACATAGTTGATGTCGTATTCTCGCCAAGAAGAAGGACCACTTCGCTAGACGCATCGATAGGGAAGGCTTGTCAAAGATGTACTTGATGGGGTCCATTTTCGAGACCAAGTTCACAGGGTGGGCTTGCATATAATGCTTCAACTTGCCGACTACCCTGCACTACCCCCGCACAGGTCTTTTCACACGCCGAATAATTGAGCTCACTCCCTGTAGCTTCCGCTCGACAAAGTAAATGGCATTTTCTACCCGAGAGTCTTTCTTCTCTTGAGCAAGCATAGCCCCAACTGCCGTGTCCAGGATGTTAGATAGAGCAGAAGAGGCTTCTGTCTATGTGGGGGCATAGTACCGGGGATGCACTAAGTATGCCTTGATCTGGTCAAAAGCGTCTTGGCAGTCTTCGGTCCATTCTGTGTCCACATTCTTCTTCATGAGCTTGAAGATGGGCGCGCACATAGTGGTCAACCGATTGACGAAACGGCCGATGTACCGCAATTTACCCATGAAGCTCTTGACTTCTGTCCTGGTTTGAGGTGGCCTCATATCCATGATGGCTTTGATCTTTCTGGGGTCAACTTCTATACCTCGCTCCGTGACCATGTACCCAAGCACTTTTCCCCTTGTCACTCCGAAGGTGCATTTGGCAGGTTTAGTCTCATGGAATCTTGTCTCAGCCTCTCTCTCAAAGAATTTTCGTAGGTCAACAAAGTGCCGCCCACCTTCTCCTTTGGAGTGGATTATCATGTCATCTACGTAGACCTCAATCTCCTTGTGGATCATGTCATGAAAAAGTGCGGTCGCCGCCCTTTGGTAAGTAGCCCCGGCATTCTTGAGCCCGAATGGCATTACCGTATAATAGTAGGTTCCCCCCCGGTGTGGTGAAGGCCGTCTTTTCTTGGTCTTCCTCGGCCATCTTGATCCGGTTGTAGCCTTCGCAAAACCATCAACGAAGGATTTGACTTCGTAGTTGGCAAAGTGGAGTCCACCAGATGTCTATGTTTGGCGTAGGGTAGTCGTCTTTGGGGCTGGCCTTGTTCAGATCTCGAAATCCACACAAAGAGCGCACCTTCCCATTGGCCTTGGTTACGGTCACGATGTTGGACAACCATGTCGGGTATTCAATGACTCGATGAATCCTACCCGCAAGAGCTTCCTCAATTTCTTCTTTGACCCGTAGGGACCATTCCGGCTTGATCTTTCTTAGTTTCGCTTTACCGGCTTGGCATCTCGGTGCTAGAGGGATTCTCGTGCTCTACTATCGAACCGTCTAGCCCCGGCATATCTTTGTATGACCATGCAAACACGTCGACGTATTCTCTGAGCAGCCTCAATCAATCTGCCCCTTTCAACCCCCTGGAAGAAGCTTCCAATCTCGTGTCTCTTTAGGTTCCTCAATAGTACCCAAGTTCACACTTATCAAAACCTCCTCTACTTTGGGGCCCGGTTTTCCTCTTTTTCGAAACCCGCTTAAAGATTTCTTTAATGTATTGTTCGTTTAGTGTGTTTGCATCTTGTTCAAATGATTCATTATTAACCGTTGTTAAGTTTTGAGTTAATTTATCATTTGTTAAGTTGGCAATAAGAGGATAATCGTAAAGATTTGTCATTTCATTCAAGATAGGGAAAGATGACATCGATTACATTTTCATAATCCTCGTGCGTGAGGCCTTCGGATGACTCTGAGGACTCGGAATTCGAAGATTCCGACTCAACCGAATAGACAACACCGACTCTGGACCCTACGCTACTTATTGACTCGAGGGGACTTGACAAGGGTTGGACTGGGATCTCACTCCTTCTTGCCGTTGCCCTTCTCGGGAGCAAGCCTTGTCGGCGTTGTCATTTGATTGTGCACTCTGCGGATCATTATTGCCTTTGTCGACACCAATTCCATAGGAAGTACTGCTACTGATTGGGCGGAATCTCCTTTCTGAACTTAACTTCATCCATTTGTACCTCCTGGCGGTAGGATCGGTTGTGCTTTCAAGCATTCGAGATACAGCCTCTCTTCATCCCAAAAGTCTTCTGGCTTGTTCACTCTTCTCTTCTACCTTTTCCCAAACAGGGGTTTGGGAATGATCCTCGGAGTAGTAAGAGCCATTACAAACACATTATGCTCGTCATGGGTAATGAAGGGGTCTGGAGAGACTTTCATTATCATGGCTTGTTTTACTTCAAACTCGCAGTCTTCATAAGTGAGCCTTTCTTCTGTAATCTTGACCATGGTTACCGGTTCGATGTCGTAGAAAAGAGGCCGAGCTTTAACAACATTAACGAAATCAGTTCCAACTATGGGTCCAAACTGTCCCTCCATGGCAGCGGCATTAATCAGATCTTTCCATTTCCCTTGTAATTCAGCATAAGGAACATTGAATTTCAGGATATCTATGACCGCTGGATTTCCAAAACCGTTTCCATTTGTTCCTTCGAACTCGATCATGTTGACTCGGTTGTTGGCAGGAAGAGGATTCTTGACCACATTGGGACCCCGAGGTGGTTCTAACTTGCCTTCTTCAACTAGGCGAGAGATCAGGAGCTTCAGGTAGGTGCAATCATTAGTGTTATGGCCATGATAATTGTGAAAGCGACAGTGTTTGGTCTCGTCCATTCTGATACTGGGGTTTCTGGGTTTCCAGTTTTCCAAAGGTCTGATGAGTCCTTGGGCTACCAAACCGTCGAAGACCTTTTCTAGTGGCATTCCGAAATCTTCAGCGGTATAGAAAGGGTGCTTTGGCTTGGAGCCAGCCTTGGCCTCGCATTCCGTCCCGCTTTCTCATTCTCGAATGTAATTAACCGCCAATTACTTCTTTTCCTTTTACGGTGACAAACTGGCATTTGACACCGGTGCTTTGTAGCGATAAGAACTGGTTGTTCCTGTGGCCGGGGCCATATTGAAGGCATTCTCAAACTTGGTGCCGGCATTTACCATTGCCGAAGGTCGGGATAGTAGTAATTGCCAATTTGGACTCTTAGTTGAGGTTTCGTGCAAGATTGGAAGATCTCCATCTGCTCCTCTTCATTGAGTGGGGTCATCATTTCACCGAGCTTCCAATTCCATCTCTTGTAGAATTCACTTACCGGCTCATCTCGAACGTTGTAGGGGTACCCCGTAGTCATTCCGGCCGGTTTCCCAATTCAAATTGGCTTTATACTTTTTTAGGAACGCTTCTTTGATCCGGTCCCAAGTAGCTCGGGCCTCGGTTTCACATGCAGGAACCACCTAAGAGCTGAACCTTTTAATGATAGCTGAAAATGATCGGCCATTTGTTGCCGTGTACAATCTTTGGCTCTCATGGCAAGAATGTAGCTTTCAATGTGAGTCCGGGACAATCCGTGCCGTTGAACTTTTCAATTTCTCGGCATTCGGAATTTTGGAGGGAGAGGGACAACTTTGTTGGGATCTGATCCGGTATGCCCTGTCCTCTTGGTGTCTATTTCCCCAAACTTCTCTTGCATGGACCTAACTTGTTCCCTTAGCCAAGCCATGTCGGTAGTCGGGGATGGTTTAGGATTGCTCGATTCCGGAGAAGGCTTATCTCGACTTGGGTGGAAGGACAAGTGGGTGGCACAGTGGTAGCCGGTACCAAGGCTTGGGGATCTTTGGAGGGGAAGTAAGTGTAAACTTGACCGTGTCCCGTGTTCCCGTGAGACTGGCCGGAGGCATAGGAATTAGGCTCATAATTTCCCGAAGTAGGAAAAAGGATACGGAACCTCCCTGGGTCCCTGGGCAAAGTTGGAGGCGAAAGATCTCGCTCGTGGCAGACATAAATTGAGAGGGTCATTGAGCTGATTTTGAGGCCTAGGAAATGCCTCGGGATGGCCCATACCGAGGAGAGGGAGTGAATCCCACGGGGTAATGCAGAGGCCGCGTAACCGGGATAGCCGAGGCGTTTGCTTTCTGTTGGTAGGGGACAAAGCTAGGTCTCACTTGAGGAGGTGAGGGTGTTGGGATCCCGATGGCTTGGGATGTTGGAAAGGATCAAGAGGGGTAATCCTGGATAAGGGATCGTATGAGGATGGAGGAGGGCATTGGTTATAGGTGGATGGAGCCGAGATGGCCGCTCGGGAGGCTCATCTTCTATCATCACAAAGGAACCGTTGGGCTCGACCACTATTTGAACTCCATGACGACGAAGCGCTTCGATGAGCGTGCCGCTTGCCCTCATGGGCCTTACGACCGTTTTCCAGGGCTAAGGTTAGCTCTTCTTCCCTAGTCATCTGTTACCCAAACCAAAGATCAAGTTTCTGTCAAATCGGTCATTCTCGACTCTCCGAACCGATGAAACCGAGGATTCTGGCGAACCTGCCCGAGGATTCTGCGCTAACAAGTCGCCGACCCGGTGTTCTCACCCACTTCTTTCTCGCCGCGGAAAGGGATAGGAAAGGTTTAGACTCCGGGGGTGGGTGTTTAGGTCAAGGCTCGTGCAATATGCAAATTAGAATCTTCAAGTTTACTTAAAACAAAGTCTTTTATTAATATCTATTTGGTTGGAAAAGGGGTTCTCCGCCCTTCTTTTTCACAACTACTCTAGATCCCGGATCAGTGGTTCCGTCACTACGTCTATAAGCCCCTCGTATTCCACCTGTATTTCGACCTCCCAGGGTGGACACCCTGCGAGGGTCCTATAGGGCACGCGGATCCCACCGACCGAGAGTAAAGAACGCTCCTATCGGGTCTAGCGGGTCATAGGACCTTTCAACGCACGAGCGATGCGGATTATAGTCAAGGCAATACCGTGAAAGTCTCGTCTCTCTGCCTCGACGGATCTTTGACAGAGTTTCGCTTGAGCGAATGACGGTTTTTGACTTTCGGTAATGTCCGAGAATATAATAGGCATGGGTCGGGCGGCAAAAGCCGGATGACACAGTGTCACATTGAACTTCGTTGCATACGCAGTGCGCGAGTCGGAATCGAAGTCAATGCCGGGTCAAGATCTTGCCAATTTTTCCTTGTCGGAATTTTGGCAGAGCTTCGCTTGAGCGAAAGATCTTTTATTTTGGCAAAGACTTGGTCTTGACTTTTACGCATTCCGTGCGGGTCAAGGTCAATAGTCAATGTCGGAGTCAAGATCCCACCGATTTTTCCTTGTCGGAATTTTGGCGGAGTTCCGCTTGAGCGAAAATCTTGGTTTCCGTTATGAGCTAAGGCTTGACCTTTACGTGGGTATGCAACTGGGCTATATGACACGGACTAGACCAAAAACCAACCAAAAGTCACGGATTTTTGAAACGTGTGACACGGACTGTGCATTGGTCGACACTGGCTGCCATGGGGAGGTTGGGATGATTCCGTGCGCGCCCGGGAGCATCGTAAGGCTGTCCGTGATCACACTGGAACCACCCTCGGGTTTGAAGGACGTGCGTGCAAAAGTGTACAGGATATATCAGGTGCGCGTAGTGTGCGGTCTCCTAAAAATGTTCCTTTTTGAGTTAAAACAGAGATTTTCATAATGTGTTTTAAAGGAATGATTTTCGGGACGGGGGAAAATGCAACACATAAGCACGTAAATTTTCTGGGAGCCCCAGTCAGTCATGGAGCTGAGTAGCCCCAAGCTGCTAGGACTGCCAGATTAACCATGATTTTTCCTGGTGGAATTGCCACTGAGGTCGTATGGTCAGAATCCTATGAGGATTAGCCGTACGACTGCATGGATCAATTTTCCAGGTTCCACTCCTTTTGCTATTTTTTTTTTTTTTTTGGGTTGTTTCCCGTTCAAAGTATGCACAGATTCCAAGATGCAAATGATGCAATGCAAGGTAAAAGAAAGCAAGCACGATTAATGAAATCGGCGATGGGAGTCTAACCCGCTCAAAGGGAAAAGCTTTTTGTATTTTTTTCAAAAATTTTTTTTTCAAAAAGGGGTACTGGTACGTGGGATTGTTAAACCACCTTGTTATCCCAAGCCCCGGGTTAGGGAGCGATACAGGAAGGGTAAGTGGGGTCCACCTATATACCAAGTATCGACTTTTGTTTTGAAAATAAAGCTTTTCTCCTTTGGGATGTCCCCAGCGGAGTCGCCAAACTGTGAATGTGTGCCCAAAATTTTTGTTTATTGGAATTCACGCGAGTTTGAAGACATCCGAGTTATTTGAAAAACGGAGTCGCCACGCCATTTTGATTACCTCAAAACTTTGAAAAAAAGGTTTTATGGGTTCGGAGGTTAAGTTACCCCTTGGGAAGAACGTTTGGCGTTCACCCAAAGTGCCTTGCCGGAGCAAGTCTCCCTAGATTTCATTAATCGTGTTTGCTTGCGTGCTTTCTTTGTGTGCATGTGTTTGAAAATAAGGGGGGGAATGTCCCAAGTTATCTTCCGGACATACAAACCATTTGTTGGTTGTTGCTCGGGATTTCTTGGAATTTATGTATTTGGGATTATGATCCCGTCCTCATCTTATGACTTATGATCATCGCATTTTTAAGCCTTGGGACCCTCGGGACTTGCGTGATCGAGAGAATGACTCTCTTTTGGGTCAAAGATGAGGTTCTTTAGGAAGGAATGTCCTTAGCCCATCAATCCTACACTTTAAGACGGTCGAGCTCGTATAGAGGCTTCATACTCATTCTTAAGCGATAATCGGAGATATAGGGTTCAAGGTTATCCTTTTCCTAAAGAAATCATGAACCTTTAATGGAAGGAACGATGCAAAGATGAGAACTTTTACACCGGTCCGTTCCAAGGTTGGGGGAAAGGGGAAATGCATGATAAAAAAATGACTCTTTAATGAAAAGATGACATTTTTAGGTTGCAAATGATGCTTTTTGATTGAAAGAAATGATCTTTATGCAAATGATGCATAAAGATAGGATTTTTATGCAAATGATGCATTGAAAAAGGGGTTTTGATGCAAAGGATGCGTTTTCATTGAAAAAGATTTGATCTTTATATGCAAATGATGCATAAAGATGACATTTTATTGGAAAATAGGGATTTTAGGTGCAAAGGATGCACCTTTATGAAAAGACTATATTTTTATGACAAATGAGGTCTTAATGCATGCAAAGGGGAAAGGGGGTGATAAAGATATGATCTTTATGAATAAATGCCAAGTCCCAAGCAAGATATATGAATGCAATGAGCAAGTATATCAATTAAAATGCAAGGTTAGGGCGTGCGAGGTTACCAATCGTTTCCTTCGCTTCTTCGGACGGAGCTAGGAGGAGAGGTTCTTCTTGGGTCTTCAAGAAGGAGGGAGATGGCTTCTTGAGCTTCTTCTTCACCTTCTTGGACTTCCAGCAGCTCCTTGGGGGATCTTCTTCGTATTATGAGAGTATTATGCTTCTTGTTGATGATTAAAATGGGTAGAGGAGGGCTCTATTTATAGGCAGTCTGGATAAGGCTAATGAAGCCGTGCGGCTGCAGGCTCTTTGCAAATGAGGCCGTGCGGGCTTATCCACAATGACTCAGCATTCTAGAACCATGCAAGGTGGCATTATTCTAGAAGCTTCTCCCTAATTAAGAAAAACGTGTTTCTTAATTAGGAAGGCTCCCTTCAGCCCTTAATTTTAATTTGGGACTGCTCTGGGACATTTCCGGAACACTAGGAAGGTCCGGGGAATTACCGGGAAATTTACCGAAATGTCGGGAAAATTAACCGGAAGGCATGAGCCAGATTTGGGTACTTACACTCGGTACTTCATCAGTATGTCAGTCAAACCTTTAACTGGACCTCTGTAGTGACGCTTTGTCAAACCTGGGGCTTCATCAAATCATTCAGAGAAAGATTACGTGGTTTTCGCCATGTCTTTTCCATGGAATGGGGCTTTATCAAGTCACACCTATCTTCAGAAGAAAGGTATGGTCACCTCAACAACTGTCTTGGAGTTTCAGCTTTAGAACTTGGCATATGGCAACTCCCTGCATCATCAAAAGTTGAGAATTGGGAATCTCCTCATATCAGCATTTCGTCAAATCACAACTAACCCAAGCAAAAGAGGGTTCATTCATGTCAACATGCTTTGATTCTAGAGCCTGTCAGCGTCAGCTTCAAATGTCCGAGACTGAAAAGAAATTTCAATCGAGACCTGGGGTTCAAATCCAACTTCATCCCAAGATCAAAATTGACCTCATCAATAACATGCAATTCAGTCCGCGACTAAAGGATATCACCCCACCAGCCCAAAGCTTGTCCCAAACAAATAACAACACATATATCCCCTCTCATCACCATGCATCCCCACAAAAATCTCCCCAGTGGCTCATGTAGCATGCACAAAACTTGAATCAATAGGAAAAATCCTAAGTGATTGAAAATCATAAATCGTAATTTCCGCCAAAAGCTTAGGCCAAGTGCATCTTCGAAAGCAAATAAACGCATCATCTCATAATCATTTTTGGTTCTATGCATGCATCCGCCATCATGAATGCCATATATGCATCTTCCTCTTCACTAACAAATGCAGGAATTCAAACGTAATCCCCCTTTTCGGCAAGGATGATCTTCACCAAAGACGACCTCAAATGGATGAAAACAGCCCCCAACATCCACAAACATATGAAGACCGCCTCCAAAGGTGTCTACAAATCGGTCGTGACGCCAAGCTCTCCAATACAATTCGGTCGAGACGCCAAGTTCTCCAATACAATCCGGCCGAGACGCCAAGCTCTCCAATACAATCAGGTCAAGGACGCCAAGTTCTCCAATACAATCCGGTCAGAGACGCCAAGCTCTCCAATACAATCAGGTCAAGGACGCCAAGTTCTCCAATACAATCCGGTCAGAGACGCCAAGCTCTCCAATACAATCAGGTCAAGGACGCCAAGTTCTCCAATACAAATCGGTCAGAGACGCCAAGTTCTCAAAACGCAAATCGGTCAAGGACGCCAAGTCCTCCAATACAAATCAGGTCAAGGACGCCAAGTCAAATCGGTCAAGGACGCCAAGCTCTCCAATACAAATCGGTCAGGGACGCCAAGCTCTCCAATACAGTACGGTCGGAGACGCCAAGTTCTCAAAATGCAAATCGGTCAAAGATACCAAGGTCTCAAATACAGTACGGCCAGAGACGCCAAGTTCTCCAATACAAATCGGTCAGGGACGCCAAGTTCTCAAATACAAATCGGTCAGGGACGCCAAGTTCTCAAATACAATGCGATTAGAGACACCAAGTTCTCAAAAGCAAGAAGTCCCAATGTGAAGACAAGCTCAAAAACCTCTACAAGTTTGACGATCACCAGCAAGATGCAGACTCAACCAAACTCCTCCTTCAGGTCAAAATGCCTCCAAAGACAGCAAATCGTCAGCAGAAACCGTCCCACGAACGGCAACCTAACAACTCTTCATCAACATCAGCCGTAGCCTCAGCTACAGGTAAGCACAGCACAGGTATGAAAGCATATCTTAATCAACTACTTTTCTAAAAGAACATTATCATCAAATCTTAGGGCGACTTCCCAAAAAAATAGTCAAACCTCAAATACTGTCAAACCATCAAAGACCATCCCCAGCTATTTTCGAGCTACGACCGGCTTGATTCCCTCTTAAGAATACGTAGGTAGCCTATCATTAGGTCCAGCCACTCGACCAGCACGGTCATCCTTTCCTTCGGCAGCAGACGTAAAACCGATCCCTTCAAATGAAGTCCACTAGAGGACCATCTATCCTAAACCATCAAAGGAAATCATTTCAAATCAAGGTTCGAGGCACCTAAAATGCCATCGTCGAGGTTCGAGGCACCTAAGACGCCATCATCAAGGTTCGAGGCACCTAAGACGCCATCATCAAGGTTCGAGGCACCTAAAACGCCATCATCGAGGTTCGAGGCACCTAAGACGCCATCATCAAGGTTCGAGGCACCTAAAACGCCATCATCGAGGTTCGAGGCACCTAAGACGCCATCATCAAGGTTCGAGACACCTAAGACGCCATCATCAAGGTTCGAGGCACCTAAGACGCTATCACACACAACACGAGGAAAGCAATCATCCCCTAATTCGACAAACCAAAATCAAAACCATAGGGCGACTTCCCAAAAATAGTCAAACCGTAGGGCGACTTCCCCAAAATAGTCAAGTCATAGGGCGACTTCCCAAAAATAGTTAAGTCATAGGGCGACTTCCCAAAAATAGTCAAAACCGTAGGGCGACTTCCCAAAAATAGTCAAGTAATAGGGCGACTTCCCAAAAATAGTCAAAACCGTAGGGCGACTTCCCAAAAATAGTCAAAACCGTAGGGCGACTTCCCAAAAATAGTCAAGTAATAGGGCGACTTCCCAAAAATAGTCAAACCATAGGGTGACTTCCCAAAAAACAGTCAGATCATAGGGCGACTTTCCAAAAATAGTCAGACCATAGGGTGACTTCCCAAAAATAGTCAAATCTTAGGATGACTTTCCTAAAGCAGTCACTCCAGGGTCGACAACTAAAGATAGTCGAAAGACCCGAACTACGGCCGGCTTGATTCTCACTAGGGATACGTAGGTAGCCTATCATTAGGTCCAGCCACTCGATCACCTGATCATCCCGCCAAATATGGAGCCTTACTCTTATCGACGACCCCGCTTCCTTCGAAAGCACCGTCGCCGAGGGGCTACTGTAAGTGCTCCAATTTGAGCCGTTAGTACTTTCGTTAGAAAATTAACGAGAGTTTTAACATTTCTAACATTTCTAACAAACCCTAACCTTTCTAACAAAGCAAGGGTAAAGTGGGCATTGCCATTTAAAGTTAAACCAAGAAAAGAATCTCAAAAAGCAAAAGAAATTGGAAAAATCCGAATTAGGCAAGTTGAAAAACAAACTGCTGGAAATTTTTGAATAATATTCTTCCTGTTCAAAGCCTGGAGCAGCATTTAATGCACCAGGAACGTTTACAAGGACCTCCGCGCGGATATGATTGATGTTCGCGGGGGTTATAAATTGAACCCTCCTCTCTCGCTTAAAACAACACAATTTGATCACAAGAACGAAACTCGGCGAAATATAGGGAGAAAACAAAGGAATTCACTTGAATTGCCACCATTTTCTCTTCAATCTTTCTCAAATCTCACTCACTCACAAACACTTCAAATCACTTTCATACATACTCTTATACCTACACTAACTCAAGCTCAAATCACCCTTTAGAAGGAGGAATAGAGAGAAAACATAGAGGACTTCATTGTTATCTACTTGTTTTCTCTTTAACCAACTCAAATCATCAACCCTAAACACTTTCAAATCCTAAACACATTCAAGCCTTTGAATCCATTCAAACACAAGACACAAGGAAGATAGGTATAACCTCCCTCTCCCTACACTAAGTCTCTCATTCATGCATGCATCTTTAAACTACAAAATGTAGTTATTTTATCTTCTTGTCTTAGATCCAAGAAGATCACCATGGAAGTTCATCTCCATGGATGATCTTCTACAAGGATCAACATTTTCTTCAATGTGTTCTTATTTACTTGCAAAATGCATTTTCAAAACCCTAAATACCATTTTCAAGCACCAAATCCCATTTTCAAAGGATAAAATTCCCCTTCCCAAGCAAATGAAGTGCTTAGTCCTAATGTACTTAAGGATGGTTTGGTATAGTTGATTCACCACTAAAATGTCTAGTGATCACTAACCAAAACCTAGGGAAATGGGGACAAGCATGGATGCAAAAACCCCCTTTAAAATCATATTTTCTCTCTTGAGAAGTTGCTGTCCAGTAGCAATTTTCTCAGACCTCAGTCCATGGTCTAATTTTTTGGACATAGATAAACTTGGAATTTGGTGTTGACTACAAAATACTTTTTGTATCTAACATCCAGATCTTTCCATACATATTTTTACTTTATTTTTTGCGTGAGTAAAACCCAATATTTCAATTTTTCTCTTAGAGGCCAGTTCATTAGCTTCTGGAAATCCAGATTTCACATCTGAGATTTCCAGAAGGTTTTGACCCCTCAAATTACTTTCAAAATGGAAAGTTCCTTTGCATAAACCCTATTTAGGGTGTTTTAAGCAACTTTCATTCTCGGACTTTCCCCAGATTCTGAGGTTTTGAAGCCTTTAAGTCCATTTCAAAGTCAAGGGTCAACTGCCTTTTTCATTCTGACAGAATTGCTTTTCAACTCCCAAAAATCTTTTGAGTGCCAAGACTCAACCCAAAAATCATACCAAAAATCTTGGGGATTGTTCAAAGTCTTATAAAGAGTTCCTTATTTTTGTTTTTCTCAGTTTCAACTCATTTTGGTCAAAACACACACACACACACACACACACAAAAGGATTTCAAATGTTTGGAAGACTCGTTTTATGAGGCGCTCCGGGTGCACACTAACGTCCTTCCCGACGCGTAACATGACCTCCGAACCTAAATCTCTGATCTCGGGCTTTTTTCAAAGTTTTGGCCCTCAAAATAAAAATGGCGTGGCGACTCCGTTTTGATTTTCAAAAAAAATCGGGTACATCACAGGGCGCTCCCAATAACAGCAGCCTGGCGTCACAGACTGCATTTCAGAAAGTATAAAGTTAGGCAACTTCGATGCTGAACTTTAGCTAAACTATCCCATTAGGTTTTCAAGTATATTATGGAGGGTAGTTATGACTTATGAGGTCACCTTTGGGTAGTATTTTTTTTCCCTTCTCATTCAGATTAAAATTCAGTTAGGTTCATGTAAATTTCCACGAAAAGACTACTCCAGCTTTGTAATTTGTTTCAAATCTTGATTTTAGCCTTTAAGGGTTCCTTGGTTATGTATCTCATGTTTCTTTTTGTTGCCATTTATTGTTTATGATCTCAGCTTTATGTGTTTGTTTTTGTGGTTATCTACTTATCTGGACTGAATATGTGATTAGTTGTTCTTCCTGAACATTATTATGTTGATCTTCATTTCGTCGAGATGATCAACACATATGTGCCTCTGAGATAAAAGTACCATCAGCTCGGGTAAGAATGCATATTTCGAGAATGACAAATTATGGCTTTCAATCCCTTATGCTCAATATGAGGCTTGTGACTACTCCGTATGTGTTATTGGGTTATTATGCAGGATTTAGGCTTGGAATCAGAGGAGCACACACAGGTCAGTAAGGATAGGCTCGTCACATTTTTGGTGCGTCAGTGATGTCAGATACAGAGAATGGTGATTATAAGAAGCTCTATGCAATCTGACGGTGATGTAGTATACAGTATGTCGTTATTTTTTGGCTCAATAGTCATGTCTTAGGATTTTCTCAATTTATGCACCCCACAACACATTTATATGTTGTTGTATTATATCATATAACTCTATTAGAAGAAGTAGCAGAATAATATCATATCTCTGTCCTGAATTCCAGTAAGTGTGAATAGAGGGTAGGAATCCTATCATTCTTATCAGTAAGTGTGTTGTGCTACCTAATTAGCTGATATTTTCTTACTGTCCATCTGAAAAATCTAGATGACACATTTTTGTATGTTGATATTTTGGTCAAAACAATGGAAGCAAAGGATACTATTCACTCATTAAGTTCCTTTTTGTTTTATTTTTCTGGTACAAGGATACTCTTGCAATACTAACTCCGTATGAAATTGTTAATATATCTAATTTTCAACTGTTTTTACTGCTTGTTTATGTACCAACGAGAAATGACACTTAAATATAATTGGTTTAGAATTTGAATTATTTGTCCATGCTTCTGTCTTGAATAATTGCATAACAAAATGTATTTTCTTAATGCCAGCTTTCCTGCCAAATGTATGTCATTTGTGAATGAAGAACACAAGTAAGCGCTTAAATCAACAGTTGCATCAGAAATAGCATTTACTTTTCAGCGCTTGCTTATTATTAAAAGGACAGGGGTATTGCGGGTGCTCATGATAGTCTCAAATAGATGTATTTGGCTGATGTGATCAACCAATAGTCGTTGCTCATATTTGAGCAACGACTATTGGTTGTCAATGACTTGTATATATATGTGGATTTAGTAATAAGTGTCCATCTTTCTAAAAGGAACACCTTTGACTACTTACCGAATTTTTTTTTTTTTGAACTTTATATGTGCTTTTTATGCTTCGCAGCACAGAAGATAATTTTTATGTTCTTGAACTGTAAATATGTTAAGAAAGACGGTTACATGACTACATACATTAGACCTTAACCAGACTTTACAATTAATGATGCGAGGGGGGTGCTCATGCACGTAGTTATCCTTCATTATATTGCGAAGCAGTGTCTTGATTGTAAAGTTAATGTCTTGACGCTATGTTTGGTTCATGAATTTTAGATCAGAAATGAGTACTGTGTTGGTGAACACACATTTGAAATGAGCAATGACTTTCTACCCTCTGAAATTCATGAACCCAATCCAGTGTCATATGATATACATGTTCAATGCACGAGACTCTCTCTCTCTCTCTCTCTCTCTCTCTCTCTCTCTCTCTCTCTCTCTCTCTCTCTCTCTCTCTCTCTCTCTCTCTCTCTGTGTATATATATTTATGCTCCCTCCATCCCACTATTCTTGCTACTAATGGTAAACTTGATTACACTTTGATCAATAATTTAAAGAAAAAATAATTATTCTAATGAAAATCCTAAAATTGTTATTGAAAGTATTATCAATCGTGATACAATAACAACTTTTAAATTTTCATTATGATCATTTTTTTATTTAAATTATTGGTCAAAGTGAAAATCCTAAAATTGTTTATATGATTTTTTCAACATTGAAGATTGAAATTCATTTCAATTTCTCTTTTTGCAGAGTATTTTCTGCTTGGTATGATGGTCGGGATTCGTTCAACTCATTATGCAAGCGGGTGATGGAGCAAGACTGGAAGTACTCTGGAAGTTTCTACAAAAATTTATTTTATATTATTTACACATTCACAACGTTTTATAAACGCCGTAGAAACACCTAACACAACGTTTTATTAACGTTGTGTTCAGGTTTTCCACAACGTTTATAAAACGTTGTCTTAGACTTAGACTGAAACCTATTACAACGTTTAATATCACAACGTTTCAAAAAACGTTGTGAAATGTCTATAACAACGTTTAAAAAACGTTGTTAAAGAGTATTTTTGTTGTAGTGTATGCTGCTCTTGAGTGAGATGAATTTTTAAACGTTGTTAAAGAGTATTTTTGTTGTAGTGTATGCTGCTCTTGAGTGAGATGAATATGACTTTGCATTCCTCGCTTTTCTTTTTACCCACACAAATTGACCAGATTTATGGTAGTGTGAGTGGTGATGTGAGTATATCCGGGCACTCATCTGAGGAGCAGATTTTTCGAGGTCATGAATTCTTTGGTAGCAAAAGGGTCTGATGTGGCTTGGTGCAAAACAGTAGTGGCAGACAAACCTCTTTTTCTTAGGTATTGTTTTATGATTTTGAAAAATCTTGGTTTTCTAGGGATGCTCTCCTTCTTTCACAAAATTTGATTCATAGCCAATGTCAGTTTTTGAATTATTTCCCATGCTCAGAACTTCTTCGAGTTTGGTCTTTCCAGTATTTAATTTTGCAAACGCTCCATTGGCCTTTTCAAGTTCTGTTTTGGTTTTCTCGACTTCAATATCACGTTTGGTGAGCATGACCTCGAGTTTGGCTATGGCATCCTTTTGGTTGTCATTTTCAGTGGTGACTTTTTCAAGTTCACCATTTAAAGTCGAGATTTCAGTAGAGTTTCTCGTTAACTTTTTCAAAAACTGCCATTTACTACTCGTTTTACCCGGTCAACAAATAAATCAGCATAAGCATCAAGAAGTTACTGATAATTTTCGTCATTTTCTTCTTCATTCTCTGTTTTCTAGCGATGAGTTAAAATAGTTGAACTAGAGTCAGAATATGTGATGGTTGGTGTGACTACATCTGAAGTAACATCAATATGATGTCTGTGACTTAGAGGCGAGATTTCCATGATTGCTAAGTTTAGTGTTTCATTTCCGTCCTCACTGTCAATAAGGGTCGCACAAAATCTCATTCCCTTTTTATTCAGAGTGTTGGCACATTCATTGGTATAGTGTCCAAAGCCTTTGAAGGCTATACGTTGAACATATTCAGATCTTTTCTTAGCAAAATTATCAGGTCTCTTGAAACTACTCTCAATATCCTCTTTAGGTTTTTCAAATGTGTTTTGAATTTTTGAGGGAAACTTGTTTTCCTGTTTGTTTTTCAAGAAAGAAGTAAACTTTTAAACTTTTTGGTTAACAGAGCAACATCTTTAGTTTCTAAATTCGAAGTGTCAATTTCCTTAGAGATTTTTTCAATCTCTTTTGACACTTTGATACATTTGAGAGAGCAGATGCAAGAGGAATATTTTCAGCTTTGCGTTGCTGTTGAATTGACAAGTTCATCTCAAACATGGTCTATTAATACCCACAAGAGTATCTAAACCCATGGTTGTGGTATCATGTACTTCTTCAACAACAATTTTGATATTAAATTTTTTCAGTAACAGTTCTCAACATTTTGCTTACTAACCTAGCATTTGATATAGGCTCACCTAGGAATAGACATTCATTTGAGATTTCTCTCAATTTAGCAGAATAGCTTTTGATGTATTCAATCTCATTCATCCTCAAGTTTTCAAACTTGGTCATGAGAATTCTCAGCCTAGTGGCATTAACACTATCATCACCTTCACAATGACCTTGCAAAATATCTTAGGCTGTTTTTGCTACGTTTTGATTTATAACAAGTCGAAACATGTGTTCATCCACATGACTTGATATAGCACCAAGAGCCTTGAAATTATAATTAGCAAGAGTGACTTCAACTGTAGTACAATATTTCTCATGTTTAAGCATATAGATTTTTTCTAAGGTTTCCCCCGTTTCATTCTTGCTTTCAACCTTAGAAGGAGACCATGTGACAATAATACTAAGTCACGCACTCTCATCAATTGCTTTGATGAAAAGACGCATTTTAGCTTTCCATATATCATAGTTTGTTCCATACAATACAGGAGGACAATATTGATTCAAATGTCCTTCCATAATGGCTACTCTTTCTGGATCTCATTCAGTGTAATCGAGTGGAGCTCTGATACCAATTGAAAGAAATTGAGTAGCTAAAATTGACAAGAGAACAACAAAAATACCTCGTGTGAGTCCTGGTGTGATAGCACCAGCACTAACACCAGTAATAAATCAGCGAAATAACAGTTTTAATCAAATTAAAACACAAATTTAAACACTTATATACATCTAATTGTTTTATGCAATAAAAAGGCTTATCTTATAAAACTAATTAGGAAATGGTTTACACGAATACTAATAACAAGAGAAGAACAAACGAACTAAATAACCAAACAATCTCTCCCACTAAAACTCTCTTCTATTCTTTAAGACTTCAGAGATTTAAAACACAAAAATCGTGCCTTTGAATGACCCGTGCGGCATGAATATATAGGCAAGGAGATCCTTGTTTGTAGAAGGTGATTTGCTTGAAAAAATCTTTCATAATTAGATTTCTAACTTACTTAGTTAACCAAATCAATCATTCGTTATCATATACTCTTTATTTGTGTGAAAGATAAAATAACTATAAAATAACCAAATACTATAATAACATATACTCCCTCCGTCCCATTTCATTTGAGACCAAAAAAAATGGCACAACTATTAAGGAAAAATGATGTAAGAAAGAGAAAAAGGTAAATGTTGTGAGTATGAAAAATTAAATAGGAGAGAGAATGAGTGGGAGGAATAGTTAGGAGAGAGAATGTTGTGAGTGAAAAAGTAAAATAGGAGAGAGAATGGGTGGGGTAAATAGTGAAGATTCCTTTCCATTTTGGGAAGTATCAATTGAAGTGGGACGGACCAAAAAGGAAATAAGTATCAATTGAAGTGGGACAGAGGGAGTATATAAGATTTGGTTAGTAGGTTAGTTAATAAAATACACCTAAACTATAATATATACAATATTTATCTATTTTAACTAATATTAAAAAAGTAAGAAATACTCCCTCCGTTCCAGTTCAATAGAGATCAAATTTTTGGGCACATAGATTAAGGAAAAGTAAGAGAGATAAAAAGTGGAAGGAAATGTTGTGAGTATGAAAAATTAAACAGGAGAGAGAATGAGTGGGAGGAATAGTGATTTGATTGGTGTTGTGAGTGTAAAAGTAAAATAGGAGAGAGAATGAGTGAGAAAAATAGTAAAGATTTCCTTCCATTTTTGACAGTCTCCATTGGGCTGGGGCGGATAAAAAAGGAAATAAGTCTCAATTAAACTGGAACGAAGGGAGTATAACTTAAATTAATCTTTGACTTATTAATGTGCATGTACCATCACAAAAAATATAATATTTTTATTGATAAAAATCCTTAGTATTATCTCTACTAGTTTGACTCCCGTGTGATGCACGGGCAGTTACTAACGAATAACTAATTGAAATCGAAATAAATACAAAAGGAAATAAAGATGTTTGTATATATTGTAAAACATTTATTTGAAAATTATATTCTCAATACAAATATCAGATTGAATGACACTAAAATAATTCTAGGGTTACATTTCTGCAATGCATGGGGAGTTATTGATCCGTAAGAAGACGAAAATTAAATAAAATGACTAAATGAGAGAGTTTTTTTTTTAAAAAATGTGAAACACAACTTTAAAAGACAACATTGTCGGCGCAACTGTCGAAAGAGGAAGGAAGATCATCATTACATATCAATATATTCGGATCATCGTGATAGTGAACTTTTTTTAATGTGAAATATAATCGAAAACGACAAATAACATAGTATCGATTTATAAGGAGGTCAACAATGAATAAATATTAACCTTTGAATTTTATTAATAGTCATAGCATAAAAGGAATACAATAATACAAATACCTTAAAATTAAAAATATACAATATATCGTATAATTTAAAATATATTTTTTACAGACAATAACGAGACATTAATCAGATGTAAATATAATATAATAAATTAGTGATTAAACAAATAAATTAACGAGTTTTTGAATGTAAAAATTGTATAAATCTTAAGGCCATTTACCAAAAAGAACTTTTAAAAGATGGATATTAAAGAGGAAAAAAACAACCCAAATAAGTTGATTGTTACAACAAAACTCCCTGAAAATAAAAAAAAAAAAACTCTTTTTGTTTTGAAATGTTAATTTTAATTTTTTAATTTTAATTTTAATTTTAATTTTACTTATAAATTTGTAATTTTTAATTCTTAATTTGTAATTTTTAATTTTCAAAATTTATATTTTAAATGAATTTCGGGAATTCAATCGGCCAATGAACGGACACCAAGTGTCCCATTTAAATAAAATCAAAAAAAATTCACCTTCATAGACACGCTTCAGTACGCGCGTGTATGGCACGCGCCACTTTTCAGACAAAAATATATAATTAAAATACCAATTTACACTATCTTTATTTCTTATAATATTGACATACAATTCAATCAAAAATTTAAAAATGATGGACATCTTTTTCAATATTTGTCTTTATAAATACACAATTTTTTGAGGGAAAAAAATTTGAAAAATTAAAAAGGAAAATTAACAAAGGATAATTAATAAATTTATATTTAAAAAAATGGTTTTTTTTAGGTGTCCAAAAAAAAATAGTCTCTATTTAAAGTGAATTTTTTTTTATGAATTTTGGTGAATTTTTTTTTTAGAAAAAATTATTTTATTACAATATATTTTTTTTAAATGATGACCATTTTTCCCGATATTCGTCTTTCTTAATACTTTATTTACTATGATTCAATTTTTTAAAAAATAAATTAAATAAATTGTTTGATGTATCGAATAAACTCAATAACCATATTACCCCTTCCAACTCATTATCTTATACTCCATATTATCATTATCATTTATAAGAATGTTTAAAAAAATGGTTTTTTTTTATGTGTCCAAATAAAATAAAAATAGTCTCTATTTAAAAAAGAGATTTTTTTATTATCATTTATAATTAAAAAAAATAATTCACACTTAATTAATTATCACTAAAAAGAAATTGAAAAATTAGTTAAGGATTATTAAAAAAATTATATTTAAAAAAGAGGATTTTTTTTCTTTGTCCAAATCAAATAAAAGAAGTCTCTATTTAAAGAGAAAAAAAAATCATGAATTTTGGTGAAAAAAGAAAAAAAATTAAAAAAATTTAATATATTTAAATATAACTTTCTTAATTATCCTATTTAAAGAGAATTTTTTTTATGAATTTTGGTGAAATTTGTTTTTAGAAAAAATTATTTTATTATAATATAATTTTTTTTAAATGATGACCATTTTTCCCGATATTCGTCTTTCTTAATACTTTATTTACTATGATTCAATTTTTTTTAAAAATAAATTAAAGAAATTGTTTGATGTATCGAATAAACTCAATCATTATCATTATCATTTCTAAGAAAGTTATGTTTAAAAAAATGATTTTTTTTTATGTGTCCAAATAAAATAAAAATAGTCTCTATTTAAAAAAGAGCTTTTTTTATTATCATTTATAATTAAAAAAAATAATTCACACTTAATTAATTATCATTAAAAAGAAATTGAAAAATTAGTTAAGGATTATTACAAAAACTATATTTAAAAAAGAGAATTTTTTTTCTTGGTCCAAATCAAATAAAAGAAGTCTCTAATTAAAGAGAAAAAAAAATCATGAATTTTGGTGAAAAAAGAAAAAAAAATAAAATAATTTAATATATATTATTTGAGGTCAAAGAAATGGGATAATTTTTATTTTTTTTTAAAACCGTTAAGCCAATCGGGGTTTGCCACGTGTAATTAAAAAAAAAACGGAAATGGCAGTTATCACGCGCCCTTGTCGGCGAGTGCGAGACACTCGCCTTTGAAATGTCAAAAATGCCCCTCCCCCTACGGCCGACACATGTCCTTTGTGTAAAAAAAAAAAAAAAAATTAAAATTCCACCCAATCAGACGCTGCCAAGTGGCTTTTTGAGCTTTTTAATTGCAAAATTGCCACGGCGTGAAATGACTAAAATGCCCCTCAAACCCTCAAAAATTTCCAAAACCTTGTTATTATATTTATAGATTCTCTCTTTGGCTACGTTTGAAGGAGAGGTGGCATGGATGGACAGCATGATGGTTACTAATACTGACACAGTAGCAAAGTTAGGATTTTGTCGCAATTGATGTAATCCTTTCCTACCATTTGAAACTACTAGTACAATTTATCATTCAAAAACTTTCAATTTATAATTCAAAAAGTTGTCTTCGAAACTATCCACTTTTATTTTTATTTTGGAAAAAAATTATACTCCTATAATCCTAAAATAATTTTTTTTTTTTATTGTTATCATGAAAATTTTTTGAATAATAATTTTAGGTTGATAATATTATCCTAATGAAAATTTAAACTTGTTATTGATAGTATTGTTGATAGTGTATTAATAACAAATTTTTTATTTTTGTTTGTGTAATTAAATCAATCCAAAGTTATTTTTCAGACAAAATAATTGAGAAGATCAGTTTAAAACGAAAGAAGCGATACAAAAAACATCTTTAATCAATAAGATTCACTTTTATACTCGCAATAATTTTTCATTTACTTTTCACTACTTAACTTTCTCTTTTCTATCTAACTTTTCATATTTACAATTTTTTTATTTTTTTAATCAAAAAAGGAAAAGCCCCTTAAATTTTATTAGTAGCATAAAAAAAAAAAAAAAAAAAGAGTGAAAGGAGGGGACATAAAGTCTTGCCTCAAAAAATAAATAAAAGAATGGAAAAAGACAACTAGATTATCCCCATTTACCAACTAAAACTTTTACTTGATTTCTATGCTTAATTCAAATTGTGTCTTTTCAAACGGAGCGGAAGGAGTAGTGAAGTTATAGTGGTATGATATTTGTCATATATAAAGTAGGGCTAAAATTACTTATTTATTCAAGGCAAAACTATTATTTTTTCCAATATTCATAGCTGATAAAAATAAAATAAAATTAAGGAGGTTAAATTGGGCGATGGTGGTTCCGTGGTGGGGCGTACAATGCAAGTGTGTGCAAGTGGGGAAGTGCCCGAGGGAAAGGATCATTATCGAATTCACTTTAAAATTGCTTTTTCGGCCCTACTTTTACCGACTGAATCATCTACTGTAATTGAAAGCATTAATATTGGATGTATTAACTGCTAATAATAGTCCAATTGTTAATTTTGTGACGATTCTTGAGCAATAATTATAGATTATTTCAATTGTTATGACAAAAATTTAGAAATCGTTATTGACACAACATTATAAATATTATCTTATCAATAAAAATGCTGGTATATTCAAAGATTTCTACGGTAGGCTGGAAATGTTAGGCCAAAATATGCTAGCCAACCAAATAGGGCTAAGTGTAAGGGCTTGTTTGGTAACCAAATTAATTTCTTAATTTGGAACATTTTAAAAGATTAAAATATTAAGCTTGGTATGTAAATTCAAATCAATTAACTAATTAATTTTTTTTTAAAAAGACTATTAATTTTAAGACGTAAAGAGATGTCTTAATAAAGTAAGAGAAGAAGAGAAGAGAAAGAAAGAGAATGGGTTCAAATCCACCTATCAACATGTTTTATTTATTTATTTATTTATTGCTACTTTCTTTTGTTGATTTTTTTTTTGTCATCCAAATTTTATTTGACCAAAGAAATATTAAAATGTACTTATTTTCATATTATAAATATTGATTAATAATATTTTTAAATGAGTAATATAATTAAGTGTTCTTTAAAAAAAATCAAAGTTCAGTTACATTAGTCAAATTATAAAGTTACTGAAATTATTCAAATAATTTTTTGAGTGTTGTGTTGAAATTTTGATTAAAATCAAATATTTGATATTTTTCATTAGCAAACGAACTCATGTTTTAAATAAATCAGCAACTTAATAATTTCAGCTCTATTTTTTCTGTTCTATATTTTCAGCTCTTAATTTTCAAAAAACTCTATTTTTTCTGTTTTATATTTTCAGCTCTTAATTTTCAGTTTTATCAAACTGGGCCCAAGATATTGACCGACACAATGTGTATATTATCATGAGTTTTTTTTTTTAATTCAGGTAGTCAATGAAATGTTGTAATAATATTAATATCTACATGCTCTAAAATTTTGTTTTCCTTCCCATGCTTCGTAAAGAAATTATACGTGTAGATCAAGATTCAGAAAAAAGATCTCCGGACGAGATGTTACTTTCTAGGTAACAGTTGCCCGATTTATGAGCAATTACTACCTTAAAAGTAGCTACATTTGACAAGACAAATCTTACATCAGTAGATTCAAGAAAAAAGAGGGTACATAATCCATAATATTAGAAGAACAAGGGATGAGGAATCACAATGATGTACAAAACAACAACTAAGAGTGACTAATCTGGGCTTGGGGGGGGGGAATAGTGAATACAATAACTAAACTAACGATGTCCAATGAAATTTCTTCGTCCCTTTCCTGCACGATGGATAGAAAAACTTGTAATTGCGGATTACCGGATCCATCTTTTTTTCCTGTCCAGAGCGATATCATTTTCGATCTTCAGTATCCTGGTGTAACTGAATTGGCACGGGTTTAAGTAGGACGGCTGTTTTCTCTGGAACAAAGCCCATCTCGTCTATAAACAAAAGAAGAGTCCTATTGACTTCACAATTTTTTATATACAAGTCTGTCTCAGGCAGTTCCGATTTTGGGAGGCTGCTCAGAAGAATAGCCAACAAATAAATACAGCGAATCAAGATTGAAACAGAGAGAATGAAAGAAAGGAGAATATTACACTTGATATACTAAAACTAAGTACACTGAAAAAATATAACAAACCCACATCATATATTAAAAATTGAGTTACCTTTTTAAGAGGCAGCTTTGAAGTTCCTGCTTTCTTGGAATCAGCCGGCTTCAATATCTCAAAAGAACATACCAAGGATTTGTCAACACTCAGCAGAGCACCTACATTATCAAACTCTCCACCATAGTTTGGAGCTGAAAATATCGTCACGAGCCTTCTTTTAGCAAAGAACTCATAGCCATCCTCCACCACCTGCAGCAAGTGGCCGATCCAGGACATATTTTAAGTGGGTGCACAAATTATGCTATAAAGATTTAAATAGTAAATTATGGAGAAAAATGCCTAATTGTGTGACTTGAACAAACAATCTCAAGAAACAGAAACCTAGCACTTAACCACCTAACTAGACAACTTATTGTTTCAGTGGGTGCACTTGAAATGATACAATGATAGCTGTAGGTTCGCCACTGCCTGCAGTTAAAAGGGTCATAAACTGTCTCACTTGAAGCATGCACACGACTCCTGTAACTACATATATTGATGTTCTTGGTGCAACTATTGAGCTCTTAAATTACCGCTATTTTGGCCAAAACACAATCCAAATGTTTATCTTTAGCATGGCAATAGAGGCTTGTTGGAGACAAATTTGAACAAGATAGTCACAAATCATTTTGGGACTAAGACTTTGTCGTTGTTGTGACAAAATGAAACCTAAAAAGAAATAGACTGAATTTCTTGAAAAGAAAGTGCTAAGCTGTATCCTCCTCCAATGGCACTTACTATGCTATATAAATTCATGACAACAACAAAACACAGATACGGGTAAGTAGTGACATGCAGATGTATCTCCAACTAGGAAGTCCATGTTTTTGGGTCTAAATAACGTACACAGTATTTTTTAGGCAGCTAAGAAGATTAAAGCAGATAACAATAATTTAATTTGACTATAATCATCTATCCATGCTTTGGATCTAAACATGCACTTTAATAACACAAAGTTACCTGATGACCCCTGCAAATGAGGTCAAGATCATTCTTCTCCAAAAACTCAGCAACCTTGTCAGCTCCGAAGGTACATGAAACACCTCGATCACTGTCTGACCAACCTTCAACATTAGGATCGGGATCTGACCACAACAAATCACAAAGGAGACCGTTATCTGGAATTTCTGTGGGCCTCTCAATTTCCATAACCTGATCCAATTTTTTAAGCTCTGGGGAAAGTCCCCCATGCATGCACACTATCTTCTCATCAATTAGAGCAACAACAGGCAAGCAGTTGAAGCAATCGGTAAATATCTTCCAAAGCCGGACATTAAATCTCCGTTTACATTCGTCATAAAACCCATATATCCGGTTGATTTTTGCATCTTCATGGTTCCCCCTCAATAGGAAAACTTTATCAGGATATCTAATCTTGTAAGCTAGCAGCAAACATATAGTCTCCAAACTCTGCTTGCCTCGATCAACATAATCCCCAAGAAATAGATAGTTCGCAGCAGGAGGGTAGCCACCAAATTCAAAAAGCCTCAAAAGATCTTGGTATTGTCCATGTATATCACCTGCAAGTTCCGCACACAATTAGGAAGACCAAGAATAGTCCTGAGAATAAAAACAAGAAGAAAATAACACTAAACTGCAATACATATGCAATTTTATTAGCCGAGAAGTACATTATTGAAGTAACACTTGAAATCCAAAAGCAACTTAAGAAAAGCTATTTGATGGTCCATCGTCTGCAATTATTTCACAAGAGGAGGACCCTTCAGTTACTTTATTACAGTTTCATCCCCATCTTCAAATTTCTTCTCCTATTTTCGCACAAAAGACAAGTTTGTGAAAATGATAATCGTAAGCATCCCTAGTGTATGAAATGAAAGGCCTCCAGAAAACTTTGCGCTTGAAGGCATTATCTATATTCTTGTACATTAACTTTGACATAAGCACTGATCCTAATTGTCGCTCAATTCACTATAGAGGCCATTTGGTCAATGTATTGATCCTCGGAATATCACAAGGTCCATGTCCACGAATTAGCACGAACATTCCTCCTATTAATCCTGACATTCTCCCAATGCCAACTACAATATGCCAGCTGAATCTGGGCATTGAATTTCTTACGGATACCAATTTTATTTCCCCCTTCATTTGAAACCAACGCCACAATTTACCACATAATTTACTAAAATTCTTTTGAGAAAATGATGAATAAAATTACAGAACATCTCTGCCAAAAACAGGCCTAATCACAACAAGTTCAGCTAGACTTCTCCCCACAAATTCATAAACTTTCACTCATCAGACTAATAAATTTATCAAATACACAATAAAACAGAAGAAAAAAAAAACACATACATAATTTCCCACCACAATCAACCAAATGATTATAAAATGAAAATGGAAATTAAATCACAAATACCCAAATTTTCGTTAACCAAATTCTAAAAACCAATTTGAACATTCAATAAACTAATTTCCCCAGGTGTAATTGAGGATCAACATCTTCCGTTTCTAAACTTATATATGAATTTCAATTATCCTATACTAAGATTAGAAAATAAAATAAAATAAAATAGTATCCTTGATTGAAAATTTTTGGGGAAAAAAGAAGGGGATAGAAACAAACCACAGATGCGGATAGGGGCGTGGAGCTGGAGGAGATTGGGCTGAGAAAGGAAAATTTGGCGAGCGTTGACGCAGAGCTGCCGGATCTCAGCCTCGGAAAGCTGGACCTGTTTCCCTCCTTTGCCTTCCAATAGTCTCCTTATTATGTCATCCAGTACCCCTTTCTCCATCATTCCTTCCATTGTCATCATCCTTTCATTCAATTCTCTCTCTCTCCTAATTTCCTACCACAGCTACCTCAATAAAAGATTAATCCTCCTAATCAAAAATAAATCTACAATCAGAAGAAGAACAACAAGAAATCCTATCAATTAATAAAAGGAATCGATTTGATTTGGTTGATCGATGAAGAAGAAAAAGAAAGAAGATGAATTTGGACATGCCATTTTCTTTTCTCAAAAGGATGATGCGTGCTGTGCTCGTCTCTCTCTCTAGCTTTTGGTTTCTCTCTCTATAGATATAGTAAGCGGATTTCGTGTCTCTCTCCTCATTGTAGGAACGCACAAACAAAGAGGAAGAGATAAAGAAAAGGAAATGATATTGGTGGGCAGGGCACCCAACTGACTAACAAGATTTAGTCAAGACGGTTGAATATTATTAATTCAATCCACTACTCCCTCCTCCCCATAACAAGCGACGCAGTTACTGTTTCGCACGAAAATTAAGGAAAAAGTGTAAAAATTGATGTGTTGTGAGTATAGATAGTTGAGTATGAGAGAGAATGAGTGGAGAGAATAGTAAATTATAATGGTGTTGTGAGTATTATAATAATGTAGGAGAGAGAATGAGTGGAGGAAATAGTAAAGATTCTTTTCCATTTTAGAAAATGTGACTTATCAGTGGGACGCCCAAAATGACAAAGTGTATCGCTTGTTATGGGACGGAGAGAGTATACTTTTATTTTGAGCAATTCATTTTCAACCAAATTTTAAAACAACTTTAACCAAATCATTTACTTTAGTATTAAATTCAAATAGGGAACCAAACAATTATCAGTTAATTTTAGCCAAACTGGTTTATTTAAAGAAAAACGAGTTTTAAAAACGGAGTAAATAGTCGGAATTTATTTTAAAATGTGTGGTAACATTTTTATAGATAACTGGAAATAGTTTTAAAACATACGGTAACAATTTTGTAAAAGGTAAACTGCAACTTGGTTACTCATGTTTTGCCGATAGTTGCAATGTGTTTTCAACAGTATATTTTTTTCAACCCCCTAGCCAAAATGGTCAATTTGTTTCAATTCAATATAAAATCAGTTAAAAAGCTAACTTCCGTTAAATAAATATGGCATGTGCCTCGCACATGTCTTTAAAGGGCAAAAATGACATTTCACTTCAAATTATCACTGACACTTTTTTAAACACTATCACTAACACTATTTTTGACACTATCACCGATACTTTTTAACACACACTGACATTTTTTAATGCTATATCACCTTGCAATATTTAACATTAACACCGACACATTATAACAACGTCATTGAAGCTCTTTAAAACGCACGTTAGAACTTTTTAATATGCAAATTGACAAAATTTTAATACATACACTAGCACTACTTAACTCACGCACTGACACACGTTTTAAAGTGCTAGTTTGAATGTTTAGAAGTTCTAGCAAAAATGACCGTCATTTTGTAATATTGTCACTTGGTAATGGATGAGCGTGTTTTGGAAAAATCCATTTTTCTTAATCGTTCGAAAGAATTTCTTTTTTCTAAGATCAATTCTTACTTTTTATAATCTCTGTGTTATATTTTATAGTTTATTTTAGGTAAAATACAATATACTCCCTCCGCCCCACTCGAAAGGACATTTTTGTGTCCTTGCACGAAAATTAAAAAAAGTGATTTAGGAAAAAGAAAAAGTATAAGTATAGTGAAATAAATGTTGTGAGTGAAAGGTAATGTAGGAAAGAGAAAGTGGAATAGGAAATAATTAGTGGATATTTATTGTGAGAGTATGATAAGTGGATCCCACAAATAAAAAAGTAATAAAAAACTTTCCATTTTTGGATTGTGCCCTTTCAAATAGAACGCAAAAAAAAAAAGACTTATGCCCTTTCAAACGGGACGAAGGAAGTACGAGAAAATTGATCAGTGAGAGGAGGGTCTTAAATATTTCCATCAACAAAAATACGTAAAGCGGTCATGTGTCATTTAAGTGCAATACAAATTGATTAAATTGCCCTCAATAGTTTTGCACGTGAATGACACTCACATGACCATAGTTTAATGGCGACTATTATTAAAAAGTTCCATTTTGGTAATTTTTTGGTACATTAAACTCTAAATTATCGAAATTGAAAAACCAAACCCTAGATATCTATATTACAATAGGGAAAGACCGTAACCGCCGAGACAAAGAACGGCCAGGATTGATTCTCAAAAAATAGATCGAACAGCCTAAAAGTAACCTAATTATCCCATTACTGATAACTTCTCTACCGTTTCTTAACTTCTCATCTGCATTTTTTTCCCTTGAAACAGCTTCTTCTCCCCCCCCCTCTCTCTCTCTCTCTAGATATTCTATAATCACTATAATCACTCAATTTTGTAAGCATCACCCATTTCTTCTCCCTTGCCACATCTTCTTCTCCAATCCCCCTGCGTAATCAGCACCCATTTCTTGGAATTTCAATTTCATGTTTTCAAGGTCTGCCTCACACCACCAAGCTCTACCATTACTAACCGACAGCTTCTTCTCCAACCCCCCTGTGTAATCAGCACCCATTTCTTGGAATTTCAATTTCATGTTTTCAAAGAACGGGCCACTTTGATCTGGGTTATGATGAGGGCTTGAAGTTCACTTCCGATTTGATCACCGCCTCCCTCTCTTCCGGCAATGGCATCGGCTCTGAAGTTCACATTTTGGTTTTAATTTTTGCTTTTCTCTTAGTGGAGTTTTTTTGGAAAATGTATGTGTTAATGGAGAATTATACTCCATTCAACATATTCTTGCAAAGCGAAAACCCTTCTTTTTTCCTTAGATTTTAACGTTAATTCCCTGACTTGAATTGACAGACTATTTGTGTGAGTTTTGTGCTATTTTAACAAGTTAATGGAGTACTATATATTTAGGTCGTGGGTGGGTTTTATAAACAAAAATCACTTTTATTTTTTTTTTTGTTAAAGAGTTTCCGACTTGATAGATAATTCATCACTAATTTTGGTTTTTGTGTTTGTTGATTGCTCAAGGAATTGATATATTCTTTCCTTCTTTTTTTTTCCGTGTTTACAAAATTTAGCAAAATAACAAAGGGTATGCCACTTGAAGTTACATGTTCTTACACAATGCTCCCCATTTACTCTCTCCGTCCCGGTTCACTTGGCACCAACTTTTTGGGTGTAGGAATTAAGGAAAAGTGATGTAAAAAAGAAAAAAAGTTAAATGTTGTGAGTATGAAGAATTAAATAGGAGAGAGAATGAGTGAGAGGAATAGCTAGGAGATAGAATGTTGTGAGTGTAAAAGTGAAGTAGGAGAGGGAATGAGTGGAGGGAATAGTGAATACTATTCTTTTCCATTTTGGACAGTGCCAAGTAAAGTGGGACGACCCAAAATGAAAATTAGTGCCAAGTGAAGTGGGACGGAGGGAGTATATATCAATACTCAAATTATTTTTTTAATATACTTCTCTAGCCAACTAAAACTTACATTTTAATTTTGGATAACATAATAAATAAAAAGTGTAAATGATGTAGGAGAGAGAAGGGTGAGTAATAGAAATGAATAGTTGTTGTAATTATACAAGTAAATCTTATTCAAAAAAATATTTTAAAATTTCTATTTAGGAAAAGTGTAATTTTTAATACTGCTATGAATTCTCCTCCTCTTAACCGTTTTTAACTTCCCACTCTCCCATAACTGATGTCCAAGTAAATAAGAGATTAAAGATCCTTTGTTTTATCATTTTGATATTTATATAATGCACAAATACGTTTCAGATGTTAATGTGTTTACTTAATCGTTTATTGGGACATAATATTTTTTTTTACTAGCACGACAATTTTGATTAATGAAGGGAAAAATAAATTTAGTAAAATCGCAAGTGGGTAGGCGTCACTCCGTGCCCTTGGCACGGGTGTTACTACTAGTATATTGACATTAGAACATATTCTATATTTTATATTTTACCCTTTATTTTATGGTTAGAGAGAGGAAATATTTTGAAATACAATAATGTATACTTTTCACCCGCAGCAATATAATATTGTAGTTTATTTCTTCCCCTAATTTTAAGGTCATTCAACAACTCATTTATATTTATGGTTATGTCTTTTAACCAAATCAAATAACCAACAACTCATTTATATTTATTGTTATATCTTTTAACCAAATCAAATAACCAACAACTCATTTATATTTATTGTTATGTCTTTTAACCAAATCAAATAACCAACAACTCATTTATATTTATTGTTATGTCTTTTAACCAAATTAAATAACCAACAACTCATTTATATTTACAGAAAATTTTGACCATCTTACTACAATGTCAATTGACATTCTATACCGTTTGTATTTTTCTTTAGCATCATTTTTAATCATTCATGTTTTCTTTTCAGTAGTTTTAACCATCTTACTACAAATACAATTTTATTAAACCCAAACTCTTTAATGACATCTAAAATTATTACAAAAAACTAACAAAGTTTAATGAAAGTTAACTTTAATATCCCCAAATAACGAATAATTTTAAAATTGAAAAGAATAGAGGTTGAAATCACGAATAATCCTTATGGTGTGTTTATTCGTTACTTCAACTTGCAGCCGAATGTGTTTAATCCTTCTTTTTCAACATAACAATTTGTCATTTAGCAAAATGGAATAAAGTTAAATTTAAATAAAAGGAATTGATTAATACACACAATTTTACAAGAAATGATGCCATGCTATGCAAATTCATTCATTTCAACCTCTATTATTTCCAATTTTATAATCTTTCGTTATTTAGGAGTGTTGAAGTTTGGATGTTTCATTTTAAAAGTTCACTTTAACAAATTAATATTTACAATGTTTTTTTTCTCAATTTTTTTTTTAAATTTTTCATGCTCAAAATATGAGTTCACTTGTGCATTAAATTAATTGTAAGGAGCACTAAAGCGTAAAATTACAATATATTATAAATTAAACTTTTAAACATGGTATATTAACATAGTATGGAGTCTTTGTTGGAACAATTACGATTCATTAAACATGAACCGACTCATTACTAGATTAAGAAGAGAAGAAGAATAAGAAGAAGACGGAAGCGTGTAATTACCTTGTGATTCCATGTTCGTTCTTAATCTTGTTCTTGTTCTTGAGTAAAGAGGATCAAGTAAGAAGATAGACTTCAAATTAGGGAGGAGTAGATCTTCTAAATGATGAGTGCCCTTTAATCTCCTTATTCTTCAATTACTTAGGAAGAGTTTGGACTGAATGAGAATAATGTAACTAGTGGATTCATAGGCTTGATGGATAGGCCTTTATATAGGAATCCAAGGGGCACTTCATTTAGGGACTACACCTATTGATATATAAGATATTACCATTATGCCCATCATTTAATGGTATACTTATATTATGGAATTCTATATATTATGTTGAGTTCTATACTTTATACCATATATTATAATATTGATCATTATATTATTAAGTATTTATATGCTATATTAATTCATGTTCTTACAATCTCCCATTTGGATTATTATAACATATACCTTCACTTAATAAATTTCTTTAATCATATTTATAACACAAATGACAACCCTTATGTGCACTTTGTTGTCATTTGAAAATAATCCCGTCCATTAGTCATATAAGTATAAGGACTAAAGGGGCATTCGTTGTAATTGATTCGCAACTAAATTCACATTAATCACATATATATATCCAACAATGACATAGATTAAGTATAGATATGTAGCATGGAATATTAATGAATATATATGAAGAACGTATATATATATTCTCCAACTAGTCCTACTTTAACCAAATGAGATCAATTTAAATGAAAACAACACAAGGAAATAGAAACATTTAAACTCCCACTGATTTAGGCATTATCAAAAGTCATTACACCCATATGAGCAACATGCTCGTGAAATACTAAAGGAGATAACGCCTTAGTAAATGGATCCGCTAACATGGAGTTTGTACCAATAAGTTCTATTTCTATTTGTTCATTTTGTACTCTTTCTCTCACAACAAGAAACTTAATATCTATATGCTTAAATTTAGATGAACTCTTGTTGTTGTTGGAGTACAATACCGCGGCCCGATTGTCACAATATAACTTAAGCGGTCTTTCAACACCTTTGACAATTCGCAGCCCTTCTATGAATTTTCGCAGCCATATAGCTTGATTGGATGCCTCGTAGCAAGCAACAAATTCGGCTTCCATGGTGGAAGTAGTAACTAATGTTTGCTTGGCACTTCTCCAAGAAATTGCTCCACCGGCCAAAGTGAAGACATAACCCGATGTCGATTTGCGACTATCTTGGCATCCAGCAAAGTCGGAATCGGAAAAACCAATGATCTCAAGATGATCCGACTTTGTATATGTAAGCATGTAGTTCTTCGTGTTTTGCAAGTATCTCATCACTCTTTTGGCTGCAACCCAATGTTCTCTTCTCGGATTGCTTTGATATCGCCCAAGCATGCCAACAATAAAGGCAAGATCTGGGCGAGTACAGACTTGTGCATACATTAGGCTTCCTACTGCCGATGCGTAAGGAATATTTTCCATATACTTGGATTCAAGATTATTTTTAGGACATTGATTTAGACTGAACTTATCTCCCTTAGAGACCGGGGTGTCATGTGATTTACAATTTTCCATGCTAAACCTTTGTAATACCTTCTCTATATAGCTCTTTTGTGATAATCCTAACATACCTCGTGAGCGATCACGATGTATTTGGATTCCTAATACAAAAGAAGCTTCTCCAAGATCTTTCATCTCAAATTTGTTTGAGAGAAATTTCTTGGTTTCCTTAAGAAGGTCCTTATCATTACTAGCAAGTAAAATGTCATCCACATATAAGACCAAAAATATAAATCTACTCCCACTGAACTTATGGTACACACAATCTTCACCAAGATTCATTTCAAAACCGAATGAAAGAATAACTTGGTTAAATTTTAAGTACCATTGACGAGATGCTTGCTTAAGCCCATAAATGGATTTCTTGAGTTTACAAACTAGTTGACTAGTTTGATCCGAATCAGTCACCATTTCTGGTTTCTTCATATAGATAGTTTCCTCAATGTCACTATTGAGAAAAGCTGTCTTTACATCCATTTGATGAAGCTCGAGGTCAAAATGTGCCACTAAAGCCATAATGATTCTAAAGGCATTTTTAGAGGATACCGGTGAAAATGTTTCTTTGTAATCAATGCCTTCTTTATGAGTAAATCCTTTAGCGACAAGACGAGCCTTATGTCTTTCCACATTACCTTGTGAATCCCTTTTGGTCTTAAAGACCCATTTACACCCAATGGGTTTCACATTCTTAGGTAATGGGACAAGATCCCAAACGTTATTATCATTCATGGATTTTAACTCTTCATTTATGGCATCAATCCACTTATGAGAATTTGGACCACTAATGGCTTCATGGAAGGTGATTGGCTCATCTCCCACTAAACCTAACGGTTCCTCATTCTCGGCAAGATACACATCATAATAATCCGGTATAGCACTCCTTCTTGCTCTATTAGATCTTCTTAATGGCACTGGTTCTTCTTGATTTTGAGCGTGTTGAATTTCCTCATCAACATTTTCATGTTGTTCATTAATAGGAGAATTAACGTCATTTTGAATATTATGTTCTTGTCGAATTTCAGGCACAACTGCTTGATTTTCGATAGGAACTATAGGAAGAGGTATAGAAACGAATTCCTCTTCCATTTCTTCAAATTCAAAATTACTATTCAAATTTTCCCCTCTAAATTCAACATCCTCAAAGAACCTAGCATTTCCCGTCTCGAAAAAGGTTCTAGTTTTATGGTCATAGAATTTATATCCCCTAGATCTTTGAGAATACCCTACAAAATAACTACTAACTGTCTTAGCGTCCAACTTTCCTTCGTTAGGTTTATAAGGCCTAGCTTCGGCTGGACAACCCCAAATATGAAGATGATTTAGGGACGGTTTCTTTCCGATCCATAATTCATAAGGGGTTTTGTTAGTAGCTTTTGAAGGAGCTCTATTAAGTAGGTAGGTTGCGGTTTTCAAAGCATCACCCCATAATGAGTGAGGTAAAGAAGTACAAGAAATCATACTTCTTACCATATCCTTAAGGGTTCTATTACGTCTCTCGGCTACACCATTCATGCTAGGTGTCCCCGACATGGTGTAGTGAGGGACAATCCCACACTCTTCCAAATAGCGAGCAAAAGGACCCGGACGTTGTTCTCCCGAACCGTCATTCCTACCGTAGTATTCACCACCACGATCGGATCTAACGTTCTTAATAGTCTTTTCAAGTTGATTTTCAACTTCGGCTTTAAAAGACTTGAAAACGTCCAATGATTGAGACTTTTCATGAAGTAAATAAATGTATCCATAACGGAGAAGTCATCTATGAACGTAATAAAATATGTTTGTCCGTTCCATGAAGGGGTAGGGAACGGTCCACATATGTCCGTATGAATTAGTTCTAAGACTTTTGTAGCTCTCAAGGATTCATTTTTGTTTATACTATTCGTGAATTTTCCTTTAAGGCATTCAATACAAAAGTTATTTTCCGGAGTATCAAGCTTATGTAATATTCCCTCAGACACAAGCTTGTCAATTCTCCTTTTGGAGATATGACCCAAACGCCTATGCCACAAGGTATAATAGTTTTTACTTGAAAACTTTCTTTTTATGCCTCGAGGGTTAGTTTCATTATTATGAGACTCATTTAATGAATTGACTGTGTCAAGTAAATATAGATTATCAATGTAAGACAAAGAACTAGTACCAAAAAGCTTTGAATCAAAATATAAATTGCATATATTATTATCGAAGATACAGGAATAACCTTCCCGATCTAATGTAGTGACGGAAATTAAATTTCGTCTAAAGGATGGAATAATAAATACATTATTCAAAACTAAATAATATTCGGTACTAAGAGATAATCTAAAAGTCCCTATGCCCTCCACCTCTACCGGCTTTCCAGCTCCCATGTAGATGAATCTTTCACCTTCATTGGGCATTCGGTAGTTCAGGCAACCCTGCATACATGAACTTATGTGAGTAGTTGCACCGGAGTCTAACCACCATGTATACGAAGGAATTGAAACTAAATTAGCTTCAGTACAAACAAAGCTAAATGACATACCTTTCTTAATTCGCCATTGGCGATACTTAGGGCAGTCGGGCTTCATGTGAGTGGGGTCCTTGCAAAAGAAGCACTTTTTAACCTTTTGATCATTTGATGATCCCTTAGGCTTCTTTGATGCAACCGCAATCTCCTTACCTTTATCCCACGAGAAGAGGTAGATGCATAATGAGCACTTTCGGGTTTAGATTGTTTCAATCTATCCTCTTCCTCTGTCACATGTGAAATCAATTCATTGATGTTCCACTTGTCCTTTTGACAGTTATAGGTCGTTTCAAAATGACCAAATTGATGAGGAAGAGAAATTAAAGCCAAATGCACAAGCAAGTCTTCCGAAAGGTCTAACTTGAGTGCCTTTAATTTAGAAGATAGATGAAACATTTCCATTATATATTCCCTTATGCTTCCGGTGCCCTTGTACCTCATGGAAACAAGCTTCCTTAAGGTAGCACTTGTTTCCGATTTATCGCTTTTAGCAAAGCGTTCCTCTAGGGCATCCAAAAAGCCTTTAGCTCCATCATCCTCGGAGACACTGTTCAAAAATGTCTCCGGGACTGCATTCTTTATTATACTTAGCCGTGACAAAGCGATTAGAACGCTTCCACCTCTACGAACTCAAGTGGTCTTCCGCGGTGCTTTATCGGTTAGAGGGCAGGAGCTTGTTCTCTTAATGCGAGGTCAAGGTCCAAACAGCCTAAGACCATAATAATCTTGTTTTTCCAAGTTTTAAAGTTTGTCCCAGTTAGCAAAGGAATTGAGTTTAAGGCAGTAGTAACAGATGAAGCACTGATCAAATCTGAATGAAGAGAACAAAATAATGAAACAAAACATATATAAGAAACTACACAATGATTAATTATATCAAAATGAATTCCATCATAATAAAAGATAATCAATATGACATCAAGACTAATCTTTGGATTGCGAATTGACTCACAATTTGATTTATCTTAGGGTAAACAAATAGCTTTAAACAACACACTTTAAATACTTGCCCTCCTTTGGGCCGGATCAAGTATAAAAAGTGTCCTAAAGTTTAAGGTACTTGTTCCCCGGCAATAAAGAATATAAACAATTCACTTTAAACACCCGCCTTCCTTTGGGATGGTTCACAGCATTTAAAATGACCAAAAGTTTAGTTCAATTATTACCCCATGAATATAAACACTTAGTCAATAACAAGGTCTCCTTTGGGAAACAAGCATGTTATCACATATCAATATTTACATTCATCACTTTAACAAATTTGTATTTAAATAACGTAAATTGCTTTGGTAACAATATTATTTAAATAATGAATAAATTTGTTTAAGCATATAATTAATCATACTTTAGGGCACTTAAGACTTTAAGGTAATTTCTGAAAAATTTAAATGGTAAAGAAACAAACGAAATTCATTAATAAAAGACAATATCCTTTTGTTCTACCCGTCCATTCTTAAAGTTTAATAACTTCAAGAACCACCGAAGCGCGACTGGTGTCCAGACATTATAATTTATTAATAAATTATCAAAATTTTTGGGCAACCAAAAGTCACCATTATACTCCTTTTTTATGAACAGCCGTGGAGTAATTATGAATAGCCACGGTCCATAATACTTTATGAACAGCCGTGGAGTAAAAAGTCACCATTATACTTTATGAATAGTCACCAATTAAAAGCCACTCTAACAAGTCGTTCATTCACTGTCAAGCCTTTCAGATCACATCTATCAGCAATTGTACAAATTCTAGAGTGATCTTCGACATGAATGGTGGGTATTTTAACTTTATATACGGCAGATCAGAGAACTCTCATATGATACTATTTTGATCACCCAAAATTCCTGTTGTCACTTTACGCACTCTCAATGATGCCTCCGAAATTATTTTCAGAATTTGAATGAAGTTTTTAATTTAATGGTGACTCAATTTTCAACCAAAGTAAGTAGATCCGCATACTCACAACACATTTAAAAAATGCGTGGCTATGCATATGAACAAACTCACAACGCATCCAAGGATGGTGGCTATGTTCAAAAATGGGATAATCTTACATTGAAAGCCTTTTGAGTAAAACCAAAATTTCAGAAATATAATGAAGTTATGAACATAATACTCTTAGACAAAATGAGTATTATGTACAAGAACAAAACTAAGTGTAATTATACATGGATTTAAAACAAATTAAAGCACAAGATTTTATAAGAAATTCAAACTCAATCTAGTATATGAGCAGGCTCTGATACCAATTGTTGGAACAATTACGATCCATTAAACATGAACCGACTCATTACTAGATTAAGAAGAGAAGAAGAAGAAGAAGAAGACGGAAGCGTGTAATTACCTTGTGATTCCATGTTCGTTCTTAATCTTGTTCTTGTTCTTGAGTAAAGAGGATCAAGTAAGAAGATAGACTTCAAATTAGGGAGGAGTAGATCTTCTAAATGATGAGTGCCCTTTAATCTCCTTATTCTTCAATTACTTAGGAAGAGTTTGGACTGAATGAGAATAATGTAACTAGTGGATTCATAGGCTTGATGGATAGGCCTTTATATAGGAATCCAAGGGGCACTTCATTTAGGGACTACACCTATTGATATATAAGATATTACCATTATGCCCATCATTTAATGGTATACTTATATTATGGAATTCTACATATTATGTTGAGTTCTATACTTTATACCATATATTATAATATTGATCATTATGTTATTAAGTATTTATATGTTATATTAATCCATGTTCTTACAGTCTCAACATAGTGATTTGTAGAAACAAGAAGATTAGTTATGAATGGAAAAAAATAGAAGGAAGATCGTATCGAATATTGATGATTCTTTATGATGAGAAATAAAGATGAAAATTGAGGATGTCAAAAATATTGAATCAACGCTAATTCAGTGGGTTCGATAATTTTGGTGATTTGAATGGGCTGAAAAAGATAAACAAACACGTAAACTAAGATAAGGCTTCACTGACGAAGGTACTACGGCATGAGATTAAGTATTGGTGTTTATGATAGCAAATAGTATATTGAAAATATATCAGAGTCAAAAAATGTGTTATCAGAATTACGTGATTTATGCCTAGCATTTATAGTGATTAAAGGAGGTTTTGAGTCTTGGAGAGAAAGTTTAGGAGTGATTTAAGGATTGGATTCCTATTCAGATCCTAATTTCAATGATTTCATATTTAACTAGGATTCGGAATGTGTTAACCAAACGTATGTCGGGCAAGTCATGCTTGGTACATGGCCTTGGTCGACTTAGCCCAGGATCACCAGTCATTGGTCGACATAATATTTATGTCGTAATCATGTGAGACGATCAAATGTAGGAAAGCCCACTCCCTTTGTCATCTTAGAGAGTTATATCCCTGATGGGCTTAGTTGTGAGCGAGATGATCTTGGTTGACTTATCAATCATACTTTGGCCTTGGTCGACTTAGCCCTAAGTCGACATACGGTGGTCGGTATAGCTATACGCCGAGATTCTGTTGTGCTTTGATCGACATGTTACTATGTCGAGATGTCATAACAATCATAGGTATGAAGGCCCATTCCCTATGTCGTAATCACGCGAGACGATCAAATTGTGAAATAATATTTAATTTAGATTGAGTTGAAGTCTTAATTCCATATTCCGATAAAAGGGGGGAATTTGAGTGTAAAATGATAAACAATGAAAAACTTATGCCCAACGTTAGAGACTAGTCACATATGGATGTTGACATTGTCTCTATAAAAGTACCTATTCTTCTTGACATGGCTTCTCACTTCTGCTCAACCAAATTGACTTTTATTGTTTCCTTGTTTTTGTTTTTGTTTTTGTTTTTGGCCATATGTCTCACTTACACTGCCACGCAGAGACACATCCATAAATTATTTGAGTATGTTTTTTTTTAATATAAACCGTTAAAAGTCACATGTACCCATTCTTAGCCATATGGTTGAAGAAGACTAGAATGGTCATGAAAGATAGAAATGAAGTATTTACAAGGAAATGAGAAACAGATTTGCTACAAAATAGAGGAACAACTCAACTATGACCAACAATAAAACTCATTCAACAAACCCAATTAGGGAATTATAATTGCCCAACTACTCACTTGGCAAAAAATCAAAAACCGGACAAAAAAATTGTCAGTCAATTCTGACAAGCAAACAATGACCAAAACAAGTTGGGAAAGCCATAATAGATTGGCATACTATACTGCACAAAACACTATGTAGCTTAATTCTTTTTGGTATAGCAATGAAATGGTTCCTATTATAACCCATGCATGTAAGCAGCCTTGAAAAGAAAAATACTACATCCGTCCCAAATTAATTTCTTAGTTATTAGACTACGAGCAATTGTTTCATCTCACTCTCCCATTTCATCTAATACTTTTTACACTTTTTCTTATCCACCAAATATTTCATCTACCCATTTCATTTAGCCTCCTACAATAAACTAGATGAAACTAAATTTCATCTCACATCTACTCATCATTCTATACCTCACCACTTTTATTTTATTTATATTCTTTATTTTTTTATTAAAATTATTATTATTATCATTATTTATAATTAAAAAAATACTTCACACTTAATTAATTTTTTTTGCAACTAAATAATTAGATAAATGACGATAAATATTATTAAAAATAAGAAAACTTCGAGAAAAAAAAAGATGTTGAAAATAATAATAATTATTATTACCATTTCACTAAACAGAAAATTTTGGGGGAAACCTGTTTCTCCATAAGTTATAAAAAATCCTGTTTTTAAATATATCGACTTGGTGATTTAAAGCCCAAACTCAATGTTTTAAGGCCTAAACTCGCTATTTTATTTTCTAGCTTAAACTCACTGTTTTAACGCCTAAACTCACTATTTTATTTTCTAGGTATTTTAAGGCCTGAACTCAATGTTTTAAGGTCCAAACTCGATATTTTTAAGAATGAAAGTAAGCTTTTTATAACTTATGGAGAAAAAGGTTTCCCCTAAAACTTACTCTTCACTAAAAAGATGTTGAAAATTGAAAAAAAAAAGAGGTAGTTAAGGATAAATGAGAGAATATTAAATTGAAAAAATGGGTTTTTTTTTATGTGTCCAAATTTGATGAAAAAATACTCTATTTATAGAGAAAAAAAAATCAAGAAATATGGAATGTGTATATATATATATATATATATATATATATATATATATATATATATATATATATATATCCAATATTGATGTAGAGGGAGTGTTTTAGAGAGAGAGAGAGAGAGTATGAAAGAAAATTCTTTCTATTAATTTCAAAACGTAATTTGAAGCGTGATTACAACTGAATACAAGCCCTCCTTATATAGATGGAGAGAGGACACTATTACAGACACCTGTCCATTCTGGACACCACTCCTTTTACAAAAGAAATAAAACAAATAACTTTTACAAAAGTAGAGAACATTATTGAAGCCGGGCACACTTTGGCCCCATCGTCACATCAATAATGACTTTTAAAAGAAAACAATCTACTTTACTTTACTTTACTAAAGCAAGATTCTTGCTGTCTAAAGCAACCATTATTGCTAGAAAGTGCATTGTCTTCATTTACCGACATGATTATCCCTTGTCTTTAGCTATCGACTTGAAGTAGTGCGGTCTTGAGTATTCAACCCGTGATATTGCAGCTTTGCTTTATCTTTATCAGTCTTCGATTTAACTGTAGCCTTCTCTTTTTTGAAAGTAGTAATTGGTTTTGGAGTATTTCTATTATAATTCCCGGACCTACTCCCTTTCTTTTTTCTTCTTTTATTTCTTCTTCAAGCTCCTTAATTTCTTTTAGGAGCTTAGATTCTAATCTATTAAATTTTTCAAACGATTGTTTGACTGGATTGTCCGCCATTTAACCTTTAATCTTTGGTCGGGGATTTCCCCTTTGCTGCAGCTTTAGCTTGCTGAGATATTGCCTCTATTAAGGAGTCCCAAATATCTTTTTGAGTGGGCTCGGGCTGAGATTCTCCCGCCAGACAATTGAAAGTATTAATGGAGTCAAGTGACCCATGTGATGATACTGTTTTCATGGAGTCATCATCCTTTGCTGACTGATTGGGAAATGCCGAGAGGAATTGGTTCTTCATGTGATCCAGAACCTTCACCATGATTTTTTCCTCTGATTCTTTAGGATATTTTCTCTGAAAATAGATTTTTAGGCTACTCATTGAGCCTGGCTGGACACATTGCTCTTTGGATCCGTTATTACGGTCCTCATTAATAACAGTTTGAATTCTAACTGTCAAAATTTTTAAATCTTCCTCATTCATTCTATCCCACCATTTAAAAAAGAAATTTCTTTGTAAAATTGGTATATCAAGATCATCATGAGAGATGGATATTGTCCACCTCCAAATTCATGGAATTTGGAATTTTGCAAAGAATAAGAAAGGACATTGTCCATAAATTAATTTTTATGTTTGCAATTGTGCAACTAGTGGACTATTGTCACACCAAGGATTATATAAATACCCAACTTCTTTTGGTAAAATTTTCAAAGATGGACCAAATTTTGACCACCAGTTATAAAACCAATTTGGAATTGGCTTTTTCAGGATTTCTGAATTTATTGAGAAAAACCAAGAATGTTTGTTCTTGGGGTTTTGGTAATAAAAAACCTTTGAAAAGGCTTGGATATAATCCCAATAATTAAAATAGGCATATTGTCCTTCAGTGATTTTCACCGCTTTATCCCCATTGGGATTTAATCCTCACTCTCTAGGGAGCAAAACTTTATTAATATGACATTTACTGTAATTTATAAATTTTTCTTCACTACTACTATTGTAGTGATGAGTGATTGTTACTGATTCAGTAACCAAAAGCAATATTTCCAAATTAGGTCTTGCTTGCCCATGGAGGCCTGGATAACCTCTAGATTCGAGGTATCTGGTCTTAATTGATCAAGCATCATTTCTGGTAATTTTGAGATCTTCATCCTCAATATACATCACAAATTCTGTGATTGGATTTTCATAATATTCTTGCTCCAGAGTATTCTCAGCAATTGTCATATCTCTGTAAGATATCATCGTATTAGATGATGAGGTGGAAGCCTTTTCTTCCTTCTTACTTGGTGCAGGTGCAGATTGCTGCATATTTCCTGACCTAGCTGGGTACATTGGCCTAATTGCCATAGGAACATTTGGTACCGCTTGATATCCTATTATAGGAACATTTGGTACTTCATTATAATTATAAGGTATTCTGCCTCGACCACGGCCATTACCGCGACCTCTTCCCCTATTAGGGGTAGTCATTTTCCCTGTATGAATTCTCGGGTTAGATAATCAGCAAGAGAATTATTTTCTCCTTTTATATACTCCCTCCGTCCCATGTGAATGGGCATCAACTTTTTGGGTGTGGGAATTAAGGAAAAGTAGGAGAGAGAAATAGGTGGAGGAGGTGTTTGTGAGTATGAAGAATTAAATAGGAGAGAGAATGAGTGGGAGGAATAGTTAGGAGAGAGAATGTTATGAGTGTAAAAGTGAAGTAGGAGAGAGAATGAGTGGAGGGAATAGTGAATATTCTTTTCCATTTTGGACAGTGTCCATTCACGTGGGACGTCCCAAAAAGGAAATAAGTGGCCATTCACGTGGGACGGAGGGAGTATTGAATATCAAATTCAAAGGCAGATAGTTGAGCTTGCCATCCTGCAAATATTTGCTTTGCCACAAGATTTTTTACATCTTTTTCAATAATAGATTTTACTGAACTACAATCAATTCTTAGTAAAAAATTTTGATTTAATAAATCATCTTGAAATTTTGAAATACATTTAATTACAGAAAGCATTTCTTTCTTAATAGTTGAATATTTCAACTGAGTGGGATTCCATTTTCCCGAAGTAAATCTGACTAACATTTCTCTCGAATTCTCAGTATTTACTTGTTTTAGAATATCTCCATATCCTATATCGGAAGCATCTGTTTCTACTATTTTAAAATAGTTTGGATTAGCCAAAGATAAACAAGGTAAACATTTAAACTTAGATTTAATGATTCTTACGGCTTGAGTATGTTCCTCAGTCCAAGATTTAGAATTCTTTTTAAGTCTAGAATACAGTATAGCTGTATCTTTAGCCAAATTAGCATAATAGTCTGAAATATAATTCAGACTACCCAAAAATCTTTGCATATGTTTTGTATCATTTATGACATCAGGAAATTTAGAAGCAAATTCAATACTTCTATCTATAGGAATAATTTTTCCTTGGTGCAGATACCACCAAACCATTATGAATTATCAATTTCGTAAATATTTTCAAATGTTTAAAATGTTGTTCAATTGTTTTAGAAAATACTAAAACGTCATCAATGTACACAATTATAAATTCTGTGTATGGATTGAAAATATCATTCATAATGTTCTGAAATTCAGAAGGAGCATTTTTTAAATCAAAGGGCATTACATTCCATTCATAATGTCCAAATGGGACAGTAAAAGCAGTTTTGTACCTATCAGATTCACTAATTTGAATCTGCCAATATCCAGATTTTATATCGAATTTAGGCCCCGTCTTGTCGAGCGTTTTTGTTAAAACGGAGATAAAAAAAACTCAGCTTTTTTCTTATTAAGCGTGTTAGTCAAGAGTTTTAGACGGTTGAATTTTAAAAAGTTGGGGATATTTTGGTCGCTCAAAATTATAGCGGCAAAAAAAAGCTCCGTTTTAAAAAATCTCCGTTTATAAAACTGTGCACCAGACGAGCCCTTAGAAAATATTAAGGCTTCATTCAACCTATCCAATAAATCCTTTTTATTAGGAATTGGGTATCTAATCCATTTTAACACTTTATTTAGTGGTTTATAATTTATAACTAATCTAGGAACACCTCGTTCCTTTTCAACTGCGTTATTTACATAGAAAGCAGTGCAGCTCCAAGGAGATTTAAATTTTTTAATTAATTTTTTCTCTAATAGAGAATTAATTTCATTTTTACATAATTCTAAATATTCTCGGTTCATTTGAGCCGGTCTAGCCTTAGTAGGTATTTGTTTTTCATCAAAACCATCTACATAAGGTAAAGAAACAAAGTGTCTCTTTCTATCCCAAAAAGCATTGGCTAAACTATTACAAATTTCATTATTAAATTGTTGCTCAATTAATTTGATTTGAGTTTGAATATTACTCTGTTTAAGTTGTTAATTAATATTCATAATTTCAATTTCTTCTTTAAGAAAACATAATTATTTTTCTTTAATTAAAAGAATATTTCTTACTTCATTAAGCATACGGGTCTGAAGATCTGTGATAAATTCAAATATAACTTTTTTAGCATCTATTATGGTAGATATTCCTGTTGGGTCAATATTAATTATTGACATAATTTTATGAAGAAAAGGAGTTCCCAATATAATTCTATGGTTAAGACCTTTTACCATAATAAAAGAAGTAGGTAAACAAATATTTTGATTACAAATATAAGCATCAGATAATTTGTATTTAACTCTTAATTTATCTCCTCCTGCTTGGGTAAGAGATTGAGTTGTTTTTGAAAAATATTTAGTAGAAATTATTCCTTTTTGTAAACAATTTAAATCAGCACCACTATCAATAAGTGCTATTTCATTTTCTAATATAAAATCTCTATTAATTACAAGAGTTATTTTCACAAACCATTTTTGTGATGTAACTTGGTCTAAAAGATTTAAGTATCCTTTTAAATCATTATTAATGTTAGAAGCAAGATCTTTTTCATTGTTGCTAGAAGTAGCAACATCTTGAATTTCTTTTAATTTAAGAGATTTTGTTTCTAACAAGGTCATTCTTGTTGATAGAGATTCATTATTTTGTTTAATTTAAGATATTTCAGATTTTAATAAGTTTATTTCTCTTTTTAAATCATTAATAGAAACAGGTGTTTCTTTAACATTAGATTGTTGAAATCTATGTAAAACCTCACTTAAATGGTAAGGCGCTTCTACTATTAAAGGTGATTCCTCTTTAATTAAGGTTTTAAGTATTTTTTCTTTTAAATTACGATCCTTAATTGATTCTATCATTGTTAATGCTTTTTTCTTGATCAGCATTTAGAACATTTAATCCATGCATATCAACTATAGATTTTTCCAATAACTTAATTCGTTACTTAATTCGTTACATTGACACTTATTATTTTCTTTTACATTTTCATCATAAAAACAGTCTTATCGCCATCCTCGGCATGTACGGCTTAAAAGATGAATTTTCAAGAAAACACTAAAAATATTTCCATTTTTACTCTTTTTTTTTCTATTTTCAGAGAAAATATCCCAAAGAATCAGAGGAAAAAATAATGGTGAAAGTTCTGGATCATATGAAGAATCAATTCCTCTCAGCATTTCCCACTCAAAGAGCAAAGGATGATGATTCTATGAAAACAGTGTCATCACATGGGTCACTTGACTCTATTAATTCTTTCAATTGTCTGGCAGGCGAGGCTCAGCCTGAACCCACTCAAGAAGATATTTGGGACTCTTTAAAAAAAAAGAGTAAAAATGGAAATATTTTTAGTGTTTTCTTGAAGGTTCATCTTTTATGCCGTTAATGCCGAGGATGGCGAAAGGCTGTTTGATGGGTGAACAAGAAAAAGAAAATTTTTGCTAAGATAGGGGAAACGGTTAAGTCACCTTTTTCACCTGAACAAGCTTTTTTGTTAAATAAAGATACTGAGGCCACTGCCTATGAAAATTTGAATAAACTTGAAAATATTCAAGTAACAATTAGAGAATTAAATACTCTAGTTAAATCCCAAAATTATACTAACACAGGTTCTTCAAAGAGAAGATCTTGAGGTGAGGGTCTTTGATAATAATATTTATCAAGAGGTTAATTCAACCCATTGGAAATCTAAATTTATAGATGGTCTTCCTCATCTTTTTGCTGAAAAGGTTCGGCAATCTTTGAGAATGAAAAATGATGGGATAAATTATGAGTATTTAGAGAAAAATCAGAAGCTTACATACTTTGTAAAATGGTTTTTAAAACATCATATAGATGAAATAAGTAATGGAATTTTAGTAATTCAAAGGACTTGAAATACTAAGATAGGGGAAACGGTTAAGTCACCTTATTAAAACACCATTCACGAAACTCTTTATTGTCATCTTCTTGAAATTCTCTATTAAGAATTCCTCTTATATGACTTCCTGGAGAATAATTCATTATATATGAAAACTCATCTCTGTGACCCATGTGATGACACTGTTTTCATAGAATCATAATTTATCTCCTCCTGCTTGGGTAAGAGATTGAGTTGTTTTAGAAAAATATTTTCATATATAATAGATTATTCTCCAGGAAGTCATATAAGAGGAATTCTTAATAGAGAATTTCAAGAAGATGACAATAAAGAGTTTCATGAATGGTATTTTAATAAATACTCACACGAAGAATTAATGGAACAAATGGATCAACAAAGAATAATAATTGATCAATTAAATCAATTAAATAAAGTAAATCAAGAAGAGTCATGTTCATCTGTTCAAACAGATGTTCCTTACTTCATTAAGCATACGGATCTGAGGATCTGTGATAAATTCAAATATAACTTCTTTACCATCTATTATGGTAGATATTCCTGTTGGGTCAATATTAATTATTGGCATAATTTTATGAAGAAAAGGAGTTCCCAATATAATTCTATAACTTGATGTGGTTGGCCGAATTAAGGGATATTCTTTTAAATAAAGAAAAACAATTATGTTTTCTTAAAGAAGAAATTGAAATTATGAATATTAATGAACAACTTAATAACGCAGCTGAAAAGGAACGAGGTGTTCCTAGATTAGTTATAAAGTATTCTGAAAATGATGAGACTGAGATTGAGATTCAATCTGAATCCTCATATTTTCAATCCATACACAGAATTTATAATTGTGTATATTGATGATGTTTTAGTATTTTCTAAAACAATTGAACAACATTTTAAACATTTGAAAATATTTAAAGATGCGTTATTTACATAGAAAGCAGTGCAGCTCCAAGGAGATTTAGATTTTCTAATTAATTTTTTCTCTAATAGAGAATTAATTTCATTTTTACATAATTCTAAATATTCTGTCCATTCTGGACACCACTCCTTTTACAAAAGAAATAAAACAAACAACTTTCACAAAAGTAGAGAACATTATTGAAGCCGGGTACACTTTGGGCCCCATCGACACATCAATAATGACTTTCCTACCACAAAACTAACTACTTTACTTTACTTTTAATAAAGCAAGATTCTTGCTGTCTAAAGCAACCATTATTGCTTTGCTAAAAATATTTCGTCCATCTTTGATTTTGGAATTTATTTCGTCTATCCCTTCGGGTTGATAGTTAAATGAGCAATTCGTTCGTTGGATTTCTTCCGTCTATCCCTTCGGGTTGATAGTTGAACGAAGAACTCGTTTGCAAAGATGACCAAAAAGATTGTACTTTTCAATGGTTCCGTTTTAACCACTTTTTTATGGTTTCTTATTTCTATTTTTTGTGGTTCCGTAAGATAACGATCCCATCAACCTCTTAATTGACCTACAAAACCGGTTATAACAAAATTTGCTATGGCAGTATCACTATTGCCATGCTGCTTACAAACAGTAGAATACATCATTATTCTATATATAACATCTAGAATTTGTTTATCATTTAGTGAATATTATAATATGCCTAATGAGTCTTTCAGAGCCTCAACTTCTCAAATGAGAGAAGAAGTTGAATCGGTAGAAGAAATAAGAATAAGTCAAAATAATATTTCAGAAGAAATTTATAAGAATGAAAAACAGAGTAGGCAATCTCCTACTCAATCAGAGATGAGTTTTCATATATAATGGATTATTCTCCAGGAAGTCATATAAGAGGAATTCTTAATAGAGAATTTCAAGAAGATGACAATAAAGAGTTTCGTGAATGGTATTTTAATAAATACTCACACGAAAAATTAATGGAATTCAAAAATAAATATTATGAGTATTTAGAGAAAAATCAGAAGCTTACATACTTTGTAAAATGGTTTTTAAATCATCATATAGATGAAATAAGTAATGAAATTTTAGTAATTCAAAGGACTTGGAATACTAAGATAGGGGAAACGGTTAAGTCACCTTTTCCACCTGAACAAGCTTTTTTGTTAAATAAAGATACTGAGGCTACTGCCTATGGAAATTTGAATAAACTTGAAAATATTCAAGTAACAATTAGAGAATTAAATACTCGTTGCTCAATTAATTTGATTTGAGTTTGAATATTACTATGTTTAAGTGGTTCATTAATATTCATAATTTCAATTTCTTCTTTAAGAAAACATAATTATTTTTCTTTATTTAAAAGAATATTCCTTACTTCATTAAGCATACGGGTCTGAGGATCTGTGATAAATTCAAATATAACTTCTTTACCATCTATTATGGTAGATATTCCTGTTGGGTCAATATTAATTATTGACATAATTTTATGAAGAAAAGGAGTTCCCAATATAATTTTATGGGTAAGACCTTTTACCATAATAAAAGAAGTAGGTAAACAAATATTTTGATTACAAATATAAGCATCAGATAATTTGTATTTAACTCTTAATTTATCTCCTCCTGCTTGGGTAAGAGATTGAGTTGTTTTTGAAAAATATTTAATAGAAATTATTCCTTCTTGTAAACAATTTAAATCAGCACCACTATCAATAAGTGTTATTTCATTTTCTAATATAAAATCTCTATTAATTACAAGAGTTATTTTCACAAACCATTTTTGTGATGTAACTTGGTCTAAAAGATTTAAGTATCCTTTTAAATCATTATTACTGATAGAAGCAAGATCTTTTTCATTGTTGCTAGAAGTAGCAACATCTTGAATTTCCAATCTTACCACATTTATGGCAACTTATTTCAAGCTTTTTGGCTTTTCTTTTTCCATTTTAGGCATAAAGGCTTTTCCCTTTTGCTTAGGCTTAGCCTTATAATGTCTCCTTTTATAATTCTTTTTATATGGGTTTTCGTAATATTTTTCTTTGTTTTTAAAAGATTTATTTTTCTTATAAACAATTTTATGTTTTTTATTTATTTTAAACTTTTTCTCAGGAATTAATGATTTTCCTAAATCAAAGGCAAATTGTTCACAAAATTCACCTAATTGGTGTTTTTCTGATAATTTTTGTTTTTTCAATTGATTTTTTAGCTTAATGTCATTACATAAAGCTAATCCTTCATTTATACAACTACTAATTAGTTGTCCATAAGTTAATTCAGAATAATTAATATTTATCCCATCATTTTTCATTCTCAAAGATTGCCGAACCTTTTCAGCAAAAAGATGAGGAAGGCCATCTATAAATTTAGATTTCCAATGGGTTGAATTAGGGTTTGTTAATTGATAAACCCTAGATAAAAATGTATCTTTATACCATCTAAAATGGGTTAAAAATGGACATCTAAGGTTTTGGAGAAGTGTATGCAATTCTTCCTTCTTTCTTCCTTTAATTCTTCTTTAAGCTCCTTAATTTCTCTTAAGAGCTTATCCTCCATTCGATTAAATTGTTCAAATGATTGTTTGACTGGATTGCTAGCCATTTCCTCGTTAAACTTTTGCTAGAGATTTTTTCTTTGCTGAAGCCTTAGCTTGTTGCGAAATTGCCTCTATTAAAGAGTCCCAAATATCTTTTTGAGTGGGTTCAGGCTGAGCCTCGCCTGCCAGAATATTGAAAGAATTAATATATCTCAATCTGAATCCTCAGAAGAGAATGAGGAGATTAATCAGTTAACTAATATGTTTGCTAATTTAAACACTAATAATAATATTAGTGAATTAAATCCAATTTATGCTCCTAAACCTCTTGATAAATATTATTATCAAAGACCCTCACCTCAAGATCTTCTTTTTGAAAAACCTGAGCCATTCCAGAATTTTTATTCTGAAAAAGCCATTTATGAATGGAATATTGATGGCTTAAATGATAAACAAATTCTAGATGTTATACATAGAATAATGATGTATTCTACCGTGTGTAAGCAGCATGGCAATAGCGATAGTGCCATAGCAAATTTTGTTATAACTGGTTTTGTAGGTCAATTAAGAGGTTGATGGGATCGTTATCTTACGGAACCACAAAAAATAGAAATAAGAAACCATAAAAAACCGAATAATAGATTTCTTGCTAAGTATGACTTATTAACTTTGAAAAGTAAATGACAAAAAAGTACAATCTTTTTGGTTATCTTTGCAAACGAGTTCTTCGTTCAACTATCAACCCGAAGGGATAGACGGAAGAAATCCAACGAACGAATTGCTCATTTAACTATCAACCCGAAGGAATAGACGGAATAAATTCCAAAATCAAAGATGGACGGAATATTTTTAGCAAAAATTTTCTTTTTCTGGTTCACCCAACAAACATCCTTTCGCCATCCTCGGCATTAACGGCATAAAAGATGAACCTTCAAGAAAACACTAAAAATATTTCCATTTTTACTCTTTTTTTTTACTTACTTAGCTTCGTCTACACCGGCCCCAAAAGGAGTAAAAGGCTCTGATACCAATATTGATGTGACGATGGGGCCCAAAGTGTACCCGGCTTCAATAATGTTCTCTACTTTTGTAAAAGTTGTTTGTTTTATTTCTTTTGTAAAAGGAGTGGTGTCTAGAATGGAAAGGTGTCTGTAATAGTGTCCTCTCTCCATCTATTGAACTCGTTTGCAAAAGCACACTCCCTCTACATCAATATTGGTATCAGAGCCTTTTACTCCTTTTGGGGCCGGTGAAAGGTACTATTCCTTTCTTCTTATTTTAATGTGTTATTATATTTTGTAATTATAATTTCTGTATATATTTAATGTCCGTTTGTAGCTAAATTGTTGTGGGTGGCCGGAGATGTAGACGAAGCTAAGTAAGTAAAAAAAAAAAAAAGAATAAAAACGGAAATATTTTTAGTGTTTTCTTGAAGGTTCATCTTTTATGCCGTTAATGCCGAGGAGGGCGAAAGGCTGTTTGTTGGGTGAACAAGAAAAAGAAAATTTTTGCTAAAAATATTCCGCATCTTTGATTTTGGAATTTATTCCGTCTATCCCTTCGGGTTGATAGTTAAATAAGCAATTCGTTCGTTGGATTTCTTTCGTCTATCCCTTCGGGTTGATAGTTGAACGAAGAACTCGTTTGCAAAGATGACCAAAAAGATTGTACTTTTTTGTCATTTACTTTTCAAAGTTAATAAGTCATACTTTGCAAGAAATCTATTATTCGGCCAACCACATCAAGTTTATGATGAATATGGATGATAATGATCATCATGATGAATTAGTTAAGAATGCAGAATTAGTTGAATATCCTAAAAATTTGGATAAATTGAACAAATGGGTAATCCCATCCGTTCCTTCAAATCAAATTTATAATATTGGATTGTTTGATATGAGATCTAGGTTTGCAATTAAAACCATAGAGCAAACAATTAGAATATTCGAAAATACTCAAACAATTAATTTGTTGAGTAAAAAAGATTTGATTCCTTTTAGGAATTATAAATTTATCCATATAGGATTAGTGCAAATTGCATTTAAACCCTTGACCTTATTAGGGGTTAATTCTAGTATTATGGCATATGTTAGAGATGGTAGATGTGGAGACTTCAAGCCGTCTTTAGCAGCTTTAATTGAAACTAGTCTATGCCATGGACCGGTTTATTTTGATGTATCTCCTAATTTGACTCTATCTTTATCTGATAGTTATTTATTTGATGCTATGCAATTAACCATTCATACTAGTGGTTATAATTTTAAAAAAGGAAGTGAAATAATAGGAATATGTTATAGGATTTACTATAAGGTTTTACATACTTTAAATTCAAAAGTAAAACAAATATCGTTTTCAGGAACTACTACGGTAGTCCAAACTAATTTGTTAACCTCGAACCTAGCCACTAATAGGTTAATCAAGTGGAATGAAATAAATTTCCCTACAACTTGGTCCCTTCCTCAGGAAATAGAATCTTCTGTAGAAGAAATAAGAATAAGTCAAAATAATATTCCAGAAGGAATTTATAATAAAGTTGAAAACAAGAGTAGGCAATCTCCTACTCAATCAGAGATGAGTTTTCATATATAATGGATTATTCTCCAGGAAGTCATATAAGGGGAATTCTTAATAGAGAATTCCAAGAAGATGACAATAAAGAGTTTCGTGAATGGTATTTTAATAAAGGGTTAATGACAATTTAGGGCCTGTAGTATAGGGGCATTACCACATTGGGGCCCGAAGTCCAAAAACTATCAATTTAGGGTCTTAATTTACAATTTTGATCAAATTGGGGCTTTTTGACGAAAAACGTTAAAAAAACCCGTTAAGTGATCATGTGCGAAACATGTGACATTTAGTGAGGGCATTTTGGTCATTTTACATTCAGCCCAGACTTCAGGCCCTAAATTGATTCTCTCTCTCTCTCTCTCTCTCTCCAAAAACCCAAAAATTAAAACTCAGTAACACAAAATCAACAAAACCCCAACCCAGATCGCCGATCCTCTTCATCTCTCTCCTCACATTCATTCTCTCTATCCTCTTCTTCCTCCTCTACAAACCCATCTCTAATTCCCTTCCCATCCCCATTCCCATTCCCACCACCTCCAAATCTCCCCAATGTACCAAATTACGAGCCCTAAGTGGGGGACAGAAGTTTCTGTGGTACGCTCCCCACAGTGGATTCAGCAACCAGTTGTCGGAGTTCAAAAATGGGTTGTTAATGGCGGGGATACTGAATCGGACGTTGATTGTGCCGCCGGTGTTGGATCATCATGCTGTTGTGCTTGGTAGTTGTCCTAAGTTTAGGGTCACTGAACCTAAGGAGCTGCGGTTCTCGGTTTGGAATCATTTGATTTCTATCTTGCTTGTATTTGGAATTGAGTGAGTTTGTGGTGGCCGTTGTACTGATGGGGGTGGGTGGAATTGCCGGTGATGAAATCAAAAAGAAGGGGAAGATGAGCTGGGTTCGGAGGAGAAGAGGGGGGGATTTGAAATGGGTGGTGGAGAGACAGAGAGATTGGAGAAGACAGTGGTTGAAAGCAGCGGAAATGGAGGAGATGGCTTGGTGCGGGTATTAATGGGGGTGTGGAGGACGATTTGGTGGCCGGAGAAGGTGGGTTTTTTGTTGAATTTGATTTTTCTGGGTTGTTGGTAGTGGTGGTGTTAGTGGTGGTGGCAGCAGTGTGTTGGTGGTGTGTTGAAGGCTTTGGAATGTGGTGGTGGTGGCGACAGTGGTGGTGTTGATTACAGTGACAGCGGTGGGTTGTTGGTGGTGCTTGCAGCGGTGGGTTGTTGCGTGGTGGATGTGTCTGGGAATGAGTATAAACATGTGTGGTGTTATTTTTTTAATTTTTTTTTCATGAATATTTGAATTTTTTTGGTTAGTGTATTTGTATTATTAATATAAGAATTAATAATGTAGTTATTAATTTGGAAATAATATTTGATATTTCCTCCGTCTCAAAAATGAATATTCAAAAATAATAAATTAAAAAATAAATTAATTTGGAAATAATATTCGATATTTCCTCCTCTCAAAAATGAATATTCAAAAATAATAAATTAAAAAATAAATTAATTTGGAAATAAATTAGTTATTATTATTATTTTATTATTATTATTATTTTATTATTATTAATTTTTATAAAAAAACTAAATATTTTTATTTATTATTTTATAGGAAAAATGTCAATTTAGGGCCTGAAGTCTGGGCTGAACGTAAAATGATCAAAATTCCCTCACTAAATGTCACATGTTTTGCACATGATCACTTAACGGGTTTTTTTAACGTTTTTCGTCAAAAAGCCCCAATTTGATTAAAATTGTAAATTAAGACCCTAAATTGATAGTTTTTGGACTTCGGGCCCCAATGTGGTAATGCCCCTATACTACAGGCCCTAAATTGTCATTAACCCTTTAATAAATACTCACACGAAGAATTAATGGAATTCAAAAATAAATATTATGAGTATTTAGAGAAAAATCAGAAGCTTACATACTTTGTAAAATGGTTTTTAAATCATCATATAGATGAAATAAGTAATGACATTTTAGTAATTCAAAGGACTTGAAATACTAAGATAGGGGAAACGGTTAAGTCACCTTTTCCACCTGAACAAGCTTTTTTGTTAAATAAAGATACTGAGGCCACTACCTATGGAAATTTGAATAAACTTGAAAATATTCAAGTAACAATTAGAGAATTAAATACTCTAGTTAAATCCCAAAATTATACTAACACTTATTTGATCTGTTTAGGTGATCATTTTGTATTACTAGAAAGAGAATTGACTTCTCTTAAGGATACAATTGAGAAACAAATGGATCAACAAAGAATAATAATTGATCAATTAAATCAATTAAATAAAGTAAATCAAGAAGAGTCATGTTCATCTGTTCAAACAGATGTTCCGATGATTCAACCTCCTATTCCGGTGCAAAGATTTAAAATGGAGAATAATACTAATGAGTTTGTTCATATTTTAGAGAAAAAATTGAGAGATTTAAATCTCAGTGTTCTTTCTAAAGAAGAAACATCAAATCAGAATGAGTATTCAAAAAATGATGAGACTGAGATTGAGATTCAATCTGAATCCTCAGAAGAGAATGAGGAGATTAATCAGTTAACTAATATGTTTGCTAATTTAAACACTAATAATAATATTAGTGAATTAAATTCAATTTATGCTCCTAAACCTCTTGATAAATATTATTATCAAAGACCCTTGCCTCAAGATCTTCTTTTTGAAGAACCTGAGCCATTCCAGAATTCTTATTCTGGAAAAGCCATTTATGAATGGAATATTGATGGCTTGAATGATAAACAAATATTAGACGTAATACATAGAATAATGATGTATTCTACCGTGTGTAAGCAGCATGGCAATAGCGATAGTGCCATAGCAAATTTTGTTATAACTGGTTTTGTAGGACAATTAAGAGGTTGGTGGGATCGTTATCTTACGGAACCACAAAAAATAGAAATAAGAAACCATAAAAAAGTGGTTAAAACGGAACCAGGTAGTACAATGGTTACTACTGAAGAAGATGCAGTGTATACATTGTGTCTTGCTATCCTACAACATTTTCTAGGAAATACAATTCCCATAGCCGAGAAGTTGCATACACTTCTCCAAAACCTTAGATGTCCATCTTTAACCCATTTTAGATGGTATAAAGATACATTTTTATCTAGGGTTTATCAATTAACAAACCCTAATTCAACCCATTGAAAATCTAAATTTATAGATGGCCTTCCTCATCTTTTTGCTGAAAAGGTTCGGCAATCTTTGAGAATGAAAAATGATGGGATAAATATTAATTATTCTGAATTAACTTATGGGCAACTAATTAGTAGTTGTATAAATGAAGGATTAGCTTTATGTAATGACATTAAGCTAAAAAATCAATTGAAAAAACAAAAATTATCAGAAAAGCACCAATTAGGTGAATTTTGTGAACAATTTGCCTTCGATTTAGGAAAATCATTAATTCCGAGAAAAAGTTTAAAATAAATAAAAAACATAAAATTGTTTATAAGAAAAATAAATCTTTTAAAAACAAAGAAAAATAATACGAAAACCCATATAAAAAGAATTATAAAATGAGACATTATAAGGCTAAGCCTAAGCAAAAGGGAAAAGCCTTTATGCCTAAAAATGGAAAAAGAAAAGCCAAAAAGCTTGAAATAAATTGCCATAAATGTGATAAGATTGGCAATTATGCTAATCAATGTTGGACTAAAAAAGCCCTTAATGAAATTGAAGATGAACAATTACGTTCACAATTAAAAAAGATAATGTTTGTTAATTCTGAAGAAGAAGTAGAATCTTCTAATAATGAAAATTTCGAATTAGTTGTAGAAACTTCTTCGGGGGAGGAAGAGTTAGAGAAGCTTAATAATAAGTGTCAATGTAACGAATTAAGTAACGAATTAAGTTATTGGAAATCTATAGTTGATATGCATGGATTAAATGTTCTAAATGCTAAATGCTGATCAAGAAAAAACATTAACAATAATAGAATCAATTAAGGATCCTAATTTAAAAGAAAAAATACTTAAAATCTTAATTAAAGAGGAATCACCTTTAATAGTAGAAACGCCTTACCAATTAAGTGAGGTTTTACATAGATTTCAACAATCTAATGTTAAAGAAACACCTGTTTCTATTAATGATTTAAAAAGAGAAATAAACTTATTAAAATCTGAAATATCTCAAATTAAACAAAATAATGAATCTCTATCAACAAGAATGACCTTGTTAGAAACAAAATCTCTTAAATTAAAAGAAATTCAAGATGTTGCTACTTCTAGCAATAATGAAAAAGATCTTGCTTCTATCAGTAATAATGATTTAAAAGGATACTTAAATCTTTTAGACCAAGTTACATCACAAAAATGGTTTGTGAAAATAACTCTTGTAATTAATAGAGATTTTATATTAGAAAATGAAATAGCACTTATTGATAGTGGTGCTGATTTAAATTGTTTACAAGAAGGAATAATTCCTACTAAATATTTTTCTAAAACAACTCAATCTCTTACCCAAGCAGGAGGAGATAAATTAAGAGTTAAATACAAATTATCTGATGCTTATATTTGTAATCAAAATATTTGTTTACCTACTTCTTTTATTATGATAAAAGGTCTTATCCATAAAATTATATTGGGAACTCCTTTTCTTCATAAAATTATGTCAATAATTAATATTGACCCAACAGAAATATCTACCATAATAGATGGTAAAGAAGTTATATTTGAATTTATCACAGATCCTCAGACCCGTATGCTTAATGAAGTAAGGGATATTCTTTTAAATAAAGAAAAACAATTATGTTTTCTTAAAGAAGAAATTGAAATTATGAATATTAATGAACAACTTAAACAGAGTAATATTCAAACTCAAATCAAATTAATTGAGCAATAATTTAATAATGAAATTTGTAATAGTTTACCCAATGCTTTTTGGGATAGAAAGAGACACTTTGTTTCTTTACCTTATGTAGATGGTTTTGATGAAAAACAAATACCTACTAAGGCTAGACCGGCTCAAATGAATCGAGAATATTTAGAATTATGTAAAAATGAAATTAATTCTCTATTAGATAAAAAATTAATTAGAAAATCTAAATCTCCTTGGAGCTGCACTGCTTTCTATGTAAATAACGCAGCTGAAAAAGAACGAGGTGTTCCTAGATTAGTTATAAATTATAAACCACTAAATAAAGTGTTAAAATGGATTAGATACTCAATTCCTAAAAAAAAGATTTATTGGATAGGTTGAATGAAGCCTTAATCTTTTCTAAATTCGATATGAAATCTGGATATTGACAGATTCAAATTAGTGAATCTGATAGGTACAAAACTGATTTTACTGTCCCATTTGGACATTATGAATGGAATGTAATGCCCTTTGGTTTAAAAAATGCTCCTTCTGAATTTCAGAACATTATGAATGATATTTTCAATTCATACACAGAATTTATAATTGTGTATATTGATGATGTTTTAGTATTTTCTAAAACAATTGAACAACATTTTAAACATTTGAAAATATTTAAGAATTTGATAATTCATAATGGTTTGGTGGTATCTGCACCTAAAATGAAATTATTTCAAACTCAAGTGAGATTTTTGGGTTATAATATTGACCAAGGAAAAATTATTCCTATAGATAGAAGTATTGAATTTGCTTCTAAATTTTCTGATGTCATAAATGATACAAAACAATTGCAAAGATTTTTGGATAGTCTAAATTATATTTCAGACTATTATGCTAATTTGGCTAAAGATACAGCTATACTGTATTCTAGACTTAAAAAGAATCCTAAACCTTGGACTGAGGAACATACTCAAGCCGTAAGAATCATTAAATCTAAGGTTAAATGTTTACCTTGTTTATCTTTGACTAATCCAAACTATTTTAAAATAGTAGAAACAGATACTTCCGATATAGGATATGGAGGTATTCTAAAATAAGTAAATCCTGAGAATTCGAGAGAAATGTTAGTCAGATTTACTTCGGGAAAATGAAATCCCACTCAGTTGAAATATTCAACTATTAAGAAAGAAATGCTTTCTGTAATTAAATGTATTTCAAAATTTCAAGATGATTTATTAAATAAATTTTTTTTACTAAGAATTGATTGTAGTTCAGTAAAATCTATTATTGAAAAAGATGTAAAAAAATCTTGTGGCAAAGCAAATATTTGCAGGATGGCAAGCTCAACTATCTGCCTTTGAATTTGATATTCAATATATAAAAGGAGAAAATAATTCTCTTGCTGATTATCTAACCCGAGAATTCCTACAGGGAAAATGACTACCCCAAATAGGGGAAGAGGTCGCGGTAATGACCGTGGTCGAGGCAGAATACCTTATAATTATAATGAAGTACCAACTGTTCCTATAATAGGATATCATGAGGTACCAAATGTTCCTATGGCAATCAGGCCAATGTACCCAGCTAGGTCAGGAAATATGCAGCAATCTGCACCTGCACCAAGTAAGAAGGAAGAAAAGGCTTCCACCTCATCATCTAATACGATGATATCTTACAGAGATATGACAATTGCTGAGAATACTCAGGAGCAAGAATATTATGAAAATCCAATCACAGAATTTGTGATGTATATTGAGGATGAAGACCTCAAAATTACCAGAAATGATGCCTGGTCAATTAAGACCAGATACCTCGAATCTAGAGGTTATCCAGGCCTCCATGGGCAAGCAAGACCTAATTTGGAAATATTGCTTTTGGTTACTGAATCAGTAACAATCACTCATCACTACAATAGTAGTAGTGAAGAAAAATTTATAAATTACAGTAAATGTCATATTAATAAAGTTTTGCTCCCTAGAGAGTGGGGATTAAATCCCAATGGGGATAAAGCGGTGAAAATCACTAAAGGGCAATATGCCTATTTTAATTATTGGGATTATATCCAAGTCTTTTCAAAGGTTTTTTATTATCAAAACCCCAAGAATAAACATTCTTGGTTTTTCTCAATAAATTCAGAAATCCTGGAAAAGCCAGTTCCAAATTGGTTTTATAACTGGTGGTCAAAATTTGGTCCATCTTTGGAAATTTTACCAAAAGAAGTTGAGGATTTATATAATCCTTGGTGTGACAATAGTCCACTAGTTGCACAATTGCAAACAGAAAAATTAATTTATGGACAATGTCCTTTCTTATTCTTTGCAAAATTTCAAATTCCATGGATTTAGAGGTGGACAATATCCATCTCTCATGATGATCTTGATATACCAATTTTACAAAGAAATTTCTTTTTTAAATGGTGGGGTAGAATGAGTGAGGAAGATTTAAAAAATTTGACAGTTAGAATTCAAACTGTTATTAATGAGGACCGTAATAACAGATCCAAAGAGCAATGTTTCCAGCCAGGCTCAATGAGTAGCCTAAAAATCTATTTTCAGAGAAAATATCCCAAAGAATCAGAGAAAAAGATAATGGTGAAGGTTCTGGATCATATGAAGAATCAATTCCTCTCAGCATTTCCCACTCAAAGAGCAAAAGATGATGATTCTATGAAAACAGTGTCATCACATGGGTCACTTGACTCTATTAATTCTTTCAATTGTCTGGCAGGCGAGGCTCAGCCTGAACCTACTCAAGAAGATATTTGGGACTCTTTAATAGAGACAATTTCGCAACAAGCTAAGGCTTCAGCAAAGGGAAAATCTCCAGCAAAAGATTAACGAGGAAATGGCTAGCAATCCAGTCAAACAATCATTTGAACAATTTAATCGAATGGAGGATAAGCTCTTAAGAGAAATCTTAAGAGAAATTAAGGAGCTTAAAGAAGAATTAAAGGAAGAAAGAAGGAAGAATAATAATAGGTGGACCACTCTAGCAATTGCGCTAGAAAAATTATTATGGTATAAAAGAAAAAGGCTTAAGCTTACTCATCTAAAGATAAAGATGCAACAATGGGATAATATTACGGGATAAAAGTCAAGCCGCCGCACTAAATTATGTCGGCAGATAAAGTTAATGGACTTTAAGCAATAATGGTTGCTTTAGACAGCAAGAATCTTGCTTTATTAAAAGTAAAGTAAAGTAGTTTGTTTTGTGGTAGGAAAGTCATTATTGATGTGTCGATGGGGCCCAAAGTGTACCCGGCTTCAATAATGTTCTCTACTTTTGTAAAAGTTGTTTGTTTTATTTCTTTTGTAAAAGGATTGGTATCCAGAATGGACAGGTGTCTGTAATTGTATCCTCTCTCCATCTATATAAGGAGAGCTTGTATTCAGTTGTAATCACGCTTCAAATTACGTTTTGAAATTAATAGAAAGAATTTTTTTTCATACTCTCTCTAACACTTCCACACACTGTTACACACATAAGCACACTCCCTCTACATCAATATTGGTATCAGAGCCTTTACTCCTTTTGGGGCCGGTGAAAGGTACTATTCCTTTCTTCTTATTTTAATGTGTTATTATATTTTATATATATATATATATATACATATATATATATATATATATATATATATACATACAATCTGTATTTACTTGAATGATGCTACAAATCTCCATCAAAGTTGTTATTTATTTATAATTGAACAAAAGCGAGGAGGCGAAGCCGCTTTACTGAATTGTAGAGGTGAAAGAACGAGAACTTTCCTGGAATCGAATCAAAAAAGAGTTTCGCATCTTTACCACAGTTAGAAAGGCAGTTTTCAATTTCCAATCAACAACAGGTAGATATATAGGACAAACACGAACACATACCTCACAAGCAATGCATTTATCAAATTCAAAGTGGATTCGCCCGCGGAAACGAATCGATTCACTCGTCTATTAGATTAGTAAGACATCCAATTCGAACAGAAAGACCCCTACCTGACTGGAGGTTGCCCGGGCGGATGAGAAGATCTGATGTCAAAGACGGGTTTGATTAGAATTCTTCTTTCAATATTGATTTCAGCCCAACTCTGCTACCTCGGATTAAGAGATTTGTGAAGGGTCAGGTATTTGAGACTCCTTATTAGCCATTTCCCGGTGAATTAGCTCTAGTAACTGATTCTACCAACAAGGGTAGATATGATTGAACCGTATTGACTGAAAGATATATATATATATATATATATATATATATATATATAAGATAATTGAGCTGAAAGAAATGGGTGAAAATTTACATCAAAAATCTGAAAAGGACCAATCAGAGGTTGACACGTGGAAGTATCAGGAAAAACAAAAAAAAAAAGAAAAAATTTCATCGCCTCAAGCGCCTTGTAGGGCGGTGAGGCACACGCGCCTTTTGCTGTCCAATCCGGTGCCGCCAAGTGTTCAAGTCGCCAGTTTTTTTTTTTTCAACCAGTTGAAATTTTTCATTCCACATTTTCATTTACCCCCCTTTCATTTAGCCATTGCAGCATTTCAACCGGATGAAATGGATTGCATCCCCCATTTCATCCCACCATTACACAAAGCCTTAAGAAAAAATAAATGTATTGAGCATTAAAAGTAAATAGGAGATAGTAAATTGGTAGGAAATAGTAAGTGGGTTGTTATTGCGAGTGTGACAACTGGATTTCATTGTCCATTTAAGGAATAAAGCAAACTTAAAACCTTAAACTGTGACAACTAAAAAAAAAAAAGTAAGAATCATAAACCATAAACCGAGAAAAGAGTATATATTACTTGTGTTTATCATGAGCTACGCACTCCTTAGTAATCAACTATGAGCGAGAGTTAGATCTTACATACACCAAAGCTCTAACATACTGTCTGATGGGTAGAATTTGCAATTAATCATAGGCTTCGTTTGTTTCAAAGAAAATGTTTTACGGAAAGCATTTTAATTTTAGCTATTCTTCAGTGTGTTTGGTAAAATAATATTAAGTTTAGACTTTAGTCAATGAAAATCCTTTTCAGGTCAATGGAAAACAACTCAATTCCTCTTGAAGATGACTTTCCGAGGGATTGAGCCTCCATAATTATTTTTATAAACGATGGTTCGAAACAGAGACTGTGAAATACGACTGATTTCTCTCTTGGCTCTCTCCGATAACCCTCTTCCTCTATTTGATTTTTCCATTTTCTTCCCCTTTTCTTTGTTCATTAGTGTTTCTGTGGATCTAAACTCCTCCAATCGTTAGGTTTCTTCACATTTTCTTTTTGTAGTCCATTAGGGTTTAAATTTTTCTTCAAATTTTAGGGGTTTACTGTTTGGATTTGCCGCGTTCTTGAGTTGATAATGGGTTAATGGATTGTGATGCTTGGTTTGTTGCATTCTAGATTTGAAATTGATGTGGCGTATTCCATACTATCTAATTCCTATATTTTCCGTGCTTTTTATGTTCAATTTCCATGTATTTAGGGTAGGTTTGATGTATTTTTGAGTGAATCATGTATTGTGAGAAATTATTGAGAAACATTGTAACTCGAGGGAGATTTAGAGAGTTATACCTCGTAATCGAATTTAGTTCTCAAGTCAAGGAGGCAAGTGCATCATCTCTACTTCAATGGAAGCCAACAAATCGAGCCAAAGAGTCAAGAGAAAGCGACAGACGCAGAGAAGAGGCAGCGAGGGACGAGTCGTCCCCGACCCAACCAAGTCTTCCCCAACACAGGGACGCCGGAATCAGAGGGTGCGAACTCAGGGACGAGTTGTCCCACACTTCACGACTCGTGCCCTAGGCGCTGGAGCGGCAAGAAGCAGCGACGTGATTTTGGGCAATTTTGGTATTTTCTTTTTTTTATTTTTATTTCTTTCTCTTTTCCTTTATATACTAGGTTTGAAGGAAGGGAGGAGAATTATTCTTTTTTGGGGATTATTGGTGGAGAACGACGGCTGGGCAACATTTTAGTTTTCTGAAGAACAATTTCAAGGGTTTGATTATTTTCATGGAGGGCTAATCCTTCTACCACTTTGGATAATAAATTTGGATCTGTTTTGAAAATCAATTGAGGTTTTATTCTTTCTATCTCTTTCTCCCTAATTATAATTTTACTCGTGCTTATTGTTAAATCAATTTCTAGGGTTTTGAAACTTGATCAATTTCTTAATCTTTTTAATTGGTTTTTGCTAGAATTCTCTTTTATCGTGTCGGACTAGGGTTTTCATTGTAGCAATTTCATAACTCTTGTATGTGCCATCTTGAATTGTGAGTAGGGTAAAATTAGCTTTATCTTCTATTTGAAAAAGAATAGAATAATTCCTTGATTTTAATCTCTTAAAACTTCATCAATTGATATTTAGAATCTTGATCGTGTCGGCTAGATTTTTAATATTGATTAGGATTATTGGATGAGCGTGTCGCCGCTAGTAATTAATAACAAAGAAGAGATAGAGATTTTATATCTCGTGATCAAGTGATTATGGGAAGAACAGACAGAATGAATCAATGATATTGATTGATAAACAGTGATAGTTTTATTTATCCAAGGTGCTCTTTAAATTATTGTCTACAACTCTATTTTCTTGCTTTAGTTTAATTACAATCAAATCAATCAAATCCCCCAAACTGGTCTGTGACTATTACACAAACAAATAACTGTTCCCTGAGATCGATCCTGGACTTTCACTATCTACATTTTTAGGAGTCCTTGTAGTAATTTGTAGGTGTTGCGATAAAGCCTATCAAATTTTGGCGCCGTTGTCGAGGAACGGTGTTTATTTGTTTGTGTTCTTATTTAATTTCTGTCATTTTATTTTATTTGTTTGTGTTTTATCGCTTTATTAGTTTCACCCCCAGTCCCTTCGTGGTGTGGATCATTGTTTGGTCCATACCCGTTCTACTGATTATTCTCTTGAGCTTCTTGATCCAGAAATTGAAAAGAACTATCAAGAAAGAGATGGGTGATAGAGCACCCGTGCACACTCAAAGTAAAACTCCGCTCCCTAATCGACGGAGCAACCGCAGTGCCATTTTCCCCGCTTTGCTCAAGGGAGTTACATTTGAGTTGAAGCCGGGGTTACTAAATCAATTGCCTAGTTTCAGTGGGTTACCCGGAGAAAACCCGAATCAGCACGTATCTCAGTTCGTGCAAGTTTGCAACAGCATGAAGCCTGCTAATCTTCCAATTGAGCAGCTTCTTCTTCGAGCCTTCGCCTTCACCTTGAAGGACAGAGCTAACATGTGGTATTATCATCTGGCCCCGAACAGTATAACCACCTGGCAGCAGATGAAAGAGGCGTTTTTGGATGAGTTCTTAGAAAACCCGAATTAGCACGTATCTCAGTTCGTGCAAGTTTGCAACAGCATGAAGCCTGCTAATCTTCCAATTGAGCAGCTTCTTCTTCGAGCCTTCGCCTTCACCTCAAGGACAGAAAGCTAACATGTGGTATTATCATCCGGCCCCGAACAAAGATAACCACCTCGGCAACAGATGAAGGAGGCGTTTTTGGATGAGTTCTTCCCACCCGACCGCATAAATATTATGAAGCGGGATATCGCAACATGGAGCGAAAGCGAGATGAGACCTTATATGAGTACTATACTCGCTTCCATACTCTCTGCAGAGCCGCCCTTATCACGGGTATACCGATGACCGGTGATAGTCTACTTCTACGGGGATTACTTATGCGGGATAAAGAGGATGATAGATTCTTGTCATGCGGGGCAAGATTACGAATAAGACGGCCGAGGAAGCCCGTAAATTGCTAGAGGAGCTAGCAAGGAGTACCCGAACACACGGGAGGAGATCCGGTGTCGAGACGTGTTAGTACTATGGGCACAAGCAGTGGGGAGAATGAGAAGCTTCGAGTCCGATGTCATGGAGTTGAAATGTATGATGAAGCAATTCTTTGTTGAGTCGGACGTAAGGTCGTGAGAATGTGAATTCTGGGTTCCCACAAAGCGAAGCAGAGACAAAGATAACTATGGGGGTAATCAACCCAATGCTAGATGGGACAACCACCACAAAGAAGAAGCAGCAGCGCAGCCTACGATGACATGTTCCGTACAATCGGCTCGTAGTATGAGCACCTTATCTAGCGGTCTTCAGCAGTATCAGCAGAGGACCGATACGAGTATCAGCAGTCTTCAGCAGTATCAGCAGAGGACTGATGCTAGTATTGGTAACCTGGAGAGACAAATGGGGCAGATTGCAGACGCAGTGGTAAGAATGGAAGCTAGAGAGGCGGCAAAATCATCTCCTCAAACTGAGAACCCTCCGAAGCATAATGTTAGCGCAGTGTATGTGAGGCGGAAGAAGAAAGTTGATGGACAGATGGTTTCTATAGAGCCTGAACAGGAGATTAAAAAGAAAGTTGAACCGGAGTTAGTGGTGGAAGAGGAGGTAGAGAAGACCCCTGAAGAGAAATATGTTCCACCACCGTTGCGTGTCTATGAGCCGGAAGTTCCGTTTCCGAAGACCCCTGAAGAGAAATATGTTCCACCACCGTTGCGTGTCTATGAGCCGGAAGTTCCGTTTCCGGAGGCATTGAAGAGAGACGCTTCAAAGGAATCAGAGAAGCATATGTTTGATACTTTCAAGAACATTGAGGTGAATATCCCGTTATTGGACCTTCTCAAAACAGTTCCTAGATATGCCAAATTTTTGAAGGAATTGTGCACACCGAAGAGGACTCCAAAGAAGGGTGAGCTGAAGAAAGTGAAGGTGATTGAGCATGTGAGCGCAGTTTATCAGAAAAAGATGCCCAAAAAATGTAGTGATCCGGGCATGTTCGTGATTCCAGTGACTTTTGGGAGTAGCTCGGTGCAGAAAGCTATGCTCGATTTGGGAGCTTCAATCAATGTAATGCCATATACATTGTTTGAAGAACTTAAGTTGGCTGAATTGGAGGATACTAGAGTTGTGATTCAGTTGGCGGATAAGTCCAACGCATACCCCAAGGGGGTAGTGAGAGATGTTGAAGTCCGGGTTGGTGACTTGATTTTCCCGGCAGATTTTTATGTGCTTGAGATGTAGATGAATTTCGAGGCTCCTATTCTGTTGGGTAGGCCGTTAATGTCTACTTCTCATACCAAGCTAGATGTGGCTAGTGGTTCTGTGACGATGGAGTTCGATGGGAAGAAAATTGGGTTTGATATGTTTGATGAGAAGAATTTTCCTAAGAACAATGTTCGTAAAGTTTGTGCCATGGACTTGAGGGAGCCGAGTATCAAGGAGGAGGCCAAGATAGATGAGGTGAAGCTTTCTAAAATGAAGCCGGAGGAGGCAAAGAAAGGTGAACCACCGAGGAAGAAAGAAGGGAAGCAAAAGAAAAAGGGGAAGCCTAAATGGTCTCCAACGGGGAGGCATGTTATGGAAACCAAACATCTTCTAGAGGTAAATGAAGATTACTTTCATCCCCTCTACATTGATGAGGCTCATGTTGGTGGAGCCTCCCGTCCCTTTATTTAGTCCCTTGGTGCCCTTTCCCCCATGTTTTTATTGTTTTGTTTTAATTGTTTAATCCATTGAGGACAATGTCTAGTTTAAGTGTGGGGGTATAGGGAGGTTGTATCATTGTAAATTTCGTTGTTTTTGCTTAAAAAAAAAAAAAAAAAAAAAAAAAGAGGCTAAGTGAAAACCTGAGAGGGCACTTAGGCAAAAGGAGAGGGTGTGTTTTGAAAAAAAAAATGAAAAAATGAAAAAAATGAGAGGCTAGGTGAAAATCGGAAACGGCACCTAGGCAAAAGGTGAGAATTGAGTATTTTCTATATGTGATATCACCGGTGTGAAGACATAAGGGAGGTTTCGGAGTGTTGGGTAGGACCATTATTGGAGTAGGAGGTTTGGATAGTGGTGCCTAGGATTTTAGAAACCCTCGTTCACTGTTGGAGTTATAAGGGGTGTTGGTGCTTTTCACGAGGCAAATCTTTGTTTAAGGATCGCAACCTTAACAATGATTTCTTTTTATGAGGGTGTATGTAGTGTGAGCCAAGCGTTGGGGAAACATAGGACATATTTAGTTCCCCTTGGCTTATTTGTGTGGACCTCAGTTTGGATACCGTTATATTATGGGAGTTGGTATCAAGCTAAGGTCACTATTATCATTTACCTCCCATGCATCTGTTTTTAGACCGGGGTTTAGATTGGAGTTTAGAATATTACTCAGGGACGAGTAATAGTCTAAGCGTGGGGGTATTTGATGTGGCGTATTCCATACTATCTAATTCCTATATTTTCCGTGGATTTTATGTTCAATTTTCATGTATTTAGGGTAGGTTTGATGTATTTTTGAGTGAATCATGTATTGTGAGAAATTATTGAGAAACATTGTAATTCGAGGGAGATTTAGAGAGTTATACCTTGTAATCGAATTTAGTTCTCAAGTCAAGGAGGCAAGTGCATCATCTCTACTTCAATGGAAGCCAACAAATCGAGCCAAAGAGTCAAGAGAAAGCGACAGACGCAGAGAAGAGGCAGCGAGGGACGAGTCGTCCCCGACCCAACCAAGTCTTCCCCAACACAGGACGCCTAATCGAGGGTGCGAACTCAGGGACGAGTTGTCCCACACTTCACGACTCGTGCCCTAGGCGCTGGAGCGGCAAGAAGCAGCGACGTGATTTTGGGCAATTTTGGTATTTTCTTTTTTTTTATTTTTATTTCTTTCTCTTTTCCTTTATATACTAGGTTTGAAGGAAGGGAGGAGAATCATTCTTTTTTTGGGGATTATTGGTGGAGAACGACGGCTGGGCAACATTTTAGTTTTCTGAAGAACAATTCCAAGGGTTTGATTATTTTCATGGAGGGCTAATCCTTCTACCACTTTGGATAATAAATTTGGATCTGTTTTGAAGATCAATTGAGGTTTTATTCTTTCTATCTCTTTCTCCCTAATTATAATTTTACTCGTGCTTATTGTTAAATCAATTTCTAGGGTTTTGAAACTTGATCAATTTCTTAATCTTTTTAATTGGTTTTTGCTAGAATTCCCTTTTATCGTGTCGGACTAGGGTTTTCATTGTAGCAATTTCATAACTCTTGTATGTGCCATCTTGAATTGTGAGTAGGGTAAAATTAGCTTTATCTTCTATTTGAAAAAGAATAGAATAATTCCTTGATCTTAATCTCTTAAAACTTCATCAATTGATATTTAGAATCTTGATCGTGTCGGCTAGATTTTTAATATTGATTAGGATTATTGGTTGAGCTTGTCGCCGCTAGTAATTAATAACAAAGAAGAGATAGAGATTTTATATCTCGTGATCAAGTGATTAGGGGAAGAACAGAAAGAATGAATCGATGATATTGATTGATAAACAGTGATAGTTTTATTTATCCAAGGTGCTCTTTAAATTATTGTCTACAACTCTATTTTCTTGCTTTAGTTTAATTACAATCAAATCAATCAAACCCCTCAAACTGGTCTGTGACTATTACACAAACAAATAACTATTTCCTGAGATCGATCCTGGACTTTCACTATCTACATTTTTAGGAGTCCTTGTAGTAATTTGTAGGTGTTGCGATAAAGTCATTCAGAAATCCTCTTGTTTCTTTTTCAATCTTGGCAAGAACAGTTGGTAATTGAACTTTGTCGTGTGTGTGTGATGGTGAATCAATCCTCTTGTTTCTTTTTCAATCTTGGCAAGAACAGTTGGTAATTGAACTTTGTCGTGTGTGTGTGATGGTGAATCACTTTGTTTCCCTGTTTTCTTCTTAAAATTCTGACTACAATTTGTGTGGGGGCATGTGAATCACTTTTGGTAATTTGACCCTTTCTTCCTGAAATTTGTGGACAATTTTTCTTAAAAAGCCAAGTCCCTAATAATTTTTAAAGATTTTTTGGTCATTATTTTTCATTTTGCAATTATCTCAACCCAATCGAAATACTAAACCCAATTGTGAATCTATGATTCAATTTAGTATCTAGCCGTACGAGAATGCTAAAACCTAAGAAAACTCTTATTAATAAAATTCTCTCTGTCTTGTTGTTAATCTATGATTCAATTCAATATCGAAATTGTTCAAAAATGCTAAAACATAAGAAAAGTAAAAAAATAGACATCTCCAATAGAAAAAAGGCGGGGACACGAAAAGACGAAGAGAAAAGTAGAGATTCGAGAATGTCACCGTACTCTAGCTCGGGGAAAACTTTAAAGACCCCCACCAAATAATTCGCCAACGGACCCAAATTCCACGTGGCCTGTCGATACTAGAAGGTAGTTGTGAAGGTGTAATGAAGAGCTATACCAAAGCTACTTATTATCTTTCCGGAAAATGATTTCCCGAAAAATGAAAATGTTTTTCGAAAAATAAAATAAACATGTTTTCGGTTGTTTGGTAAATCTTCCGTAAAACATTTGTTAAAAAATAATTTCATAGAGTAAAAAAAATTGACCGTGGGGGTGGGGTGGGTGAGGGTGTAGGGTGGTGAGGGCAATGAGAGTTGTTAAAAAATAATGCTAATGAGTAAAAAAAAATTTGCTCAGGGATGGGGTGAATAGGGTGGGGGAGTTATTAAAAAAAAAAAATTAATGAGTAAAAAAAAATTGACGGGGTGGGGGGTTGGGGTGGGGTGGGGTGGTGGGAGTTGTTAAAAACAATTTTAAAATGAGTAAAAAAATATTTTTTTTGATCGGGGGGCGGTGGAGAGTTGTAAAAAATAATTTTAATACGAGTAATTTTTTTACGAGGGGGGGTTGGAGAGTTGTAAAAAATAATTTTAATACGAGTAATTTTTTTTTACGAGGGGGGTAGGGTGGGGTGGGGTGGGGTGGGGTAGGGATGGTTAATGTATGGGTGGGTAACTTGGGGTGTATGGAGAGTTGGATGTGGAGTGAGTGTGTTATTATTTTCCGGAAATGAAACGCAGAGGAAAAATCAGTAAATCATTTTAATTAGAAAAGTGATGAAAAACATTTTTCCCAAAACAAACGGAGCCTAATTGTAATAAAATAGGGGACGTCACATTATTGGGTCAATGCCAATCGAAAGACTTAGTTCTCTCCTCAATCCATCTCTCTTACTTGGTTATGTAATACCAAACTATTTCTTCCTTCACTCTCTATTAATAGACCGATGGATATAAGTAAGAACTAGTTTTCTCCTTAAGCTTTGATCATTTTTCACATTTGTTTGCATATACTTGCGGATCAGAAGCATTGACTTACTTTTAGTTACATAAATCTTCCTGGTGTAACATTTTACAACTTAGCTTTTAAGTCACTGTTTAGTGTTTACCTGTTTATTTTACTTTAATTCCCATTAATCACAAGAGGTGGGATTAAGGGAGTGTTTAAGGTATTACATAGGATTTTGTAGGTGGGTTTGGATTGAGGCCAAGGCCAGTTGTATTGAATTAACACATTGTTGTACTTGCCTTCCCATTTGGAGAATGTTAGAAGTGGTGGTTTGAATGCCTTTGATGACGAGTGGGTTGTTCTGTTGTTTTTTCATGGAAGTTGAAGGCTGACTTTTGGCACAAAGCATATCTGTTTTACATGTCTCAAAACAATCCTGCATTGTTGTTTAGTAGTAGTTGATATTGCCAGTTTTCATCGAAGGACATGAAGACAAGTGGGGGGAAAACTAAGTTCAGAGAACTGCAAATCTGCATATTAATTTTTATCCAATTAGAATATTTCTTGAATGAGGATTTAGAGTTGGTTTTCAAACTTAACATATGAATTTTACATGTCTCAAAATATTCATTTATTGTGTAGTAGCAAGAGTTGAGGGAACTAGAAAATTTTAAGTGAAAAATAGTCCTTTGTTAAACAGTTTGTGCAGTGCGTTGGTTGAATATTTCTTAATTGAATTGCTATTAAATATCCCCTTACCAACTACATGAAATACACTTTCACCCTTCTTTACATAAAAAAAATCTTAAACCAGCTACTGTCCCGCCCAAGCTCAGGCCGTGTTCAGTCTTAGATGACCTCCTGCCCGAGAATCTGTCAAACGATCAATTCTTCAGTGTTATTTATTGTTTATAATTGGAGGAAGCAGCCTGATTTGGCCAAGGGCGTCAAGACAATTAACGCTTTAACTTCTGTTATTAGGTCAAGCAAGGGTACCACCATGATGGAGCTCGATATTGAGGCTTTGGATTTTCTCAAGATATGCCCTTCCCTCTTTGTTATCGAAGAAGTCAATATTGTGTGAGAAAAACCTTATGTTCCTTTCCTTTCATTGTATAATAGGGCACACTAACGTTATCATTCAATAAAAAATATTCACTTTATTATCAATCTTATCTAGCAATTCTCTTTTTTTAATTTTCATTTCCTTTGCAACTTAAGATTGTTACAGGATTGATTTGAAATGGCATTTGGATCAGCCAGTTTGTGTGGAATCATTTTAATGGTCATAAATTTCCATCTTAAATTTGTCATTTCATTAAAAAAAATCAGATTGTTCATATATTTTGAATTTTGAATTTGAAATGGCATTTGCTTGAGTAGCATTGTTCGAGAATGGAGAATATTTAGGATGGGGCGACTCACTTAACACTTTTGTTTACAACAAGGATGCTACTGAGGCTATTTTGTTGATAACTGTATGTTGATTGTTTAATTTGACCCCCTCAGATAAGAGAAATAAACAGACTCTCTATATGGATAGTATGCAAAGAACTACTCCCTCTGTCCCTAAATGTTTGTCCCATTTCCCCTTTTCTTTTGTCCCAAAAAGTTAATCTTATTTCCAAAATTAAAAGCTTCAAAATCACTAAATTTTCAAAACTTGTAACATTTAGGGACGGAGTATTACATAACGGCGGTGTATATTATCAATAATTTTCAAAGCGTTCGTAAAAATAATCAAATTAAAGCTTCAAAATCACTAAATTAAAATGTTTGAAAAGTCAAATTGGACAAACATTTAGGGATGGAGGGAGTATTATATTTTAGGGTTGATACTACAACACTTTGTTATTATCATTATTGGTCAACCAAATAGATATAGTGTCAAATTTACTATCCGTTTTCATTTTTTCCATCTTTTACCCTTTTTGTACTGTTACTGTGCCATTGGCACGGACCTGTGAATACTAGTTTAACATCGTAAAGGGAAAGCAGGTATCTTAAAGGGACATTGCAAACCGGAAATCAAGAGTCTATAATAGGGAATAACAAAGAACTCAAGGATACCAAAAAGCTCTCTGTTGATCTTCCATAGAAAATGCGCAAGATTTAAAGGATGTGAAGCTTAGTCCAAAGGGTAAGAATATCGGTAACAAGTTCATCAAATTACTATTTGAATCAGGATTGCTTCCTAATCTTACACATAATGGCAATAAAGGAAAGAACAAGCTCGTGATAAAGAAACAACAAATCACATGAAGTATGCTCCATCTTCTACTCTCAAAATTAATTAACCCAAATTCAAGAACAGCAAGAAACTACGGTTTTGAGTTTTAGTATCCGGCATTAGACATTCATAAAATGGAGGTCCAAATCATGAGGTCCCAAGGTCTTTAAAGAAAGTCATTACCTATGATTTGCGGTCACCTCTACCGTACAATGGAGCAATCCAAAACACAGAAAGATCATAAGTAAATAAAACTCCAATCAAGCAAACACCATTAAAAAAAAAAAACAGAACCCGTTTCTATTAATCGTAATCAAACGAAAAGCAAGAATTCAAACATCAATTCAAAGACATCCCAACATTATTCACAATACATAGACAATTAATAAGAAGAAATACCAAAGGGATTTGTTCTAAGCTTGCTTACTTGTCCATCACCGCAATTGAATCCGCACCCACATTGAGGACTCTCCTCAAAATTATCAACATCAAACCCAGCCGACGCGATCCCGACGGAGAAATCAAGCTCATCCCCTCTCCGTTTGACCTCCACAATATTAACCCACAAAAACAACAACTTCACTTGAACACCCTCCAAATTTGAAAGCTTACCCTTGGAGATACGACCTTTGATTGTGGATTTGTAGCTCAATTGGTATGAACCTTCAATAGAAAACCCACAAGTGCCGTTGAAAGAGGCGGAGAATTTTCCGGTGGATTCGTCCAATTCGTAGCTCAAGATTCCTTTGGGTAATATTCCGACTGGGAAATCGTAGTCTTCAATGATATCGTAAGCCGACGGAACTTGTTCAGATGAGGAATTTGACGGAAAAGAAACGAGGAAGAGGAGGATTATCAGATATGAAATTGTTGCCAGCGAAATTGGGGTTTTGATTCTTAGCAAATTCATTGTGTTTTACGAATGCTTTGACACAGAATTATCGTTCCTGGGGGTTTTGATTCGTTTTGAGTAAAGGGTGATGGATGGTGGTTGAACCAGGGTTTGAAACTGGGACGGTGGACGATCGAATTTAAACTTTTCTAATTATTTAGTGTGGGACTAGGAATGAGTTGAATTGACATATTTCAAATTTAGGGTTCAAATTTTGGGTTGTGAATGCTAATAGGGTATACTCCCTTGGGGCAGGGGCGTAAGTGGTTTAGCTCAAATCGCGGTTTGAAATCGAACTGAGCTAAATCGTGGGGTTTAGCTCGATTTTTTTATTTAAGTGGTTTAGCTCGATTTTTTTATTTAAGTGGTTTAGCTCGGTTTATAAAAATTACAAATCACATGGTTCGGTTTAGCTTGCGGTTTGAGGGTACCAAGCCGAACCGAGCTAAATCGAACCGCCAAACCGAGCTATGGAACCGAACCGTCAAACCGAGCTATGAAACTGAGCTATGGAACCGAGCTATGAAACCGAGCTAACATACATTAGCAAGAACAGAGGCCATATTCTGGTCAATTCAAGTATTCAGTATCACTTCTTGAAAACAGAACGTTTTTATTCAAAAAGTAAAAATAAACAAATAAAGTAGACAAAAAAAAAAAAAGAAGAAGAGTGGAGGGGAGTGTATACTTGACCATGTAGATACTCTCCATGAACTGAACAAATTTACTTAATCTCTATAGTCTGACGAAAAATATCACAGAAGAACTCCAATGTTGTTGGGACTACACATTCAATGGAAGATCTTTGTTAACTCAAGATACATAATTATAGAGCACAAGGAGAGTGGAGATGAATCAGACTAATGAACATCACGCACTAAATCCATGGAACTGAGGCAGTATCTAATAATGCTAGTAACTGGATTGTTGGATACATCGACAATAATATCAACACAATTTTGAGGATTAATCAACTTGTATTTTTTTGACTTCTTTCTGAATCTTTAAGATTGTTGTTTGGTCCGTAATCCATCTTTAAACTGCGGTTTAGACCGAGCTAAACCGAACCTTGGCGGTTTAGCTTAGCTCGGTTTGAATTTTTTTGTGGTTTAGCTCGGTTTGAAATTTCTCCAAACCGATACTAGCGGTTTAGCTCTAAAATTTCTCCAAACCGAGCTAAACCGAACCGTTTACACCCCTAATACTCCCTCCGTGTATCAGGCACCCTTTTAGGAATGATACGCAAATTAAGAAAAAAAGAGGAAAGAAAAAATGTTGTGAGTGTAATTTAAAAATATGAGAGATAATTAGTGCAGGAAATAGTAAATTTAAAAAGTGTTGTGAGTGTAATTTGAAAAGAGGAGAGAGAATGAGTGGAGGGAATAGTGAGTGGGTGTAATAGAATATTAATAAAATATTTCCTTTTTAGGAAAGGTGACGCTTCAAACGGGACGCCATTTTGGGTAAAAAGTGACGAATTTTCTAGAAAAGAAGGAGTATGATATTTCAATTTTATCAATTTAAAATTTAAAGTAAATAATGTGCCAGTGATTTTTTGACAAAAATGCTTACAAAACCTAGTTAAGTTGCACATTATTTGCACATACACTTAACTGAGAGGCATTTTGTCATTTCACAAAAATATTTTAAAAAAGAAAAACTAAAAATCTCATTTACCATAAATAAAAGGAAAATTCCCCAAGGCCCCTATTGTTCAGAGGTTATTACTCCCTCCGTCTCAGACCAAGGGTTCATCTTTCCCTTTTGATCTGTCCCAGACCAAGAGTTTATTTCCATAAATGGCAAGTTTTTGAATATATTTATACCCTTATCAACTCCATATATTTACAAAAAAACCATTCATTATACTCTTATACATTCTTTCTCCTATTTCCTATCACACATTTAACTACTATTCCTCCCACTCATTCTCTCTCGTATTAAATATTTTTAACTTTTACATTCTCTCTCCTATTTCCTACCACATATTTAATTTTTATATTCTCTCTCTTATTTCCCTACCACACATTTAACTACTATTTTTTATCCCACATTTAATTTTTATTCATTTTTTTAAAAATTTCTTAAAAGACGTAAAAATGTGAAATACACCCCATATACCCATGGTCTGGGACGAAGGGAGTACATTTTAAGGAGACGCCTTTTTGTAAGTTACAAATAAAAATTTCACCAGATATTGAAATTTCCCATCCACCGTCAGAGGCCCCCCTTCTCATTCCTCCCTCACGTTATTTCTTCTCCCTTCCCCAGTTTGATCTTTTCACTTTCTCTGTCTCTCTAAAAATCACACACGCACTCATTCTCTTTCCCTATCTCTCTAAAAACCCTGGATCCAAATCTGGATTTGACTTCTCTCCCTTCTCTCTCTAAAAAAAAACTTCATACTTGAACGGTATAAACCGAGATATGAACATGGATTTGCTCGAGCTGGGCCTAAATGAATTGGGCCATGAATATTATCTAACCAAGTATCAGGGCCGAGTAAGGTCTTCCTTGTATGATGAGGAAAGTTTATCTCGGCCTTAGGTCAACATGCTTGGGCCGTCATGCCGCAAGTGACGAGGAAAGAAAAGTTCTTACCTCGGCATTTCATCACCATGACGAGGAAGCAAAATCATCTACCCCGGCACCTCTCCGTGTCGGCCAATCTCCAAATGACGAGGAAGCAGAATCATTTACCTCGGTCTATTTACCAAAGCCGAGGTAAAACATTTGTGTTCCTCGGCGTTCCTAGCTAGCGTGATATACACCCTTATACAACAAGGATTACACATTCATGATTCAATCAGGATTGTAACCAACTACACCAATCCAAGTCAAACAATGACTCCTTAACAGATGTAATTCTCTTAGAAATACATCTTATCTCTTCACAAGTTTAATTCAACATGGATTCTATCAATCCATCCCTATAAATACAAGCCCCATGGCTCATTATTCGGTACGTTACTTTTTACATTGGGAAAACTCTGTCCATTTGTTTTCTCATATACAAACCGTGAACTTACTCTCACGCCGGAGGGCCTTTAGCCGGATCCGCCCGGCTTAGTTTACGTGTTTTTCTTATTTTCAGCCTTGCAATCACCGAGCAATCATCGCTTGGATTTGGGCTGTTTTGACGATTTTGGCATCATCAATTGGTTCCATTGCGGAATTCGATTCAAACACCCTTTGTTTGGCCCGGAAAACGCCGCTAAAAGCCAATTTTCTTGCTCCGAATTTTTCTCTCGTGAACGGAATTTTTGGATCATTGAAACTCGTTCTTGAAATCGCCCGGATTTGCGAATTTCAAACCTGGAGATATTGCCCAGATTCCGTTTGGAGGCGTTTTAGCGTTAAAATTCCATCCCAATTTTGGCTTGAATTTTTGTGTTGGAAAAATTGCAATTGGCTGTTTGTTTTTGGTCAAATTTTGCCCTAATTTTGGCGAAACTTGGATCTGTTGGAAATTGTGATTTTGGAAAATTTGCACTTGATAATTTCTTTGTTGACTTACAATGGATGGACAATTTGCAAGTGTAACTGGCGAGGAGGATCAAACCCAAGTGAACGGGGCTAACACTGGAGCCGAGGCTGCCTCCTCCTCCTCCTCTACCTCGGCTGATGCCCTTCCTCCCCTCTCCACGACCCTTCGTTCCAAGGGTCGGGTGAATGCCGAGGAGAAGTGTCGAAGCTTCCTCGTCCTACTCGTACCGCGGAAAGCAAGTAGGAAGGAAGAAAACAAAGAATGCCGACGCCTGGTCAAGCGGGAGGAAGTCAACCCATTGACCGACGCTCTTTGTTACATAGGCAAATGGAAACTTTACAAAGAATGTATGAAACACGGGTTGCTCTCTTGCAATTAGACCCGCAGCATTCCATGGCCGAATTTATTAGGCCATGCAGTGGGCAACCCCCTCGAAAAGGGACGGGATGAGCAACAACCTCCTCCCCTCAAGACCGGGGACCTACCAAGGCCATCCCCAGAAATTCTCCTCATCCTCGGCACAACGGTAGCGAGAGAGCTCCGGTGGTCGACTTGAGAAGCCACTTAACTCCTAGGGAAGAGGAAGTAAATTCCCGGGAACTAAGAACGAGACTCAGCTTGAACAGACGCCTATCCCCTGCTCGTCTTGTCATGGCACCTAGGCATCCCACGCCACCTCGATCTCGTCGACCAAATTCTCCTCTACCTCGCCGACCGGATTCTCCTTATCCTCGGCATCGAGAATTTGCAAGGCCGAGGACACCCAGCCGTCTGAGAATGATACTTGGCGGTCAAGACCTGGAATTAAGGCGTGACAAAGCTCCTTCCAAACGGGACATCCACCGACATGACGCGGAGCACAGTAGGGTGAATGATCGCCCCAAGGATAAATCCGTTAGAAGCTCCCAACGAAGCACCCGCTCAAGCAGTGACAAGGGAGTGGAAACCAAGCAATGGGAGCTGTTGAAGCAGAGACTGGATGACATGGAGAGGGGAAAGAAGTTTAATGACGATGATTATGACTGGGCAACACGTCCATTCTCTTTGAGGATAACTGCAGCCTCCACCTAATCCCCACCTCAAGCTCCCTAATTTTGAAAAATACAATGGCACTACCGATTGCACGAAAGACCACGTGCAAAGTTTTGAACAAACTATGAATCTCCTCACTCGCGATGACACCTTTCTGTAAAGCTTTCGCGAGCACCTTCTCCGAACAAACTTTGACCTGGTTCCGTGAGCTTAAAAGAGGTAGCATCGATTCTTTGGAGAGGCATGAGGAGAATGTTCTTGGACCACTTTGCTACTGGGGTAAAAGGAAGATAAGGCGGCGACTTGGCCAACATTGAGCAAGGAAAGGGAGAGACCACCTCGGCTATTATAATCGGTTCCGAAAATGGCGGACCGGAGTTGAAGAAAGCCTCACCGATAGGGAAGTTATTGTTTGTTTCAATTCCGACTTAAAATCTGGTCCCCTCGTTTATGAACTCTCGGCCCGGGGAACCTCAAACAAAATCCGAGCTATACAAGGTATCTTATGCCATTTCCATGGCCGAGACAAAACAAAGAAGAGGGAGCCGACAAGACGAAACAGAGGCGATGAGCAATCGCCGAATAGTAATGGAAACGGCAAGGGTTCCCAAAGGGAAAAACAAAACAAGGAGTACGGAGAAGCTTGAGTTCACTCCTCTTACTAAGCCCATTTCGAAATCATGCACTGGTCAACCTTCCTCCACCTCAACCAATGACCGACAAGCCAAAATTCCTCGTAACATGAACAAATATCGTGATTTTCCACAAAGACAACGGGCACACCACTGATGATTGTTGGGCCCTCAAGAAAATAAACCAAAAATGGGTTGACGAGGGAAAGTTAGACCGTTATGTTATGAAAAAAGATAACAAGCGGAAGCGGAAGGAAGAGGAAAGTGAAGATGACGACAAAAGCGAGGATGAAGACCGCAGCCTCCTAGGGCCAAGTTGCATGTGATACGGGAAGAGGTAACATCTACCGAGAAAACTAAGGGACCGGATCCACGAGCCGAGCAAAGTGTACCATGTTCCTGCTTGGATCCATAAAGCGGAAGAGGTCATTAGTTTCTCTCCTAATGAGTTAGCTGGAAGCCAGAGCGGCTCGTGAACAACCCTTGGTGATAAAGGGCCGAATAGACAACGTTGAATCCGAAAGACTTCTTTGTTGACACGGGGCCTCCCGTGACATCCTATATTACTTCAGCCTTCCAACGAGATGGGCTTGAAAGACACCATGTTGGAACCCTACCATGGAAGGCTAGAAGGATTCACCAATCACAAAGTTGGAGCCAGGAAATTGTGGAGCTAGAACTTCGAAGTCGGTGATCATCCCTTCCTAGCCAAAGCCACGCTCAATTTTGTAGTCATGGATTTGACTAGTGATTACCATGCGATCATAGGCATTCCAAGTCAAGCCAAACTTGGGGTGGTGGCCTCACTTCCCCACCAACGAGTTAAATTCCCCACTCGGGCGGGGATTGGATGTGTGAGGGCCACCCCCAAGGACTTCTTGGAACATGTCGTGAAGAGCGAGAAAGAAATCCAAAAGTGTGGAGATAGATACCCCGAGGAAAATATTAAGATCTCCAAGTCTCGTAAAACCACCGAAACTAGCTCCGAGAATGAGCTATATTCGTGAAGTGCTGCGGAGGAGGAAGAGCCTATGGTCCAAGAAATTGCAAGATGACCAAGGCATATTCCTATCTCGTACCCGTGGAAGACCCTATGGTCCAAGAAATTGCAGATGACCTAGGCATAGTTCAGCCCGTATCGAAGAAGACCCCGTTCTCTTCAACGGCCGTAACTCTGGGCCAACCACGACCTAGGGAAGGCCGGGCCTCCCGCATGTTGATAAACTTATGGAGGAAGAGGGCCTCAACGTGAATGACAATGAAGTGGAGAAGAATTAGAGAGATCATCATCGAGTCTCTAGAATTCCGTGACGGTCTTGAAATGAAGCCTGCTGACGAACCGGAAGAGATAGTCATCAATCCCGACTATCCCGAACAAAAAATCAAGCTTCTGGGGCCAACTATCTCCCGTAAGAGAAAGAAAATCATCTCCCTCTTAAAAAGCAGCCTCGACGTCTTTGCTTGGAGAGTCGAAGATATGAGGGGGATCAATGAAGAAGTAGCTCTCCACCGCCTTAAGTTGATCCTTTGGCAAAGACTATCTCCTGCACAAGGAGAAATTTTGCAAGGGACAAGGAGGAAGCTATAAAAGAAGAAGTGTAGAATTACTTAGTGCCGGAATAATTCGTGAAGTTAAGTACCCCGTTTGGTTGGCACAATGTAGTTATGGTGAAGAAGCAAAATGGGAAATGGCGCATGTGCATAACTTTACCGACCTAAACAAAGCCCGCCCCAAGGACGCCTATCCTCTTCCTAGAATTGACAAGTTGGTTGATTCCATTGCTTTGGACATCAAACTCTCGCCTTTCCTAGATGCCTATTCAGGCTATCATCAGATAAAAATGGCGGAAGAGGACATTGAGAAGACGGCCTTCCAAACACCTGGGGGTAATTACTGTTACATCATGATGCCTTTTGGGCTCAAGAACGCGGGTGCTACATACCAGCGAATGGTGAATCGAGTTTTTGCAAGCCAAATAGGTCGCAACATGGAAGCTTATATTGATGACATGGTCATAAAGACCAAGGAAGGCAGTCACGTTCCCGACCTGCAAGAGACAATTCACAACCTCCGAGCTAATAACATAAAGCTAAATCCGAGCAAGTGCGTGTTTGGAGTAACAACCGGAAAGTTCCTAGGCTTCATGGTATCTCAAAGGGGGATTGAAGAAAACCCCGAAAAAATCAAGGCACTCGTTGACATGAAGGAACCCACCACCATCAAGGAGGTTCAAAGACTTAATGGAAGAATCGCAGCACTTGGAAGATTCATCGCCAAATCCGCCGAAAAGTCACTGCCTTTCTTCAAGGTATTGAAGGGTACCAAGAGCTTCTCCTGGACTCCTGAATGCTCTGAAGCATTCCTCCGCTGAAGGAGTACTTGGGTTCCCCTCCCTTGCTTAGCAGTCCGACACCGGTGAGATGCCGTACGTCTTCCTAGCTGCCACTGATCATGCTGTCGCAGCTGTCCTAGTTCGAAATGATGAAGGAATTCAAAAGCCTGTCTACTATGTCTCTAAGGCACTATCTGACGTGGAAAGCAGATACTTCAATGTGGAGAAGATAGCATACGCACTAGTCATTGCATCAAGGAAGCTACGTGCTTATTTTTCTGCACATCCTATCACCGTGTACACAAATGAACCATCAAGAAGATACTACATAAGTTGGACGGCTCCGGCGTCTCCTTAATCGGTCCATCGCTCTCACCGAGTTCGATATCACTTACCAACCAAGGAAGACCCTCCCTGCACAGCCCTTTGGTTGATTTCATGGTCGAGATCGCCTTTATGGGGTGAGCATCTCCCCACCTCTAGGAAGCAAAACGCACCGAGGATAAAGACTCTCCCATTGAACTCCCATCCAACCGTTGGATCCCGTATACCGGACGGATCACCACCAAGGAAAGAAGCGGAGCTGGGAATTGTGCTATAGCAAGCCCTAAGGAGAATATACTACGCAAGACGCCATCCGTTTCAAGTTCCTCGCTCCAATAATCAAGCGGAATATGAAGCTCTAATATTTGGCATTGAATTAGCCTCCTTCTATGGAGCAACTAGAGTGGCGGCTCTTCGCGACTCCCAACTCGTTGTCAAACAAGTAAAGGGAGAGTATAATGCCCAAGACCCCACCCTTGCCAAGTATAGAGACCTGGTCCTAGATATGACGAAGAAGATGGAATTTTTCGAGCTCAAACAAATTGGCAGGAAGATAACCAAGTCGCAGACGTTCTTTCCAAACCTGCTACCATGGATGTGTCTAAGACCGCCCCTTATGTGGTTTATGCCGAGGAACCTGCGTACGAAAGACTACAAATCATGCTCTTAGATGGAGAAGATAGATGCTGGATCGATGACTACATTGAATACATTGAGAAGGAAAAACTACCAGAAGATGAAGCTCGAGCCAAGTTTATCAAAAAGAGGTCCCCAAGGTTCGTGGTGATGAATGGAGTCCTCTACCGAAGATCTTTCACGAAGCCCCTGCTAAGGTGTGTCTATCCCAAGGAAGTTGAGAACCTCTTGGCAGAAGTACATGAAGGTGTTTGCGGCGGACACCCGGGGGCCAGAACCTTAGCTGACAAAATCATATCACTAGGGTACTATTGGCCAAATCTGAGGGAAGACGCGCACGCCTATGTTCGAAAATGTGACAAGTGCCAAAGATTCTCTGACATTCCTAGACTACCGGCAGTTGAGCAAACACTTGTAATACCTACGTGGCCGTTTGATATGTCGGGCATCGACATCATCGGACCCTTCCCTCCCGCCCGTGGTAATTGCAAGTACGTGATAGTAGGCTGATTACTTCTCCAAGTGGATAGAAGCCAAGGCATTAGCCAAGATAACGAAGAGAACGCGATCAACTTTGGTCCATGACAACATCTCAGTGCGTATTCGGCCTTCCTCATACAATTGTCTCTCGATCATGGACTGCAATTCTCCACAAAGCATTCACTACGGAATTGGGAAGAGTAAAAGTCCGCCATGCAAAATCTTCGCCAGCGCACTACAAGGCAATGCTGCCAAGGTAAAAGAAACAAACCGGTCCTAACCGCCCTCACCAAGAACCTTGAAGGACGCGAGGGTAGATGGTTGGACGAACTTCCCTAGCCTTATGGGCTATTCGCACAACCACCCGGGGCCAACCGGGAAACCCCATTCGCACTAACCTTCGGTTCCGAGGCTATAGCACCAGCGGAGGTGGCCATCCCTACGGTGAGAAATTCCCATTACGATGAGCAAGTCAACAAGGTCAATAGGCACCTTGACCTGGACCTGATAGATGAGAAACGACTAGCCGTACTGCATTTAGGATGGTGAATTACAAACAAAGGACCAAGGCGTATCACGATAAGAGGGTCATCGAAGAGTATTCCAAGTAGGCGATTGGGTACTCGAAAAATTGAAGCTACTGGACGAAAGGCAGAACAGAACAAGCTCTCCCCAAATTGGGAAGGTCCTTATATCATCACTCAAGTCATTCGAGAAGGGACCTACAGATTGAAGACCAAGGAGGGGAAGGACCTCAAGCATCCCTGGCACTCCGACAACCTTAGAAAATACTATCACTAGCCTAGTTTATTTAACAATAGATTAGTTTCTTATTTCCTGCCTTTTAGTTTTGATTAGTTGATAGGATTGCAGTTAGTTGTAATCGCATTTCGCTTTATGAAAGCGCCTCTTCCAAAGATGCAAAGCAACTATCAACTCTTCATACGTACACCGTAAGATGAGGACTGTATCCCCGACTCTTCAGATACAACACATCCCGTCAAGGGTCCACCTTGATTCAGATACCAACACCAAGGGTCCTCCTCGCCCGATGGCTTACAACACATAGGGTCCACCTTGATTCAGATACCAATCCAAGACCAAGGGTCCTCCTTGGCCCGATGGCTTACAACACATCCCGTCAAGGGTCCACCTTGATTCAGATACCAAGCCCAAGACCAAGGGTCCTCCTTGGCCCGATGGCTTACAACACATCCCGTCAAGGGTCCACCTTGATTCAGGATACCAATGCCCAAGACCAAGGGACCTCCTTGGCCTCGATGGCTTACAACACATCCCGTCAAGGGTCCACCTTGATTCAGGATACCAATGCCCAAGACCAAGGGACCTCCTTCGCCCGATGGCTTACAACACATCCTATCAAGGGTCCACCTTGATTCAGATACCAATGCCCAAGACCAAGGGACCTCCTTGGCCCGATGGCTTACAACACATCCCGTCAAGGGTCCACCTTGATTCAGATACCAATGCCTAAGACCAAGGGACCTCCTCCTCGATGGCTTACAACACATCCCGTCGGGTCCACCTTGATTCAGATACCAACATCCAAGACCGAGGATTTTCCTCGCCTAATGGCTTAACAAACCTCCTACCATGAGTCCACTTTGATTCAGATTACAACACTTTTACGCCCAAGGAAACCTTCCTCGGCCTAACTAAATTAAAGGTATAGTTAAAGCCGAGGAGTCTTTCCTCGGCCTAACCACTTGCCCAACATTTGGGAGCAAGGAACCTTCCTTGGATCCCACCTTTCTAAGTCTAGTGCCTCGGCCTAGCATACAAAAATATGAGCAGGTTATGGAAATAACATGAATCATGACAAAAGGATTTTCATTGATGTTCAAAAAATTACAAGTCCTACCATCTATTGCAGAAAACAAAGAAAAGAAAGCTATCCTAAGACTGCTGCCCGTCATCAAAAGGCTTTTCGAGCCAGTCTTCTGTGATAGTGCCAGGGGGAGGAAGGACCGTTTGCTCAGTGAGGGCATTAGTTTCCTCGGCCCCTCCTTCCACCTCGGCTTCCATGGCCTCGGGCTCTTCAAAGATCCCGTATCGCTCCACTGTGTCTTTTATATTGCCGGGGACAACAGAGGCCGGCCTCCACACTTCCCCGCAAGCTTCGAGCATCCTCGCGCCCATTATCTCCAAGTTGCTTTCGTAAAAGGGGACCAAGTGGTGGAGAGCCCTGACCTCCTCGGCATATTGGTCCCTGCAAATCAGCTGGGCAAACTTATTGATGTCCAAACCTGTGGAAGGATCAGCCCAAGATGCTCCGGCCAAGTGAAGATAACCATCCTCAAACATAGTGGCCATCTGCTCGTCCACGGCCTCTCTAAAGGCCGAGCTGGCCATCATCAACTCCTTGAAGGCCGAGCTCTCCTTGAACCGAGCAACGGCCTCTTCCTCTCTAGCCGGGAGGGTAGCTTCCAACCCTCTGCACCGGGCCTCAGCTTCCTCGGCCCTAGTTTGGACCTCGGCTTTCTCTTTCCTTGCCATAGCAAGCTCTTCATTTTTCAGCTGAGATGCTCCTCGGCTTTAACCTTCTCGTCCTCGGCCCTCTTCACCTCACCTCAACCTTGGCCTTGCCGCCACGAGCTCAGCTTCCTTGGCCTTTAAAAGTTTAGCCAAGGAAGCCTTGTCATTTTCACTCTTCGCTTGGGCGGCCTTAGCCTCATTCAGGCGCCTAGCCTTCTTCTTGGCTAAAACATTTTCATACGCCGTGACGGAAGCCAACTGAAAGAGAAATCGTTATTAGAAAGGTAAGCAAATATCAAGGGCAGTAACCAAGAAAAGGATCAACATTTACCTCGCCGATTAAGAGTCCCTTGTGGCAGAGCAAGGTATCCTCGTTGGGAGCCTTCTTACAAAATGCCTCGTAGGCATCCTCGTCCATAGCCCTCTGAATGGGAGCTCGGCCCAATCTTACTAAGGGTCCCTCCCTAGCCAACAGAGGAAGTCCCTTAAGACGGGGAACGTTGAGGGACATGCTCTTGGCCAGCTCGTCGGCCTCCTCAACGGTTTTGATATTTTGAATGGTTAAGGGAGGGGGAGCCTCAACATTGGGGGCCCCACTGACGCTTGCCCGTTTAGCCGCAGGCTCCTCGGCGCTAACAGCTGGCGTTCTCTTGGAGCCTGATCTCCTTTGGACGAGGTCAGTTTCCTCGGCCACCTCTTCCTCGGCATCAACATGGAGGCTATGCCCCTCTACAGTTGATGGGTTGGTCTGTTCATCAGTCGCCGCTTCCTCGGCATTTACCTCCCCATGTAATTTAAGGGGAAGGGGTTGGTCACCCTGAACATTGAGCACGAGATTACGGGCATTAGCCTCTTCCCTCCTTTCCACCAAAGCAGACTTCTTGCTCTGCCTCCTCTTCCTCCTCACCAGCTCTTGGGGACTAAGTCTCTCCATGGCTATAGCTGTTTCTTCCTCGGTTGTTAAGACTGAAAAGACAAGGAAAAAATGGTTAAGTACGAGCAGAAGAAGGAACATCCAGAAAATAAATACCAAGAGTTAAATATTTACATCCAACTACGTCTATCTCATCCAGACACTGGTCCCGGGGACGTTCAGTCTTGCACCTAGTGCAATCCTCATGGAAGACCAGGCCGGGGTGAACAGTCCAGTCGTTGAAGCGTCTCCCCCTCTTTACGGTGACAAGGGGAGATACCCCATCCTTCTTCCCCGGCATCAAACCCGCCTGAATATAGTAATGGTCTGAGGATTCAACCACTGACCAATCAAGGACCCCCACCTCGGAAAATGCTTCTAGGCGTTTGATTAAGGCTTGGGTCCATTCATATTGTTGGACGGGAAAGGAGGAAGTTGGACCCCTACAAGGAGACTGGAACTCCCATCCTTGGCGGCTCTCAACCCTTATAACATGGCTATCCCAGCCGGCAACTTTGCTGGACATAGGGAGGAGCAGCTTCGGCTTTTTGGATGCGCTCTTAATGACGAGGAGCCAACTCTCCTTGACAAATTGAACATTGTAGAAATATCTAAAAGCTCCCATGGTCGGCTCGTATCCTAAGCTACGGCAGAGGATAATGAAGCTGACAAGAACCCGGGTACCATTAGCTCCTAGCATGGCTGGCACCGCCCTCACATCATCCAAAAATTCGCAGATGAAGGGATCCAAGGGAAGACGAAGTCCCTGTTGAAACTGTTTGAAGTAGAAGTGGACAAAGTCTTGGTTATAATAAAAGTTGTCCTCTTCCTTCTTCGTCTTAAGCTCCATGTGGCCCATATAAGTTAGCCTGTACTCAGCTTTGTTTACCCCGTATTTGGAGTACAGCTTTTCCAACATGGGATCCCCGGCTCTTGGGGTCCTCTCTTGTCTTTGTCCTAATCCTTGGCCTCCTCGTCCTCGGCCTCCTCTTCTTCGGGCCAGGCGGCCATCAGCTTGTGCTTCTTCCATGAAAGCATCAACTATTTGAGTAGACGAGGAGGGTTCTCCTTCTCTTCCCGTCATATCTGCATAAAGACGAGGAGACAAAATTAGTGACCTCGTCCATGGCTGATTTAGGACGGGGAAGGGAGATTCCCCTCCTCGTCATTTAATAAGGCCGAGGAGGGAGCCGTACCTCTCAGGCGCTCACGCATTTCGCGATCAGAGGCCGGGTAGAACAGCTCGATGTGCTCCATCATCTCAGCCCTATCCTCAAAAACTATAATGTTGGGTGAACCAGACTCAATCCTATCTATTCTTGTGGAATCGGGGTATTGGAGGAATAGACGAGTTCGACCATAACCTCTCAACTGCTTGCTTACATCATCCAGAGTGAGCATCAACCATGGACCTCTCTCTACGATAGACCCTCAGATTTCCAGTATGATATCCATAACGGAATCGGGGAGAATGGTCCCAAGAACGAGCCATTTCTAAGGGGAATCAAAAATGAAAGGGGGAGTTCATTCAATATTCAAGAAAGTCCATATAAAATACAAAGAAAACCAAAGATTTGAAGTTTTGAGAATTTATGAAGAAAAGCTTCATTCTTTAACAATGGTGGTTCATTTGTTTTTGGCATATTCCAGATTCATCACCAACAAACCCTAGAAAGCGGGAAATCGGAGTCAAAATGCACAAAAGGAAAGAGACTTCATACCTGAGTTTGGAGAAATTGAGGAAATCACAACAGGAAGCTAGCTCGCCGGAAACTGGGTTCGAACAAGATCAAGATCACCGGAATGCTTGTCGCCTGAAACCTTGTCACTCGCTCTAAAATATTTGGGGTTTGTAAAGAGTAAAATGAGAAGAATTTAGCTTTTTATAACCACTCAATCGGGTTAAACCCATGGGTAAAGCTAAATTCCGGGTCTGGCGCCCCAAGAATTAAATGCGAAATGACGGTTTCGAGGCGTGACAAGACTGGGGGGCCCCAGAATAGCAACCGTCAGTTATATGAAGCGACGCCGAGGACACGTGTCAAACCCGTTCATATTCCATATGACGAGGACGAGGTGACTTTCTACTCGTCCTAATCCGAGCTAGAAAGTCGGGGGCCACTGAACAGTATAAACCGAGATACGAACATGGGTTTGCTCAAGCTGGGCCTAATTGAATTGGGCCATGAATATTATCTAAATAACCAAGTATCAGGGCCGAGTAAGGTCTTCCTTGTATGACGAGGAACGTTTATCTCAGCCTTAGGTCAACATTCTCGGGACGTCATGCCGCAAGTGACGAGGAAAGAAAAGTTCTTACCTCGGCATTTCATCACCATGACGAGGAAGCAAAATCATTTACCCCGGCATATCTCCGCGCCGGCCAATCTCCAAATGACGAGGAATCAGAATTACTTACCTCGGTCTATTTACCAAAGCCGAGGTAAAACATTTGTGTTCCTCGGCGTTCCGGCTAGCAGAATATACAGTCCTTATACAACAAGGATCAATCAGGATTGTAACCAACTACACCAATCCAAGTCAAACAATGACTCCTTAACAGATGTAATTCTCTTAGGAATACATCTTATCTCCTCACAAGTTTACTTCAACATGGATTCTATCAATCCATCCCTATAAATACAAGCCCCATGGCTCATTATTTGGTACGTTACTTTTTACATTGGGAAAACTCTGTCCATTTGTTTTCTCATATACAAACCGTGAACTTACTCTCACGCCGGAGGGCCTTTAGCCGGATCCGCCCCGGCTTAGTTTACGTGTTTTCTCTTATTTTCAGGCCTTGCAATCACCGGAGCAATTATCGCTTGGATTTGGGTTGATTTGACGATTTTGGCTTCATCAGTTTAAAATTCAACTCCTCCCAACTCATCATTCTATACCCCACCACTTTTTATTTTATTTACAACATTTAATTTTATAATTAAAAAAATAATAATAATTTATTATTAAAAAATAAATTATTAATATTTTTATTTATAAATTCGAGATTTTTTTAAATTTTTTTTAATTCACACTTAATTAATTTTTTTCGAAGCAATTAAATAAATACGAGAATATTTTAATTTTAATAAAAATAAGAAAAGTTACAATAAACTTAGCTCGTTCCACAAATGATGAAAAAAAAAGATACGATACATAGACTCGACTCACGGTACAATAAAATTTAAAAATCACTGATTTGCGAACTTTGCCCATATGTGTTTGACTAGATCGTTCTGCAATCGTTTATGAGCCCTTTGATCACGCAAATCCGATCTAGTACGTACATGATTTTCAAACGCTGGTAATACCTTAGTTGAGAATGGTTGTTGTGTACTAGACCCACTTGCCTCGGGCTGATCCTGAAAGTTAAGCCAATTTTGAGAATACTTATCACGTTCATCCTCAACGATCATATTATGTAATATAATACATGCTCTCATAATCATAGCCAAGTCCTCTATCTGCCACATTCGAGCTGGATCTCGAATGATTTTTGAATCGAGCTTGGAGCACTCCAAATGCCCGTTCTATATCCTTTCGATAGCAAGTTATGTCATTTTATAGAGAAAAAAATTTCCAGAATTTTGGGAAAAAAATAATATTTCTGTCAAATAATTGAGTTCAAAAATCGGGGTAGAAAGATAAAAAGAAAAATCTGGAGCAACCAATCAGCGTGCGACACCTGTCCTCATCCGGAAAAAAAAAGGCGTGACGCGCCTGGGTGAGGCGTGAAGGCCACGCGCCATTTGCGGTCCAATTGGACGCTGACGCGTGGCTGTGGCGGGCCCCTCCATTTAATCTTCAACCGGGTTGGACAAATTCAACCCACACCCCTCAACTACCCCCATTCAATTACCCTATTGCCCCAATTCAACTAATTTAATCCCTCTCAACCCCTCCATTCAACTCATTATTGGACTTGGTCTAACACCGACACTTTTTTACACTAACACTGGCACTTTTTTACACTGGCACTGGCACTTGGTTACACATGCACTGTCACTGAGTTTCTGGACAAAGAGAGCTTTTAACTGACACTTTTTTAGACGTGCACTGGTACATTTTTACCATAACCCTGACAATTGAATGCTCATCCATTTGTATACCCCAAAGATGAAGAGAGAAACGACAAAGGTAATTCATAATTGATTCATAAATTTTATTCGCAAATATGCATGGAATTATATCAGTTTAATTGATTTGTTTTTGAAATTCGGGAAGTGGATTAGCTTAATTTTCATGAAATTCTATTGGTTTTGAAATCGATGCAGCCACTTATTCACAAAGATGAATGGGTCTGTCTAATTGGTTTCTTGTTGAATTCGACAGAGGGTTAATTAGGTTTCGATTTGATTCTTGATTTGGGGCCGGATAATCAAATAGACCATATATGGGATGAAGCATCTACAGATGGGATGGACGCAGGCGACAGATTTTACGGTAATTTTAAAACCCGTTTTTTCATAAACTTATGAAAAAAATGCGTTTTTTACAAGATTTTGGCCATTTTTAAACGAAGTAATTCACGAAGGTAGTACTTCCCATCTCTCGTTCATAACAAGTGTCATATTTCATGATATTTTTAATCTTCATACTTTTTTTAAACTTCGGTTTAAACCAATATTATTATTATTTTTTAACAGTTTTGACCCTTATAATTTAGATACGTACTCATTTTTCACAAAAGTATTGAAATTAAGATGAACGGTATAAATCGAGATACAAACGTGGATCAAGGCCGAGTAAATCCCATTGTATTGGGCCCAAAACATAATCAATACAAGTCTCAATTACGACAAAGGGAATGGATCTTCCCTAACTTTGTTCGTATTTCTTGCTCGGCATTCCCACTATTTCGACCTAGACATAGCAAATCGAATAATTACTAAGACACAACAATTATACATGCCGACCAGACATCATCTAATATGCAAAGCAAGCCATTCAACAAAACCGATCAAGGTCTCATCCAAGGACGAGAAGCTCCCTCCTCGATCATCAATAAAGCAAGGAAATAGGCTTCCCTATCCTTACTCTCCACTTCCTCGGCGTCAACCCAAGCTGACCAAGCAACTTATGTCGAGTAGCTCGCCTACAAGGCGCACGTGCATAATACATTATCTAATACTACTCAAATAAATATTGTGAACAGTTATAATCCCAATATGATAATAACCACCTCTCACACGCTTTCTTATTCAATAAGGACTCTACAATGTTATGCCTATAAATACAAGTCATAATTCACATTATTTTGTTAGCACATCTTTTGACTCTAAAATCTTGTCAATTGATTTCTCTCTTTAAATACAAATACTTACTCTGACGTCGGATGGCCTTCGCCGGTGAAGCCCCGACTTAGTTTACGTGTTTGTTCTTCTTTTTCAGGCTATTCAATCATCCATATTACAACCTGTCGCTGGATTTTAGCTGATTCGAACGTTTTTGGCATCATCAGTTTGGTTACATTGGCGGGAAATGATTTGAATCATCCATTGAATAGCTTAAAAAATTCTTGTTTGACTCTCCTAATCCTAATGGAAGACGAACATATGCTAGTGTTACCCTGAGCCAAATAATATTCATGTAGAGGAGACTCATGGCAACATTAGGACTTTTTTTCCTTTTCCCAATGGGGAACTGACTCCTCCTCCGTCATTGATTGAAGGGCTGCCGCCCCTAGTAATGAATCTGCGTTATAGGGACAGCCAATGACCGAGATAGTACTGACTAATCCTCCTCGTCGTCGGCGCCGAGGAAGGCCTAATGACAACCAGACGACGAGGAACGCCGCCCAAGGGGTAACCAGAGCCTCCCCTCAATAGGTTGATCGCAGAACTCTCTTGCATCAACATATGGAAACTTTGCAACGCATTTATGAGACACAAAATGCCTTGCTGCAATTGGATCCTGAGAAGTTAAATGAACCATCAAAGGGAGCAAGAGGTTAATTCTGCAGACTTGAGAGCAAGGCAAAAAATACCTCCTCAGAATAATCCCTCTCCTCGCCATAGGAGTCCTCCTCGGCACAGGAGCCCTCCTCGGCACAAGAGCCCTCCTCGTCATATTAGCCTCCTCGGCACAGGACTCTTCCCCATTCAGAATTGGGACCTAGAAGGTATAGAACACCATCTGAACATGGGGACAATCGCCAGGAACATGTGGAGCACAGTAGAGTGAATGGGCACAGAAACAAAGAAAGGACTCATCGTAGCTCTCATATTAGCTCGGGGATCGATGCACGAGAAATTCTCCTCTTGAAAAAGAGACTAGATGAAATGGAGATGGGGAAGAAGGAAGTAGATGATGATGATACCTGTGCCACTCGTCCTTTTTCCTAGAGGACTAATGATCTACCTCCCAATACTGCTCTTAAAATCCCGAGTTTTGAAAAATATGCGGGAATCACAGACGCACGGGACCATGTACAAAGTTTTGAATCCACTATGGCCCTCCTCACCAAGGAAAATGATATTCTCTGCAAGGCATTCGCGAGTACCTTCTCCGAAACAACTTTGTCTTAGTTCCGTGAGCTAAAGAGGGAAGCATCGATAGCTGGAAAATCATGAGGAGGAGATTCCTGGATCACTTTGCTATAGCCGGGAAGAGAAAGAAAAGACTGACAGATCTTGCCAAGATTGAGCAAGGGAAGAATGAAGCCACTCTGAGTTATTACAATCGATTCAAAGCCATGTCAGACCAAGTAGAAGAAAGCTTGACAGACCGGGAGGTGATTGTTTGCTTTAATTTCAGATTGAAATTCGGACAGTTGATATATGAACTTTCTGCCAGAGAGCCTAAGTCAAAATCTGATCTGTACAATGTGGCTTACGCCATAGCGATGGCAGAAGAGAAAAGTAAAAAGAGGTCTGAGAAACCAGAAGCAGATACAGCTGGCACCAACCAGGCTTCAAATGGAAGTGGCTATAAGGGGAAGAATAGAACTCGGGCTACTGAAAAAGTCAAGGTTTTTACCCCTCTCACAAAACCTATCACAGAAATCATGCAGTTGGTGAATCTACCAAATCCCTGACCGCTCGATGAAAGAACAAAGTACACCTGTGACAGCTCCAAGTATTGTGCCTTCCACAAGGACCACGGACACGGCACGAAAAATTGTACCTCCCTCAAGAGAATGATAAAGAGATGTGTAGACAAGGGAAAACTTGATCGCTACATTATGAGAAAAGATAGCAAGCGAAAAAGAAAGGATGACGATGAAGATGACAAAGATGATGAAAGGGAAGACAGGCCTCATAGGGCCAAGCTCCATGTTATAAGGTAGGAGATTGTCTCTAATAAAAAATTGAAAGGCCAGATTCATGAGCTAAGTAAGGTCTATCACATCCCCACCTGGATTCATAAGGAAGAGGAAGTCATCAGCTTCTCCCCTAATGAACTAGCTGGAAGTCGCTCGGCTCACGAATAACCATTTGTGATCAAAGGGAGGATTGACAACTGTGAATCCGAGAGACTCCTCATAGACTTGGGGGCCTCCTAGGATATTCTGTATTACTCCACCTTCCAGAAGATGAATATGAAAGATAGTATGCTGGAGTCATACTCTGGAATACTAGAAGGCTTCACAAACCACAAAGTCAGTGCCATGAGAACAATTGACTTATTATTGGAAGTAGGAGAACATCCCTTCCGAGCAGAGGCCACATTAACATTCGTGGTCATGGATCTGGCAAGTGACTACCACGCCATCCTATGCATTCCAAGCCAAGGCAAACTTGAGTTGGTCGCCTCCCTCCCTCACCAACGAGTTAAATTCCCCACTCGTGCTGGATTCGGATGTGTGAGGGCGACCCTGTAAGTGCTCCAATTTGAGCTTGTTAGAATTTTCGTTAGAAAATTAACGAAAGTTTTAACATTCCCAACATTTCCTAACAATCCTAACTTTTCTAACAAAGCAAGGGCAAAGTGGGCATTGTTATTTAAGGTTAAACCTCAAAAAGAATCTTAAAAAGCAAAAACAAAGGAAGAAAACCAAAAATAGAAGTGGCTGGAACATAAACTGGCTGGTTAATTTGAATTTTCAAAAGATTATTCTTCCTGTCCAAAGCCTGGAGCTGCATTTAATGAACAGTGCACGCTACCAACCTTGTCCGCGCGGATGAGTTTGTCATTTCAGGAGGGCTATAAATTGAGCCCTCCAATCACAAAAATAGGGAGCCACAACACAATTTGCACTGAACCTCTGGCGAAATATAGAGAGAAAACAGTGAGAATTCACTTGAATTGTCACCATTTTCTCTTGAATCTTTCCCAACTCACACTCACTCTCAAATTCAAACCCTAAACACATTCAAGCCTCAAACACTCATATATTCAATCCAAAGCCTCAAAATACAAGGAAGATAGGTATAACCTCCCTCTTCTTACCCTAAATCTCTCATCCATGCATGCATCTTCAAACTACAAAATGTAGTTCATTCTTCTTCTTGTCTTAAGATCCAAGAAGATCACCATGGAAGTCCATCTCCATGGATGATCTTCTACAAGGATCAACATTCTCTTTAATGTGTTCTTGTTTTCTTGCAAATGCATTTTTAAAACCCTAAAAACCATTTTCAAGCATCAAATCTCATTTTCAAAGGATAAAATTTCCCTTCCCAAGCAAATGAAGTGCTTAGTCCTAATGTACCCCAAGGATGGTTTGGTATAGTTGATTCACCACTAAAATCTCAAGTGATCACTAACCAAAACCTAGGGAAATGGGGACAAGCATGGATGCAAAACCCCCCTTAAAATCATATTTTCTTTCTTGAGAAGTTGCTGTCCAGTAGCAATTTTCTCAGACCTCAGTCCATGGTCTAATTTTTTGTACACAGATAAATGTGGAATTTGGTGTTGACTACAAAACACTTTTTGTATCCAACATCCATAGATTTCCAGACATATTTTTACTTTATTTTTTGGGTGAGTAAAACTCCTCTTTTCAAATTTTCTTTCAGAGGCTAGTTCATCGGCTTCTGGGAATCCAGATCTCATATCTGAGGTTTCCATAAGGTTTTGACCCCTCAAATCTTCTCCAAAATGGAAAATTCCTTCTCACAAATCTTATTTAAGGTGTATGTAACAACTTTAATTCTCTGAGTTTATCCAGATTATGAGGTTTTAAGACCCTTGAATCCATTTCAAAATCAAAGGTCCACTGCCTTTTTCATTCTGGCAGAAGTGGCTCTCAACTTCAAAAGGTCTTTTGAGTACCAAATCTCAATCCAAAAATCTTCCAAAAAATCATGGGATCAGTTTAAAGTCTTAAAAAGATATCTCAATTTTTACTTTTCTGAGTTTCAAATTATTTTGGCCAAAACACACACACACACACACACATAAATGATTTTCAGCTTGGAAGACTCGTTTTACGAAGCATTCCGGGTGCACACTAACGTCCTTCCCGGCGTGTAACATGACCTCCGAACCCAAATTTCTGATCTCGGGCTTTTTTCAAAGTTTTGGCCCTTAAAACAAAAATGGCGTGGCGACTCCGTTCTTTTTCCCGGGTTTTATTTGGTTTTTTCAAAGAAACGCGAAAAATCGAATTTTTTCCCGCGAAATGGCGACACATCATCACAGATCCCCAAAGACTTCTTGAAACATGTAATGAGGAGCATAAAAACATCCAAAAAGGTGGAGGTAGACACGCCAGAAGATAATCTGAAGATCTCTAAGTCTGTAACAACTACTAGCACCAGCTCTAGGCTGAATCTGATTTTTGAAGCAGAGGATGAGGAACACATGATACTATACATCCACGAAAACAATAACACGGTTATGTACGTCCCGGATATAACCTCTAATCTCGTCAGCGGCCAGAACTCGGGGGCCAACCCTGACTTGAGACAAGGAGAGCTATCGGACGTAGACGAACTAGTGGAAATGGAAGACCTAGACATAAATGGTGAAGAAGGTAGAAGACTTAGAGAAATAATCATCGAAACATTGCAATTTCGAGACGGTCAAGAGATGGAGTCCGTAGACGAATTGGAAGAAATTGTGCTCAACCCTGACTATCCAGAGCAGAAAATAAAAATCGGGGGCCAGCTCTCCCCGAAAGAAAGGGAAGAAATTATCACCCTTCTAAAAAATAATCTGGATGTCTCGCCTGAAAAGTCGAGGATATGATGGGAATCAAGGAAGAGATAACTCTCCACAATATTGGGAGAATCAATACTAACCCGGTCTATCCTAAACCGACTAGGATAACCGACATCGGTCCTAGGGCTTTGATACCTTGTCAAGATTTCCCCTACCTCGTTCAAACTCAACATCATCCAAGGTCCATCAATTCGTTGGTAAATCCTAAGATTCTGGGTGTGATAACAATACAAGGCGTTGGGATTGCTCCTCCATGTTCTTGCCATCTCTAAACAACGAGGAAGGTACAAGATTGTTCAAGAAAAACTTCAAGAAAAGGGGCAACAATGGCGGCCTCCAACAACAACGACATCCAAAAACTCAGAAACTCAAAAGATAAAATGTGGGAAATAAAGAAGAGGGAGAAGATTTATACCTGAATTGAAGGTTGATGTGGAAAAAGACGAACGAAATCAAACAAATAGCCCAGAAATTCAAGCACGAAACCAAGAAATCAAGAACACGGTTGCAGATTTTTTAAACCTTGTAATGCTCTCTCAATTGCAAATAGTGATAAAAGAGAAAAATGAAATGGGTTTTGGCTTATATACCCAGATATAAGCAGGTATGGATCGAATAACCGGGTTGAGGCGTCGTCGCCTCCCTTGCAATAAATGCTATAAAGGGTTCCCAAGATGAATGTCAGGCCTCGATATCCGTGCACATCATTGTCGAATTAACCGGTGAATATTGAAGTGCCTTATAACACGTAAGAGACCGTTCATATTCGTTTAAGCCGAGGTAAAACATCACTTCCTCCTCGACTTAGCCGAGCTAGGAAGTCGAGGGTCACTGAACGGTATAAATCGAGGTACGAACGTGGATCAGGGCCGAGCAAAGCCCATTGGATTGGGCCCAAAACATAATCCATACAAGTCTCAGCTACGACAATGGGAGTGGGCATTCCCTACCTTTGCTCGTCTTGCTTCCTTGTCATTCCCACTATGTCGACCTAGACATAGCACAACGAATAATGACTAAGGCACATCAATTATATATGTCGATCATGCATCATCTCATATGCCGAGCAAGACATTCAAAAAAACCGATCAAGGTGTCATCCAAGGACAAGGAGCTCCCTCCTCGGTCATCAATAAAGCAAGGAAATGGGCTACCCTATCCTTACTCTCCACTTCCTCGGCCTCAACCCAATACGACCAAGCAACTTATGTCGAGGAGCTCGTCTACAAGGCGCATGTGCAGAATACATTATCTAATCTTACTCAAATAAGGACTGTGAACAGTTATAATCCCAATAGGATTATAACCACCTCTCACACGCTTTCTTATTAAACAAGGACTTTACAATGCTATGCATATAAATACAAGGCATAATTCACATTATTTTGGTAACACATCTTTTGACTCTAAACTCTTGTCAATTAATTTATCTCTTTAAACACAAATACTTATTCTCACGCCGGAGGGCCTTCGCCGGTGAAGTCTCGACTTAGTTTACGTGTTTGTCTTCTTTTTCAGGCTATTCAATTATACAGGATACAACATGCCGATAGATTTGAGCTGATTCGAACGTTTTTGACATCATCATAAGATATTATTGTAGCAGTTTCAACCCTCGTACTTTAGCTTTTTTTCAGGAAAATTGAGTTTGTATCTAAAGTATGATGGTTAAAATTGCTAAAAAAAATAATGATGATTAAAACCGAAGTTTATGGAAAATATAAGGGTTCAAAATGTCAAATTGTTTAGTTATCCATTCCCGCTAACTAAATAAATAATTTTAATACAATATTATTATAATATACAAATGTATAAATAAGTAAATATATTTTCTAAAATGATTGACATGTTAAATATACTTTTTTTCCTCTAAAAAAATTCTAAAAAATGATCTTTCCACTTTTTTGGTCATTAATGTGAAAGTAGTTTGAGTAATAATTTAAAATTAATTTAGTTATCATAATAAAAATTTTAAATTTGTTATTGACACACTATTATAAATACTATCAATAATAAATTTTAGATTTATTTTATTTTAGAATAATTAAATAAAATTAGATTTAGTGTTCAAAATACCCTTCGTATGAATGAAAAAAAATAAGAAAATCATTTCGAGATAGAAAGAGAAAGAGATGGTAATACTTATTACGAGATAGACTAAGAGACCTTCCCAATGTTCGGTTTAGGATATAAAGTCCAGCTTTGCTTGTACGTAATATAATTATACAACAGCTGGCTGGAGCTGGTAATTGTTTTAAAAGAGGTTTTGCTTCTGTAATGGATAAAAGAACCTAACCAATTAAGTCTGCTTTGATGACCTTTTTTATATTCTCACTTGCACATTGGAGTTGCAATGGAAGCTTAAGAAATTCATTGATGACTTCTAATGATGAGCCCGGACCAATTAGATCGGGCCCAAGCTCGATTTGGTCTAAAGGTCAAGTATGATGTGGCATGCCATAAATTGCCAGAGTTGTAATCGCGAACAGATAGACCTTCAGGGTCAAGACCGCGATCCTCTCATATTGTCCCCATAGTGACCGCGGACAGCTAGACCGCCCAGAAGATGACCGCGGCTATCGTGACCGCTTCATCTGTGCCCGCATCAATATCATTGACCGCGCCCAAGATGTTGACTGCGGTCTCATACCAGACTCCCGGTTAAAGCCAAAGCTTAGACAACAAATTTCCTATACATGCACTGACATAAAGAAGCCGACTTATTTCCATCGCATTGAATGCATGGCTCAGGCGCCTACTATTGTCATTAATGCGCCGAACCAACTCTTCCAAATACACGGCTCCTGTCTGCATCAACGACATCCCTTCTGACAGTGAATCTTCCTTTACTGGCATACCCAATCCGATGCGGACACGTATATCTGATCAAAGACTAAGATGTCCTTAGGGCTGACCTCATGGCTTACTTCAACAAGCACCTCTCCATCACCTATAAATAGAAAGCCCTTGTCCCCTTGAACAAGGTAAGTGTCAAATTGATATTGTAAATCACATTGTCTAAACCCTAAACACACAAACACTCCAAGACATTCCAAAGTCTTGCTCTCAGATTATTATATCCTCTAAGATATCTTACTCTCACACCCGATGACCTGAGTTGGATTAACATCCAGGTTTGGCCTTAACGGTCCTTCTTGTGTTGTGTTCTAGGTACGTCCAATATATCCAGCCAGATATCCTACGTTACATTCAGGCCTCAAAAGTCTTGGCGTCATCATCTAATATCGCAAAGTTACTTCCTCAGTCCCAAAATAATATCTAAAAAATATCAGATTTGCTCTTGATTGAAGAGCAAATTTGAAAAAAATAAATAAACATTCTTTTTGAGATTCTTTTTGAGATGGAGCCAGATAACATAAAATCAATAACACAGAGGTTCCACTAAAACAGCAGCATTTGGAGAGCGAATTTGAAAAAAAGAATAAACATTCTTTTTGAGACGGAGCCAGACAAACTATCATACATGTTAGTATACAGGTTTTTTCTTATACTACATACCATTTTGCTTTACAGGAGGCCAAGATAATCTGCGATTGCTCATGCTTTCACCCTGAGTCAACTCACTAACATCACTACCACGTAGAGCTAAATCATCAAAGCTTGATTCGTTTCTCCAAGGAGGTGGAGTCACGCAATCGGAATTCATTGTCGTTCTTTGAGTAGTGGAGTCCTTTGCTGGCATTCTCAAACTCTGGAGGGTTGCAAATGATTCTCTCATGGCTGACATTGCTTCAAAGAATCGGGTGCACGATGCCAAAGCTACTGGGATTGGACGGAGCATCTCCTGCACCAAATTAACAAAGCTGGGTTAAGATTGGACCAAGGTCTCTTCACTTCAAAGGATAATCATGTATAACTTAAAAGTTTTAACTATTCATTTATAATTTCACTTTATTTATGTTAAATATACTCGTACATCATACCTCCTCCGTCCCAAAATGAATGTCTATTTTCATTAAAGGGACAATCTGAAATGATTATTTTTTGGCTAAACTTTTGGTTTTGCAAGTATATAATGAGGTGTGAAAATATTTTGGTAAAAAATCATTCAGGGACAAACAAAGTTACATAAGAAATAGACATTCATTTTGAGACTAAATTTTCTGGAAGACAGATTCATTTTGGGAAGGAGGGAGTATATAAGAGCACCTTGTGCACACTAAAGAAAAGAAAGGCCTCTCTCCCATACATAATAGAAGATCCTACCAGAAGATCTCCACAAGAATTCGCCAAAATTCTTGTAGGTCATTCGGAAAGTGTCCTTTATCCAAAAGTGGAATGCTTCTCATCTTTCATCCATGCATCTTATTTCCATCAAACGTGCAACAATTTTGTTCATGGTTATCATTGAGACAAAGAGAAACAGTTTGCCATATCTACTTCATGGGTTTCCGTGCCCCTGAATGAGGGAAGAGAAAAGCTTCAATAGTTCTAAGCAAACCCAAGCCACGCTGAACAAAGTCTCCTCCACTGAACCATCACAATACATGACAAGATGATTTACGCACTTCCTATCCTTCTTACACATGCAAACACTAATTAACCAAAATTTAAAGTCGTTTGTTTTGATTATCAAAAGAGAGAATAGCTTCCCAATCAGCTGACCACATAAATTGCTATTTCACCTAGAGCTAATGATCTCCAAATCCCATCCCAGGAAATCCACTCCTTTCCCAGAATACCGTAACACTACATAAGGACAATTCATTCCTCTGACTTACTGTCATCTCACCACAACAGAAAATTTACTAACTTGACTAAACACACAAATTGAGAAAGGGATTAAGAATCTACTAATTTCCTACATTGTCCCTCAAAAAATTGGTTACAAGAATTGAATTCAAACTAGGCGGCCTTTTTTCTTTACCAAGAAAATAATAGTATAAAACTAGGCGGCAATATTTGAAATGGGCTAACAAACTTTGGTGATGTAACTAATATAGTCAATTTATTGTAAAAAGGTTCTCTTTAAAGAACATTTACTCTTCAATTGGGATGTCCCTAAAAGAATAATCAGACTACTTGGATGGATGTAGTATTTTAATACTATTGTTTCCGTTTTGAGTCTCTTTGTTCCACTAATGAGTCATACTTTTCTCTATCTTGGAAATTTTGACTTTATATAGTCCTCTAAATTAATGTTACTGTATTAAACCTGAAATTGAGAATGCTGCTTTACTCTGTAAAATTAGGTTACTATGAAATATGAATGTACCCTTTAAAACTTGTACTTTTAACGTTAACTTTTTGAGTGGAAGGAAGGGACCACATTTTTTTTTATCTTGGGGAATAATAAGGTCAGAAAAAGACATCATGTTCCATAAACATACCCCCCATACTGAAGGCGGTTCCTTGAAGTTCTGAGTCCATTGGAAATCTTCGACCGAAGCTGTGAGAGCACCGTAATCACTGGCAGCCTTCATTAACAATTCTGAAAATTGTTTCTGTAAAAACCCAGGGAAATACTTCATAAGAATCATGAATGCAAAGTATAAAAGATTTTAAATAGTAGCAGGCAACCAATAAATAGTAGTCTGCGAGTATTGATGACTTCAAATTCAATTAATTTAGATATACAACGAATCGTATATTCAAGTCCAAAAGTTGATTGTTTATTTCTTTTATTTTTTCAAATAATTAAATGTTTATTTCTGATTTCAGTGAACATGATGAAACTAAAATGACCTTTGTTTCACTACACCAACCCATATCATGGACTTTAGCCCAAACCAAAATCTGATAACCAGGTCAAAGTTCTTCGAACATACAAGGATTTCTACTCTAGGCATCTAATACATCAGGCAACCTTTTGGAAAACAGCTACTACAAACAATTTCCTGGAACATGAGGAGCAAGGGCATGCACTCTGTTTGGATCTCAAAAAGAACAAAAAGAAAAATGATATACATTTGGTGGGAATGATATATGCCACTTGAGTGTAACATGTTGAGAAACGAGGGAGGCAGCACTCCCAAACAAGATGCTGAAATTATTGCCAATGGTTAGCTTATTTTTCTTCGTTTGTGTTTCTAGGAAAATATTTGAGTAAGTAGAAAATAGGTTCTACAGCAAGACATGAAAACAATCATTGACTTCCTGAGAGGGAAAAAGACAGTTGCAACTTTACATACCGAATGACAGATTCCATTGTTGAGTTCTATAATGTTATGATGAGTTGGATTGACCCTGATATAGACGCCTATCTTTTTTTTCTATATCCCATTATCTCTCCTCTCCTAACACTTTCCAAGCACCAGAGAGTGCAAATCTACTGCGCAAAATGAAGGTTATGCTTTCGCGGTTGCTGACCTGATATTCTGCTTCTACTGGGATGCAATCTAATGAATATGGCTGCTGAAGACGAGCTATGATGCGATCCTGCAAGTAAAATCAAGAAGAAACTATTATCCAAATGGCTCAAACATAATGAAGACCTGTAAATGCTTCAATGAGAATATGGCTGCTGGGTCTAAAACTGAGCCAGCACTTCATTTGCAAAATGAAGCCAGTCTCCTCTATTTTTCAGGTACCCGACTAAGTTGAACTCCGACTAAGTTGAACTTTCAATAAAACAAATGTTAAAGAGGTCTACTTCAAGTGCCACTCTATATAACCATGCCACATAATCATTCTGATAACTGCGATTGAAGGGTTTGTTTAATCACAGGCCAAGAAAGTTAAACAGATCGTGTAGGGGAAGATTTTGCATCTTCAACCAAAGCAACATGGTTTCTTTTGGACATGATGATGATGTGATTGATTTCATTTGGAGTTGGTGGCTTAAGATGCCATCACGTCACAATGGTATAATTACAGGGTTGAAACTCATCTTTATTTTGTTATAGGTGGTGGATCAAAATGCTAAACACAATTGTCATAATTGCAAGGTATGAACTCAGAATCCAGAGTATGTTGAAAAAATAGGTGCTTAAGATGCCACAACAATCTCAAAATTACAATGTTGGAACTTAAGTTATGCTTACTTTCTAAACCTGCAAGTGTCATTGCAAACATTCGCAACTATCTTGATATAAGAAAAGAACATCTTTAAGGTATGGAGATAATAACCCATGGAAACATGTACTTGTTAGAGATGTGAAGCCCAATAGGGGCAGCAAGAACACTAGGATACCCACTTAAGGGTTGAAACAGAAATTTTGTGAGGCCAACATCTACATTCTATGACCAACATATTATCTGTAACATGGCCCTAAATCTACATACTACACCCTACAGATAAAAGCCAAATTGTAGGTCTCTCTTCAGAGTGCATTTGCAGCATAGGGAAAACAAAGTTGCAAATTACTAGGTCTTGAAGTTCCACCCTTAGAACTTAAAATTTCACCAATATTTTAGAAAAAAAAATTGCTAAGAATAGTGAACGTACCTTATTCTGGATAACATCTTTCAATATAGTAGTGATCCTTGCTAGAGTCACAATTTTCTTTTCCATTTCACTCACATGTGTCAAGTGGGCCACATTCTTATCCTCCTGAAAATATCACAAATTCATAAGATAAACAGTTAGGTCTTTTACAAATGAGAGATTCAACAGATTCAATCATGAGCAATGACCTCGGGACCATTATCACAACAGGATTCTTATAACAGAAACAGAGAAACGGTAATCGGACTATCTTTATTATTTAGTAACAAATTAGTACATGTGTACAAAAAAGGAGGGGTCATCAGATAGCAATCACGACAGATTCCATCAGGAGTTGTTATGCTTCTTGTGACTAAAACAGCAAGGTGATCTCACTATATAGTTATCAATTCACAGTATGAATGACAGCATCGGATGTGGAAAACCCCAGAACCCTGAAATACGGATTAACAATTGGGCAGTCTTAGAAAAGACTAAGTGTCTGATGAGTCTGATTTATACACAGATGAGAGGCATATGCCTAATTGACCATGAAACCAGGTGAGGATTATTTCATTTTCGGTGACGGTAAGAATAAAAGTTAGGACAAGTAACCCGTTCACAATTGTTCCTGAGTCGTATCTCTTCATTCCATTTCAATATTTAGTAAAATATGCCTTTTCACTCCAGTTTTCAACTTTTCCATGAAATAAACTCCACCTACATCAGCATAAAAGTTGGCACTGGTCTTTATCTAGCATAAACTCTAATTCTCATCACTTGCTGCTAATAGCTGATACACATCAGCACAGCAACTCAACGTTGTTGATTGAGAAAAAGTTTGACTAGGCCTGTAAGTTCATAATTTGGTGCACACTGTTTCCTGAACCTCAACACACTTGATGGATACATATTAAGCATGAAGAAACATGATGTCTTCTTCTAAGCCAGGAAACCACAGTAATGGTTTACACGTCCTCACAATATAGAAAAAAAATTCAAATTACATTCAATATATTGAAGCATAAAGCAATTGCAATAATTTTATAAGTGACCTAGCAAGCTAAAGAAATTGATCCCACAATGCATAAAGCAGTAGGACGGAAGTTAGATCACCTTTCGACCTTGAAGCTCCACTTGCAAATCTGCGATTTTTCTTTGTACTGATGTAAGTTCTCTCAAAACTCTTATCAAATCATCACTCTTCTCACCAGTGCCATTCGATAAGTTCTGCAACTCTTCCTAAATACGAGACAAAATAATGGGCATAATCAAGCATTAACACATTTCATGAAGTATTTAAAATCAACCCAACAGGAAAATGCCAAGAAGAGAACTTAATGAACAATGATTTCACAATTAATTACAACATCTCAAACTATTCCATCACTACTTCATTAAGCATATACAGTATTATTATCCCATTGATCCAAGTAGTTATAGCTCCATCCTTTACCACACATTACGAGGATAATATACAAATCAGACACGCTTATGTTTCATAATAAGCACTAAACTAACAGTTACTCCCTCCGCCCAAAAATGAATGTCCACAAAATTTTAAATTTTTGCTTGAGGGATAAAGGCGAAACAAGTATTATGACGAAAAATGCACTTTGAATTGAAAAAATTGACATTGAAATTATGATAATCTAAATAGAGAGGGTGTAACTTGGTGTGTGTGGAACCTGGGATGGGGGAGGTGGAACGGAGAAACCGAGATCGGCGGCGAGGGAGAGAGCATCGGACATGCCACCCAGTCGTCTAATTGGCTTTTTACCTACCCATGTAGTGTCGTTTCCGATCGACATTTCAATCCCTCCACCGCCAACCGCCTACAAACACCGCACCGGGAAGAATTCAGATCCAATGATTTTCACTCTACTAGTTTTGATTACTGTGATCAGATTTTCTGTATCCGTCTCTTTCCTCCTTGTCCTGGGTTTTGGACGGTCTTTTGAATTTTTAAATATTAAGGATATGTCCCCAAAAAAAAAAACATATTTTAGTCACTAAACTCTAGACATTTTCAAAATGTGATCACCTAACTGTTTATTTTTATAATGTCTTCATTATATTTTCATATTTTCAAAATATGCTCATTCCGCCGGTAAATTTGCTAAAATGTAACAAAAGTTAGTTATTTGACCTTACTAGACTAAATTTGTAAGTTTTTTTAACCTAGATTTTGAAGACTTACAAGTTAATTAGTATAACACGTCATTAGCTCATAATTTATGGGAAATGATGTAAATTAATCCCTAAAAAAAAGGAAAAAGTGCACCAACAATCAGTGAACTATACCCATTTTGTGGGTTTGACCACTAAACTTATTTATGTTGCAAACAACACATCAAACTCTTTTTATTTTGCACCCATAGTCACTATGACTAACTTCGTCAATTTTTTTCGTTAAATGAACATGTACAGAGCATGTGACAGGATATCTAATGGGTATTTTTGGTAGTTTGGTATAAAATGTAAAAAACAAACTCTAGTGTTTAAAGATTCTTTGAAAAAACTATAGGGTTTGAATTTAAAAAGAAAATAAAAACTAAAATGATCGCCCCCTTCCTCTCTTTTATGTTTATACGTTCCCAACCCCTTCCCCCTCCCCCGTCACAGCCATAGACATGCCCACAGTTCATGTTTGAACCGGATGAACCGGCGGTTTTGAACCGTTGAAAAATCGTTGAAAATCGTGAACCGGATGAACCGTTAAACCGGGTGAACCGTGAACCGGCAATTTACAGTTCATATGCGATTTAGGCTTCGAAACCGACGGTTCATACGGTTCATACCCGCGGTTTAGATATTTTTTAAGTTTAATTGTGTAATTTAATTTTTGAGGTAAGGCTCTTAAATGTCCCCCCTTAATTATAAAAAAGTAAGATTGGTTGTCCCCCTCTATGTAAATTTACTTAATATTAATAACCATGGGTTTGGAATCAATCAATTGGTCCAAATATTCCTCATCAAAAGATCGATGAAAAACTGCTCGGCCTACCCTCAGATGGGGACCTTTACGAGCAGCCAGGTCCATGCCCCTAAGTATGAGGACTTGTCTAGCATCACTCACGAACTGCTCGCCCTCAGCATAAGTCTTTATATGCCGAGCAGTAAGGGTGGGGGGAAGATTCAACGCAAGGCCTTTTCGAGGAGCCCCCCACCTCGGTGTCAGTCCTCGGCCGCTTTGGGACTGAAGACCTTGCTTCATCGGCATCTACTTGGCCGGTATGTTGAAATGCCACCTCAGCTTGTGGAGCAATTATTTCTTGGGAGGTCTGCCCCTCCCCAACTTGGGATGCCTGATCGTCCCCTGCTTCTCGTGAGGCTTCAGCGCCCCCATCTATTGGTGAGGCGTGAGCCGCAGCTTCCTTAGAGGCCAAGATGGCTTGGCTATCAATGGCATCTGAATGCCTCTTATTTTTTTCCGAGGAGCGCGAAGTCCTCCTCCTAAGCTTCATGAGGGCTTGAGGGTCATGTACCTACTCAAACATTTTCTTCTCTTTCTCGGCAGTCAGAGATCTGTAAAAGACGAGAATGATCAATCAGCAAATGACGAGGAAGACAATATAATAATTAAAAAATTAGCAAGTACTAAAGACGGGAAGGAAAGAGATTTACAACCGGGCAAATCATCAACGTTTAAACACCGGTTTTCGTAGAGCTTGCACACATCGCACTCATCATGGAAGACGAGGCCGGGATGCACCCTTCAATCGAGATATCTATTTCCCCTAACCACTGATGTAACGACCCTAACCCTAGGCACTAATTTAACATCATATTGTGTGCTTTTAATATTATCGTTAATATTATGTGATCATTTTATATTTTAGATTACTTATATTAGGATGGGATAATTGAGAAAATCAAATAAAGTCTATGGAGAGAATATAATAATTTGACAATAATAAAATGGGAGTAGTTAGGCTTTAGTTTGTGTAGGGGGAAAGAAATAAATGTTGAAAGCCTAGATATTTGGGTATGGGGGGACCATACCCTTATCCTTAATTTCCCCTCACACTCCCTCCTTGGACCGGCCCCCCCCCTCTCTTTACCCATTTATATACTCCACCTTTCTTCTTCTTCCTCTTCACTTTCTCTCTCAACCTTCCATCCATGGAAACCCATTTGAGAACACCTCTTCTCAAGCTCCTTCCAAGTTCAAATCTTCACCATTTTTAGATCCGAGAGCACTTTTGTAATCGGGAGACCAAGAGGAGTTCATCAAGCTCAAGAAATCCATAATCCATCTCCTATTCCAAGGTGAGTTATTATGACCCTTCCCTTCTATGAATGCTCATGAATTAGCTAATGTTGTTCTTGTGATGATAATGGTTGTTTATGGCTTTAGACCACTTTTGGGACTTGAGAATGTGATAAATGACATGGAAGGATGTTATGGTTCTTAGAGGTTGATTTGATTGTAAGAAATGGGTGAAGTTAGTTAAAGGAATTAACTTGAAATGTATTAGTGAAGGGGTTGGAAATCTTGTGAGAATAATCTAGGTTTATGTTATTTGGGTTAACTAAATTAAGAAATTTATACTTGGAAAGTGATAGTGAAATGGATAGTGATTCAAAGGGTAAATGATATAAGATTTAATCATTTTGGGTTACATGGCTTAGTAAATGAGTTGTTATGATTTCCCTTCTTATAAATGTTCATAATCTCTTTGATATTGTTCTTGTTCATGTGATATTTGTTCATGCTTGGGGAAACCTTATAGAAGTTGTATGATTATAGAATGAAGTAGAAGGAAGTCAATGTTCATGTAAATGTAAGATGATTTAGAGGAAATGAAATGGGTGGGAAAATTAGGAGTAAATAATCTAAGGTTACCTTATCTTGGGTTTACATGATTTAGGATGCATTTTGTTAAGATGAGAAATCCCTCTTGGTGTTCTTGATTTTAGGGTAGAGAATAAAGGCAAGGAATTGGAGCAAAATGGAAGAGGGTTGAAATTAAGAAGTGCTGGCTGGGCACTTGGGCGGTCGCCCAAGGGGCATGAGCGGCCGCCCATGTGTCCAGAAAAGGGTATGTTTTGCAATCTTCTCTTGGGCGGTCGCCCAAGATGCTTTGGGCGGTCGCCCAAGACCCCAGAATCCCTGATTTTAAATTTAAACCAGAAATTGTTTAGCAATCTTGTTTGATCCTTTATAGATTGTGACCCCTACCTAGTAAGTTGAACTTGAACCTTCATAGATGCTATGTATTAGTGTACAATGACCTTGTAGGATGGATTGATGATACTTCCTTGCCTTACTTGAGTTCATATACATTGTTTATATTGTGCATAGTGTGTTAATTAAATGTTGTACTATGATATTGGTTGAACATGAGTATATTTTACCATGTGGCTATATTGTTTATCCCCTTTGTGGATCATTTGATATTGTTATATGGTATCCCGGTGTGGATTATGTGTTTATATGGATACCTTACTTGAATTTAAATTCGTTAATGGTATTATGCATAGTGTATTACATGAACTGTTGCACTATAGTATGGATGAATCATGAGTATATTTTACCATGTTGTTATGTGATTATCCCTTTTTGTGGATTATAATTCAAGTAACTATTATGTGCTTGAATGCGTTCGGGTGGATATGATGGAAGTCAATCAATTATTGATTTGTTCTATAAGTGATTGAAGGTCCATCATACCGCGACCCTCCTCCTCCTCTGTGGCCACAGAGTGGGCCGCGCTAGCGACCAGTATTGAGCATGAAGAAGCCTTTACGCACTGGCGCGATTGGTGTAAATGGGGAATATATTATTTTTGGATACTCTATTATAGGTATCTTTTCTTATATGGATCTCTGGGGTATGAGTCCTATAAGAGGTGAATGTGCTGGAGGCAATTCACCAAAGAGTGGAGTTTTACTCCCACGTTGTACGACTTATTGATCAGACGGGAAAAGGTAAACTGAGGTAACGTAATGTGTTTACCGCTTTCATAATGTGTTATGTGCTACCATGCTATGTGTTGCATCTTGATTGGCATCTTGCTGCATTCATAATAGCTCATTGAGATTTATTCTCACCCCTCTCCCTTTACTGTTTTAGATTCCGAGACAGGTGGACCGACCAAGTAAGGGCGGAAAGGAGTTTAGAAGTGGTATTTTGGGAATTGTCGGGTTATGTATAGGTTGGTGTAGAATGTGTATTTTTGTCAAAATTCTTTTAAAGGGTTTGTATTCATAAACTTTGATTCTATTTTATATTCGACATCTTTTTGTAACTAAAATCATTTATTACTTTCGGAGTTGGTCAACTCTTCCTCCATAGTAGAAAGGAGTAGAGTTATTTTGAAATGGGTATGTTAATGGTGTAGTGTTTGAAAGTTAAATCAAAGTTTTTAAAATAAAAAGTTTAGGATATTTGGGGTTAGTTTGAGGACGCTCCAGCTCGGAACACGTGTAGGTTCCGGGTCGAGGTCCTCACAGTTGGTATCAAAGCTCGGTTAGAGTTCTCGCAGAGTCTAGCCGAGCGAGAGTGTGTGATAACTGACGTCGAGAGTTTAATGCAGGAATTTGTTCAAAGACAGAAAATGATATTGACCAACCAAGGAATCAAGGAAAGGTGAGTTTTGAAAAGATAGATTTCCCCACCATCATTTGAGGTATTTTACCTGTCTCAGGAGTTAGGATTCATACTTTTATAAATCCTCGTTCATACGCTCTCTTGTGGCATTACATTTCATCTTTATTTGCTTAATTGGCCTAGAAGTTGCCTTATGTGTTGGAGGTTCTATTCCTACGGGAGAGTACCTTGAATCATTATTGTTTATCAGGGTGATTATGATTTGGGAGGACTGTCGCAGGAAGCGAGTCTCCTTGTATATGTTTGATTTGCCTCAGTGTGTGGTAGAGGCGGATGAGTCAATTTTTTTTTGCTATTTTATCATATATGCATAAATGTCGAAAGTATGGCCTAATTAAGAGTAGTTTATGGTTGTATAATTGCATGGTTATTTATACATTGTTGTCGCGTGGTGGAGACTAGATATATGAGACTAGTATTGAAAGTGATAGTCTAAGTGAGATTTTATGAGTTATAGAATATCGCGAGTAAGAGATCTTAGGGAACTCATATATCTTTGCCTTATGTGCTATAAGTATTCTCTAAGGAGAGATTGATTTAATTCTTGCTACTAAATTGAATAGGAAATCAGATATTTTTGTAAGTAATATCACCCTATAAGTTGACTAAGTGGTGTTTTTCAAGTGAGTTTCAAAATGGGTTTTCATCGTATCATACCAGGATATTGAAGCTGAGTAGATATAAGTCACTATTTTGGTATTCGGATCCCTAGATAGAGTATACAAATTGGGATGATGGAATTGATGATTCAACTTGAGAAATTAATTGATAAAGAAGATAACTAGCTTAGCGATTCTCGCAAGGATAAATTGTTACCGTATTTAGAAAAGACGATACTTGGTGGTTAATTATAGATTATAGAGATATCAAATTGGTAACTGTAAGCAATAAGTATTCGTTATCACTTGTTGATAAATTGCATGACTGGTTGTAGAAATTTGTAGGATGCCAAATGGTTATTAGTTGAATTTTTTTTTTAGTGTTACAATTGCGGTGAATATTTGTTGTAAGGATATACTTAAGACAACATTTGTATCTAGTATGACCGTTTTGGTCTGGGGTTGTGTATTGGTTATGGAGAAGTAAATAGGGTAAATGTGAAGAAGTATAATAGATGTAGTATCGGTGACTTATAGGATCAACTTCAGAAATTGATAATATATGTATCTGGGTTGTTTTGAGAGACGATTATCATTAGTTGAGGAAATAAAATGAGGATGAATCTTATTGGGAGAAAGAATACTTTAGGATGATTTCACCCTATAGGTCGACTTAGTTGCGTGACTCATATGAGGAATTAGTGTGATGTTTGGTAGGTATGGGCGTTATGTGAATTTTGAGTTGTTGATGGTTATCGAGAGGTAAGTTAGTTACAGTACTATTAAGGTGTAATTGCAATTTGAGGATGATTTACCTAGTTTATAATCTTAATGATTGTTTTAGTGTTATTTATCGGGATAGTATTAGTATTGCAAGATTTTGTTTTCTTATAAAGAATTTAACTAAGTATAAATATTATGAGTGGTGGCTATACTATAAATAGAGGTCGAACAAGAATATCATGTTAAAAAAAAAAATTGTTTTAAATGTGTTTTAGAACTTGGGATTTTATATTGGACATCTGTGTGAGTATTTGTGCCCTTCGGGGATAGTATGATTTAATAAGGTCAATGAACAAGTCCTTGGTGTGCATTAAAATCTGTGAGTAATTTAATTATCTACCACCGGTATGGGACGGTTGTAGATAATTAGATCACTCGAGTTATTTTGTTAACGTATCAAAATTTTAAAGATTTCTTAAAGATTTTGAGTGGTTTAGTTAATTAAAACTGGTATGGGACAGTTTTAAATAAATAAACCATTCGAGTCTCACTGGATCTCTTTTTTTATCTATCCTTTGGAATTTTGAAAGATGTTGTGAATTTCAGAAAGACTTGGTATCCTAAAGATGTAAATTGTGCAGAAGCTAGTGGAAAGGCAACTTAGTTTCCCTAGAATGATTAACTGTATTCAAGTTTTGATCAGAGAAATGATTTGATAAATGTGGGGTTGTTATTGTGTCGGTCGCAATAGACTCGGTTTTTGTTTTGGAGTTGGAACGGCTCCGTTGTGGGCGGCCAACCATTTGATTTGAATATTGATCTGTCTCTGGACCTGAAAATAAGTGGAGCATTGAATTGTGTTATATAGTCGACCAGTGTCCCGTTTATAGAAATCATGATCTTATTAGCATGTTCATATTTATTGTTTCATGGGCAGTTATTTAATGTTTATATCATGAGATATTTATTGATAAAGTCCTCATATATGTTAGGAGATAGTTTGGTTGTATAAACCTCATAGTATTAGAGGGATTGGATAGACATCATTTGGAAGATCCTTTTGGAAGGTAGGAATACTATTAAGTTTAACTTTGTGAAAAATTGCGGAATCATTACTTATTGTTGAAATTATACTACGGGCATGTACAATGGATGTTAGTAGTCGATAGGTCGTATGGTTACCAATGGTTGGGTGCGTATAATAGCAGTTATCATTCTAGCGTTGAGATAAAACCGTATAAGGCGTTGTTCGGGAAGAAAATATCGATCTCTAAATTGTTGGTGTGAGGTTAGAGAAGCAAGGCCTAAGGTAGATTGGCGCCAAAGTGGTAAATCATGTGGAGTCTTAGAAAAGGTTGGTGATGTGACTCATAGACGGGCTGGGAGCAGCTTATATAGTATTTAAGGTTTTAAATGTAATATTTTAATGTATCTGGTTATATGAGTTGTAATACTTTCATTCAATTATATAGTTATCGAGGTTGTGAAAATTCGGGTTAGTGATGGGAAGGTATCATTGGAAGATTAAGTTGTAATATCGTGTAATTAATGGAATTAGAATCCTGAGGAAGAATCACAACATTGAAGAGACTAATTGGGAATTGAAGTTTGAGGTATACATGTAACCGATGCGGGTTGATCAGTTAGGTAAGTGACAGTCAAATTCGGGACGAATTTTCTTTAAGGGGGAGTGAGTGTAACGACCCTAACCCTAGGCACTAATTTAACATCATATTGTGTGCTTTTAATATTATCGTTAATATTATGTGATCATTTTATATTTTAGATTACTTATATTAGGATGGGATAATTGAGAAAATCAAATAAAGTCTATGGAGAGAATATAATAATTTGACAATAATAAAATGGGGGTAGTTAGGCTTTAGTTTGTGTAGGGGGAAAGAAATAAATGTTGAAAGCCTAGATATTTGGGTATGGGGGGACCATACCCTTATCCTTAATTTCCCCTCACACTCCCTCCTTGGACCGGCCCCCCCCTCTCTTTACCCATTTATATACTCCACCTTTCTTCTTCTTCCTCTTCACTTTCTCTCTCAACCTTCCATCCATGGAAATCCATTTGAGAACACCTCTTCTCAAGCTCCTTCCAAGTTTAAATCTTCACCATTTTTAGATCCGAGAGCACTTTTGTAATCGGGAGACCAAGAGGAGTTCATCAAGCTCAAGAAATCCATAATCCATCTCCTATTCCAAGGTGAGTTATTATGACCCTTCCCTTCTATGAATGCTCATGAATTAGCTAATGTTGTTCTTGTGATGATAATGGTTGTTTATGGCTTTAGACCACTTTTGGGACTTGAGAATGTGATAAATGACATGGAAGGATGTTATGGTTCTTAGAGGTTGATTTGATTGTAAGAAATGGGTGAAGTTAGTTAAAGGAATTAACTTGAAATGTATTAGTGAAGGGGTTGGAAATCTTGTGAGAATAATCTAGGTTTATGTTATTTGGGTTAACTAAATTAAGAAATTTATACTTGGAAAGTGATAGTGAAATGGATAGTGATTCAAAGGGTAAATGATATAAGATTTAATCATTTTGGGTTACATGGCTTAGTAAATGAGTTGTTATGATTTCCCTTCTTATAAATGTTCATAATCTCTTTGATATTGTTCTTGTTCATGTGATATTTGTTCATGCTTGGGGAAACCTTATAGAAGTTGTATGATTATAGAATGAAGTAGAAGGAAGTCAATGTTCATGTAAATGTAAGATGATTTAGAGGAAATGAAATGGGTGGGAAAATTAGGAGTAAATAATCTAAGGTTACCTTATCTTGGGTTTACATGATTTAGGATGCATTTTGTTAAGATGAGAAATCCCTCTTGGTGTTCTTGATTTTAGGGTAGAGAATAAAGGCAAGGAATTGGAGCAAAATGGAAGAGGGTTGAAATTAAGAAGTGCTGGCTGGGCACTTGGGCGGTCGCCCAAGGGGCATGAGCGGCCGCCCATGTGTCCAGAAAAGGGTATGTTTTGCAATCTTCTCTTGGGCGGTCGCCCAAGATGCTTTGGGCGGTCGCCCAAGACCCCAGAATCCCTGATTTTAAATTTAAACCAGAAATTGTTTAGCAATCTTGTTTGATCCTTTATAGATTGTGACCCCTACCTAGTAAGTTGAACTTGAACCTTCATAGATGCTATGTATTAGTGTACAATGACCTTGTAGGATGGATTGATGATACTTCCTTGCCTTACTTGAGTTCATATACATTGTTTATATTGTGCATAGTGTGTTAATTAAATGTTGTACTATGATATTGGTTGAACATGAGTATATTTTACCATGTGGCTATATTGTTTATCCCCTTTGTGGATCATTTGGTATTGTTATATGGTATCCCTACAAGGTGGATTATGTGTTTATATGGATACCTTACTTGAATTTAAATTCGTTAATGGTATTATGCATAGTGTATTACATGAACTGTTGCACTATAGTATGGATGAATCATGAGTATATTTTACCATGTTGTTATGTGATTATCCCTTTTTGTGGATTATAATTCAAGTAACTATTATGTGCTTGAATGCGTTCGGGTGGGTATGATGGAAGTCAATCAATTATTGATTTGTTCTATAAGTGATTGAAGGTCCATCATACCGGTGACCCTCCCCTCCTCTCGTGGCCACAGCTGGGGTGCTAGCGACCGTATTGAGCATGAAGAAGCCTTTACTGCACTTGCGATTGGTGTACCGGGAATATATTATTTTTGAATACTCTATTATAGGTATCTTTTCTTATATGGATCTCGGGGTATGAAGTCCTATAAGAGGTGAATGTGCCGGGAGGCAATTCACCAAAGAGTGGAGTTTTACTCCCACGTTGTACGACTTATTGATCGAGGACGGGAAAAGGTAAACCGAGGTAACGTAATGTGTTTACCGCTTTCATAATGTGTTATGTGCTACCATGCTATGTGTTGCATCTTGATTGGCATCTTCTTTGCATTCATAATAGCTCATTGAGATTTATTCTCACCCCTCTCCCTTTACTGTTTTAGATTCCGAGACAGGTGGACCGACCAAGTAAGGGCGGAAAGGAGTTTAGAAGTGGTATTTTGGGAATTGTCGGGTTATGTATAGGTTGGTGTAGAATGTGTATTTTTGTCAAAATTCTTTTAAAGGGTTTGTATTCATAAACTTTGATTCTATTTTATATTCGACATCTTTTTGTAACTAAAATCATTTATTACTTTCGGAGTTGGTCAACTCTTCCTCCATAGTAGAAAGGAGTAGAGTTATTTTGAAATGGGTATGTTAATGGTGTAGTGTTTGAAAGTTAAATCAAAGTTTTTAAAATAAAAAGTTTAGGATATTTGGGGTTAGTTTGAGGACGCTCCAGCTCGGAACACGTGTAGGTTCCGGGTCGGGGTCCTCACAACTGAGGCCTGGGCACTAGCCCGTCTAAGGGACCAGGCATAACCCCGGCCTGAACATTATACCTCTGGTCGGTCTCCAAACTTGACCAACACAGAGTTACTACCTTGGCAAATTGCCTTAGGCGATCTATCGACTGACCGCTCCACTCAGGCCTCCATACCTGCTCAGGCACACAGGGGTACTCCGAGGGAGAAGCAAACTCCCAGCCTTGTCGGCTCTCCACTTTGATGACATGATTATTCTACCCAAACACCTTGCTCGACATGGGGTAAATGAGTTTGGGTTGATTTGGATCACTCCTTATCACCACGAGACTTGTATCCTCATTATAGCCGACGGTAAAGAAGTGGTGGAAGGTAGACTGACAAGGTTTAAAGCCAAAGCTACGACAAAGAACTATGAAGCCGATGAGGAACCTCACGACGCTGGCACCTAACATAGCCGGGACGACTTGCATATCCTCAAGTAATTCACATATGAAGGGGTCCAAGGGAAGACGGAGGCCCAATTGAACTGCTTATAAAAGAAATGAATGTAGTTCAGACTATAGTAAAAGTCAGTCACAGCTTTCTCGGTCTTGAGTGGGACACCGAGGAAGTAACTTAGTCGATACTTTTCCCTCGATACCCCATACCTAGAATGGAGTTCTTCTATGATGGGTTCCCCCTGCTCTTATGGGTTTGGGCCTAGGGGTATAAGTTATATCTCAGCCTGATCTACCCCGGGCTCTATCTCGGCCTCCAGATTGGGCTCCCTCGGCAAATGCGTCTACGATCCTCCCTGAAGTCGAGGGACCAGTAGAACGAGCAGCATCACCTCCTCTTCCCGTCATAACTGCACAAATAAAGAGTAGATATCAGAATTTGCTAAGGCATAGGGAGAACGAGGACAAGGAAAGGTACCCCTCCCCGTCCTATTGACTATAAACGAGAAGGGATTCTTACCCAACAAAGGACGCTCCAAGTGATTGAACTTCAAGTAATATAAATTGGTTCTTTTAATCCTTCCTCCCTTGTAATTTCGCACTTGATTACATTGGTATCAAGTTGTGTGAAGGCTAGGATAGGATTCCGTTCTTTATCTCTTGTTCCATAGAGCTCATAATGGTGGCAAGAAATGCAGAGAGGGCACGAAAGGACAATAAAGAAACTTGGCAAAAGATTTGCCTCTAAATATGGTAATCAATTTGGAGTATATATTTCCTTTTTCCAAACTCAAATCGGGTCAATTTTTTGATACGCTGATTAAAAAAAAGTAAATTAGAAGAAAAATATTGTGAGTATGAAAAATAAAATAAAAGAGATAATTAGTGGGTGAAATAGTAAGTTGATTGATATTATGAATATAAAAAAGTTAAGTAAAATAAAAAATGAGTGAAAAAAAGTACTCTCTCCGTCCCAATAATAAGTTTACCATTTTTGGCTTGACACGTAAATTAAGGAAAAAGGTAAGTGGAGAAAATGTTGTGAGTGTAAAAGTAAAATAGGAGAGAGAATGAGGGGAGGGAATAGTAAATTTGAAAAGTGTTGTGAGTATAAAAGTGAAATAGGAGAGAGAATTAGTGGGTGAAATAGTAAAGATTTTTTGTCATTTTAGGAAGAGCTGGTCTCCCATGAGAACAGCTGTATCCGTCTCATGGATGAGACGGGTCGGAATGACCCGAAGCCCGGACCCATGACCCAGACTCTTTCCCGTCTATTTTCTTTCTCTGCAATCGGTGCCAAATTCCTTCGGCTGTTTCATTGTCTCAACTCTGTTTGTGCTACGTTTTCCTCCGGCGAGTACAGATAATGCCCAACTCTTTTTCCCTGTCTCTTTTCTTCTATGCTTCTCTCTTTGTTGTTGAAGCTTTCACGTATATTTTTGTTGTAGATCCCTAATTTTACATATTCTGAAAAACATTTCTCTACCTGATTTGGTGTTCTTTACCAAAAATTTGTCTATGTTTCTACAATCTAGGGCATGGAATATCAATGGAAATCAAAACTTTGTTAACATGTGAAATTAAATACTTGGTTTCTACATAAAGATTACCATCAAATTGCAGAGGCGAGCCTTCCTATCTGTTGTATGAAAATTAAGGATATTACATTTGATTTCAATTTCGTTTCTTTGATATTTTTTAATTGGTCACAAAATCTAAATAATCCCATATGAAAGATTTTTAATTGTGTTTGGGGCACTTTCCTTTATTTTCTGGACTCTCACTTTAGTCCCTCTTCTGAAGTATGTCTTCATAGTGCTTAGAGCTGATGATAATGGTGAAGGAGGAACATTTGCACTGTATTCATTGCTTTGTAGACATGCCAGAGTCCTGGGTGACATAGTGTAGTACTATTACTTATACCAATACCAACTATTACTTATAGCAATACCAACTATTACTTAAACAAATGAGAAGTATTACTCAAAATGAAAACAGTTCCTAAAACTATTATTAGTTAAAAAATAAAATAACACTATTACTTCACAAGTGTAGTACTATTACTTATAGCAATACCAACTATTACTTAAACAAATGAGAAGTATTACTCAAAATGAAAACAGTTCCTAAAACTATTATTAGTTAAAAAATAAAATAACACTATTACTTCACAAGTGTAGTACTATTACTTATAGCAATACCAACTATTACTTAAACAAATGAGAAGTATTACTCAAAATGAAAACGAGCTTTCTAAAACTATTATTAGTTAAAAAATAAAATAACACTATTACTTCACAAGTGTAGTACTATTACTTATAGCAATACCAACTATTACTTAAACAAATGAGAAGTATTACTCAAAATGAAAACAGTTCCTAACACTATTATTAGTTAAAAAAAAACAATATTACTTCACAAGTGTAGTACTATTACTTATAGGAATACCAAGTATTACTTAAACAAATGAGAAGTATTACTTAAAATGAAAACAGTTCCTAAAACTATTATTAGTTAAAAAAAAAATAACACTATTACTTCACAAGTGTAGTACTATTACTTATAGCAATACCAACTACTACTTAAACAAATGAGAAGTATTACTCAAAATGAAAACAGTTCCTAAAACTATTATTAGTTTAAAAAATAAAATAACACTATTACTTCACAAGTGTAGTACTATTACTTCCAACTATTACTTAAACAAATGAGAAGTATTACTCAAAATGAAAACAGTTCATAAAACTATTATTAGTTAAAAAAATAATGTATAGAAACTATTACTTTATATGCATACAATCATTACATTATGTTATAGTAACTATTACTTTTCACAAATCGAAAAAAAAAACAAAATTTAAAAATTTAATCGAAGGATTCCGATCCTGATTCGGACTATATATGTATTACTTTATATGCATACAATCATTACTTTTTAAAAACTGGAAATATGGAAATTTTGGAAGAATTTGATTTATAAAAATTCATGGGCTAAAATGAAAAATAAAATCTCAAAGAGCGAGGTGCAAATTTTTTTTTTATAGTGGTCAAAGTGCGATGTTACAATTGTGAATTGCGAGACGAAACGAATACTAAATGGTACAAAATGATTAATGTTTGCTGGCCAAGGAATCAGGCAATGGCCGGCCAAGCTAAAGCAATTTGGGGCCAAGGAAGGATGGCTGGGACAAGGCTGATGGGCTGGGCAAGGCTTGTGCCGTGGAAGCTATTGATCTGCTGGGCAGTCACGTGGGCAGTGATGGGCGGGTCATGGGTCGGATTCGACCCGTCTCATGGATGAGACGGGTATTTCTGTTCTCACCTAAGTTTTTGTCTTTTAGGAAAGGTGAAGCTTCTAACGGGATGTCTTTTTGGGTAATTGGTGAAGTTATTATTGGAACGAAGAAAAGAAAGTACATTTTTTTTGCCATTTAAAATATTCGATTTCAGATGAAAAGGCCAAAATTCGATTTGAAGTGGAACTTAATTTAGAATACTAGTCTCAATGTGGTGCCGTGGTGGTGTCAATATGATCACTTTTTTATTATCTTATCTATTGATAAAAAAAATTAGAATGCTACCTTTGATTTCTTGGTTATACAAGTCACCCCTTAAAATAAACATCCCAGATTTTATTTTATTTTATTTTAGAGAAACAGAATTATTTTATAAATAACAACAAAAAAAAAAAAAAGGATGAAAGCTCGACCCAAATGTATATGAGTTAGCATTTTCGAAAGCGGATATAAACACTACCTCCACCCTAAATAAACATCCTTTATTAGGAAGTATTGCATCTCCAAAATGAATTATTCTCTTCGTCTCTGGTTTTATTTTCCTTTTTAGTTTATATCAATTTAATATTTTTAGTTGTTTTATTATCTAAAATGAACAATGGGACCCACTTATTATTCTCATAACAAAAATTTCTTATTCAATTTCTCTTTCCTACTTTACTTTTCATACTCACAACATTTACTTTTTCTTAATATATGTGTAAAGTCAAATTAAAAATATTAAATCGGAACGGATAGAGTAGCATATTTACTAATAACTATGGTCAAACTTTTAGACATGTACTCCCTCCGTCCCACGTGAGTGTGGACTTATTTCCTTTTTCGTCCGTCTCACGTGAGTGTGAATTGTCCAAAATGGCAAAGAATCTTTACTATTCCACCCACTTATTCTCTCTCCTACTTTACTTTTACACTCACAACACCAATCAACTTACTATTCCTCACACTCATTCTCTCTCCTATTTAATTTTTCATACTCACAAACACCTCTTTCCATTATTTGTCTTTCTTACTTTTTCTTAATTTGTCTGTCAAAAATTTTGATCCACACTCATCTGGGACGGAGAGAGTATTTCTTTCACCCCATTCGAAAAGAAACAATGAATTTTGCACGAAAATTAAAAAAAAATTGTATAGTGAAATAAGTATTGTAAGTATGAAAAAATGAGATAAGAGAAAAAATGTTAGGTATGAATAATAAGTAAATATTTATTGTGAGTATGACAAGTGAGTATTATGAATAAAAAATTATTAAAAAGATTCCATTTTAAGAATGTATCCTAAATGATGATTTTTTTTCCAAAATATTACTTCTTAAAAATTTATTTACAAAAATAACATTGTTAAAACTTTAAGTACCAAAGTAACACTTTTGAACCAAATCCGAAATTGGTAATTTCGGATTAATGCATTTCGGAATTATCAATTCCGAATTTCGTTTTTTTTTTTTCAAAACTTAATTTAACGAAATAATATTTCTGTAAATAGGGAGCGATCGCACCTATAGTATGGAGCGATCGCTCCCAATGTATTCCGGCGTTATCAATTTCGGATTTCCTTTTTTTTTTCAAAACTGATTAAATTAGCAAATTAATATTTTCTGGAAAAAATAGAGAGCGATCGCGCCATATATGGGGGCGATCGCTCCTAATGTAATCCGGTATTGGTAATTCCGGTCCTGTCGGAGTGAACTCAAACTGATGCATATCACCGTATTGATCCCCCATCTCTAGCTCATCCTCCAGCTGGTATCCGCCACGTCTACGAACCCGATTTTGCCTCCGTGGCTCCTCTTCAGCAGTATGATCAACCGTTGGAGGGGGAGCTTGGGCTTGCAGTCGTTCCTGCTCACTAATAGCTGTCAGTGTGTTACTGATACATTGTTGAGTGTAATTCCGCATGTCTTCCAAGGATGTGGCATTCTCGCTGTATATGTACATCCCTTGTAGACTTTGAATCTGTTCAAAACAATGAACTAAAATTAATTAGTATGGAAAAAATGGTAATTTTTTTTGTAAAATCATTGTATGTAATATATAACTTACCACACTCTCAAAACCAGTTGAACGTGGCCTGAACCCTAGTCCCTCCACATTAGATGAATTCTGGATGAACGATCGAGTAATACTCCTATACCATCTCAAATAGGGGTGATGGTAACTCATATCCACTTCACCAAACTCTCCATCAACGACATTAAACGCTCGTTCATTCCACTTTTCTATGTGCGGACCATGTTCTTGCATCCAGATAACGCCTGATCGACCTCGCCGACTAATCCGATGCAGGTCCAAACTAGTGTCGCAGTCATCAGGCACACCTTGAACCATCCCAAACTGTCGCAACGCGATCTGAAAAGTGTCATTCAACCCTCTCAAAACAGATGAGGGGCACCTTCGCCCTCCATATAGCTTGCCCCTAAAGGCAGAAATTCGAAACTGTCACACCGTTGTATGGCTGCCACACAACCTGATCCTTGTCTAAATATGACAATTGGTCTCGAAAGCCTCGCAGGTTATGGGCAGTCACAGAAGTATACGACAATGGACCCTTCCACCTACATATGAAACAATTGACATAAAAAATAATGAGTAAAAAAGCGATAAATTACAAAACAGATCATTTACAAAAATGAAGTAATTGAAATATACTTGTACCCACTGGTTGCAATCCATTAAGTGTTATTTTTGTATGTCTCCTAGGTTGTGTACACAACAACCTCTCCCATGCCCAAAGCTATAAAAAAAATTGTCATTACGTACAAAACAGATTAAGTCCACTAGCATAATGTAATCAAATATAATTGACATACCTGTACAATGGTCAAGAAGCCACCACACCCTTTCGAATTATGCTGAGATGCTACACACATCTCCCTATACAAGAAGGCCAACGCTCCACTACCCCAACTGTACTCACCAATATTATTTATTTCCCTAAGAAGTGAGAGGTACATCAACTTCACCAGGTTATCAGACGAGTCGGGCATAATGTATGACCCCTGAACATACCAAAAGTGTCGAGTTGGGCCAAGCGGGTAAGGCCCAATCACAGACAGTCTTGACTCCCACATTCTCAAGGAGCCTGGCCCAATCAGAGTAAGGCCCAAAGCCCATCTCAAACATCAGTCGACTAAGTCCATGGTCCGACCTAATAGGTCCCGACCCAACTTAGTCCGACCTCACTATCCAAGCTCTAATTCGGGTACGAACCATGCTCTACCCGCCGGTCAGGTCGACCATTCCACAAATGACGACCTCGACCTAACCACCAAGTGTCGACCTAACAGATGTGGACGCACATGGGTCAAATCTTTCCATAACAGCATCCCTATAAATCAGGGACGGTTACAGGAACGTTCTCAGGACCATAACCGCCACTATAATTTTGGAGCTCATGTAGCACCACCAAAAATACACCACTACTGCCTATAAATACTTCATCACTACCAAACGATGAAAGGTAACTGCCATTTTGTTATTTGAATTCATTATTCAATACATTTTGAGCTATATACACTGTTATCTTACTCTCACGCCCGAGCGTCTTTGCCGGGGACACATCCGGCTAGTCGTGGGTTCTGATTTCAGGTCAAGAAGCCAGGTGATTGGTCCTGTCACGTGGAGGATTACTGATAAGCACAATTCCCGCAAAGACGCTTGGTTCCATTGCCGGGAATCGTGCTTTAGCTTGACCTCGAAGATCTCATCAACCTACAACAATGGTGACTCCAGACGGGCATGTCGCAGACGCTTCTGAAGAGTTCGAAGAAGTGAACAATAACAACAATACGAACGCTGGAAATCTCAACACTAATGCTAAAAATGCAAACCTGCCTCCACCCCCACCAAATCGCCCTCATGGTAGAGCAACACGCTCTACCAGTGTTATTGATGGCAGGGGATTGCCAGATACGAGAAGGGGGAAAAGACACATGGAGGGACAAGGAGCTCCACCTCCTCCTAAGCGTCCAACTGCTCAGGGGAATGTTGGAAATAGGGCAGGTCCCTCATCCAACCCATTGAGCAGGAAGGAAATGTTATTGGAGCGAGCCCAAATTTTGGCCGAGCTATTGGCAATAGAGGAGGCTGAGAAGGCAGATATAAGATCAGAGAGGGTGGCTCTCTCAAACCTCAAACAGTGCGGGCCGTGAGTGTTAGGCCCAATGAGGGTGTGGGTCAAAATGCTGATCAAAGGATGGTAGTCCGACCTCAATCGCCTGTCCATGTTCCGAGTAACGACTTAAGGGCTAGCCTCACCAGGAATAGGGAGCAGGAAGCTCAATCGGATTTGAGGACGCATTTAGAGGCTAATAGAAGCCGACGTGGTTCCCCTGCACGGACACAAAGATCGGGATCCCATGTGGACAGGGAATGGGCGCAGTCGCCCATCGAGACGAGAGGCGCAGTCGCCAATCGGGGTAATAGGCGCAGTCGCCTACCGTGAGATGATAGGCGCAGGTCGCCACAAAGGAATGACGGCAAAGATCTCCCAGTTCGATCAGAGAGGGCTCATTCTCACAGAGACAGGAGGAGTAGGCAGGTAACTCCCCCCAGAAGCGAAGGTCAAAGGTCGAATGTTGTTCCCCCTGCAGGAGATGAAAGACCCGACGCTAGAGAGTGGTTGTTGATGAAAAAGAAGTTCGAACAATGGGAGGAGGAGAAGAAAAAGGAGATTGGAAAGGTCAAACGAATTGACTTTGCTCTTCGACCTCTATCCAAGGAAATCAGAGATAGTCGACCTCCTCCTAGTTTCAGGTTGCCTCTTCTGGAGAAGTATTCGGGGTCGACCAATGCAAAGAGTCACATAGCACATCTGGAAGCCACAATGTGTTTTGTCGCCAATGAGGACGACAATATGTGTAAAGCTCTCCTAAGCACACTCACTGGGGCAAATTTTAACTTGGTTCAATGGTTTGGCCGCCGGTAGCATCACCACTTGGACATGCTTCAGGACAAAGTTCCTAGATCGTTTCTCGACCGCCGGAGCTCGGAAAGTGGCCATCACGATCCGAACAACTTGAGTACGAGGCCAAAAATGAAAGCTCGATGAGCTACTTCACCAAGTTCAAGGAAATGGTTGATAAGATAGAGGAGGACCTCACTGATAGGGAAGTCATCAATTGCTTCCGAAACGGTATTTCCTCGGCAGACATGGATTATGAACTCACAGTTCGTACAGTAACAACTCGACAGGAGTTGTTTGAGAAGGTGTATTGTGGGGACCCCGACCCGGAACCTACACGTGTCCCGAGTTGGTGCGTCCCCAAACTAACCCAAAAACATTAAACTTTTAAAACTTTACTTTGACTTTCAAACATGAACATGAATAACATAACATTTCAAAAGAACTCCACTCTACTCCACATCGGAGGAGGAGATAACAAACTTTGAAAATAGTTAACTGTTTAGTTACAAAAGATTTAAGGTTATGACGTAGAGTTTAAGGTTTATAATTACAAACTCCAAGAATGGAATTACCAAAATACAATTTATACGTCACCCTAAACCTACCCTGACAATACCCCAAAAGATTACTCCAAACTCCTCTCCGTCCTTACTTGGGCGGTCCTCTGTCTCGGGATCTAAAACAAGAAGGGAGAGGGGTGAGAATAAATCTCGAGAAGCTATTATGGATGCGTGATATGCCAAAGAAATGCAACATATAACAAGTCACACATAACACATTGGGAAAGCTATAAACACATTCCATTACCTTGGTTTACCTTTTCCCGTACGAACAAGAGTCGTACAACATTGGGTATAATAATACTCCAATTACATTGGCCGCTTAAGCAATACTCACGTCTTATAAGACCCGTTTTTCGTGGAACCATATAAGACGAGAGCAACTCGTAAGGCTTTTGGCTCAATACAGATGCTATACCCCAACCTGTGGCCACAGAGGGGACGGTCACGAATATAACATAATCCGATCACATTAGGTCACACTTCCATAATTGATCGTATTCTATATACCCCAACGTCGGTACCGACTCACACATATCAAGCACATAATAGATACTTGAATAAAATCCACAAAAGGGATAAATAATAGCTACATGGTAATATATACTCATGCCAAAGCAATATCAAAGTGCAACAATTTATGAATGCACTAAACAATATCAACAACAAGATATATAACATCAAGTAAGGAAGTGAGGGATCATTAATCTACCCTACAATTTCCATATACAAGAATCCAAGGCCTAAGTGAAGGTTCAAGTTCAATTACCAAGTGGGAGTGTCCAATTATAAGTGGCCAACAACTTGCTAAACGATCCTAGTTCAAATCAAGAAATATTGGTTCGGGGCCTTGGGCGACCGCCCACCACTTGGGCGACCGCCCAAGTGGATTGCCAAAGAGAATGAAGTTTACGCCCAAATGGGCGACCGCACACTCACACACATGGGCGACCGCTCATAAGGGCGATGGGCGACCGCCCTCATCACTGGGCGACCGCCCAAGTGAAGTTCCCAAGCACACTAACTACTTTGCCCAGCGTAGGCGACCGCCTTTACATCACCCTGAGGCGACCGCCCGTACCTCCCGGCCCCGAATCGGTTTTCCAACAATGGTTACCTTAGTTTCCAATTCCTTCTTACTAAACTTAAGCTCAAGAACACCCATGACACTTAATCATTCCAAGTCCCATAAAGCAAGTAAATCCAACCCAAGAAATCCTAGATCATTCATTTCTACCCATTTCACCCATTTCAAACCCTTTTTACAAAAATCTTCCATGAACCCTAACTTCAAAAATTCCATTTTCAACACATTCAACTCCCAATAGGTTTCCCAAGCAAGAAATCACCAACATAAGAACAAGAACCACAAGAAATATTCATGAGCATTCATGAGAAGAGAAGTCATAACAACTTACTTGGATTTTAGAAGGAAATGTGAATCTTTCTAGTTAGATGAGTTCCCAAGATGCTCAATCTTCAAATGTGCTCCTAGACTTGGTTTTTGGTGAAGAATATCTTGACTTCAAAGCTTGGCAAAGAGGGCTTCAATGGAGGTTTCTTCTATGCTTTCTCTAGGATGATTTTGGATGAATGAAGGAGAAGGAGGGAGAAGGGAGTAAGAGAGGTGAGGGAGGGAAACACTTGGCAAGGGAGGAAGGGCTCTACAAAATGGCCCCCCATGGGAAAATTAGCAAGGCTTTCACCCATTTCATTTTTAAATTAAAATAAATCTTATCCCATTAATTATCCTACTCATTTAACCTCCCCACATTACTTATCATTTTATAAATTTTCCATTTTTTATTATTTCCACAAGTTTCTTTATTTAATGACCAATAAATTCTTATAAGATCCTAAATTTACTTTTCACCCAATTTATCTAAATTTAAGAATTTAAAGGACATAATTGAACACATAAAGCTAGCATGAATATTAAAAGCATATAATTAAATATTAAAAATGAGTGCCTAGGGTTGGGGTCGTCACACTCACTCCCCCTTAAAGAAAATTCGACCCGAATTTTAAAAAGGAAACTTACTTGAATTTTCAAACAACCACGGGTATTTCGCTCTCATCTCCGACTCTAGCTCCCACGTCGCTTCCTCAACTGTGTGGTTCTTCCAAAGGACTTTTACTATCGGAATACTCTTGGTTCTCAACTCTTTAACTTGGAATTCTAAGACTCTTAATGGCTCTTCAACATACGACATGTCCGCTTGGACATCATCGGGAGGAGAGCTCAAAACATGGGAGGGTCATGACAATACTTCCTAAGCATAGAAACGTGGAACACATCATGAAGCAAAGAGAGAGACGGAGGCAACGCTAACCGGTAAGCTAATTCCCTATCTTCTCTAGAATCTCAAACGGACCTACAAACCGCGGAGCCAACTTTCCTTTATTACCAAACCTTTTAATCCCCGTCCTCGGAGAGACCTTCAAGAACACAAAGTCACCAACCCGAAAAGATAAATCCCGTCTTCTATTGTCGGCGTAGCTTTTCTGTCTACTCTGAGCCGTCTTCAATCTATCCCGAATCACCTTGATCTTCTCCGTAGAATCTCGAACCAAATCCGGACCCCAAAGTCTCGCTTCACCAACCTCGTCCCAACACATCGGAGATCGACACTTCCTACCATACAACGCCTCATACGGAGCCATCTCGATACTTGGATCGATAACTATTGTTGTAAGCAAACTCCACTAAAGGTAAATGATCCTCCCAAGACAATTGGAAATCCATCACACAAGCTCGTAACATATCCTCAAGTATACGAATAGTTCTCTCGGGATGACCGTCGGTTTGAGGATGAAACGCCGTACTAAAACACAACTTAGAACCCCAAGGCTTCATGTAATGCTCTCCAAAATCTAGATGTAAACCTCGGATCTCTATCGGAAACAATACTAACCGGAACCCCGTGAAGTCTTACAATCTCCTTTAAGTACAACTGAGCTAACTTCTCTAACGAATACTTGGTTGATACCGAAGAAAATGAGCCGACTTCGTCAACCGATCCACAATAACCCATATAGCATCCATCTTCTTCGCGGTGAGAGGTAAACCCGAAACAAAATCCATCGAAATTCCTTCCCATTTCCATTCCGGAATATCCAATGGTTGAAGTAGTCCCGCCGGTCTTTGATGTTACGCCTTAATACGTTGACAAGTCAAACACTTAGATACATAATCCGCTATTTCCCTTTTCATTCCATTCCACCAATATCCACGCTTCAAATCTTGATACATTTTGGTACTCCCAGGATGAATCGCAAACTTGGATTTATGGCCATCCTCTAAAACACGCTTCTTGATTTCCGGCGATGACGGAACGCAAATTCTCCCTTGGAAGGTTAAAATCCCATCTCGATTCAAAGCAAAATCCCGGCTTTCCCATCTTGCACTTGATCACAAATTTTCTTCAATTCGGATCTTCTTGTTGAGCTTCCTTCAAATCACCATACAATGTCGGAACGGCTCGAACATTCGCAACTATCACTTCACTCTTCAACTCCCGAGAACTCAAGGTACATCACATACGCCTTTCGGCTAATCGCATCGGCCACCACATTGGCCTTCCCGGATGATAGGATATGACACAATCAAAATCCTTCAAAAACTCTAACCATCTTCTTTGCGGGTTGTTCAACTCCTTTTGGGTAAATAGGTACTTCAAACTCTTATGATCGGTGAAAATCTCGAATTTCGCTCCGTAAAGATAATGCTTCCACTTATGCAACGCAAATACAATCGCCGCCAATTCCATATCATGAGTAGGATAATTCATCCGCCGGTGATAACTTCCTAGAGGCATACGCAATAACCTTCCCATTACGCATCAACACACATTCCAAACCCGCCTTCGAGGCATCACTATAAATAACAAAATTCTCGCAACCACTCGGAAGGGTAAGAACCGGAGCCGTCGTCAACCTCTTCTTTAATTCATCAAAACTTGCTTCACACTTGGAATCCCACACAAACAATACATCTTTCCGAGTCAATCTAGTCAACGGAGTAGCAATCCGAGAAAACCCCTCAATGAACCTCCGATAGTACCCCGCCAAACCAAGAAAACTACGGACTTCGGTCACGGTCGAAGGTTGCTTCCAATTAACCACGGCTTCAATCTTTGCAGGATCCACGGAAATCCCCGAGCTAGACACAACATGCCCCAAGAAAGAAATCTGCTCAAGCCAAAACTCGCACTTACTGAACTTAGCATACAACTGCTTCTCACGAAGAACGGACAAGACAATCCTCAAATGATTCTCATGCTCTTCCCGGGACTTAGAATACACAAGAATATCATCAATAAAGACCACCACAAAACTATCGAGATAAGGCTTGAAGACACGGTTCATCATATCCATAAACACTTTGGAGCATTAGTCAACCCAAACGGCATCACCACAAACTCATAATGACCCATATCTAGTACGGAAAGCCGTCTTAGCCACATCATCCAGGCCTAATCTTCAATCGATGGTATCCGCTTCTCAAATCGAAGCTTTGAGTAGATAACGGAACCTTGGAGTTGGTCAAACAAATCATCTATATGCGGAAGAGGATACTTATTCTTAATAGTGGCTTGGTTCAACAAACGATAGTCAATGCACAATCGTAAGGTACCATCCTTCTTCCTAACAAACAAGGCCGGTGCTCCCCACGGGGACACACTAGGACGAATAAAACCTCGGTCTAACAATTCTTGCAATTGGACCTTCAACTCTTTTAACTCGGCCGGAGCCATTCTATAGGGTGCCTTAGAGATAGGAGCGGTGCCGGGTACTAAATCAATACAAAACTCTATCTCACGGTCCGGAGGCATAGAGTACTCACTAGAGAACACATCACTAAATTCATTCACAACTGGAACATGAGCTAACTCGGGAGACTTCTTATTGGAATCTACCACATAAGCTAAGTAACCCGTACACCCCTTAGATAGCATCTTTCTAGCTTTTAAGGCAGAAATAACATGTAACCCGAACATAGATTTATCGGCATCAAATATAAATGTAGGCACATCAGGCATAGCAAATGAGACTCGCTTCCTACGACAGTCTACCAAAGCATGGCAATGACTCAACCAATCCATACCAAGGATCACATCAAAATCACGGATTGGTAACTCGACCAAATCCACCGGCAATACATACCCACATATAGTCACATCACATCCACGATATATCAAAGAAGATTCAAGGCTCTGCTCCCATGGGAGTAGAGACCTCTAACACATAAGGCATAGATTCGGGCAAGATATGCAATGAGAATGCAAAATGAGACGCCACGAAATGAATGGGAAGACCCGGATCTATAAGAATGCGGGCCTTAACTCCCGAGCAGAGGAACTATACCTCTAATGACACGGCATTAGGATCGACCTCTCCTCGACCCAAAGCAAACACACGACCTTGGACTTTATCCTTAGGTTTCCCATCAACATCTCTCTTCACACCACTACCTTGACCCCGAATCCGGTACTCCGTCGCTTGCTTGTTCTCGTAACTTGGGACAATTCCTCCCGAAATGGCCCGGCGACCCACACTCCAAACACTTGCCTTGTTTGCTCCAACATTTGTCTTCGGAATGCCCTATCCTCTTGCAAAACCCACATGTTGTCCCAAACTGACCGGAAGTCGCACGATTTGCCGGAGCCGCCACATGACCTCCTCGATTCGCTCCCGGGTGAAAGTCCTCGAGCTGCACTCTATTCTGTCCCGATCCTTGACCACCGAAATCTGTTCCTGTTTCCTCCTTCATTCTTACCACGATGCTCCTCTATGTCGTTCTCAATCCGGTACGCCATATTCACTTCTTTGCTTGGAAATTGGCGAAGTTATGCGTCAACAACCGCTTCCGAAACTCAACTCTTAAACCTTTCACAAACCGGTAAACTCGCCTCTCCTCATCCGGCACCAAATGGGGACAATATCGGGCCAACTACGCGAACTTCGCCGAATACTGCGCTATCGTCATGGTCCCTTGCTCTAGCTTCGGAACTCGCCTTCTTTCTTGTCTCTAGTAACCATCGGCACAAAGTGATCTCGGAACTTGAGCGTGAAGTTCTCCCACGTCCGCGGTGTCAAATCTCGGTCCCAACCATCCTTTACCACTTGCCACCAATGCTCCGCCGGTCCTTCCAATTTGAAAACGGCGCATCTCACTTTCTCCGCATCCGTACTCTCCATAGCCGCGAAAATCTTGTTCATAGCCTCGAAGCCACCTCTCGCCCTTCACCGGATCCGGATCTCCGTTGAAGCTAGGAGGAGACATCTTCACGAACTTCTCCAACCCATGTTGCCCTTGTCTCGCCTAGATTCTCGATTCAAATTCCGATTCGAGTTGCCATATGCCGAAGGAACCTCTCGGAACATGTCCATCATCTCGGCGTTCGGATTACCAACACCACCCAAACCCAGATTCGGATCACCTTCATTTCCCGCCATTACAACAAACTCCTGCATTAAACACTCGACGTCGGCTACTACACACTCTCACTCGCCTAGACTCTACCCAAGAATTCTAACCGAGCTACGATACCAACCGCTGGGACCCCGACCCGAACCTACACGTGTCCCGAGTTGGTGCGTCCCCAAACTAACCCAAAAACATTAAACTTTTAAAACTTTACTTTGACTTTCAAACATGAACATTGAATAACATAACATTTCAAAAGAACTCCACTCTACTCCACATCGGAGGAGGAGATAACAAACTTTGAAAATAGTTAACTGTTTAGTTACAAAAGATTTAAGGTTATGACGTAGAGTTTAAGGTTTATAATTACAAACTCCAAGAATGGAATTACCAAAATACAATTTATACGTCACCCTAAACCTACCCTGACAATACCCCAAAAGATTACTCCAAACTCCTCTCCGTCCTTACTTGGGCGGTCCTCCCGTCTCGGGATCTAAAACAAGAAAGGGAGAGGGGTGAGAATAAATCTCAGCAAGCTATTATGGATGCAACAATATGCCAAAGAAATGCAACATATAACAAGTCACACATAACACATTGGGAAAGCTATAAACACATTCCATTACCTTGGTTTACCTTTTCCCGTCTGAACAGTAGTCGTACAACATTGGGTATAATAATACTCCAATTACGGTGAGCCGTTTAAGCAATACTCACGTCTTATAAGACCCGTTTTTCGTGGAACCATATAAGACAAGAGCAACTCGTAAGGCTTTTGGCTCAATACAAGATGCTATACCCCAACCTCGTGGCCACAGGGAGGGGACGGTCACAGATATAACATAATCCGATCACATTAGGTCACACTTCCATAATTGATCGTATTCTGTTATACCCCCAACGTCAGCTGACTCACACATATCAAGCACATAATAGATACTTGAATAAAATCCACAAAAGGGATAAATAATAGCTACATGGTAATATATACTCATGCCCAAGCAATATCAAAGTGCAACAATTTATGAATGCACTAAACAATATCAACAACAAGATATATAACATCAAGTAAGGAAGTGAGGGATCATTAACCTACCCTACAATTTCCATATACAAGAATACAAGGCCTAAGTGAAGGTTCAAGTTCAATTACCAAGTGGGAGTGTCCAATTATAAGTGGCCAACAACTTGCTAAACGATCCTAGTTCAAATCAAGAAATATTGGTTCAGGGCCTTGGGCGACCGACCACACCACTTGGGCGACCGCCCAAGTGGATTGCCAAAGAGAATGAAGTTTCGCCCAAATGGGCGACCGCACACTCACACATGGGCGACCGCTCGCCAAGGGCGATGGGCGGCCGCCCTCATCACAGGCGGACCGCCCAAGTGAAGTTCCCAAGCACACTAACTTACCGCCAACATGGGCGACCGCCTACATCACCCGGGCGACCGCCCACGCCTCCCGCCTGCATCGCTTTTCCAACAATGGTTACCTTAGTTTCCAATTCCTTCTTACTAAACTTAAGCTCAAGAACACCCATGACACTTAATCATTCCAAGTCCCATAAAGCAAGTAAATCCAACCCAAGAAATCCTAGATCATTCATTTCTACCCATTTCACCCATTTCAAACCCTTTTTACAAAAATCTTCCATGAACCCTAACTTCAAAAATTCCATTTTCAACACATTCAACTCCCAATAGGTTTCCCAAGCAAGAAATCACCAACATAAGAACAAGAACCACAAGAAATATTCATGAGCATTCATGAGAAGAGAAGTCATAACAACTTACTTGGATTTTAGAAGGAAATGTGAATCTTTCTAGTTAGATGAGTTCCCCAAGATGCTCAATCTTCAAATGTGCTCCTAGACTTGGTTTTTGGTGAAGAATATCTTGACTTCAAAGCTTGGCAAAGAGGGCTTCAATGGAGGTTTCTTCTATGCTTTCTCTAGGATGATTTTGGATGAATGAAGGAGAAGGAGGGAGAAGGGAGTAAGAGAGGTGAGGGAGGGAAACACTTGGCAAGGGAGGAAGGGCTCTACAAAATGGCCCCCCATGGGAAAATTAGCAAGGCTTTCACCCATTTCATTTTTAAATTAAAATAAATCTTATCCCATTAATTATCCTACTCATTTAACCTCCCCACATTACTTATCATTTTATAAATTTTCCATTTTTTATTATTTCCACAAGTTTCTTTATTTAATGACCAATAAATTCTTATAAGATCCTAAATTTACTTTTCACCCAATTTATCTAAATTTAAGAATTTAAAGGACATAATTGAACACATAAAGCTAGCATGAATATTAAAAGCATATAATTAAATATTAAAAATGAGTGCCTAGGGTTGGGGTCGTCACATGTATAATGTCGCTCTTGCTGAGGAAAGGAAAGAGAAGAAGAATGGTAAGAGTCCCAAGACTGAGGGCACTGATGATAAGAAGGACCCCAACAAGAATGGAGGAAATAATAAGAATGGAAAAAACAGGACTAGGGCCACAGAGAAGGTACCTGAGGCTTTCACTCCCCTTACGGTGAGTCGAACAGAAATCATGAATGCCGTCGAGTTAGCTCCACCTCGCCCCAGAACCCAGGCAACAAGTTCAGAAGGGACAACAGCAAGTACTGTGATTACCACAAAGACACAGGACATCTCACGGAGGATTGCTTGGGTTTGAAGCGTATCATCCAAAGAATGGTCGAGCAGGGGAGACTCGACACATATGTGAAAAGACCTCAAGCTGGTGGAGGCGAGCAGCCAGCAGGTGGACAACAAGGACCGAGGCAACCCGGATCGAACTTGGGGGTCATTACGCAGCAAGCAAGTAACACTGCTATCAAGCACAAGATCTTTCAACTCAGTAAAGCCCCACACGTGCCTCCAAGGAGAAATGTCAGAGATGAAACGATCAGCTTCTACCCCCATGAGTTGGCAACTAATATGGCGGCTAGGGAGCAAGTTCTCGTCATCCCAGGTCTCATAGACGGATGTACGACGAGCAGACTCTTAGTCGACACGGGGGCCTGCAAAGATATTTTGTTCTACAAGACTTTCAAGGAGATGGGTCTTAATGACGAGCAGTTGGAAAGATATGATGGCAGGTTGGAGGGCTTCACCAACCATCGAGTTGATGCTAAAGGCCAGATAGAGCTCGACGTCGACCTAGGCCAGTACCCTCAAAGGATCGTGTCGAAGGTACAATTTATTGTGATTAATGTAAACAGTGACTATGCCGCCATACTTGGTATTCCTGGACAGGTCGCTCTTGGAATGGTGGCATCAATCCCTCATCAGCGAGTCAAGTTCCCCACACCTGCCGGAGTAGGCTGCGTACAAGGCACAGCTCGAGCCTACCTGGACCATGTTTTTCGGGAAAGAAAGAAGAGGGAGTTAGAAATTGAAACTGCAGATGGTTACTTGAAGCTGTCCCAGTCGGTCACCAAAACTACTCGACTGTCAACAATCACCAATGTGGAGGAGTCGACCTATCGCTCAAATGACGAGGTCATGATTGAGTCGACACGTCACTCTGAAACCACAGAGGTCGATCCAGATGTAGTTATGGTCGATCAAGTCCTCATAGGCAACCTATGCCTTCAGATCGACAATAACTCGGGGGCCACTACCACCAGCGAGGTTGCAGACAAGTTGGATGACATGATAGCTGAGGAAGCTCCACATTTGGGGGCCGAGGAGAGACAAAGGGTCAGGGAGATAATCATTGAGACTCTACAATTCAGGGATGGACCAGAGCTAGAGGCTGTGGACGAGCTAGAGTCAATAATCACCAACCCTTCTTACCCCGACCAAAAAATTCAAGTTGGAAAGCAGCTATCTGTTGAGGAGCGAGCAAAAATCATTGAGCTACTCAAGGAAAGTAAAGACGTCTTCGCATGGAGAGTAGAAGACATGAGGGGAATCAAGGAAGAGGTCGCCGTTCACCGACTTGAAGTCAATCCGACCATAAAGCCTAGACCCCAAAAGTTGAGAAGTTTTGCTCGCGACAAGGAAGAGGCTATAAAAACTGAGGTACAAAAACTTTTGAGTGCAGGGATAATCAAGGAGGCCACTCATACAACGTGGTTGGCCAACGTGGTCATGGTGAAGAAATCAAATGGCAAATGGCGGATGTGTGTCGACTTCACCACTCTCAACCTTGCTTGCCCTAAGGACCGCTATCCTCTTCCTAGAATCGACAAGCTAGTCGATTCCATTGCTGGTCACTCAACCCTCAGCTTCCTCGACGCTTACTCAGGGTACCACCAGATTAAGATGCATGAGGATGACATAGTCAAGATGACATTTCAAGCGGCTGGAGGCATCTACTGCTACAACATGATACCATTTGGTTTGAAGAATGCAGGTGCAACCTATCAGAGAATGGTGAACAAAGTCTTTGCTTCTCAAATTGGACGAAATATGGAGGCTTACGTTGACGATATGGTCATCAAAACTAAGGTCGGACGTCACGTAGTCGACTTAAAAGAAACATTCTCCAATTTGCGAGCAAACGACATGAAGCTCAATCCCAGCAAGTGTGTCTTTGGGGTTGCAGCTGGCAAGTTCCTAGGATTTATGGTATCTCAACGAGGCATAGAGGCTAATCCGGAGAAGATAAAGGCCTTAGTCGACATGAAGGCTCCCACCAGTATCAAAGAAATGCAACGACTTAACGGGAGAGTAGCAGCTCTTGGTCGCTTCATATCTAAGTCAGCAGAGAGGTCTCTCCCCTTCTTCAAGGCGTTGAGGGGGACGAAAATTTTTGAATGGACGACCGAATGTCATTCGTCGTTCCAACAGCTGAAGGATTACCTCGCTACTCCACCTCTCCTGAGTAGCCCGACCACTGGTGAAACCTTATTTGTGTATCTGTCCGTAGGAGACAAGTCGGTTGCGGCGATCTTGATCGAGAGAAGAGGAAGGGCTTCAAAAGCCAGTATACTACATCAGTAAAGCCTTATCAGATGTGGAGAGCATGTACTACAATGCAGAAAAGGTCGCCTATGCTCTAGTCGTAGCTTCAAGTAAGCTACGAGCTTATTTCTTGGCTCACCCTATTGTGGTACTGACCAATGCGCCCTTGAGAAAGATATTGCACAAGCCGGAGAGTTCGTGTCGATTGCTCAATTGGTCAATTGCCCTTCTTGAATTTGACATTGAATATCGACCTCGAAAGGCACCGAAGGCTCAAGCTCTAGCGTACTTCTTGGTCGAGCTTACGTTCACCAAGGAAGATGATGAGCGGCGAGTCCCAAAGGAGAAGGCCAAAGGAAAAGAACACGAGTTCCAAATTTCACCATTACTCTGCAGACGATTCTTTGGAAGGTTTACTCGGATGGATCGGCAACCAAAAGTGTTAGTGGAGCTGGGATTGTCTTGATCGAGCAGTGCAGGAACCGTGTACGAAGAATCACTAAGGTTCAAGTTTGATGCTTCCAACAACCAGGCTGAATATGAGGCCTTGATAGCAGCTATAGAATACGCCAAGTGTTTTGGAGCAACTAAAATCATGGCTTATTGTGATTCCCAACTGATAGTCAACCAGGTCAGAGGCGAGTACGAGGTGCTTAGTTCCACGTTGATTAAATACTGCGACCTGGTGAAGGAGCTAATAAAAGATTTGGAATTTTGGGAGATTCAGAGGATTGGAAGGGAAGACAATGAGCTAGCTGACCTCCTCTCGAAATTAGCCACTTCAGATGAACCGCATGGTGAGCCCATCTCTTTCCTCGAAAATCCATCTTATGAGAGGGTAAAAATTCAATGTGTAGATGATCCCTCGAGAAATTGGATTTATGAGAAGTGTTGGATCGAAGAAATGAAGGCGTACATAGAAAGTGGCGAGCTGCCTGATGACGAGAAGAAAGCTCGGGCAATCAAAAAGAAAGCTCTGAGATACGTCATTCAAGGAGGCAATCTGTTTAGAAGATCCTACACTCGACCATTGCTAAAGTGCATCCACCCTCAAGAGGTCGCCCTATTGATACATGAAGTACACAGTGGAATTTGTGGCGGACACCCGGGGGCCAGGACTCTTTGCGAGACAAGTTAATCACTTTGGGGTATTGCGGCCGCACATGAGAGGCGATACTCACAACTTTGTTCAACAATGTGATCAATGCCAAAGGTTTGCCAACTTACCTCATATGCCTACCACCGAGCGGACACCGCATTGCAACTTGGCCATTTGATATGTGGGGTGTAGACTTGATTGGACCCTTCCCTCCCGCCCGGGGAAATTGCAAGTATGTGATCGTCGCTATCGATTATTTCACAAAGTGGGTTGAAGCCAAGCCATTAGCTCGTATCACGGAGGAGAATGCCATCAACTTCATTCATGACTTCATTTGGTGTCGGTTTGGTTTTCCTCGAGCTATAGTGTCCGACAATGGTTTACAGTTCTCCCAAACCTTTGAAGCAGAGATGAATCGAGTAGGAATCAAACATTGGAAATCTTCTGTCGCCTATCCCCAAGGCAACGGGCAAGCTGAAGCAGCGAATAAACTTGTACTATCTTCTCTCAAGACAGGACTCGTAGGTCGACGCAATAATTGGTTGGACGAACTCCCCCTTGCTCTTTGGGCAGTTCGTACAACCACTCGGGGGCATACGGGAAACCCCTTTGCTCTCACATATGGATCGAAGCCATGGCACTGCAGAGCTCAGATTTCCCTCTTGCTAGAGTGACTTTCTTCAATCAAGAACGAGAATGATATCAACGAGATTGATCGACTGGATCGATCGATGAGAAGCGAGATACAGCCTACCTTTGAATGGTCAATTACAAGCAGCGAACTAAAAGTTACCACGACAAGAGGGTCAAGGCAAGGTCGTTCCAAGTGGGTGACTATGTACTAAGAAAGATCGAGGCAACAGGAAGGAGAACCCAACAGAATAAGCTATCTCCTAACTGGGAAGGTCCCTATGTGGTTACTCGAGTCGTCAAGGAAGGAACTTACATGATAGCTCATCCTGAGGGAGAGGAGTTGAAGCACCCTTGGCACGCCACTCACCTCATCAAGTATTACTTTTAGTTTTCAACTTCCAAGTTTAAACCTGTTCTAGTTCTAATTTCAAGTTGATGTAAGCATGTTCCCCACTTCAATAAAAGCGCAGTTTGTTCGATCAAGCATAGTGTTACACCAATCCCAACAAGCTTGACTTTTAGTCAGCTTTGTTCTAATTAGCTCGATTCTTAATCAGCTTTGTTTATTTAACAAGTCCGACTCTTAGTCGACTTCGTTCTAACAAACTCGACTCTTAGTCAGTCTGTTCTAATTGGCTCGATTCTTAATCAGCTTTGTTTATTTAACAAGTCCGATTCTTAGTCGACTTCGTTCTAACAAACTCGACTCTTAGTCAGTCTGTTCTAATTAGCTCGATTCTTAATCAACTTTGTTTATTTAACAAGTCTGACTCTTAGTCGACTTCGTTCTAACAAACTCGACTCTTAGTCAGTCTGTTCTAGTTTAGCTCGATTCTCAATCAGCTTCACTCCCTAAAACAAGTCCGACCTAGGGTCTACTTTGTTCAAATGAGCTCGACCCCTGGTCAGCTTCGATGAGATTAACAGGATCGACTCTTAGTCAACCTTGTTACCAAAAGCCACAAGTCTGAGGTCGACTGAACCTTTACAGGACAAGTCGACCTTATTCTCAGGATGGCTCATTGCCCTACTATATCTAACTCGACACTCACTTCAAAAGCATACAACATGCAGGAAAGAGAAGTCAGTTACGATTAAATATAAGTAAGTCTCCCAAATTGGGCCAAGACTTAGGCAAATAAAGTTATAAAGTATTATGCCTCCCAAATAGCAGGGCCAAGGCATTCAAACAAAACAAAAGAGCAAAAAATTGTTTGGGGCTTGTCCATTACAATATCATTCACACAAAATCAAGGGGTCGGCTCGACATTTGCTTGCTCGCCATCAGCAGCTCGACCTTCTCCGTCAATTCCTTGTTCCTGGGGATCCATAGGTTTGCCCGACTCAGAATATACTCGCTGCTCAGCATCCTCCATCTCCTCTATATCCTCAGCATCCTCCATCTCCTGGAACACCACATCGAAGTTCCTGGGAGCGAGGCGAGAGCGACCCAAGGTTCACACCCATCCTCCTGATCTTCTTGGGCAATGAAAGCAAGGTCGTTTTCGGTATAAGGAACGATTGAGTGGCCGACTCGAGCTGCCATATCATATTGAGGCTCGCGGGCCCATCGAACTAATTGCTCCAAAGAGATATCAGAAGAGGGATCAACCAAAGCTCGGCGTGCCATATGGCGTTTGCCTAAATCCAAAAAATCCCTGGCCTTAGCAACAACAGAGTTGTAATAGTCATCTCCATCCTTAAATTTTGCAACGGCATCTTGGCTGGCCTTCTTGGTAGCGGTGCAGGAGGTCTCCTTGCCATTTTCACCCGAGCCCGCGGTGATCCTCATTTAGCTCGATTAAGAAATTGTCTTTATCCTTCAAAAGCTGGGAAATCGTCGCCAGCTCTGTCTTGGTCTTCTCGAGCTCCTTTTTCTCAGCATCTCTCTCCGACTCCACCTCCTTGAGTTTGGACTCCGCAACTTCAAGATCCGACAAAGCCTTCTTCTTCACCAGCTCCTGAGCATCAAACGAACTGTCGAGATCATTATATTGTTCTTTAAGATCAGCCAACTCCTGAGCTTTCTTGGAGTAATCATGTAAGGCTTGCCTCTCCCTCTCAATAGAGGCTCTCCAAGAGCTTTTAACTTGCTCGACCATGGTGAGGTTCTACATTTAAAGGAAATCAGATAACTGTTAGCTCGAAAGTCAAAATTGTTTGATTAAAGGAATAAGCGACTAGACAGAAAGGGAAAGTCAAAAAATTACCTCGCACTGAATCATCCCAGAACGAGCAGAAAACTCTTCAGGTGTTATTCCTTTATCAGCAAAGTGAGCCAATAGATCCACATCAATGGCCCTTCTCACAACCACCTGGCCCAAGCTCATATCTGGGTGACGGCGGCTCAAGCTGTTAACCCCAGCTAGTGGAGGAACCTCACTCAATCTCTGCATCAGATCTTCAATAGACTCTTGGTTGGGACGAGAAGAGGCTGGAGGAGGTAGAGGTAGTTGGCTCGAAGAGACTGACTTCCCTTTCTCAGTTCGCGATCTTTTCCTCTTATTCAAAGGCTGCTCGTCAGAGTCAACTTCCATCACATCATCTTCAATATTGACGACGTTCAGAGGACTAGCACCATTTGTCCCAGCACCCGAGGTGTCCGCGTTGGCATCAGAAATGGGATCGGAGCTCAAGCTAGGTCTAACTGACCTGTTGGACTCGTTACCTCCCTCATTGACATTTGCAGATGGGGTCCTACTCAACAGGGGATCTTCCAGCTCAACCTCCTCCATGGGGATCATCCCAGCAACGTTTTTGGGCAACAAATTGTTCCTCACGGCGGCTTCTCTCTCCCGGCTTGCTTTAGCATTGGCCGCCCCATGGGCTTTCTTAGCTTTCTTCTTATCGGACACTCCCACTATTCGAACCATGGCAGCTTCTTGTTCGGGAGTCAAAACTGCACGACATCAAAGTAATCAAGTGTTAGCCCGACAATTCAATACATTTCTATGTACGAGCTAAATAGTTCTACATACGAGCAAACAATTGGCGAGCTAATCGATACAATTCGAAGCAGTTCTATGTACGAATTAATTAATTCTACATACGAGCAAGCAATTTGATGAGTACAGAATTGCGATTCGAAATAGTTATATGTACGAGCTAACTAGTTCCACATACGGGTAGACAATAGACGAGCTAAGAGTTGTATATGCGGCTCAAAATATTTCTATGTGCCAATAAAGAGCTACTTATGCAAGTTAACAGTGGACGAGCTAATGAATGAAAACGAGTAAACCCTTACCACCAATGTGTTCTCCATTATCCTTGCAATAGTTAGCTGTCTTCTGGCAAAATTGGCAATTCTCCTCTAATCTACCCAAAGAGTGAGTAACCCAATCAGGGTACATCTGGCCTCTCAACACAGGAACAAGGGGCTCCACTACTCCATCTCCAGGCATCATCCCAGCTTGGATATAGTTGTATTTGGTTGTCCCTAACGACTCCCAACTGATGGGTCCATCCTTGACCAACGCACACAGCTTTTTGTACAAAGTTTGGCACCAAGGAGGCTCCCAGTAATTGTCCTCACTGATAACATCAGATTCATCATTGGGCAAGGGAAATTCCCACCCCAGCCTGCTCTCAACCAAAACTACATGCGAGTTCCAGCAATTGTGCTTATTGGGAAGGTTGGCAAACAACTTTGGAGAGTTGGGCTTGGAGGGAGTACTAATTCCCCAATCATGCTTATCGAGCTTGGCACCAAAAAATTCTTTAAAAACCTTCATACAAGGCTCATGGCCCAAAAACCTACACACCATTGCAAAACATACCAGTACTCTACAGGTGTTGGCCCCAAGCTGAAGAGGGAGGGCATCCATACACTCAAGAAACTCATTGATAAAGGGATCCAAGGGCAACCTCAACCCAGCCTCGAACTGCCCATAAAAGAAAGCAACCTTAGTAGCATCCTAGTGAAGGTAGCACGGTATTTGGCCATAAACTCTTTCTGACTAAGGATGGTCACCCTAAAGTCTGTCCAATCTACCCCACAGAAGTTGTAGATCACGTCATAACGGGATTCCATATTTTTCCTCCCACGGGTAGGTCTTTGAGGCACATAGCCCCTCTCATTCTTGCCTGGCACCACATCGGACCCAAACGCGTTCACAATTCTGGGACCTGAAGAAGTTGAGGCAGCGTTTCCTTCCTGAGTCGCCATATCTGTACAAGAAGAAGGAGAAACAGGGGAGTCAGGCCTATGAACAATTTCAGTCGACCTACTTAAGGGCGACCTAGACTCCCCTGGAAAGCCTATTCTATTCCTAAGGAAAGAGGGTTTGTGGACATCCCTAACATAAAACAAGGTGATATGGTCGAGCAGTTCATGGAATAGATGGAAAGGGACGACATTTGAATCATCGACTACTAGGTTTTCAACATCCCCTACAATGGGTAAACCTATCTCACTAAAATTCAATTCCCACCTGGTCAAGACGGAAGCACATTCATTCAAAGACATCTCTCTCCACTCACCGTTTGCGTTCTTATACACCCTACGGTTAACAGTGCAGTAGCCATACCATGCCCCTGGTTCGCTACTAAAGGTCCTAGCCATGGCGGAAGTAAAGACAGAACAGAAATTAAAGCCCTAAAGCAAGAATAGGAGAGAAATACCTTCGTAAATGTCGGAATAGGAAGCTGTTGCAAAGGACGGAGGCCCAATTTAACTCAACTGCTTTTTCGCTATTTTCGCTGGAGATTCTCAGAGTTTGAAGACGATAAGAATTCGAATCTGAAGGGAATTCTGAGTATTTATATTTTCCTAAATTTGGAAAGGAAAAAGAAATTCAAAATTGGTTTTCCAAAATTAAAATCCGAAGCAGTTTTCGAGAAAGACTACCAAGCGTCAGAATAGTAATCATTGCTGAAAAGCGGCGCTCCTTCATCCCTGACCGTTCATCGCCGACGTCCAGGATCATGCCACGTCATTTTAGTCGACTAAAGTATCAATACGAGTAGCGACCTGCGAGTAAAGCAATTCTCATCAAAGATTTTCTTAACTTCCAAGCCGACAAAGTCAACTCGAAAGTTGGGGGCCACTGAACATACCAAAAGTGTCGAGTTGGGCCAAGCGGGTAAAGCCCAATCACAGACAGTCTTGACTCCCACATTCTCAAGGAGCCTGGCCCAATCAGAGTAAGGCCCAAAGCCCATCTCAAGCATCAGTCGACTAAGTCCATGGTCCGACCTAATAGGTCCCGACCCAACTTAGTCCGACCTCACTATCCAAGCTCTAATTCGGGTACGAACCATGCTCTACCCGCCAGTCAGGTCGACCATTCCACAAATGACGACCTCGACCTAACCACCAAGTGTCGACCTAACAGATGTGGACGCACATGGGTCAAATCTTTCCATAACAGCATCCCTATAAATCAGGGACGGTTACAGGAACGTTCTCAGGACCATAACCGCCACTATAATTTCGGAGCTCATGTAGCACCACCAAAAATACACCACTACTGCCTATAAATACTTCATCACTACCAAACGGTGAAAGGTAACTGCCATTTTGTTATCTGAATTCATTATTCAATACATTTTGAGCTATATACACTGTTATCTTACTCTCACGCCCGAGCGTCTTCGCCGGAGACACATCCGGCTAGTCGTGGGTTCTGATTTCAGGTCAAGAAGCCAGGTGATTGGTCCTGCCACGTGGAGGATTACTGATAAGCACAATTCCTGCAGCATCAAATAATAGGAAAATGTAGGCTCGAGTATATGTCTCAATCATATACTCGGATGCATTATTGGGAAGCTGATCAAAAAGAGGGAAGTGATCTAGAACTCATCTCATAGACACCATTCCACCTTTTTTGATGTCTACGGGTGAGGGTGTAACTCCAAATAACTCCTAAACAATCTCAACCCATGCCCCCGTACTCCTACTAGTTTCTGAACTAGTAACCGCCATTTCGTCTACAGGAAGACCACACAACATACCAATATCCTCTAAGGTGATGGTCATCTCCCCTACAGGTAAGTGAAAAGTGTGGGTCTCTGGACGCCATCTCTCAATCAAAGCCTCAATCAAATGTCAATCATATTGTAAATGACCTAATAAATACACTTCATAAAATCCGATAATCATAAGCTTAGTTTCTATCCTCCAATCAACTCTAGCTGGAAGTTCTGTACCACGCCTAGGTCTTAAATTGGTTAACTGGTGTCCACCCCAAATATAATTAGATCTATGTGTATCCTGAGAAGTCAATACATGTGGATCGATTGCCCCAGGATCAATAAATGATTTTTGTTCATGTTGGTTCATCTGAAACACAAAAATTAAATAGTAATTAAATTAAAATGGGACTTAAGGTTTTGCTACATTTAAGCTCAAATTTTAAATTTAACACTTAAAAATTAATAATTAAATAGAAAAATTGCAACAAGTTTGTCAAAATAATTTTAACAAGCACTTTATTTTAAACCTAACTTAAAAAAAATTCTAACTAGGCAAAAATTAAATTACAATTGTTTAATTCATTGACAATCAACAATTAAGTACATAAATTATAATAGTTTTAACAATAAATTATATAAAAATACACAAATAAACTCTTAGAAAAATTTATATAGCTAAAATTAACAACTCAAAACAAATAAAAAGAAGAAATAAAACTAACATTTCAAACTCTTTCTCTCACAACTCTTTCACCTTCTCCTTCTCCGAAGTTCTTCTCCTTCTTTCTTTCTTTCTTTCTCTCACTCTGCACTGAACTCCCTCTTCTTCCTTCTTTGAATCTTTGATCTGAAAAAAGAGGAGCAAGTTTTCAAAATTTGAATCCGAAAATGGTATTACCGGATTTCAATTTAAAGCAATCCGAAATTTGCATTTCCGAATTTGAAAATACGCCTTTAGGAGCGATCGCCCTATATTATGGCGCGATCGCTCTCTTCTTTTTTCAGAAAATATTAATTTGCTTTTTTAGTTTTGTAGAGCACCACTTCCTCCTCGTTATAACCAAGCTAAAAAGTCGAGGGCCACTGAACGGTATAAACCGAGGTACGAACGTGGATCGTGGCCGGGCAAGACCCAATGAATTGGGCCCAAAATATAATCTACACAAGTCTCAATTACGACAAAGGGAGTGAGCATTCCCTACCTTTGCTCGTCATGCTTTCTCGTCATTCCCACTATGTCGAGCTAGACATAGTAAATCGAATAATTAATAAGGCACAGTAATTATACATGCCGACGAGGCACAACTCTCATATGACGAGCAAGGCACCCAGCAAGGCCGACCTAGGCCTCTTTTGAAGACGAGCAGCCCCTCCCCGATTATCAACAAAGCAAGGAAATGAGCCTCCATATCCCAATTTACTCTCTTCCTCGGCATCAAGTAAGGCCGACCTAGCATCACTTGCCGAGTAACTATCATCCAAGGCGAACGTGCAGGATATATTATCTAATACTACTCAAATAAGGACTGTGAACAGTTATAATCCCACTAAGATTATAACCACCTCCCACACGCTTTCTTATTCAACAAGGACTCTATAATGCTATGCCTATATAAACAAGCAATAATTCACATTGTTTTGATAACACATCTTTTGACTCTAAACTCTTTACAATTGATTTCTCTCTCTAAACACAAATACTTACTATCACGCCGGAGGGCATTCGCCGGTGAAGCCCCGACTTATTTTACGTGTTTGTTCTTCTTTTTCAGGCTATTCAACCATACATGATACAACCTGCCACTGATTTTGGGATGATTCAAACGTTTTTGGCATTATCAAGTACTCCCTCCGTCCCAGACCATGGGTATATGGGGTGAATTTCACGCTTCTTAAGAATTTTTTTTAAAAATGAATAAAAGTTAAATGTGAGATAGGGAATAGTAGTTAAATGTGTGGTAGGGAATAGGAGAGAGAATGTAAAAGTTAAATATGTGGTAGGAAATATGAGAGAGAATGTAAAAGTTGAAAATATTTAATAGGAGAGAGAATGAGTGGGAGGAATAGTAGTTAAATGTGTGGTAGAGAATAGGAGAGAGAATGTATAAGGGTATAATGAATGGTTTTTTTGTAAATATATGGAGTTGATAAGGGTATAAATATATTCAAAAACTTGCCATTTATGGAAATGAACTCTTGGTCTGGGACGGATCAAAAGGGAAAGATGAACCCTTGATCTGGGACGGAGGGAGTATATTTTATTTTATCTTATGGGTTATAAAATGTTGCTTTGAAACAATTCATTAATTGTTGATATGGATTTGGTCATATAATTAAGCTATAACAGTTGTAATGTGTGTAAATTATGAGATTAATTTATTGTTATTATTAAAATGTTTAATTTTTTTGATTGAAAAAAAATTGTGTTATAAGTCAAATATAAGAGACAAATTAATTTTATAAGTCACTTATAAGAGATAAAATAGTCTAATAAGTCAGATATAAGAGTGCGAGAGATGTGTAAAATTTTAGATATAACGTCCTGCATTATTGGATTTGAATATCTGATGGATTTTAGAGAAAGTGGCCTAAAATATTTTGCTCTTAAATTCCCAATTGATTTGGTACGGAGGGATACCCAAAATTAAAAAAAAAAAATCTACATCACAAGTCCAGTACCACCAGTGGGCTACAAGACTGGATTTCTAATAAAGCATTGAGGCCCAACTCTCAAACTCCATCAGACGCCGTCGGCGTCTTCACAAAAATTAGGTCAAAAGATATTAGGGTTTGATTTATCTATATAAGCTGCCCTTCTCCCCCGTCATATTCAATCCACTCCTCCTGGTATCTTTTCAATCTTCATCTTCGTTATTTATATTTCATTTAGATTAGATGTTTCCCCATAGTAGATCTGTATAAGCTTTTGTTGCAGAAGATTCCGATGAAGAAACCATCCCAAAAGATAGGAAGTGCCGTATGACACTTTAAACAGCAGCGGAGTGCGGCGGCCGTTTCATCTTCCCATCCACCAATCGTCCACATCCTTCGATTTTTGTAATCGCTAGGGTATGTTCGTTGGTCGGGATCGAACCGATTTAGCCGCCTCTTCTGTGGTGTGTGATTTGGAACGGGTCCCTGAGGTTTCTTCTATAAACTTTTTTATTATTTTTATCGTTAGAGTATTTCCAGATTATGAATTGTAAAAAACAAACAGGTTCGATGCCACGACGCCGCTAGCTAAAATGCAATGGCCGGCGTTGCTATGATTGAACCAATAGCAAAGTCTTTCGCATTCTATAGGAACCTGTGAACTGATGAATTCCGTTCATTCACGGAGCCGTTTTTTGCGATTACATTTGATTCAATATTCGAATTGATTTTTTTGTTTTTTCTAATTTGACGAATTCCAAATAAATTGGAGCGGAGTAATCCAATATCCGCAAAATCCAAAGGTAATTCGTCGGAGATCAAGCATCCCTTTGGAGTTGCCGTTGAGTCTTCCTCTCCGGAGGAAGATTCCGGTGACTCGGAAAGGGAGCCTTGTCATATTCTATCACCTTGGGCAGCAGAATCTCTGCAATTATCACCTTGGATAGGCCATGAGAATGTCATTTCTTCTTTATATTCCACTAATTTCAAATATGTGAACTCGGATTCTATCTTTTTAATACATTAAAATTGAATAATGGCCCATGAGGAAATCAGTTTAAAAGAACACCATCTTTCGGGACTGAATGGCCCAACGGCCTTGTTGTCAATTCTGCAATTCTGAGGCCTTTTAGCGTGTAGTTTGTATTGGGACGAAGAGAGGAATTTTTTTTAGAAAATATAAAATTGTTAATTAAAAATCTTGGATTTGGGTTAATTGTGCTTATGGACGGTCAAGTGCTGTTGAGAAATAATAATGGCAGTACTTAACAAATATTCATAAGCTAAATTTTATGAGCCATCTTTGTCTTTCAGGCTTTCTCTTTGTTCTCATCAGTGAATGCCATCCATGATATGGCTAAACATATTATACATTTTAATTAGATTTTGTTTATGTTTATTTATTTAAATCTTTTGGAGGATATAAATTAATTGAATTAGAAGCCAATGAGGATTTACATTTTTAAGTTGGAATTACCGACTGAGATTTACTTTGATGACACTGATCGACTATCTGAGGCTTCTTTATTATTTGTAGTTTTTTCTCTTAAATTATTTGAAAATTTTAAGTATTTTTTTATATGAATAGTTAGGGGTGCGAGGGATCAAATTTTATCTTTCTTTCCCCATCCTTTCTCCTCCACCCCTTTCCTCTTCTTCCCCACTATTCAAATTTTATCGTCTCCATTTCTCTACAATTGAAAAAATAAAACATAGATTATCTTAGATTTTTCATACTCTTTAGTTAAATCTCCATTGGTTTTCTTCAATTAATTCACAGATCTCTTTGAATCTGGAATCATATTTCTCTATTCTTGATATGCTGTATCAGATGAGCTATAAGGAAATTCTAATTTGCTCCGGAGATGGGATCTTTTTTAGATCTCGTTCATATGACAGCAGCTAACCTCTAAGAAGTTCTGAGCTTTTGAAATTTTAAACAATTATGAATTATGAAGCGGGTGAAGATGAAATTCATTGGTCTGTCAATCCACTGACTAAAATTTGATGTTAAACAATGAATCCCGACAGGTTCTGATCGCTTCTTGTTCATTCCTTTCAATTTTTTTTTTTATTTTTGATTTTATTTAAGTATTTGATTTAATTTTGCAAAAACAAAAAAAATGTTGATTTTTGGAGGCATATGAGGAATCAAAAAGTACAAATGGGTAATTTGTGTCTGAATTTTTTTGATGCTCACTCACCTTGGAGAACTGATGTCTCTTTCTACTTTTTTTTTTTTAATCTATTGTTTTTTTTTTCTACTTTTTTTTTTTAATCTATTGTTTGTTGTTTTTTAAAATAATAACCGATTTAATTTTTAGGCTTATTTAGTTAATTGGTTTTACTTTATTTTTATTTGTGTAATTAAATTTATATTGAGATGAATAATATTGAAATAAACATCCACCCCTCCCCTCTTAGATCACGCACACAAAACTCACACACTCACCCTCTCTCTACCCTTCCTTCAATCACCTATTATCTAAGTGATGAGGAAATTACTGCAACAATATGATTGCTATATGCAATGATTTATGGTATTTAAGTCTCTGATGATTTCTTTTTTGGAAAAACTGTATTAGAGGATGAGATATGATGAGAAACAATTTGGTCCGTGTTTCTGATTAACCATGACCGATAAACCTTAACCAACCTCTGATCTCCGACATTCTGATTTTTTTTATTTATATAAATATAACCTTGGTTTCTATTTCACTATACTTAAATTTTTGAATTATTTAATTGAAGCTCTATCGGTTTTTGGCAATATATGCTATTCTGATTGTTTACATGACCAGACAAATATTTGTTAAGATGATAGCTGTTTGTTTTTATTTAAATACTAGTCTAAGCCCGTGTCCAAGGTCACGTTTTTTGGTTTTTTTTTTTTTTTATAAATATTTTATATTTTTTAAACTTAAAAAAAAAATTCATTTTTTTAAGGGCAAAATGGGAAAGAGATAAAATAGTGAGGGCAAAATGGTAAAACACCCACTTGATACTGTAGAGAGTACTCTTCCATTTTGAAATTCAAATTGAATGAAGAGAGAGAGAGAGAAAGAGAAAGCTTGGGTATGTGTGTGTTTAAAAAAAAATTTTTTTTTTAAAGGGAGGGCAAAATGGGAAAGTGACAAAATGATGGGGGCAAAATGGTAAATTTTGGGATGAAACTATTCATTGAACAGTGCCCACTGCTTTGATTTATTATATAGATTGTTTGGTTGAATGCTGTGATGAATTATTAAGTCATATCACATGTCAGACTTCAGAGATTTTGTAAATGTAAAGTCTATGAGAAGTAAATTTCAATTTTCTGAGCAACTGGCCTTTTTTTGGTACAAATAATTTTATTCATCTCTCCAATATTATTTAAATATTTTAGATTTGTTTTACAATAATCTTTAGACCTTATTTATATTAATAATTGAATTTTCTGGTTTTATTTTTCTTAAAACCATTTTGTGAATGCAAAGTCAATGAGAAGTAAATTTCAATTTTCTGAGCAGTTGGCCTGATACACGCCATTTCGTATTAAGAATATTAGATTAAACCATAATTATTGTTCAAAAATTATTAAATTAAAATGAAAAAAAAATTAAATATTCATTTTAGAGGTGAGGGAGTACTAAAATGTTACTTGTTTAATAAACCCAATTCATATATTAAATAATGATCTTTATTAAATATTTTTTTCATTAAAACGAAAGAGGGTTTTATACTCAAAATTGTTAAAATTGCTCTTAAAAATTTTAAATTATTATTTTACAAGTAGCTCAGTTTTCAAGTCCAAAAAAATAGTTTTCATAAAAGTTTTGTTGTTGAATGTACTTCGTTCATCACAAATTAAAGGCAAAATTGATATTTCAAGGCAAAATTGATATTTCAAATCATCGTATTCTTGTTTAAGCTTTAGTTTTATTCTTGTTTAAGCTTTTGTTTTAGCGAGTATTTTTTTTACAACTTAATTATTTTTTCATCAAATTTAGCCTACTTTTAGTTTTTTTTTTTTTTTAATGGAGAATGATCGAATATCTAACAATGGGTAAAATTGCTATAAAAATAATTACCTAATCGGTTGCAAATCTGTATGTGACATTGACGTTAAATTCATTTTCATTTGTATCACGTTGAGTTTCGTTTGCGCAAATGTCGTTTTCATAAATAAAATATATTAAATTAATACAATACTCCCTCCGTCCAACAATATTTTATCCATTTTGCTATTTTCGGCGTATCACTTTAAAGTTACACTTTTCTAAAAAAGAAAATTTTTAATGCTTCTTTATTCATGGGATTCACTTGTTATACTCACAATAACTATCCACTTACTATTCTTTACCACACTTTCTCTCTCCTTTTCACTCACAACTCCTACTTTAATAACATTATATATATTCACTCCTTATTTTCCGTTTTCAACAGTAAATGAGTAAGGTAATGTGGGACGGAGAGAGTATTAATTAATACTAGGAAATTGTATATTAAGTTAAAAGCAAATCTCATTACACATTAATTCATCACTTGACTCTAATTGATCTTCACTCCAATCATTCATTTTGAAATTTAAGTTATAATTTTTGGCAATGTTTTATGATAGAGAGAAAAATCTAAAAAGGGAGATATGATGAAAAGCAATAAGTACAATATATATATGTCTACTTAAATAATTTGTTAAATTGATATTTAATAATTTATGATTTTATTTTTTGAATATAATTTATAGTTTATATTATAAGTTTATTATTTTTTTAGACTTACATATAATGAAATTTTAATATTAGGGACAATTTTATTTGAATGTTAATCATTAGAAAATTTAATATTAGGGACAATATTATTTATTAAATATTTTAGAAACTCTCTAAAACTTATCAGGCCTATTCCTTATCCCCAATTTTCTCTCTCACACGTCTCTCCCATTATTTCACTCCCCAATACCCCCACCCCCCCCACACACGATTTTTTTTTTGCACCCCCTGCCCTACCCCTACCCCCCCCCCCCCACACGAATTTTTTTTGCATACCCCCTGCCCTATACCCCATCCCAACCCCACCCCCCCACGAAAAAAAATATTTTCTTCTCATTTTTGCATACCCCCTACCCCACCCACCCCCCCAAAAAAAATTATTTTTTTTTTAAAAAAAAGGGTAAATTGGTCAAACATGATTTTTCAAGGAATTGAATGACAATTTCATTCCATTTCGTGCCAACCAAATGGAGGGTTTGACCATTTTTTTTCATTCCAATTCCTTCATGAATTTCATTTCATTGACCATTCCATTTTTTCACTTTTTTTCCACCGAACCAAACGGCCCCTTAGGGTTACGATTCTTGCGTTCCCCATCCTTTTTCCTTCCCCCCTATCCTCTTCTTCCCCACTATTCAAATTTTATCGTCTCAATTTCTCTACAATTCAAAAAATAAATCATAGATTATCTTAGATTTTTCATACTCTTTAGTTAATCTCCGTTGGTTTTCTTCAATTAATTCACATATCTCTTTAAATCTGGATTATATATCTCAATTTTTGATGTGTTGTATCAGGAGCTATGAGGAAATTCTAATTTGCTCCGGAGATGGGATCTTTTTTAGATCTCGTACATGAAGGCAGCTAACCTCTAAGAAGTTCTGAGCTTTTGAAATTCTAAACAATTATGAATTATGAAGCGGGTGAAAATGAAATTCATTGGTCTGTCCACTGACTAAAATTTGTTGTTAAACAATGAATCCCGACAGGTTTTGATAGCTTCTTGTTTCTCCCTTTCATTTTTTTTATTTTTGATTTTATTTAAATTTTCATACTCTTTAGTTAATCTCCGTTGGTTTTCTTCAATTAATTCACATATCTCTTTAAATCTGGAATTATATTTGTTGTATCAGATGAGCTATGAGGAAATTTTAATTTGCTCCGTAGATGGGATCTTTTGTAGATCTCGTTCATGACGGCAGCTAACCTCTAAGAAATTCTGAGCATTTGAAATTTTTAACAATTATGAATTATGAAGCGGATGAAGATGAAATTCATTGGTCTGTCCACTGACTAAAATTTGTTGTCAAACAATGAATCCCGACTGGTTTTGATCGCTTCTTGTTCCTCCATTTCAATTTTTTATTTTTGATTTTATTTAAGTGAATTTACCCCATAAGTTCTTTTTGGAACAAATCACTTCCCACTAAGTTTCTCATTGTATTAAAATGACCGGAAAGTTCTTTTTACAAGTGAACTTCCAATTTTGCCCTCATAACATTCTAAAAATATAATAGTACATTCTGATTTTTTTTATTTTTTTTTTTGAAAATATAATACAACACTTTGAAAATATAATACAACATTCTGAATATAATACAACATTTTGATTTTTTAAATTTTTTTTTAAATTTTTTTTGAAAATATAATACAATATTCTGAAAATATAATACAATATTCTGAATATAATACAACATTCTGGAAATATAATACAACATTCTGATTTTTTTTTATTATTAATTTTTTTTAATTTTTTTAATTTTTTTTTTAAATATAATACAACATTTTTTTTTGGGGGGGGGATATTTTCGTCCAAAATGACAAAAAATTGATACACTCATTTAAAAAGAACTTATTGAGCATAGATTATTACCACTATTATTTTCAAGTATTTAATTTAATTTTGCAAAAACAAAAAAAAATGTTGATTTTTGGAGGCATGAGGAATCAAAAAGAACAAATGGTTAATTTGTGTCTGAATTTTTTTGATGCTCACTCACCATGGAGAACTGATGCCTCTTTCTACTTTTTTTTTAATCTATTGTTTTTATTTTTTTAAATAATAACCGATTTAATTTTTAGGCTTATTTAGTTAATTAGTTTTACTTTATTTTTATTCGTGTAATTAAATTTATATTGAGATGAAAGGCACAACAATAGGACGGATTTACCATGTCCCGATGAATTCAGGAGATATCTACTGTTTGAATATTGTAATCAAATGAAGTCAATAAAGTATTTATTGCGACAGAATTGGGGTAAGGTTTTGCGTGGATGATGAAGTGAAAAGGTATGCTGATTGTCGATATGTTTCTGAATGTGAAGCGATGTGGAGAATATTTTTCCATTTAGAAGGAGACCAAAGCATTCCTTTCAAAGATGACTATTATCTTCCGGATGTTGTGGGTAAGCCTACTATTAGCCAATCATAATTTTTACAATGGATGAAGACCAATCGTGAGAATCCAGATACTCGACAGTACAAGTATAATGAATTTCCACATCATTTTGTTTGGGAAAAGCCAAAGCGAGAATGGCGTCCTAGAAAGAAAGGCACAATAATAGGACAGATTTACCATGTCCCGATGAATTAAGGAGATATCTACTATTTGAGGATAATGTTGAATCTGATTTGAAAACTGTAAATGGCACCGTGTACATTGATTACAAAGTAGGATGTTATGCTCTAGGATTATTAGATGATGATAAATAATATGTTGATGGAATCAAATAAGCAAATGAATGGGGATCTCTGGATTACTTAAGAAGACTATTCGCGATGCTACTACTATCTAATAGTATGTCGAGTCTGGAATAAAACTTGACAACTTTTTTCGGATGATGTCATTTACAAGCATCAATTTTTTTTAACAATCCTGGTAAATGTTTTAATATGTTAGAATATGATATTTTTTTTTTGTGAAATATATATCACATTGCATATATTATTTTTTAAACTCAAGTTATTGGCAGCAAATTGCAGCAGTCTCCTGAATTTTAAAAATATGCCTAAATCTAGCACTTTTGTCACATGCAGTGTTCTAAAATTGACAAAAAACATGAGATTACAAGTAAACTCATCTAAACTCTTCTGATATTAAACTCTTAATATTCTACGTTTCCCTAATTCAGTCATTGAATATTTTATATCAATCATTGTCTATACGCAAGTCGGATCATCTTTTTCTGATTATTTGGAGACCAAGGAAATTGCTGAATGGATATTACGGGTCGGAGATGGGGATGTCGGTGGAGAAAATGATGGAGAAGTTGATATTGAGCTACCAGATGACATTCTGATAAGAGATATAGTTGATCCTATTGCAACTATCGTCGAATATACTTATCCTAACATATTACAGAACATGTTTGTTGATGGATTCTTTCATAATAGAGCTGTTTTGGCACCGACGAATGAATTAGTAGATAGTATCAATGACTATGTGATGTCATTGTTTCCCGGTGAAGAGGTGGAGTATATGAGTTCAAATAGCATCAGCAAGGAGGACATAGATATTGCTGGCCATGAGAATATATTCTTTATTGAGTTTCTTAATACAATTAAATGCTCGGGATTGCCGAACCATACTATTCGTCTGAAGGTTGGATGTATGGTAATGCTACTTAGGAATATCGATCAAGCATCAGAGCTATGCAATGGAACGGGAATGATCATAATGAATCTAGGAAAACATGTGGTTGAAGCAAGAATGCTTTCTGAAAATAATGTTGACATGAAGGTGTTTGTGTCTAGAATTATTATGGGCCCATCAGATTTGACAAAATTCACTGTCAAGTTCCAACGTAGGCAGTTCCCATTAGTCGTCTGCTTTGCTATGACCATAAATAAGAGCCAGGGACAGTCCATTTCGCACGTTGGACTCTACCTTCCCAGACTTGTATTCAGTCATGGTCAATTGTATGTGGCAATATCCAGAGTTACTAGCAAGAAGGGGCTCAAAATATTGATTTGTGAAAAAGATGGTCAAACGCACAACACGACAACCAATGCTGTTTATAAGGAAGTTTTCCACAAATTGTGAGGTAATCGTAACATTATAAACATTTATACTAGAAAATAAGTGAAGTACAATTAACATATGATTGTACATATTATTCATTTGTTTTCTTGACATATATTTTTGCTTATATTGTCAGTTCTGGCGGGTGTGTAATTTGTACTTTCCTTACGATATCTATATTATCATTCACACCAGTCAGGTACGTGAGGATCAATTTGTGCCAAGTATATTAATTTATCTAGGTACATGCATTTCAAATACAACAAAGCATGATGTGGCGTGAAAAGATATTTTCTTATCAGAATACATATGCAATCTAATTTAGTTTAGTCTTATTTTCAAAATCTTTGCAGGTCACATACATGTTTTGAGTTGAGCTGACCAATGAAGAGGAATCTTCATTTCTTATGAAGCCAAGAAAGAGGAAAAGGGTTCGAGTTCTCAATGTTTTTTTAGCTTCATTTTTCCTGATTTTGGATTTATTAACTTTGCGTTGGATCTCCTATCGTCGTTTTGAGAAATTTATTTCCCTGATTACATGTATGTTTATCTATGGAGTTTGCATGACATTCATGTTAAATATGTCTATTGATCATAGGAGCAAATTGATTTTTTGGATAGAGTTCATAGTAGGATTTTTGAATATAATAAATACCAACACTGGCCTTGTACGCTGTTTCAAACAAAAGATTGAGATTCATATGCAATTCTGAAAACAAATTCAGCTGCTAGAATAATAAGATCATCTTTGTTGGTTATGGATAATTAAGGTGGATACCCATTGCGTTCTCAACATTCTCACAATGGACGTTGGGGAGGCTGCCTCTTCCGAAAAGATATTCTTTGTTTAGGTTACTGCTGCCTGGGATCATGTATCTCTTGTGCGAGCCATCATCTATATTGTAGTTTTCATGGTATGTGGATCTTTTGGTGGTGATGCTCCAGCTATATTTCTATTTCTACTTAAACTCTCGAATTGATGATCTCATAATTCATTATAGGTTTTATATCATTCTTAGCGTTTAGTTTAAATATAGGGCTTCAGTTGGTCGGAGCGGCATTAGGAGGGAGCAGCTCCGAGTTGATGATATCCAAAGAGTGGAACGAAGACTGCGGCGGAATCAAGGATAATAAGTACTAACATGGGAGGTAATGTCCTTTAGTTTCTCTTGTGATTTCTTTGTATATGCGTGTTGCTAATACTTTTCATGTGTGTGATGATGTTGTAACTTAAGTAGTGAAAAATTCAAATTTAATTCCTCCGTCCCACTTTTGAAAAGTGTAAAATTAATAAGAGATACATTATTAATCATATAAATTACCATTGTAACAATCATTTTTTAAATTCGTCTTGTTTTCATGATAAAAAAAAAACTATATTCATGATGAATAATGTGTCTAAAGCTGATCCACAAACAGATCATTTAGTACCAAAAGGATCCAAGTTTTATTTTTTGTATTTACTGGTATATTGTTTACATTATATTATGGTATATTTACTTTATCATCTATCTGTAGGAAGTGCAAGGATTTGCTTGGCTGATAAATTCTTTGAGAAACTGTCCTCTAATGATTTTGGATCCTTGTCCTAGATACTTTGGCTTATTTCCAATCACACCTTCCGATTTTCCACTATTTTCCTCAATGCTATTCTCGATCTTATAAGCTCTCTCTATGACTGTCAGATAATTGGTGAAGCTATCAATCACTAATTTCTTCCTAAACTCAATCCTCAAACCTTTTATAAACCTATGAACTCTTCTCGCTTCATGCGGTACCAAATGAGGATAACACTTAGCTAATTCCTCAAACCTGACTGAATACTGATTCACCGTCATGTCCCCTTGTTCTAGTCCTAAGAATTCGATCTCCTTCTTGTCCCTTGTAACCATCGAAATGAAATAATCCTCAAACTGTTTGGTGAAATTATCCCAAGTCTGGGGCGTATGATCCCGCTCCCAATTCCCTTTCAAAATCTGCCACCACTGATCAGCTGGACCTTCAAGTTTGAAAACGGCATGCCTAACTTTCTCTTCGTTGGGACTTTCTATAACCTCAAAAATCCTATTCATTTCGGCTAACCATTTTTCTGCCTTTAACGGATCCGGATCTCCGTTAAAGCTCGGTGGGTTCATCTTCACAAATCTTTCCAATCCATCACTTTTACATTCATCAGGTTGATTCGAAACTGATCCTCTAGTTTCCATATTATGTACAAACATCCTGAATAACTTCATCATCTCTTCATTCTGAATTCCACCTATACCCATATCTCCTTCAATTTCTAGAACTTTTCGCTGATCATCATTACTTCCGGCCATTAGAACCAACTCCTGCATTAAACACTCGGCGTTAATTACCACACATTCCCCCTTAGTTTAGACATCTACCCTTGACCTCTAAACTAAGCTCTGATACCAACTGTGAGCACCCCAACCCGGGACCTAACGCGTGTCCCGAGCTTGAGAAGCTCAAACTAAGAAAACCCATCTGATATTTTTAAAACTTTTATTTGCCTTTAAAAGAAAACCAATTCTAAATTTTCCATAAACAAAATCAAATAATAATATCTCCACTTGGAGGAATTTAAACAAATACTTTAATAACCATACTTGATTAATTACATTGAAAATCCTAATTAACATTGTTTGACAAAAGAGTTTTCCTTACAACTTATAAAAGGGTAATACTTATATAGGACTCCCGACAACCCACTCATATACCTATCCTGACAAGTCCCAAAAGCAAGAGTCCAACTCTTTTCCCGGCCTCACTGGTTCAGGTCACCTGTCTCAGCACAATCTAAAACAGTAAAAGGGAAGGGGTGAGAATAAATCTCAATAAGCTATTATGAATGCAGCAAGATGCCAAACAAGATGCAACACATAGCATGGTAGCACATAACACATTATGAAAGCGGTAAACACCTTACCTTACCTCATTTTACCTTTCCCGTCTGAACAATAAGTCGTACAACGTGGGAGTCAAACTCCGCTCTTTGGTGAATTACCCCCATGCACCTTCACCACTTATAGGTCTCATACCCCAGAGATCCATATAAGAAAATAAGATACTTATATGACCCTTATTCAGAGTATCATATAATATCATCGCTACTGTAAAGCTTTTGGCTTCATACAGAGCATTCCACCGGTACACCAAATTGCAGCGGTCTGTAAGGCTTTTGGCTCAATACAGCGGCTAGCACCCCCACTCTGTGGCCACAGAGGGGGCAGGTCACAGGTATAATGAACCTTCAATCACTTATAGAACAAATCAATAATTGATTGAATTCCATTATTGTGAGGACCCCGACCCGGAACCTACACGTGTCCCGAGATGGAGCGTCCTTAAACTAACCCAAATTTCCTTAATCTTTTAAAACTTTTATTTAACTTTCAAACATAAACATAACCATTTTAAAATAACTCTACTCCTTTCCACATTGGAGGAAGAGTTGACCAACCTTTAAAGTAATAAACGATTTTAATTACAAGAAGATGTCGAATATAAAATAGAGCTAGAGTTTATGAATACAACCCTTTAAAAGAATTATACCAACATACACTTTCTACATCGACCTATACATAACCCGACAATTCCCAAAATTACCACTCTAAACTCCTTTCCGCCCTTACTTGGTCGGTCCACCTGTCTCGGGATCTAAAAACATTAAAGGGAGAGGGGTGAGAATAAATCTCAGCAAGCTATTATGAATGCAGCAATATGCCAAATAAAATGCAACACATAACAAGTCGCATATAACACATTGGAAAAGCTGTAAACACCTTACATTACCTTGGTTTACCTTTTCCCGTCTGAACAATAGTCGTACAACATTGGGTATAATAATACTCCAATCTTACAGTGAGCTGCTTAAGCAATACTCACATCTTATAAGACCCATTTTTCAGGGAACCAAATAAGATAGTAGCAACTCTGTAAGGCTTTTGGCTCAATACAGATGCTATACCCCAACCTGTGGCCACAGGAGGGGACGGCCACAGATATAACATAATCCGATCACATTAGGTCACACTTCCATAATTGATCGTATTATGTTATACCCCCAACATCAGCTGATTAACACATTATCAAGCACATAATAGTTACTTGAAATATAATCCACAAAGGGGATAAGCAACATAGCAACATGGTAAAATATACTCATGTTCAACCAATATCATAGTACAACATTTATGTAATATACTAAGCATAATACCAACCATGAATAGGTACTCAAGTGAAGTAATAAAGTATCAACAGTTACGCACACTTAGACAATATTCAATAATAAATGATCTCTATAAGGATCCAAGTTAACTTTACCAAGTGAAAGTCATTACACAACCTCAGATAACATTCATAAAAGTTCACGATCTACTTCCCAAGTTCGAATCATATTGGTGAAGTACTAATCAAGCTTAACAACCGTTTTCCGGACAATGATACATATTATAAGGTCCCGATAAAGATTCAAGTTAAATCTATTAAGTTGTAGTCACAATGCTTAAGTGGCCCAAGCCCTACTTTAATCTAAGTTGAGAAGGTTTGATTCATATCCTAATGTGATTAGGTTCCATTAATTTATAGTGGTTATGAGTCATGCCACTAGGTTGTTGGTAAATCAGTAAGAAAAGAGGTTAAGGAGGATCTGGCATTGTGGGCGACCGCCCATGCCACTTGGGCGACCGCCCAAGTGGTTCCCAAAAACAACCCAAGTTGCTGCCCTCTTGGGCGACCGCACATATCCTCTTGGGCGACCGCCCAAGAGGGATTTCCAAGCATACACATTTCTGTCTAGATGGGCGGCCGCTCATCACCACTTGGGCGACCGCCCAAGGCTCCTATCCAGCAAGATAATTTCCCAAACCCTTGTTTATCTAGGTTATTTTCCTTTCTTTAAATCTTCCTAACTTTTATGATTACCAAAAGAATTTCCTCATTTTACAACCTTATCCTAAATCCTTTAAACCCAAAACAACATAATCCTAGATTATTTTCCACAAGATTTCCAACCCATTTTATCAACTCATTTCAAGTAAATTTTCTAAAATTAACTCAACCCATTTCTTACATTCTAAATCAACTTCTAAGAACAAGAGCATCATTTTATTTCATTTATCAATTCTCCAATCTTCAAGAGAGTTCCCAAGCATTTAAACAACTATTCTTCATAACAAGAACAACCATAAAGAGTTCATGAACATTTAATGAAGGAAAGGGTCATAATAACTCACCTAGCAAGCATGGAAATGAAATGGAGATTCTTTTAGCTAGATGTGCTCCTCTCTTCACCCCGAACATAAAAGTACTCTTGGAGTTGAAAATGGAAAAGGATGGACTTCTCTAAGGACTTGGGATGGATGCTTCCATGGAGAGCTTCCATGGAGAGCTTCCATGGAGTTTCTAGGAGAAAGTAAGAAAAGAATGAAGAAGAAGGATGGGGAGGTTAATTAAGTAAGGGGAAAGTATGGGGAAAGTAAGAGAAAGTATGGTGGTGTAGTGGGGGTTTGACTAATTGGTACAAGGGAGGATGAGTGAATTAAGGGGAGGCATGGCCCCCCATGCCACCCAACTCAAGGCTTTCACCAAATTACAATTTGGTCCCCTAATATTCTAAAGCATTTAAATTAAAACCCTCCTACTCAAGTATTTATTTCACATACTATAATCCTCCTTCCACATTTTATTTATTTTCTATTTTTATATTTCCCTATAGAACATTATTTTATTTCCCAAACATTTCATCCTAATATAAGAATTTAAAGATATAAAGTAAACATATAAAGTTAACATTAATATTAAAAACATATAATTTTATACTAAAATAGTGCCTAGGGTTAGGGTCGTTACACTCACTCCCCCTTAAAGAAAATTCGTCCCGAATTTGACTGTCACTTTCCTAACTGTTCAACCCGCCTCGGTTACTTATTTATACCTCAGACTCCAATTTCCAAACAGTCTATTCAATGTTGTGATTCTTCCCCAAGATTTCTAATTCCATTAATAATACGATATTACAACTTAATGTTCCAAGAATACCACACAAATATCACTAACCCGAATTTGCACGACTTCAATAAAGATATAAATAAAAGTATTACAACTTATGTCACCACATACATTACAATATTACATTAAAACTTCAATTACTCTATAAGTTACTCCAAGCCAGTCTATCAGTCAAATCACCAACCTTTTCTAAAGCTTCAAATGGATTAACAAACTTTGGCGCCAATTTACCTTAGGCCTTGCTTCACCAACCTCACCCTAACAAATTGGAGATCGATAGTTTCTTCCCGAACCACACCTCATACGGTCTTATCTCAATGCTAGAAGGATAACTGCTATTATACGCACTCAACCTCCGGGAACCATACGTCCTATCGACCACTAACATCCATTGTACATGCCCGTAGCATATCCTCAACAATAAGTAATTATCCCTCAAATTTTCACAAGGTTAAACTTAATAGCATCCATACATTCTAAAAGGATCTTTCCCAAATGATGTCTATCCAATTCATTTAATATTATGGGGTTTATACAATCAACAATCTCCTAACATATATGAGGACTTTATCAATAAATATCTCATCAAAATATATATACTGAGTAGAAAATACAAATCATCTTTCTATAAATAAAACGACATACTCCTTTTTACTTCCAAGGTAACCCAATCACAAAATCCATCGTGATAATACTCTTAGCTCAATCTAGAACTCTAGATATTTTAATAAAGCTTCTAACGTCAAATTTCTATTTTCACCTTTATGACCAAACCATCTTATGTCTTTACTCGCTTGAAACGAGTTATTTCAATTATCTCATCCTCATTTCTCATGATACAAACATTAAATAACTGCCTATGAAAAAATAAATGTAAACATGCTAATAAGACCCTGATTCCCATAAACGGAATACTAGTCGACTATATATCATAATTCAATGCTCTAATTATGCTCAGGTCCAGTGACAGATCAATATTCAATCAAATGGTTGGCCGCCCACACGGAGCCGATCCAACTCCAAAACAAAAACCGAGTCTACTGCGACCGTCACATTAACAACCCTACCATATATCAAATCATTTCTCGGATCAAAACTTTAATATAATCAATCAATATAGGGGAAATAGGTTGCCTTTCTGCTTGCTTCTGTACGAACTATACTTTAATATAACATGTCTTTCTAAAATTTACAACATCTTTCAGAATTACGAAGGATATATAAAAAGAGATCCAATGAGACTCGAATGGTTTATTTAATTAAAGCCGTCCCATACCAGTTTTAATTAACTAAACCACTCAAAATTTTAAGAAATTTCAAAAGATGGATAAGCTAAACAAAACTAACTCGAGTGATCTAATCATCTACAACCGTCCCATACCAGTGGTAGATAATTAAATTACTCACATATTTTAATGTACATAAAAACGGTTCACTGACCTTATTAAATCAATTATCCCCGAAGGGTACAAATGCTCATACCGAAGTTCAACACAAACTTCCAAGTTTTAAAACACATTTCAACAATTCCAAAATAATATTCTTGTTTGACTTTTATTTATAGTATAGCCACCACTCATAATATTTATACTTAGTTAAATTCTCTATAAGAAAATACAATCCCGCAATACTATTACTATTTCCGATAAATAACCCTAAAACAATCATTAAGATTATAAACTAGGTAAATCATCCTCAATTCAATAATTCCTCAAGTTGAATATTCAACACTTTTACTTAATTTGAGTCATCTATTCCATACCTTTAATATTGGTATTGTACTTAGTAACAACGTATTGCATACATCAAGTTTCCTATCAACTACCATGAATTCCTAATAAGAAAATAGAGTTGAAACTCACATAGATCAATCATCCCCGAATTACAATTAAACCTTAACAGTGTAAACTAACTTACCTCTCGATAACCATCAACAACTCAAAATCCGTATAACGTCAATACTTTCCCAAGCTTCACACAAATTCCTGAAGTGGGTCATATAAGTCACAATTAACTATATTTATTATACCTCTTATCATTTACCCTATTTACTTCTCCATAACCAATACACAATCACAAATCATAAAGTTCACACTAGATACAAATGTTGTCTTAAGTATATCCTTAAAACAAGTATTCACCCTAATTGTAACATCCCGAACCTTCAACTAATAACCATTGAGTATCCTACTAGTTTCTAGAATCAGTCATACAATTCATCAACAAGTTATAACGAATACTTATTCTTCACAGTTACTAATTTGAGATCTCTCTAATCTATAGATAACCACCAAGTATCATCTTTTCTAAAAATAGTACTAATTTATCCTTACGGAGATTTGCTAGGCTAATTATCTTCTTTATCAAATAATTTCACAAGTTGAATCATTAATTCCATCATCCCAATTTGTGTACTCTATCTAGGGATCCGAATACCAAAATAGTAACTTATATCAACTCAAAGCCTCAATATCCTGGCATGATACCTGATGGGACCCGAAACTCACATGGAAAACACCAATTAGTCCACCTATAGGGTGATATCACCTACAAGAATATCTGATTTTCTATTTAATTTAGTAGCAAGAATACAATCAATCTCTTCTTAGAGAATATACTTATAACACATAAGGCAATATAGGTCAGTTCCATAAGGATTCGTACTCGCGATATCTTATAAACCATATAATCCCACTTAGACTATCACCTTCAATACTAGTCTCATATATCTAGTCTCCACCATGAGACACCAATGAATAAATAATCACACAAGTTATACAACCATAATCCACTCTTAATTAGGTCATATACCTTACCTCAACTAAGAGTTCACAAATTCATTTACTACCGGTACATGAGATAATTCAAGGTTCTTTTACTTAAATATAACACATAACCTTCACATTCCTTAGGCCCTACTTTCGACATTTACGCATATATGACATAATAGCAAATAATGACTTATCCGCCTCAACCACACACGGAGGCAAATCAAACATAGATAAGGAGACTCGCTTCTTGCGACAGTCCTCCCCAAAACACTGACAACTACTCAATCAATTCAGGTCAATATAACAATAATTCACGGATTGGTATATCTACCATATCCACCGGCAATCCATGCCCACTTAATCACAACTACCATGATAATCAAGGATAATTCGAGGTACTCTCCCCTCGGAGTAGAACCTCCAGTACATAAGGCAACTCTCGAGCCATTTATGCAAATAAAACGAAATGTAATGCCACATGAGAACGAAATGAACGGGGATTTATAAAAGTATGACCCCTACTCCGGAGACAGGTAATATACCTCAAATGATCGTGGAGGAATCTATCTCTCCATATTGCTCACCTTTCCTTGATCCTTTGGTTGGTCATTATTATTTTCTGTCATTGAACAAACTCCTGCATTAAACACTCGACGTAAGTTATCGCACACTCTCACTCAGCTAGACTCTACCCGAGAACTCTAACCGAGCTCTGATACCAACTGTGAGGACCCCGACCCGGAACCTACACGTGTCCCGAGATGGAGCGTCCTCAAACTAACCCAAATTTCCTTAATCTTTTAAAACTTTTATTTAACTTTCAAACATAAACATAACCATTTTAAAATAACTCTACTCCTTTCCACATTGGAGGAAGAGTTGACCAACCTTTAAAGTAATAAACGATTTTAATTACAAGAAGATGTCGAATATAAAATAGAACTAGAGTTTATGAATACAACCCTTTAAAAGAATTATACCAACATACACTTTCTACACCAACCTATACATAACCCGACAATTCCCAAAATTACCACTCTAAACTCCTTTCCGCCCTTACTTGGTCGGTCCACCTGTCTCGGGATCTAAAAACATTAAAGGGAGAGGGGTGAGAATAAATCTCAGCAAGCTATTATGAATGCAGCAATATGCCAAATAAAATGCAACACATAACAAGTCGCATATAACACATTGGAAAAGCTGTAAACACCTTACATTACCTTGGTTTACCTTTTCCCGTCTGAACAATAGTCGTACAACATTGGATATAATAATACTCCAATCTTACAGTGAGCTGCTTAAGCAATACTCACATCTTATAAGACCCATTTTTCAGGAAACCAAATAAGATAGTAGCAACTCTGTAAGGCTTTTGGCTCAATACAGATGCTATACCCCAACCTGTGGCCACAGGAGGGGACGGCCACAGATATAACATAATCCGATCACATTAGGTCACACTTCCATAATTGATCGTATTATGTTATACCCCCAAACATCAGCTGATTAACACATTATCAAGCACATAATAGTTACTTGAAATATAATCCACAAAGGGGATAAGCAACATAGCAACATGGTAAAATATACTCATGTTCAACCAATATCATAGTACAACATTTATGTAATATACTAAGCATAATACCAACCATGAATAGGTACTCAAGTGAAGTAATAAAGTATCAACAGTTACGCACACTTAGACAATATTCAATAATAAATGATCTCTATAAGGATCCAAGTTAACTTTACCAAGTGAAAGTCATTACACAACCTCAGATAACATTCATAAAAGTTTACGATCTACTTCCCAAGTTCGAATCATATTGGTGAAGTACTAATCAAGCTTAACAACCATTTTCCGGATAATGATCCATATTATAAGGTCCCGATAAAGATTCAAGTTAAATCTATTAAGTTGTAGTCACAATGCTTAAGTGGCCCAAGCCCTACTTTAATCTAAGTTGAGAAGGTTTGATTCATATCCTAATGTGATTAGGTTCCATTAATTTATAGTGGTTATGAGTCATGCCACTAGGTTGTTGGTAAATCAGTAAAAAAAGAGGTTAAGGAGGATCTGGCATTGTGGGCGACCGCCCATGCCACTTGGGTGACCGCCCAAGTGGTTCCCAAAAACAACCCAAGTTGCTGCCCTCTTGGGCGACCGCACATATCCTCTTGGGCGACCGCCCAAGAGGGATTTCCAAGCATACACATTTCTGTCTAGATGGGCGGCCGCTCATCACCACTTGGGCGACCGCCCAAGGCTCCTATCCAGCAAGATAATTTCCCAAACCCTTGTTTACCTAGGTTATTTTTCTTTCTTTAAATCTTCCTAACTTTTATGATTACCAAAAGAATTTCCTCATTTTACAACCTTATCCTAAATCCTTTAAACCCAAAACAACATAATCCTAGATTATTTTCCACAAGATTTCCAACCCATTTTATCAACTCATTTCAAGTAAATTTTCTAAAATTAACTCAACCCATTTCTTACATTCTAAATCAACTTCTAAGAACAAGAGCATCATTTTATTTCATTTATCAATTCTCCAATCTTCAAGAGAGTTCCCAAGCATTTAAACAACTATTCTTCATAACAAGAACAACCATAAAGAGTTCATGAACATTTAATGAAGAAAATGGTCATAATAACTCACCTAGCAAGCATGGAAATGAAATGGAGATTCTTTTAGCTAGATGTGCTCCTCTCTTCACCCCGAACATAAAAGTACTCTTGGACTTGAAAATGGAGAAGGATGGACTTCTCTAAGGACTTGGGAAGGATGCTTCCATGGAGAGCTTCCATGGAGTTTCTAGGAGAAAGTAAGAAAAGAATGAAGAAGAAGGATGGGGAGGTTAATTAAGTAAGGGGGAAGTATGGGAAAGTAAGAGAAAGTATGGTGGTGTAGTGGGGTTTGACTAATTGGTACAAGGGAGGATAAGTGAATTAAGGGGAGGCATGGCCCCCCATGCCACCCAACTCAAGGCTTTCACCAAATTACAATTTGGTCCCCTAATATTCTAAAGCATTTAAATTAAAACCCTCCTACTCAAGTATTTATTTCACATACTATAATCCTCCTTTCACATTTTATTTATTTTCTATTTTTATATTTCCCTATAGAACATTATTTTATTTTCCAAACATTTCATCCTAATATAAGAATTTAAAGATATAAAGTAAACATATAAAGTTAACATTAATATTAAAAGCATATAATGTTATACTAAAATAGTGCCTAGGGTTAGGGTCGTTACAATTATACCCCCTAATCATATATACTCGTTCAAGCACATGATAGATACTTGAAATAAATCCACAAAGGGGATAAGAACATAACAACATGGTAATGTATACTCATGTTAAATCAATATCATAGTGCCACATTCATTTAATATACTATGCATAATACCATTAACGAATATAAATTCAAATAAGGTATCCATATAACCACATAATCCACTCCGGGATACAATATAATCAACATGCCAGATAATCCACAATTGGGATACAATATATCAATATACCAAATAATCCACACTTGGGATGCAATACCACAATGTGATACATAAACCAATCCTATGAAGTCATTACACAACCTCGGATATCCTTCATAAAAATTCATGATCTACTTCCCAAGTTCGAACCACATTGGTGAAGTACGAATCAAGCTTAACAACCATTTTCCGGACAATTCCATGTTACGAGGTCTCTATGAAGGTTCAAGCTCAATTTACCAAGTTGGAGTCACATTGGTTACGTTGCCAAACAAGGCTACCAAGCATTTTCTAGTGTCTTTATGACTACAGGTTAATTAGGTGGAAAAATGGTAGATTAAAGTGAAGAAAGGAAGCAAAAGTGGAACGGAATGGAGCGGAGACCTTTTGAGAGTAAAAAGGACTTGTGCGATATTTTAAGAAATCAAAGGTTCAATTTATTGGAGGACCTAAAGGGAATTACGGAAGAAAAATGGGTCAATGCTGAAAAACAGAGTGGGTGCGCACCCGGTCCTGGAGGGCGCGCACCCGGTCCTGGTGGGCGCGCACCCGGTCCTGGTGGGCGCGCGCCTGGAAGTGACCAGAATGAAAGCGGGCGCGCACCCGGTCTAGTGGGCGCGCGCACCTGGTATGTGCGAACAAAGGCATAAAAAGGGGGTTGCTAACTTCACCAAAACTCATTCTAAACCATTCTAATCCAAGTAAGATGGATTTAACCCACTTACAACTTAGTTATTCTACCCATTACACTACTACATTTCATTTTTTACATTCTTATCTCTATTTAAACCATATCATTTTACTCTTTATCACTTCCATGAACAATAACACCACATTTTCTATAAACTAACAAATTCCTCAATCCAAGAAGGTTTTCCCAAGCAACAAATAGTCATTAGAACAACAATAACAACATTAAATCTTCATGAACATTTAAAGAAGGGAAGGTTCATAATAACTCACTTCCTAACTCTAATACTTGGCCAAACCCACAATAAATACTTACACTTAAACCATTAATATTCCCAATTACTCTATACCACTCTTCTCCCAACTTAGATCACCAATTTACAATTTAATATCAATTCCAACTCAAATAACATTATTCCAAATATCAAAAATCATTTGCTTTCAACAAAAGATTAATTAACACATAAAGTGAGCAATTATTAGAAAGAAGTCATAATAACTTACCTAGTAATATGAGATGAAACCAAGATTTGTCTAGCTTGATGTATTCCCCTTGCCTCTACGAACATGGAAGTACACCCGGATCTTAAAATGGAGAAGGATTGGATTTACTACCCTTTTTGGAAGGAAGATATTGGAAGGAAGTTTCCATGGATATTTTGGAATGGAGAGGATGATGGAGAAGAGAAAATGATGGGGAAGTAAGGGAGGGTTTTGACTAGGAAGAAGGAGGGGTGAGGGAAAAAGGTATGAAGAAGTATGGGGAGAGTTTCAAGGGTATGCCCCCCCCCCCCCCATTCCCAATTAAATTGAGGCTTTCACCAATCTACACTCAAACCCTTTATTCCTTCTTTTACATAATAAAACCTAACTACTCACATTTTATTTATTTACCCATTTTTATTATTATACTTCTCCCAAAATGCTTTATTTAATTTCCCAATTATCTCATCCTAATGTAAGAAATTAATGATATAAAATGAACACATACTATTAACAATAATATTAAAAGCATATATTATGATGCTAAAATTAGTGCCTAGGGTTAGGGTCGTTACACTCACTCCCCCTTAAAGAAAATTTGTCCCGAATTTTTAAAAAGACTTACCTTAAGGATTGAATAGCAAAGGTTCCTCTCACGAATCTCAAATTACAACTTTCACTAGTTTCCTTAACGGCATGATTCTTCTATACATTTTCACAACCCGAATACCCTAGGATTTCAATTCCCTAAACTATCATTCTAATAACTCTTAACAGTTTCCCCACATAAGTCAAATCCGCCCAAATCATCATTAACTGAAGAATTCCATACAAATATATTTTCCATACCAATCTTCATACATTACCGATTCAATGCTAAACTAAAAACTGCTATTATCCACAATTCGCTAAGGTTAATTAAAATTCCCGAGTTTGAGAGGAGATCCATCACACACACAGCCTATTCCATCAAAAATCTGAATAGCATTATAATCTCTTCCTTTCGACTAACTAAATCCTCCAACTCTTAGGATCGGTAACTAACCCCAAAAAGGAAGCTTCAAAAGATAAGATTCTACTTAAATAACGTAAAACAATTGTAACCACTCTCGGGTAAGGATAAGAAAATTCCGCTTTATCTAAGTTAACTTCCTCGAAACATACGCTATCACTTTCCCATTTTGCATAATACCACACCCAAATCTTCCTTCAATACACACTTAATATTTCACAAGATCCTCACATCCACTAGGTAAGGTAAAGATCGGATCCATGGCCAATCTATTCTCCATCTCTTATCAATATGATTCATCCTTATTACATCCCACAGCATTCATACATCCATTAGAGTTAACTAAAGCAACGATTGTTCAATTTTCAAGAACTCCTTAAAAATTCCTTTGATGATACTTGCCAACCCAAAGATCACGGACTAAATCCTTGTAAGATTCATGGTAACCTTCAAGCTTAAGACTATATAACACAAAATATAAAATCCTTGCGAGCCAACTCACACTAGTTACAAATTGCATACAAGGACTCCTCACAAGGAATCCTTAACCCAACTCTCAAATGATTTTCATGATCTTCCCTGAACTTTAATTAACAAAGAGACCATCAATCCTAACTACCATAAAGCCATCAAACTAAGGATTAAAATTCTGATCATCATACTTAGAATCAACACATGAGATACCTTGATGGAAACACAATTACCATCTACTCACAACTAACACGTAAAATTTCTGAAAAGACTTCTTATGCAAGTCTAACACATACCAATATCCTTCACACTTTTAACCAAAACTTTCTGTCTTTAATGCTTATATAACAAGAGTATCACATAAAGGTTCATCTGAATCAATTACCAATGTAAACAATTTAGGCACAGAAAAGAAGACTCACTTCTTGTGATAGTGTTACCCGATGCTTGCGACAACTACTTAACCCTCCAGGTCAAGTATATCTAAAAATCATAAATTGATAATAATACCAAATCAAGCGGCAATACACCTTTCGACCAACCACATCACCATCGTGGTAAACCAAAGGAGATTCGAGGTATTCTCTCATAAGAGCAGAATCCTCTAACAATAAAATAATTTCTCAAGTAATGTATGTAAACAAAGAAGCAACATGCTATGCCACACATAATGATATGAAACAAGATCTATAAAATATGACTCCTACTTCTGAGACAGGGAATTTACCTCTAGTGACTCCTGAGGAATTTATCTCTCCTGGACCCGAAACACACACTCGATCACGATCCTTCTCTTTCGATTCCCCTTCGTTATCTCTTTTGGTACCACCTCTTTGTCGTCCACCCGGCTGACCGCTGCTTAAAGCTCGTCCCCGCTGCAACCTTGGGCAATTCCTCCTAAAGTGTCCCGTTGCTCCACAATTCAAGCATTTCCCTTGCTTACTCCAACACTTGTCCTCAGAATGACCCATCTTCTTGCAATATTTACAAATCATCCCATACTGTTTGGATATTGGCCTAGACGAAGAAGCTACCACAAGTTCTCCTCTCGCACTTCCTGGGGTTAAAGTCCTTGGCTGTCCTCTAATGATTTTGGATCCTTGTCCTAGATACTTTGGCTTATTTCCAATCCCACCTTCCAATTTTCCACTATTTTCCTCAATGCTATTCTCGATCTTATAAGCTCTCTCTATGACTGTCTGATAATTGGTGAAGCTATCAATCACTAATTTCTTCCTAAACTCAATCCGCGCACCCGGTCCTAGTGGGCGCACACCCGGTCCTGGTGGGCGCGCGCCTGGAAGTGACCAGAATGAAAGCGGGCGCGCACCCGGTCCTAGTGGGCGCGCACCTGGCATGTGCGAACAAAGACATAAAAAGGGGGTTGCTAACTTCACCAAAACTCATTCTAAACCATTCTAATCCAAGTAAGATGGATTTAACCCACTTACAACTTAGTTATTCTACCCATTACACTACTACATTTCATTTTTTATATTCTTATCTCTATTTAAACCATATCATTTTACTCTTTATCACTCCCATGAACAATAACACCACATTTTCTATAAACTAACAAATTCCTCAATCCAAGAAGGTTTTCCCAAGCAACAAATAGTCATTAGAACAACAATAACAACATTAAATCTTCATGAACATTTAAAGAAGGGAAGGTTCATAATAACTCACTTCCTAACTCTAATACTTGGCCAAACCCACAATAAATACTTACACTTAAATCATTAATATTCCCAATTACTCTATACCACTCTTCTCCCAACTTAGATCACCAATTTACAATTTAATATCAATTCCAACTCAAATAACATTATTCCAAATATCAAAAATCATTTGCTTTCAACAAGAGATTAATTAACACATAAAGTGAGCAATTATTAGAAGAAAGTCATAATAACCTACCTAGTAATATGAGATGAAACCAAGATTTGTCTAGCTTGATGTATTCCCCTTGCCTCTACGAACATGGAAGTACACCCGAATCTTAAAATGGAGAAGGATTGAATTTACTACCCTTTTTGGAAGGAAGATATTGGAAGGAAGTTTCCATGGATATTTTGGAATGGAGAGGATGATGGAGAAGAGAAAATGATGGGAAAGTAAGAAAGGGTTATGACTAGAAAGAAGGAGGGGTGAGGGAAAAAGGTATGAAGAAGTATGGGGAGGGTTTCAAGGGTATGCCCCCCCCCCCCATTCCCAATTAAATTGAGGCTTTCACCAATCTACACTCAAACCCTTTATTCCTTCTTTTACATAATAAAACCTAACTACTCACATTTTATTTATTTACCCATTTTCATTATTATACTTTTCTCAAAATGCTTTATTTAATTTCCCAATTATCTCATCCTAATGTAAGAAATTAATGATATAAAATGAACACATACTATTAACAATAATATTAAAAGCATATATTATGATGCTAAAATTAGTGCCTAGGGTTAGGGTCGTTACAGTATTGCTCTTTAGATTTGTTGCTTAACTGTTTTTAATTTTTAATATATATGTATCTAGATTTTTCTAATCATATATCTTAACCCTAATTGTGTTCCCCTTGTCAGGCATCAAAGGAAAATCCAAAAGATACCGACGCCAAAGACGATGGTGAAGCTGAAGATGCAGCAGGAGACGATGTTGATGTTGATATTGACAAGGAAGATGGTGGTGCAAATGAAGAATATTTCTTTTCGAGGACTTCCTATGAACATTTTGATTTGAAGCCATTTTACAAGAATCTCTTTTCCTTGTTTCAATCGGCACTAAAACACTCTGTTGTAGTAGGCAAATCTCACCCATTACATGTATTCTCTTATTCGTCTTGCATTATTCATTGAAATATGGGTTGATTATATTACTATCTTCAATTCGTAACAAAATGAATGTTAAAAAAATTAAAATTTACTTTTGTTCAATTGCAAATTTGAAATATTATAGGATATTTATTTTGGGAGGAAGAAAATATATTAATTGTTTTTATTGTAGCATACAAAATATACCATTTGGCATTTCAAGCCTTGAAAATGGAGATAGAAAACCAACTTGAATGTTCTTCGTATTTGCACTTAATGACTAATTTTTTAGTTGTTTCCCCTCATTTTTCTAAGTTATACGTGGGCAGAACTTTCGATGATGTATTAGACTTTTTGTATGACTTTCACTTTTCAACAATGTCTCACTATCATATTCATGAACTTTTTTCCACTCACAATATTTTTGAGTATTATTATTTACACTTTAATAATTATGCTCAACAATAACTGTGGACATTAAACTGGAACAAAAGAAGTAAGTTTGAAGGTGTATTGTGCAATATATATATATATATATATATATATATATTATAATAAAGAAAATCAGAAACATATTATATTTTTATATGTGCCATGTGAAATATTACATGAAATTCTATTTGTAACTCATTGAAAATATTATTTTTGGAATAATACTCAATTAAAAAAATGGACTCAATTGGATAATTTAATTGGGGTTAGTAGACGAGTTAAAAAAATGAGATTTGCTTGTTTAATTCGTCATGTGCACTACACATAACTAATTAAAAGAAAGAGGTTATCAGTCGGATAATTAATCCACTAGAATTTATTGAAATCAAGTAAATCAAGTATACATTTTTAATTCAATATAAACGTAGCATATTATTTATTTCATAACTTGATTGCATTTTGATAAAAGGTTTGTTTAAGTGAGGGACAATGGCAGACCAAGAATGAAAGGTAACTCTGCACGCCGATAAGTGAACCGCAAGATTTGGCTCACCGTATCTCGAATGAAAGAAGGACAAAGAAAAGTGTATTGAATAATTAGCCTCACTATTCTCGTCAAATTTTGACGGGTTACTCGCTAGTTATTTGTCAAGACTCAGTAATCCAATAAATTATAGCTGTTAAAGTTGATTTGTCATATCCAACTTGATGTTTATTTATCAGTGTTTTTATATAAAAAAAAATGCAATTACTATAAAATACTCTCTCCGTCCCATTAATAACTTCACTTTTTGCCATTTTGGGTATCCCATTAAAAGCTTTACCTTTTCTTTTTTTGGCAAAGAATCTTTACTATTCCCTCCACTCATTCTCTCTCCTACATTATTTTAATACTCACAACACCATTATAATTTATTATTCCCTCCACTCATTCTCTCTCCTATTTTCAAATTTCTCTCCTATTTTCAAATTACACTCACAACATTTTTTCTTTCCATCCATTTTCTTAATTTGCGTGCCGAAGTCAAAATGGTGAAGTAAATAATGGGACGGAGGGAGTATATATTTTTTTAAAAAATTATTTTGAAATGTGAACGAATAAAAAAACTAATTTATATCACTAATTTATAAATAAAATAAATATTTTATTTATTAATTATAAAAATATTTTGAGCGAAAATTCCGCTCACCACTGCTACTGCAAGATATCAAAATATTTTGCTCTCAAATTCCCAATTGATTTGGTACGGAGGGATACCCAAAAAAATAATAAAAAATATTTTGCTCTCAAATTCCCGTCATATTCAATCCACTCCTCATGCTATCTTTTCAATCTTCATCTTCGTTATTTGTGTTAGAGACATTATTTTATATTGGGAATTGACAAATCTTGTCTATGACATAAAAAGATTCCGTGCCACTCATCAATTGGTTTTAAGGTGGAACCTCAAACTTTAAGATGGTAATAGAGCAGGTCCTTACACGTGCAGGCCCAACGGCCCACGATGTTACTCCGCGCCACCCAATTGATAAGTCCACGTTGCAAGCTTTGGCAAAGCCCGCTACACGTGAGGGGACGTGTTAGAGATATTATCCCAGATAGAAAATTGACAAACCTTGCATATGACATATAAAGATCCTGGACCACTCCCTTGACACCAATTGGTTTTAAGGTGAAATCTCAGACTTTAAGAATTTGTATTAAATTTAGATTAAGTTTTCTCCATAGTAGATCTGTATAATCTTTGTTTACAGAAAATTTAAATTATGGTGTAACTTAGACATGGCCGACCCGTATCCGTACCCGTACCCGTACCCGTTCGGATCCGTGGAACCGTACCCGAATTTGACCCGTCGAACCGGAACCGTGTAAGACCCGTGAATCGTTGGACCCGGACCCGTACAATTGACGGTTCGGTTCCGGTTCCTCTTTCTCAAAACCCGTGACCCCGCGAATCCAACCCGTGAAACCGTACCCGTGAGATCCGTATCAGACGCGTCAGAACGATCAGAACCAATGGGTCATTAAGACCACCTACCTTTATAAAAGAAATGGAAAAGAGTAATACGTTTACGCGTATAGAACCACAACTGGATGTGGTCCTAATTGGGTCGGTAAGCGTTCCTGAGTGTAATGCAACTTATTGCCTACCAGGGTAGCTGCTTGTGTTCTACATAGATTTAGATTTTGAATATGGATTTTTTTAGTAAATATTTATTATTGTTTGTACCAAATAAAATTATCATTTCTCATTAGGTTACAACTAAATTTGATTTTTTTTTTTTTTGAAAAAACCAAAATTATTTTGGACCCGTAGAAATCGTGTACCCGTAGGACCCGTACTGGAACTGTACTCGTATCCGTGCATCTCACGATTCAGTTCCGATTCTTCATTTTCAGACCCGTGACCCGGCGGATTGAACCCGTACCCGTACTCGAATTTGGTCATGTCTAGTGTAACTCCTTCATGGGATCAAGTAGTTCAAGTGAACTAGTAAATCATTAATATTACATTTTGCAACTCAATTTCAAACTAAAACTATTAAAATAATATCTGATGAAAAATTCAACAAAAAATAAATAAAAATACAAGGCTACATTTGAGTTGTTAGTTATTGTGCAGTTATTTAGTGGCCACCCATTGTTTTTCCATCTCCCTTTTCTATACATAAAAGTTGTAATGTGTAAATTATGAGGTTAATACGTTGTTATTATTGAGATTTTTTATTGGAAAAATTGTCTTATAAGTCAATTATAAGAGACGATGTAATCTTATAATTCAATTATAATAGTTATAATGTGTAAATTATAATATTAATTTGTTGTTATTATTGATTTTTTTAAATGAAAAAATTGTCTATAAGTCAGTATAAGAGATAAATTAGTTTTATAAGACAATTATAAAGTATGAATTAGTCTTATAAGTCATAAGTCAGATATAACAATGCGAGGGGTGTTTGTGAAATTTTAAATCTGATGCATTTTGAATTGAGTTTCGTCACCAGAAAAGTATTAGAGAAAGTGACCCAAAATATTTTGTTCTCAAATTCCCAATTGATTTGGTACCCAAAAAAAATCTACATCACAAGTCCAATACCACCAGTGGGCTACAAACAAGACTGAATTTCTACTAAACTCCATCAGACGCCGACGCCGTCTTCACAAAAATTAGGGTTTTAATTTTTATATATAAGCTGCCCTTCTCCCCCGTCATATTCAATCCACTCCTCGTGCTATCTTTTCAATCTTCATCTTCGTTATTTGTAATACATTTTTAGATTAAGTTTTCTACATAGTAGATCTGTTATAAGCTTTGTTTACAGAAGATTCCTATGAAGAAACCATCCCAAAAGATAGGAAGTGCCGTATGACACTTTAAACAGCAGCGGAGTTCGGCGGCCGTTTCTTCTTCCCATCCGCCAATCGTCCACATTCTTCGATTTTTGTAATCGCTAGGTTATGTTCGTTGGTCGGGATCGAACCGATTTAGCCGCCTCTTCTGTGGTGTGTGATTTGGAACGGGTCCCTGAGGTTTCTTCTATAAACTTTTTTTTTTTAATTTTATCGTTAGAGTACTTCCAGATTATGAATTGAAAAAAACAAACAGGTTCGATGCCACGACGCCGGTAGCTAAAATGCAATGGCCGGCGTTGCTATGATTGAACCAATAGCAAAGTCTTTCGCATTCTATAGGAACCTGTGAACTGATTAATTCCGTTCATTCACGGAGCCGTTTTTTGCGATTACATTTGATTCAATATTCGATTTGTATTTTTTTTTGTGTGTATTTTCTAATTTGACGAATTCCAAATAAATTGGAGCGGAGTAATCCCATATCCGCAAAATCCAAAGGAAATTCGTCGGAGATCAAGCATCCCATTGGAGTTGCCGTTGAGTCTTCCTCTCCGGAGGAAGATTCCGGTGACTCGGAAAGGGAGCCTTGTCATATTCTATCACCTTGGGCAGCAGAATCTCTGCAATTACCACCTTGGATAGGCCATGAGAATGTCATTTCTTCTTTATATTCCACTAATTTCAAATATGTGAACTCGGATTCTATCTTTTTAATACATTAAAATTGAATAATGGCCCATGAGGAAATCAGTTTAAAAGAACACCATCTTTCGGGACTGAATGGCCCAACGGCCTTGTTGTCAATTCTGCAATTCTGAGGCCTTTTAGCGTGTAGTTTGTATTGGGACGAAGAGAGGAATTTTTTTTAGAAAATATAAAATTGTTAATTAAAAATCTTGGATTTGGGTTAATTGTGCTTATGGACGGTCAAGTGCTGTTGAGAAATAATAATGGCAGTACTTAACAAATATTCATAAGCTAAATTTTATGAGCCATCTTTGTCTTTCAGGCTTTCTCTTTGTTCTCATCAGTGAATGCCATCCATGATATGGCTAAACATATTATACATTTTAATTAGATTTTGTTTATGTTTATTTATTTAAATCTTTTGGAGGATATAAATTAATTGAATTAGAAGCCAATGAGGATTTACATTTTTAAGTTGGAATTACCGACTGAGATTTACTTTGATGACACTGATCGACTATCTGAGGCTTCTTTATTATTTGTAGTTTTTTCTCTTAAATTATTTGAAAATTTTAAGTATTTTTTTATATGAATAGTTAGGGGTGCGAGGGATCAAATTTTATCTTTCTTTCCCCATCCTTTCTCCTCCACCCCTTTCCTCTTCTTCCCCACTATTCAAATTTTATCGTCTCCATTTCTCTACAATTGAAAAAATAAAATATAGATTATCTTAGATTTTTCATACTCTTTAGTTAAATCTCCATTGGTTTTCTTCAATTAATTCACAGATCTCTTTGAATCTGGAATTATATTTCTCAATTCTTGATATGCTGTATCAGATGAGCTATGAGGAAATTCTAATTTGCTCCGGAGATGGGATCTTTTTTAGATCTCGTTCATATGACGGCAGCTAACCTCTAAGAAGTTCTGAGCTTTTATATTTTAAACAATTATGAATTATGAAGCGGGTGAAGATGATATTCATTGGTCTGTCAATCCACTGACTAAAATTTGATGTTAAACAATGAATCCCGACAGGTTCTGATCGCTTCTTGTTCATTCCTTTCAATTTTTTTTTATTTTTGATTTTATTTAAGTATTTGATTTAATTTTGCAAAAACAAAAAAATGTTGATTTTTGGAGGCACATGAGGAATCAAAAAGTACAAATGGGTAATTTGCGTCTGAATTTTTTTGATGCTCACTCACCTTGGAGAACTGATGTCTCTTTCTACTTTTTTTTTTAATCTATTGTTTTTTTTCTACTTTTTTTTTAATCTATTGTTTTTGTTTTTTAAATAATAACCGATTTAATTTTTAGGCTTATTTAGTTAATTGGTTTTACTTTATTTGTATTTGTGTAATTAAATTTATATTGAGATGAATAATATTGAAATAAACATCCACCAGGACCACCCCTCCCCTCTTAGATCACGCACACAAAACTCACACACTCACCCTCTCTCTACCCTTCCTTCAATCACCTATTATCAAGTGATGAGGAAATTACTGCAACAATATGATTGCTATATGCAATGATTTATGGTATTTAAGTCTCTGATGATTTCTTTTTTGGAAAAACTGTATTAGAGGATGAGATATGATGAGTAACAATTTGGTCCGTGTTTCTGATTAACCATGACCGATAAACCTTAACAAACCTCTGTTCTCCGACATTCTGATTTGTTTTTTATTTATATAAATATAACCTTGGTTTCTATTTCACTATACTTAAAATTTTGAATTATTTAATTGAAGCTCTATGATTATAGTATATCGGTTTTTGGCAATATGTGCTATTCTGATTGTTTACGTGATCAGACAAACATTTGTTAAGATGATAGCTGTTTGTTTTTATTTAAATACTGTTTGGTTGAATGCTGTGATGAATTATGAAATCACTAGTACATGTGTCCGTGTCCGAGGACACGGGTCTTTTTTTTTTTTAATTAACTTAAACATTTATAATTACAAATTATAGTGATGTATGAACATAAATATTATGTCCTTGTTTACAAAAAGATAAGACATAAATATTTAATGTTCCTTGATCGTTCATTTTTTTCAAACCTATAAAATTAAACTCAATATTCAAATAATAATAATTAAAAATCTATCTAATTTTACATTCAAATAAAAAAAAAACTATCTCATCTAAAATAAAATTAATATTTACTTTGAAATAAAAGGTCACAAAAAAATAAATAAATTAGAGAAACCATAACAAATTAAATACAACATAATTAAAAATCTATCCGATTTTACATTCAAATTAAAAAAAAAACTAATTAAAGGATCACAAAAAAAGATCACAAAAAAAATAAACAAATTAAAGAAATAAAAGATCACAAAAAAAAGATCACAAAAAAATAATATTTAAACTCTCTCTCTCTCTGACTCTCTCTCTATTCTATCTCTATCTCTAATTCTCTCTCTCACTCACACAGGGACGGGAAAACCATGAATCAAAGAAACGATCGCCACCGCCTCCCCTTCCCTTCATCCCGTCCGGCCTCACCACCGTGGCTACCCCACCCTTCCACAATCAGGCGACCTCCTCCCCTTCCCTCCCCGTTAAATCCTCCCACCGTCTATTCCGTCCAATCGATCGGCGTTACAACGTGGCTACCCCACCCCTCCCACAATAATCGGCTCTAATCAACGGAGGAAGCAACTACCCACCAAATCAGGACCTCCGGAGCAATCAATTTTTGGAGACGAAGCCTAAATCACGCAAACCGTCCGCAATTCGTCTGGATCCGCCTCCAAACCGTCCGCAATTCGCCCTCAAATCCGGCCGCAATTCGCCCTCAATACGGATTCAAGGTAATTTCCCTCCGGAGCAATCAATTTTTGGATTGAAGGTTGATCTGAAGTTTCAAAGAACATAAATTAGTTCGTTGTTGTTGTTTTAGAATTTGAAGGTATTTTTGGTTATTTTGGGTTCTTGTTCCAACCATTGATTTTTTTCATTCTCATTGTTGGTTCTTGTTTCAGAGCAAGCTCACTGTTGGTTCGTTTTTTTTCATTCTCATTGTTGGTTATTTCATTGTTCCAACCATTGATTTTTTCATTCAAAATCAATGGTTTTTTTTAATAATTGTTACAGAGAACTTCAAAAGATTATTTTGGGTTCTTGTTGTTCCAGTTGTGTGAATCTGGGTTCACTTGTGTTATTGAAGATGTGGGGGTGGGAAGTAAATATGAAACAGAGAAAATAAAATGAGAAAATAAATTGAGCTTGATCTGAAGGAGTAAGGAGTAAAGCAATAATAAATGTGTATGAACATTTACAGTTGAGAAATAAGTAAATTACCTTTTGAATTTTGAAGTTTGAATGCTTTTTATTGATAATTGAATTTGAAATTTGAACTGAGCTTTGGACTGTGTAAAGTTTTGGGGTATATAAATGAGAGAAGAGGGTGTGGATTTTTTTACAGAATTTCAAATTTGAGGAGGGAAACTGATGACGGGAAGAGTAATTTTGAATCTGTAATTTTTTTTTTTTTTTTTTTTAAGGGCAAAATGGGAAAGGGATTAAAAAGTGAGGACAAATTGAGAATTTTCAGCCATGCAACTGTTCAAAGTACTGTTCAAATGGCACCCTTGATTTATACTATAGATATCACATGTCAGACTTCAGAGATTTTGTAAATGTAAAGTCTATGAGAAGTAAATTTCAATTTTCTGAGCAACTGGCCTTTTTTTGGTACAAATCATTTTATTCATCTCTCCAATATTATTTAAATATTTTAGATTTGTTTTACAATAATCTTTAGTCCTTATTTATTTTAATAATTGAAGTTTCTGGTTTTATTTTTCTTAAAACCATTTTGTGAATGCAAAGTCAATGAGAAGTAAATTCAATTTTCTGAGCAGTTGGCCTGGTACACACCATTTCGTTTTAAGAATATTAGATTAAACCATAATTATTGTTCAAAAATTATTAATTTAAAATGAAAAAAAAATTAAACATTCATTTTAGAGGTGAGGGAGTACTAAAATGTTGCTTGTTTAATAAACCCAATTCATATATTAAATAGTTTTCATAAAAGTTTTGTGGTTGAATGTACTCCGTTCATCACAAATTAAAGGCAAAATTGATATTTCAAGGCAAAATTGATACTCCCTCCGACCCAGACCAAGGGTTCATCTTTTCCTTTTGGTCCATTCCATTAGTCCGTCCCAAATCAAGAATTCATTTCCATAAATGACAAGTTTTTGAATATATTTATACCCTTATCAACTCCATATATTTATAAAAAAATCACATTATACCCTTATACATTCTCTCTCCTATTCCCTACCACACATTTAACTACTATTCCTCCTACTAATTCTCTCTCCTATTAAATATTTTTAACTTTTACATTCTCTCTCCTATTTCCTACCACATATTTAACTTTTACATTTTCTCTCCTATTTCCTATCACACAAATAACTACTATTTCCTATCCCACATTTAACTTTTATTCATTTTTTAAATTTTTTTTTAAAAAAACGTGAAATTCACCCCATATACCCATGATTTGGGATGATCTGGGACGGATGGAGTATTTCAAATCATCGTATTCTTGTTTAAGCTTTAGTTTTATTCTTGTTTAAGCTTTGGTTTTAGCGAGTATTTTTTTACAACTTAATTATTCTTTCATCAAATTTAACCTACTTTTAGTTTTTTTTTTTTTTTTTTTTTGGAGAATGATCGAATATCTAACAATGGGTAAAATTGCTATAAAAATAATTACCTAATCGGTCGCAAATCTGTATGTGACATTGACGTTATATTCATTTTCATTTGTATCACGTTGAGTTTCGTTTGCGCAAATGTCGTTTTTATAAATAAAATATATAAATTAATACAATACTCCCTCCGTCCAACATTACTTTACCCATTTTGCTATTTTGGGCGTCCCATTTTAAAGTTACACTTTCCTAAAAAAGAAACTTTTTAATACTTCTTTATTCATGGGATCCATTTGTCATACTCACAACAATTATCCACTTACTATTTTTACCACACTTTCTCTCTCCTACACTCTCACAACTCCTACTTTAATAACATTATATATATTTACTCCTTATTTTCCGTTCTCAACAGTAAACGAGTAAGGTAATGTGGGACGAAGAGAGTATAAATTAATACTAGGAAATTGTATATTAAGTTAAAAGCAAATCTCATTACACATTAATTCATCACTTGACTCTAATTGATCTTCACTCCAATCATTCATTTTGAAATTTAAGTTATAATTTTTGGCAATATTTTATGATAGAGAGAAAAATCTAAAAAGGGAGATATGATGAAAAGCAATAAGTACAATATATATATGTGTACTTAAATAATTTGTTAAATTGATATTTATAATTTATGATTTTATTTTTTGAATTTAATTTATAGTTTATATCATAAGTTTATTATTTTTTTAGACTTACATATAATGAAATTTTAATATTAGGGACAATTTTATTTGATTGTTAAACATTAGAAAATTTAATATTAGGGACAATATTATTTGAATGTTAAACATTTATTAAATATTTTAGAAACTCACTAAAACCTATCATGCCTATTCCTTATCCCCAATTTTCTCTCTCACACGTCTCTCCCATTATTTCATTCCCCAATACCACCGCTACCTTCTAAACTTAGGGGGTGTTTGGTTCGTGTCATTTGAGCATTCCCCCATGGAATTGGAATGGCCAATTCCATTGACCATTTCCTTTGGTGTGTTTGGTTTATATTTTTCATGGCAATGGAATGGCCAATTCCATCCCTTGAAGGATTTTGCCATTCCTTCCATATATGGGAGGAATGGCCAATTCTCTTTGCAATGGAATGAAAAAAAAAAAAATTATGATCAAAATACCCCTACTTACCCCCACCCCCTGTCTACCCCCCCCCCCCCTAATCCAGCCCCCACCCCAACCCACCCAACCCCCCTCACCCCCACCCCCCACACACGATTTTTTTTTTGCACCCCCTGCCCTACCCCCACCCCCCCCCCCACACGAATTTTTTTTGCATACCCCCTGCCCTACCCCCACCCCCACACCATCCCCCCCCCCCACACACAAATTTTTTTTTAAAAAAACCCCTGCCTTCCTTCACCCCTATCCTCTTCTTCCCCACTATTCAAATTTTATCGTCTCCATTTCTCTACAATTCAAAAAAATAAAACATAGATTATCATAGATTTTTCATACTCTTTAGTTAATCTCTGTTGGTTTTCTTCAATTAATTCACATATCTCTTTAAATCTGGATTATATATCTCAATTCTTGATGTGTTGTATCAGATGAGCTATGAGGAAATTCTAATTTGCTCCGGAGATGGGATCTTTTTTAGATCTCGTTCATGAAGGCAGCTAACCTCTAAGAAGTTCTGAGCTTTTGAAATTCTAAACAATTATGAATTATGAAGCGGGTGAAGATGAAATTCATTGGTCTGTCCACTTACTAAAATTTGTTGTTAAACAATGAATCCCGACAGGTTTTGATAGCTTCTTGTTCCCCCTTTTCAATTTTTTTATTTTTGATTTTATTTAATTTTTCATACTCTTTAGTTAATCTCCGTTGGTTTTCTTCAATTAATTCACATATCTCTTTAAATCTGAAATTATATTTGTTGTATCAGATGAGCTAGGAGGAAATTTTAATTTGCTTCGTAGATGGGATCTTTTGTAGATCTCGTTCATGACGGCAGCTAACCTCTAAGAAGTTTTGAGCATTTGAAATTTTTAACAATTATGAATTATGAAGCGGGTGAAGTTGAAATTCATTGGTCTGTCCACTGACTAAAATTTGTTGTTAAACAATGAATCCCGACAGGTTTTGATCGCTTCTTGTTCCTCCCTTTCAATTTTTTATTTTTGATTTTATTTAAGTGAATTTGCCCCATAAGTTTCTTTTGGAACAAATCACTTCCCACTAAGTTCCTCATTGTATTAAAATGACCGAAAAGTTCTTTTTACAAGTGAACTTCCAATTTTGCCCTCTCAACATTCTAAAAATATAATACAACATTCTGATTTTTTATTTTTTTTTTTGAAAATATAATACAACACTCTGAAAATATAATACAACATTCTGAATATAATACAACATTCTGATTTTTTAATTTTTTTTTTTAATTTTTTTTTGAAAATATAATACAACATTCTGAAAATATAATACTATATTCTGAATATAATACAACATTCTGGAAATATAATACAACATTCTGATTTTTTTTATTATTTTTTTTTAATTTTTTTAATTTTTTTTAAAATATAATATAACATTTTTTTTTGGGGGGGGGGTATTTTCGTCCAAAATGACAAAAAATTGATACACTCATTTAAAAAGAACTTATTGAGCATAGATTATTACCACTTTTATTTTCAAGTATTTGATTTAATTTTGCAAAAACAAAAAAAATGTTGATTTTTGGAGGCACGAGGAATCAAAAAGAACAAATGGTTAATTTGTGTCTGAATTTTTTTGATGCTCACTCACCATGGAGAACTGATGCCTCTTTCTACCTTTTTTTTAATCTATTGTTTTTGATTTTTTAAATAATAATCGATTTAATTTTTAGGCTTATTTAGTTAATTAGTTTTACTTTATTTTTATTCGTGTAATTAAATTTATATTGAGATGAAAGGCACAACAATAGGACGGATTTACCATGTCCCGATGAATTCAGGAGATATCTACTGTTTGAATATTGTAATCAAATGAAGTCAATAAAGTATTTATTGCGACAGAATTTGGGTAAGGTTTTGCGTGGATGATGAAGTGAAAAGGTATGCCGATTGCCGATATGTTTCTGAATGTGAAGCGATGTGGAGAATATTTTTCCATTTAGAAGGAGACCAAAGCTTTCCTTTCAAAGATGACGATTATCTTCCGGATGTTGTGGCTAAGCCTACTATTAGCCAATCACAATTTTTACAATGGATGAAGACCAATCGTGAGAATCCAGATGCTCGACAGTACAAGTATAATGAATTTCCACTTCATTTTGTTTGGGAAAAGCCAAAGCGAGAATGGCGTCCTAGAAAGAAAGGCACAACAATAGGACGGATTTACCATGTCCCGATGAATTAAGGAGATATCTACTATTTGAGGATAATGTTGAATCTGATTTGAAAATTGTAAATGGCATCGTGTACATTGATTACAAAGTAGGATGTTATGCTCTAGGATTATTAGATGATGATAAATAATATGTTGAAATGAATGGGGATCTCTGGATTACTTAAGAAGACTATTCGCGATGCTACTACTATCTAATAGTATGTTGAGTCTGAAATAAAACTTGACAACTTTTGTCGGATGATGTCATTTACAAGCATCAATTTTTTTTAACAATCCTGGTAAATGTTTTAATATGTTAGAATATGATTTTTTTTTTGTGAAATATATATCACATTGCTTATATTATTTTTTAAACTCAAGTTATTGGCAGCAAATTGCAGCAGTCTCCTGAATTTTAAAGATATGCCTAAATTTAGCACTTCTGTCACATGCATTGTTCTAAAATTGACAAAAAACATGAGATTACTAGTAAACTCATCTAAACTCTTCTGATATTAAACTCTTAATATTCTACGTTTCCCTAATTCAGTCATTGAATATTTTATATCAATCATTGTCTATACGCAAGTCGGATCATCTTTTTCTGATTATTTGGAGACCAAGGAATTTGCTGAATGGATATTACGGGTCGGAGATGGGGATGTCGGTGGAGAAAATGATGGAGAAGTTGATATTGAGCTACCAGATGACATTCTGATAAGAGATATAGTTGATCCTATTGCAACTATCGTCGAATATACTTATCCTAACATATTACAAAACATGTTTGTTGATGGATTCTTTCATAATAGAGCTGTTTTGGCACCGACGAATGAATTAGTAGATACTATCAATGACTATGTGATGTCATTGTTTCCCGGTGAAGAGGTGGAGTATATGAGTTCAAATAGCATCGGAAGGAGGACAGATATTGTTGGCCATGAGAATATATTCTGCTTGAGTTTCTTAATACAATTAAATGCTCGGGATTGCCGAACCATACTTATTAGATGCGAAGGTTGGATGTATGGTAATGCTACTTAGGAACATCCATCAAGCATCAGAGCTATGCAATGGAACGGGAATGATCATAATGAATCTAGGAAAACATGTGGTTGAAGCAAGAATGCTTTCTGAAAATAATGTTGACATGAAGGTGTTTGTGTCTAGAATTATTATGGGCCCATCAGATTTGACAAAATTCATTGTCAAGTTCCAACGTAGGCAGTTCTCATTAGTCGTTTGCTTTGCTATGACCATAAATAAGAGCCAGGGGCAGTCAATTTCGCACGTTGGACTCTACCTTCCCAGGCCTGTATTCAGCCATGGTCAATTGTATGTGGTAATCTCTAGAGTTACTAGCAAGAAGGGGCTCAAAATATTGATTTGTGAAAAAGATGGTCAAACGCACGACACAACAACCAATGCTGTTTATAAGGAAGTTTTCCACAAATTGTGAGGTAATCGTAACATTATAAACATTTATACTAGAAAATAAGTGAAGTACAATTAACATATGATTGTACATATTATTCATTTGTTTTCTTGACATATATTTTTGCTTATATTGTCGATTCCGGGTGTGTAATTTGTACTTTCCTTACGATATCTATATTATCATTCACACCAGTCAGGTACGTGAGGATCAATTTGTGCCAAGTATATTAATTTATCTAGGTACATGCATTTCAAATACAACAAAGCATGATGTGGCGTGAAAAGATATTTTCTTATCAGAATACATATGCAATCTAATTTAGTTTAGTCTTATTTTCAAAATCTTTGCAGGTCACCTACATGTTTTGAGTTGAGCTGACCAATGAAGAGGAATCTTCATTTCTTATGAAGCCAAGAAAGAGGAAAAGGGTTCGAGTTCTCAATGTTTTTTTAGCTTCATTTTTCCTGATTTTGGATTTATTAACTTTGCGTTGGATCTCCTATCGTCGTTTTGAGAAATTTATTTCCCTGATTACGTGTATGTTTATCTATGGAGTTTGCATGACATTCATGTTAAATATGTCTATTGATCATAGGAGCAAATTGATTTTTTGGATAAAGTTCATAGTAGGATTTTTGAATATAATAAATACCAACACTGGCCTTGTACGCTGTTTCAAACAAAAGATTGAGATTCATATGCAATTCGAAAACAAATTCACTGCTAGAATAATAAGATCATCTTTGTTGGTTATGGATAATTAAGGTGGATACCCATTGCGCTCTCAACATTCTCACAATGGACATTGGGGAGGCTGCCTCTTCCGAAAAGATATTCTTTGTTCAGGTTACTGCTGCCTGGGATCATGTATCTCTTGTGCGAGCCATCATCTATATTGTAGTTTTCATGGTATGTGGAACTTTTGGTGGTGATGCTCCAGCTATATTTCTATTTCTACTTAAACTCTCGAATTGATGATCTCATAATTCATTATAGGTTTTATATCATTCTTAGCGTTTAGTTTAAATATAGGGCTTCAGCTGGTCGGAGCGGCATTAGGAGGGAGCAGCTCCGAGTTGATGATATCCAAAGAGTGGAACGAAGACTGCGGCGGAATCAAGGATAATAAGTACTAACATGGGAGGTAATGTCCTTTAGTTTCTCTTGTGATTTCTTTGTATATGCGTGTTGTTAATACTTTTCATGTGTGTGATGATGTTGTAACTTAAGTAGTGAAAAATTCAAATTTAATTCCTCCTTCCCACTTTTGAAAAGTGTAAAATTAATAAGAGATGCATTATTAATCATATAAATTACCATTGTAACAATCATTTTTTAAATTCGTCTTGTTTTCATGATAAAAAAATTATATTCATGATGAATAATGTGTCTAAAGCTGATCCACAAACAGATCATTTAGTACCAAAAGGATCCAAGTTTTATTTTTGTATTCTTGGTATATTGTTTACATTATATTATGGTATATTTACTTTATCATCTATTTGTAGGAAGTGCAAGGATTTGCTTGGCTGATAAATTCTTTGAGAAACTGACATAGTAGCATAAACCCAAATAGTTATAATATCTCTTGCAAGTAATGGCTAAGATTATAAATTTCTGATATTCATTTTCAGAGTTTAAAGATGACCCAAAATTTATGTTTTTCCCAGAATATTTGGCATAGAATTGTGGCAGGTAATTTTTGCAACAATAATTACTTGCTTTTCTTTTAACATAATTTTCATCATTGATCCTTGATGATTGAGATCATGTGCTTTTGCAGGCTGAGAAGGCTGCTTTTGCGAAGGTTCAAAAAGAAACAAGAGGTAGAGGTATTGCTCTTTAGATTTGTTGCTTAACTGTTTTTAATTTTTAATATATATGTATCTAGATTTTTCTAATCATATATCTTAACCCTAATTGTGTTCCCCTTGTCAGGCATCAAAGGAAAATCCAAAAGATACCGACGCCAAAGACGGGGGTGAAGCTAAAGATGCAGCAGGAGACGATGTTGATGTTGATTTTGCCAAGGAAGATGGTGGTGCAAATGAAGAATATTTCTTTTCGAGGACTTCCTATGAACATTTTGATTTGAAGCCATTTTACAAGAATCTCTTTTCCTTGTTTCAATCAGCACTAAAACACTCTGTTGTAGTAGGCAAATCTCACCCATTACATGTATTCTTTTATTCGTTTTGCATTATTCATTGAAATATGGGTTGATTATATTACTATCTTCAATTCGTAACAAAATGAATGTTAAAAATATTAAAATTTACTTTTGTTCAATTGCAAATTTGAAATATTATAGGATATTTATTTTGGGAGGAAGAAAATATATTAATTGTTTTTATTGTAGCATACAAAATATACCATTTGGCATTTCAAGCCTTGAAAATGGAGATAGAAAACCAACTTGAATGTTCTTCGTATTTGCACTTAATGACTAATTTTTTAGTTGTTTCCCCTCATTTTTCTAAGTTATACGTGGGCAGAACTTCCGATGATGTATTAGACTTTTTGTATGACTTTCACTTCTCAACAATGTCTCACTATCATATTCATGAACTTTTTCCCACTCACAATATTTTTGAGTATTATTATTTACACTTTAATACTTATGCTCAACACACTACAAGAAACAGGCTTATTTACGGCGGTTAAAATCTGCCTTAAATACCACGCGCCCCGCCGTATATAGTATTTACGGCGGACTAGCCGCCGTAAATAGACCCCCGTATAAATCATCGCCGTAAATACTATATACGGCGGGATCACCGCCGTAAATACTATATACGGCGGATTTACCACCGCCGTATATAAATGAAATACATACGTATATTATGGCGTATTTTGGTGATCTTTATACGGCGGTATATGTAACCGCCGTAAATAAGAGACGAGTCGTCCTCTCCGTAACGAGTCGTCCCACCGCACCCCCACCGGGTTCCTCGTCCCCCTTTGTAGACGAGTCATCCAAGCCATTTTATACGGCGGATTTAGTCGCCGCCGTAAATACCTTAATAGGGACGACTAGATCCACCATGGCACGAGTCGTACCATTTACACCCCTACCGGTTCCCTCGTCCCCCTTTGGGCACGAGTCGTCCCTCAGCTTTATACGGCGGATTTAGTCACCGCCGTAAATAAGCCTATTTTTTTTTTCCCAGACTTTGTATAATTAATTTTCCCCAAAAATATATTCACAAAAACCAAATTCAACTTTGTACACACACTAAATAAAACACGTATATAACCAAAAATACACAAATGCAATCAATATTTACAATCTACATATTAACACAATTAATGTTGAATGTATCCAAACATAATAATCATTATACAAAAAGTTATTAGTTGTTGAATGTATCCAAAATACACAATGTCTAAAATCCATAACACCTATTCATTACCGTCATTTCCACGTCGTTCCATCCAACAACGTTTCAATTCATCAATTTGTTGTTGTAACCGTCGGCGTTCCTCCCGAAGTTGTTGTTGTAATCGCTCCCGAAGTTGTTGTTGTAACTGTCGGCGTTCCTCCTCATTTTGTCGGCATTCCTCCCGAAGTTGCCTTTCAAAATCTGCTCGACCCCGCCATCGCCTCCAATACAAACTGCCCGAGAAGTTGGGGATTTACCAAACACTTTAGTTTTGTTAAGACCGCCTCCCATACATCGCACTCTCCCGTGGTCATCGGGGCCCATCATACCAACAGAAATATTTTCACGCGCCGGTAAGGAGAGTTTTGTTGCTCCTCCGGCAGCTCCTCAATTGCATCATTAAGCGTTTGCTTTGTAACAAAAACAACATGTTCAATATAAATGTTTTAACTTTACTTAATATTATGAAAATGAAGTTAGAAATGAAAAAGTATTCTATAGAATAACAAAACTGAAACAGAAAAGGTTGAAACTTTAACTTACAATCATTTGAGTGGTTTCTTGATCTCAAGGGTGTTTTGCCCGTGCGCGTATGTATGAAAATGCTTACGCGATCGGTTAGTAAACCACTTGTCGTCTCTCTACAATTTATAATAGAATCATTTGACCAAAAAAAATATATTTATATACAATACAAAAGAAACATTAATTGAATTGACAACTGAGAACTAGATTGAACGATGACAAACCTCTTTGATGACTTTGGGATGGGACGTTTTTCCGGTCCTATTCAGGCACGATTGCTTTTCTCGATTCAATTTATTTGTTTCGATATTTCTGGAAAAAAAAAGAAGATAATATTAGTATTAATTTGACTACTTATATAAGACATTCACGATAATAGATTGAGATTAATTTGAAATATACCCGAGCCTTGTTCGTACCCCACATCGCAGCAAGTGCGGCCCGATTGATTCGCAACGCACCCACTCTGGGGTGGGTGAGCCAATGCGTCTTGGTCGGATTCATACATCTTATAATGAGATTTCAACCGAGTAATATTCATAATGTGAGTCAATATTCATAACAAAGTCATAACTGAGTAATATTCATAACTGAGTAATACTTATTATATGCTTGTCTCACCTGGTATTTCCAGTCACGCCACGCTTTACCGAGAGAAAGAACCATAACCGGGTAATACTCCGGAGGAGCATTTGTATTTTCCTATATACACAATTCAACAAAGAAAAAAAAAACAATTGTTAGAGAATCATAAGACTTTTGACTACGTACTAGAGATTTATGTAAGAAATATGGATTACAACTTATCAGAACGTCATTCCATACGTTATTTATGCACTCATGGTCCATCTGAGACCACTCTCTAGTTAATGGGAAATGTTCCCCATTTTTAGCAAAAATTCCTATCTGAGTAGCTAATTTGTTCATTTTCCCACCAACTGGTTGACCATAATTATTCCATATTATGTTCAATCTCTCTTTACCCCATTTGGGGGTTGGTTTTGCCAACCCTCTTCCTTTAGGGTTCGAGCCCTGACCTGGTAATAAATTTTTCTTTGGCGACATATCTGTCATATGATAATTCAATTATAGCACAAAAATTGGATAAACCAAGTAAATGACAAAAAAAAAAAACAGTCTTATAATATATGTATAAGACCTATAAATTTATTATAGGTCTTATGTATCATGTATAAGACCTATAAAATGCCTAGATAATAATAAAACAACAAGTATTTTGGAACAAGTTTTAACCCCTAAAACAACAAATATTTTGGGACATAAAGAGTAAATAACATACACAAACACCAATAGAACTATAGAATTGTGGCCAAACAATAACTTGGGCTTATCTCTCACTTCATGAGTACCATCAAAAGAGCCTTTATCCTTACGAAAAGCATGACTCCTAGGCAAGAAGCGTCGATGACCAATATAACAATACTTGCCACCATGATCCAACCATCGTGCTTGAGGTCTCACATTGCAACAAGGGCAAGCATATTCACCTTTAGTGCTCCATCCAGACAACATTGCATATGCAGGAAAGTCATTTATTGTCCATAATAGTGAAGCTCGTAAAGTAAACAACTCGTTCCTTGATGCATCATAAGTTGATATACCATCTTCCCACAATTCCTTCAACTCATCAATTAACGGTTGGAGATACACATCTATCTTGTTGTCCGACCCTTTTGGGCCTTGAGTAAGCACTGACAAGAAGAAATATGGCTGTTTCATGCATAACCAAGGTGGAAGATTGTATGGCATAAGCACAACCGGCCAAGTACTGTGAGATATAGTCATTGTTCTGAAAGGATTAAATCCGTCAGATGCTAATCCCAATCTAACATTTCGAATTTCACTTGAAAATAATGGATAACGTTCATCGAATTCCTTCCACGCACGAGAGTCTGCGGGGATGCCTCATACACCATCGTCTATTCTTTTCTCGGCATGCCATCTCGCGAGTGTCGCGGTCTTAGATGACCAATACAACCTTTGCAACCTTGGCTTTAAGGGAAAATACCATACTTTCTTCATCGCTACCTGCTTGGGAAGTTTATTCTTGCCACTTGTTTCCGCACCTTCACCGCTACCCCCTTTTTCTTGTTGCTTATATCTAGAGGCTCCACAAATTTTACATTTAGTAAGTTTTTCAGTTTCATTTCGAAACAACATACGATGATTAATGCACGCGTCCCACGTTTTATAACTAAAACCCAAATCCGCAGTCATCTTGTACGCCTCACGATAGGAACTTGGCACTTTCGGTGAGGCAATGCCCTAATGAAATTTTTTAATAAAGAAGTAAATCCCTTATCGGTCGCTCGATAATTAGCCTTCCAAAGTGCATAAGTTCTACAATAAATGAGAGTACCGTAAACTTATCACACCCTTCCCACAAGGCTTGATCGTCTCTCAAAAGTCTAAGAAACTTTGCGGTGGATGCATCTGATTGTACGATTTCTTCAATTCTGGCTGGTTACTATCCGCATACCCATCCCTTCATGTACCATTCGCCTCATACAATCTTGCACGCCCAATTCAATTTCAATGCCATCTTCGGTTGTCCTATCATTCTTATACGCCGAAATGTACTCTTCCCCTTGCCTAATCCAATTCTTGTAATCTTTTTGAAATCCCACTTCAATACAATGTGATCTCACGGTTGCACGGTCTTTTTGGTAACGATTTGCGCATTTTTTACAAGGACAATATATTTCTTTAACAGCAACAGACTTTTTTGAGAATGCAAAATCGAGAAAGTTGTCAACCCCAGACAAATACTCATTTGAAATTCGATTATCCAAATCAATCCAACTTTTGTCCATATATGACTTGACTTGATATTTTTAACGTTAAAATACAACCTATATATAAGACCGAGAGACACAAATTTTAGAATAAAAATAAACTCATAAACAAACATAGTCTAACTTGGGCCCATGATATAGTATAACCCTATGACAACATTCATTCGTTCTCTCTCACAAGCCCCCTAATTGAGAAGCTAATTCATTCGTTCTCTCTCATGATATAGTATAACCCTATGACAACTGATCATGAAGCAATACCAACAACAACAACAACAACAGCAACATCAACAATAACTCACAACACCAAGAACAAAAAAAACCCAGAAATACTCCCAGCAACAGGGAGATGAAAAGAGATTATGCTTAAAGAGCTATACAAGGACAATCCAATGTCGTCTTACTGTTGTCTCTCTTTTCAAACAAAGTTTTGCTGCCTTTAATTTTAGTACCAGCTCAATAGTTATATTTCATAAATTGTTACAAACCTATATGAGTAAGATTTTTTTTATTTTATTTTTTGATAGGAATGTGAGTAAGAATTAATGCAGGGAAAAAAAGGATGGCCTGCCCACAGACAGGAAATAGAACACTTTTCTATATCGTGAACGTCAGAGATGTGCTCAAATACTCATCAATTAAGAGAATTTAAGGCACAATACTTAGGACCACGACAGTTAATAAAAGCATGGGAGTCTTGATACATAAAGTGACAGTGATCTCTATGTAATATATACATTTTCTTTTGATAACTACTAGGCAATATACATAATGGAAAACCAGCAGGTTCATTACTTTTTTAGCTAAGACCGAGTATAAAATATTGCTTTCGTCTCAAATTAAGCTTCCTCTTTAGTATAAAATATTGCTTTCGTCTCAAATTAAGCTTCCTCTTTAGTTTCGATGCGCAAATTTAAAAACTCTTTTATTTCCAGTTTTTCCCTTCCCACTGAAAAAGGAGTAATTGCTTAAAAGTCCACCCGTCGTAAGATTCTAGTCATTATCGTTCATTTCTGAACAACCAAGTAAAGAGAGAGAATGAAAATGTGTTGGGGAGAGAGAGGGAGAATCAATTACTGGAGATGCACCAATACATATTTACCAGGGAGATTTAACAGACATAAGTATGAAAAACTAAGGGTACAAATGAAAAGTCCGTTCAATGTAGAAAGAGGTCATTTAATTGGAGACAGCTCGAAAAGGAAATGAGGACATTTATTTTGGGAAAGAAATGTATACCTGATTGTTGTTGATCGAAGAAATCAAAGCTCAATTTTGGCTGGAGGAGAGAGAGACTGAGATACGTACGCTAGATCTAGGAGAGAAAGAGAGACTGAGTACAGACCAACCAAGACCAAGAACAAAACCAAAAAATTAAAAGTAAATACCTACCTGATTATGGTGACCGGCGTCGGAATTTCGTCCCTAGCTATGGAGGAGATTCTCTTGCCCTAGCTGCTATGGAGGAGAGAAAGAGAGGGAGAGATAGAGATTGCCGCGAAACTGAATAGGGAAATTTGGGATTCCCGGTATTTAATAACATTTACAACGGATATTGTACACCGCCGTAAATAATGGTATTATTTAAGGCGGACGCGTATCAACCGCCGTATATAACTTCGATATCGTATACGTACATGTTAAATGTACGTACATTACTTATTTAAGGTCCGCCGTATATATTAGTTATTTACGGCGGCTGTGCATACCGCCGTATATATTAGTTATTTACGGCGGACGCGTGTTCACCGCCGTATATGAGCGCCGTAAATAGTGTACTTTCTTGTAGTGACAATAACTGTGGACATTAAACAGGAACAAAAGAAGTAAGTTTGAAGGTGTATTGTGCAATATATATATATATATATATATATATATATATATATATATATATATATATTATAATAAAGAAAATCAGAAACATATTATATTTTTATATGTGCCATGTGAAATATTACATGAAATTCTATTTGTAACTCATTGAAAATATTATTTTTGGAATAATACTCAATTAAAAAAATGGACACAATTGGATATTTTAATTGGGGTTAGTAGACGAGTTAAAAAAATGAGATTTGCTTGTTTAATTCGTCATGTGCACTACACATAACTAATTAAAAGAAAGAGGTTATCAGTCGGATAATTAATCCACTAGGAATTTATTGAAATTAAGTAAATCAAGTATACATTTTTAATTCAATATAAACGTAGCATATTATTTATTTCATAACTTGATTGCATTTTGATAAAAGGTTTGTTTAAGTGAGGGACAATGGCAGACCAAGAATGAAAGGTAACTCTGCACGCCGAAAAGTGAACCACAAAATTGCCGAAAAGTGAACCACAAAATTTGACTCACCGTATCTCGAATGAAAGAAGGACAAAGAAAAGTGTATTGAATAATTAGCCTCACTATTCCCGTCAAATTTTGACGGGTTACTCGCTAGTTATTTGTCAAGACTCAGTAATCCAATAAATTATAGCTGTTAAAGTTGATTTGTCGTATCCAACTTGATGTTTATTTATCAGTGTTTTATATAAAAAAAATGCAATTACTATAAAATGTATATTTTTTTAAAAAAATATTTTGAAATGTGAACGAATAAAAACACTAATTTATATCACTAATTTATAAATAAAATAAATATTTTATTTATTAATTATAAAAATATTTTGAGCGAAAATTCCGCTCACCACTGCTACCGCAAGATATCAAAATATTTTGCTCTCAAATTCCCAATTGATTTGGTACGGTGGGATACCCAAAAAAATAATAAAAAATATTTTGCTCTCAAATTCCCGTCATATTCAATCCACTCCTCATGCTATCTTTTCAATCTTCATCTTCCTTATTTGTGTTAGACATTATTTCATATTGGGAATTGACAAACCTTGCCTACGACATAAAAAGATCCCGTGCCACTCACCAATTGATTTTAAGGTGGAACCTCAGACTTTAAGATGGTAATAGAGCAGGTCCTTACACGTGCAGGCCCAACGGCCCACGATGTTACTCTGCGCTACCCAATTGATAAGTCCACGTTGCAAGCTTTGGCAAAGCCCGCTACACGTGAGGGGACGTGTTAGAGATATTATCCCACATTGAGAATTGACAAACCTTGCATATGACATATAAAGATCCTGGGCCACTCCCTTTGACACCAATTAATTTTAAGGTGAAATCTCAGACTTTAAGAATTTGTATTAAATTTAGATTAAGTTTTCTCCATAGTAGATCTGTATAAGCTTTGTTTACAGAAAATTTAAATTATGGTGTAACTTAGACATGGCCGACCCGTATCCGTGCCGTGCCGTGCAGTTCGGATCGTGGAACCGTACCGAATTTGACCCAGTCGAAGCCGGGCAGGTGTAAGACCCGTGAATCGTTGGACCGTGCCGTCTGATTGACGGTTCGGTACCGATTCCTCTTTCTCAAAACCCGTGACCCCGCGGATCCAACCCGTGAAACCGTACCCGTGAGATCCGTATCAGACGTGTCAGAACGATCAGAACCAATGGGTTATTAAGACCACCTACCTTTATAAAAGAAATGGAAAAGAGTAGGGATGGCAACGGGGCGGGTTCGGGACGGGTTTTGCATTTCCCAAACCCGCCCCTATAGTCATCTACCCTTTCCCGAACCCGCCCCGCCCCGTTACTTGCACTACCCGAACCCGTCCTGCCCCGCCCCGAGTTAACCAAACTGAAAGTTTTCAACCCAAATACACCTGATACGAGGGCGTGAAACCTTTTTACTTTAACTAAACCCTCTATCCCTCCTTTCAATCTCCATTTCTTTCTCTTTTCCAGTTTCCCCATTTCTGAAATCCACTGATCAATTCAATTGGCGTTGCTCTTACAAGAATGAAAGGTGATTATTGAAGGAGCTTCCAGTTTCCTCTTATATTCTTGAATTTCCCCCTTTCTTAGTTTTTCCTTAATTTTTAAATCAGCTCTTCCGAGATAAATTTAAAGGATTGATATACAAAATTTATGTAAAGAACTGGGAGTGAGAAATAAAATGAAGGAACGGGGAGGAACCCTAACCCTATGCGTCACCTTAGTAATAGTCAGGGGTATTTTTGTAATTTCCTATCTAATCGGGGCGGGTTCGGGGCGGGGCGGGGGTAAACCCGAACCCTATAAAAACCCGACGGGTTTTCAATTTTGAATTTCAAACCCGGCCTATTAGGGTTGGGTCTTTTCGAGTTCGGGTCGAGTTTCAGATTTTTGCCGTCCCTAGAAAAGAGTAAATATTTATTATTGTTTGTACCAAATAAAATTATCATTTCTCATTAGGTTACAGCTAAATTTGATTTTTTTTTTGAAAAAATCAGAATTATTTTGGATCCGTGGAAACCGTGTACCCGTAGGACCCGTACCGAAACTGTACTCGTATCCGTGTATCTCACGGTTCAGTTCCAATTCTTCATTTTCAGACCCGTGACCAGACGGATTGGACCCGTACCCGTACTCGAATTTGGTCATGTCTAGTGTAACTCCTTCATGGGATCAAGTAGTTCAAGTGAACTAGTAAATCATTAATATTACATTTTGCAACTCAATTTCAAACTAAAACTATTAAAATAATATCTGATGAAAAATTCAACAAAAAATAAATAAAAATACAAGGCTACATTTGAGTTGTTAGTTATTGTGCAGTTATTTAGTGGCCACCCATTGTTTTTCCATCTCCCTTTTCTATACATAAAAGTTGTAATGTGTAAATTATGAGATTAATAAGTTGTTATTATTGAGATTTTTTATTGGAAAAATTGTCTTATAAGTCAATTATAAGAGACAATGTAATCTTATAATTCAATTATAATAGTTATAATGTGTAAATTATAAGATTAATTTGTTGTTATTATTGATTTTTTTAAATGAAAAAATTGTCTATAAGTCAGTATAAGAGACAAATTAGTTTTATAAGACAATTATAAAATATGAATTAGTCTTATAAGTCAGATATAACAATGCGAGGAGTGTTTGTGAAATTTTAGATCTGATGCATTTTGAATTGAGTTTCGTCACCAGAAAAGTATTAGAGAAAGTGACCCAAAATATTTTGTTCTCAAATTCCCAATTGATTTGGTACCCAAAAAAAATCTACATCACAAGTCCAATACCACCAGTGGGCTACAAACAAGACTGAATTTCTACTAAACTCCATCAGACGCCGACGCCGTCTTCACAAAAATTAGGGTTTTAATTTTTAATTTTTATATATAAGCTGCCCTTCTCCCCCGTCATATTCAATCCACTCCTCGTGCTATCTTTTCAATCTTCATCTTCGTTATTTGTATTACATTTTTAGATTAAGTTTTCTACATAGTAGATCTGTTATAAGCTTTGTTTACAGAAGATTCCTATGAAGAAACCATCCCAAAAGATAGGAAGTGCCGTATGACACTTTAAACAGCAGCGGAGTTCGGCGGCCGTTTCTTCTTCCCATCCGCCAATCGTCCACATTCTTCGATTTTTGTAATCGCTAGGTTATGTTCGTTGGTCGGGATCGAACCGATTTAGCCGCCTCTTCTGTGGTGTGTGATTTGGAACGGGTCCCTGAGGTTTCTTCTATAAACTTTTTTTTTTAATTTTATCGTTAGAGTACTTCCAGATTATGAATTGAAAAAAACAAACAGGTTCGATGCCACGACGCCGGTAGCTAAAATGCAATGGCCGGCGTTGCTATGATTGAACCAATAGCAAAGTCTTTCGCATTCTATAGGAACCTGTGAACTGATTAATTCCGTTCATTCACGGAGCCGTTTTTTGCGATTACATTTGATTCAATATTCGATTTGTATTTTTTTTTTTTGTGTGTATTTTCTAATTTGACGAATTCCAAATAAATTGGAGCGGAGTAATCCCATATCCGCAAAATCCAAAGGAAATTCGTCGGAGATCAAGCATCCCATTGGAGTTGCCGTTGAGTCTTCCTCTCCGGAGGAAGATTCCGGTGACTCGGAAAGGGAGCCTTGTCATATTCTATCACCTTGGGCAGCAGAATCTCTGCAATTACCACCTTGGATAGGCCATGAGAATGTCATTTCTTCTTTATATTCCTCTAATTTCAAATCTGTGAACTCGGATTTTATCTTTTTAATACATCAAAATTGAATAATGGCCCATGAGGAAATCAGTTTAAAAGAACACCATCTTTCGGGACTGAATGGCCCAACGGCCTTGTTGTCAATTCTGCAATGCTGAGGCCTTTTAACGTGTAGTTTGTGTTGGGACGAAGAGAGGTTTTTTTTAGAAAATATGAAATTGTTAATTGAAAATCTGGTATTTGGGTTAATTTTTTTTTATATTTTTTTATACCAGGTTCCCGCCTTCGCGGTACTGAAGCCTCACCTCCTCGCGGGATATGGGATTTGGGTTAATTGTGCTTATGGACGATCAAGTGCTGTTGAGAAATAATTACGGCAGTACTTAACAAATATTCATAAGCTAAATTTTATGAGCCATCTTTGTCTTTCAGGCTTTCTCTTTGTTCTCATCAGTGAATGCCATCCATGATATGGCTAAACATATTATACATTTTAATTAGATTTTGTTTATGTTTATTTATTTAAATCTTTTGGTGGATATAAATTAATTGAATTAGAAGCCAATGAGGATTTACATTTTTAAGTTGGAATTACCGACTGAGATTTACATTGATGACACTGATCGACTATCTGAGGCTTCTTTATTATTTGTAGATTTTTCTCTTAAATTATTAGGAAATATTTTTAAGTTGGTTTTAACATAATTTAGCCTTCCCAAATTATTTGAAAATTTTAAGTAATTTTTATATTGATCTAATATTACCATTTTTTAATACTAAAGTTTGTATTAGTATGTTGGTATTGATGGAAAGATAGCTGAATGTAAAATGTAACTTTGAAATAATAATTAGTCTAATTTCATGTTTTATTAAACTTTCTGAAAAGTACTTTTTCTAAGTCAAGAAGTATGAATTATAACTTGTTTAGTACACATGATTTCTACAAAATTTGGACATTAATTTTTGATGTGTTGTATCAGATGAGCTATGAGGAAATTCTAATTTGCTCCGGAGATGGGATCTTTTTTAGATCTTGTTCATGACGGCAGCTAACCTCTAAGAAGTTCTGAGCTTTTGAAATTCTACGCAATTATGAATTATGAAGCAGGTGAAGATGAAATTCATTGGTCTGTCAATCAACTGACTAAAATTTGATGTTAAACAATGAATCCCGACAAGTTCTGATTGCTTCTTGTTCCTCCCTTTTAATTTTTTTTAATTTTTGATTTTATATAAGTATTTGATTTTATTTTGCAAAAACAAGAAAATGTTGATTTTTGGAGGCATATGAGGAATCGAAAAGAACAAATGGGTAATTTGTGTCTGAATTTTTTTGATGCTCACTCACCTTGGAGAACTGATGCCTTTTCTACTTTTTTTTTTTAATCTATTGTTTTTGTTTTTTAAAATAATAATCGATTTAATTTTTAGGCTTATTTATTTAATAGATTTTATTCGTGTTATTAAATTTATATTGAGATGAATAATATTGGAGTAAACACCCACCCCTCCCGTTTTAGATCACACACACAAAACACACACTCACCCTTTCTCTATCTCTACCCTTCCTTCAATCACCTATTATCAAGTGATGAGGAAATTACTGCAACAATATGATTGCTATATGCAATGATTTATGGTATTTAAGTCTGATGATTTCTTTTTTGGAAACACTATATTAAAGGATGAGATATGACGAGAAACAATTCGGTCCGTGTTTCTGATTAATTGTGATTGATAAATCTTAACCAACCTCTGATCTCTGACATTCTGATTTGTTTATTTTATTTATATAAATATAACCTTGATTTTGATTTCACTATTCTTAAATTTTTGAATTATTTAATTGAAGCTCTATGATTATATGTCAGTTTTTGACAATATACGCTATTCTGATTGTTTACATGACCAGACAAACATTTCTTAAGATGAGAGCTGTTTGTTTTTATTTAAATATTGTTTGGTTGAATGCTAGGATGAATTATGAAATCATATCACATGTCAGATTTCAGAGATTTTGTGAATGCAAAGTCTATGAGAAGTAAATTTCAATTTTCTGAGCAACTGGCCTTTTTTTGCTACAAACCATTTTATTCATCTCTCCAATATTATTTAAATATTTTAGATTTTTTTAAAAAAATAATCTTTAGTACTTTCATTTTAGAGGTGAGGGAGTACTAAAATGTTATTTGTTTAATAAACCCAATTCATATATTAAATAATGAGTATCTTTATTAAATATTTTTTTCATTAAACTGAAAAAGGATTTTTTAGAAGATTTACATTCAAAATTGTTAGAATTGCTCTTAAAAATTTTAAATTACTATTTTGCAAGTAACTCAGTTTTCAAGTGCAAAAAAAATCAAAAAAATCTTATTCTTACAAAAAGCAAGAGTTTTCATAAAAGTTTTGTGATTGAATAAACAGTACTCCGTTCACAAAGTAAAGGCAAAATTGATATTTCAAATCATCGTATTTTTGTCTAAGCTTTGGTTTTAACTATTTTTTTACAACTCAATCATTGTTCTTTCAGAAAATTTTGGGGGAAACATATTTCTCCATAAGTTATAAAAGGTCCCGTTTTTAAATATATCGACTTGGTGTTTTAAAGTTTAAACTTACTACTTTGTTTTAACTCGCTATTTTATTTTCTCACTGTTTTAACGCCTAAATTCGCTATTTTATTTTCTAGGTATTTTAAGGCCTAAACTCAATGTTTTAAGGTCTAAACTAGTATTTGGTTCATTTGTTTTCTTTTATCAAATTTAACCTACTTTTAGTTTTTTTTTTTTTTTTTTTTTGAAAAATGATCGAATATCTAACAATGGTTAAAATTGCTATAAAAATATGTATCTTAAACAAAGTGTGATATTAAGAATGACACAAACAAAATAAGCATATAGTTGTAAAGAAAAATGAGAGTTAATCATCGAAATACGGTAATAATTACCTCATCGGTCGCTAATCTGTATATGACATTGACGTTGAATTCATTTTCATTTGTATCACGTTGAGTTTCGTTTGCGCAAATGTCGTCCTCATAAATAAAAACATATAAATATATACAATATAAGAATAAATTTGAGATCAATATAAATTAATACTAGGAAATTGTATATTAAGTTAAAGTAAATCTCATCACTTGACTTTATTTCTCACTTGACTCTACTTGATGATCACTCCAATCATCCATTTTGAAATTTAAGTTTTATCTAAATATGTTTATTATTTTTTTAGACTTACATATATTGAAATTTTAATATGAACTACTTTTTTATTTCTTCAATAAATAGTAGATTTTTTTTATCCCTCCTTTGAAATAAATTTTTATATTTAATTTATTCAAAATTATAAAAAAGACATTAAAAAATTTAATATTAGGGATAACTTTATTTGAATGTTAAACATTTATTAAATATTTTTGGAACTCTCAAGAACCTATCATGCCTATTCCTTCTCCTCTCTTTTCTCTCACACGTCTCTCCCATTATTTCATTCCCCCAATACCGTCGCTGCCTTCTAAACTCAATTAGGGTTACAATTCTTGCGTATATATATCTCTATTTCCCCATCCTTTTTCCTTCACCCCTATCCTCTTCTTCCCCACTATTCAATTTCTCTACAATTTCTCTACAATTCAAAAAATAAAACATAGATTATCTTAGATTTTTCTTACTCTTTAGTTAATCTCCATTGGTTTTCTTCAATTAATTCACATATCTCTTTGAATCTGGAATTATATTTCTCAATTCTTGATGTGTTGTATCAGATGAGCTATGAGGAAATTCTAATTTGCTTCGGAGATGGGATCTTTTTTAGATCTTGTTCATGACGGCAGCTAACATCTAAGAAGTTCTGACCTTTCGAAATTCTAAACAATTATGAATTATGAAGCGGGTGAAGATGAAATTTATTGGTCTGTCAACCCACTGACTAAAATTTGATGTTATACAATGAATCCCGACAGGTTTTGATCGCTTCTTGTTCCTCTCTTTCAATTTTTTTTTATTTTTGATTTTTTTTTAATTCAATTACCACTATTATTTTCAAGTATTTGATTTAATTTTGCAAAAACAAGAAAATGATGATTTTTGGAGGCATGAGGAATCAAAAAGAACAAATGGTTAATTTGCGTCTGAATTTTTTTGATGCTCACTCACCTTCGAGAACTAATGCCTCTTTTTACTTTTTTTTTTTAATCTATTGTTTTTGTTTTTTTTAATATTAACTGATTTAATTTTTAGACTTATTTAGTTAATTGGTTTTACTTTATTTTTATTCGTGTAATTAAATTTATATTGAGATGAAAGGCACAACAATAGGACGGATTTACCATGTCCCGATGAATTCATTCATGGGATATCTACTATTTGAGGATAATGTTGAATCATATTCCTGGTGCTACATGCCATAATGATTTGAAAACTGTAAATGACACCGTGTACTATGATTACAAAGCAGCATGTTATGGGGATCTCCGAATTACTTAAGAAGACTATTCGCGATGCTACTACTATCTAATAGTATGTCTAGTCCAGAAGACGTCTGGAATAAAACTTGGCAACTTTTGTCGGATGATATCATTTACAAGCATCAGTTATATACAAGTCTAACACTCAGTGATGAGCAAGTTAAAAAATTTTGCAGTGGCTGAAATTGATAAGTTATTGACAGCAAATTGCAGCAGTCTCCTGAATTTTAAAGATATGCCTAAACCTAACACTTCTGTCATATGTGATGCGGAGAATATGCTAATATCAGATGAAATGTCATACGACGTAGATGAGATGAAGTCCGATTGTTCCCAAAGAAAGCCGACATGATATTGTGCATGCTACCATTAGTTCATCTAAACTTTGAAATTCATGTGAGGTCCTTAAATTGACAAAAACATGAGATTAAAGGTAAACTCATCTAAACTCTTCTGATATTAAACTCTTAATATTCTACGTTTCCCTATTTCAGTCATTGAATATTTTATATCAATCATTGTCTATAAGCAGGTCGAATCATCTTCTTCCAATTATTTGGATGTATGGTAATGCTACTTAGGAACATCGATCAAGCATCAGAGCTATGCAATGGAACGAGAATGATCGTAATGAATCTAGGAAAACATGTGGTTGAAGCAAGAATGCTTTCTGGAAATAATGTTGGCATGAAGATGTTTGTGTCTAGAATGATTATGGGCCCATCGGATTTGACAAAATTCCCTGTCAAGTTCAAACGTAGGCAGTTCCCATTAGTCGTCTGCTTTGCTATGACCATAAATAAGAGCCAGGGGCAGTCGCTTTCGCACGTTGGACTCTACCTTCCCAGACCTGTATTCAACCATGGTCAATTGTATGTGGCAATATCCAGAGTTACTATCAAGAAGGGGCTCAAAGTATTGATTTGTGAAAAAGATGGTCAAACGCACGACATGACAACCAATGTGGTTTATAAGGAAGTTTTCCACAAATTGTGAGGTAATCGTAACATTATAAACATTTATACTAGAAAATAAGTGAAGTACAATTAACATATGATTGTACGTATCATTTATTTGTTTTCTTGACATATCTTTTTGCTTATATTGTCAGTTTCGGAGGGTGGATAATTTGTACTTCCTTACGATATCTATATTATCATTCACACCTGTCAGGTACGTGAGGATCAATCTGTGCCAAGTATATTAATTTATCTAGGTACATGCATTTCAAATACAACAAAGCATGATGTGGCGTGAAAAGATATTTTCTTATCAGAATACATATGCAATCTAATTTAGTTTAGTCTTATTTTTAAAATCTTTGCAGGTCACCTACCTGTTTTGAGTTGAGCTGACCAATGAAGAGGAATCTTCATTTCTTATTAAGCCAAGAAAGAGGAAAAGGGTTCGAGTTCTCAATGTTTTTTTAGCTTCATTTTTCCTGATTTTAAATTTATTAACTTTGCGTTGGATCTCCTATCGTCTTTTTGAGAAATTGATTTGACCAAATTCCATGTCAAGTTCCAACGTAGGCAGTTCCCATTAGGAAATTGATATATATTGAGTGGTCTTCAAATGCTAAGGCCTCTCAATATATACTACTCCATTTCCTAGCACTTCAATTCCTAGACGATGTGAGATTAATATCTCATTTGATTTTTAAATGCTAAGGCCTACTACTCCATTCCCTAGCACTTTAATTCCTAGACGATGTGAGATTAATATCCTATTACTCCGACTACTCTCCATTTCCTAGTACTTAAATTTCTAGACGTTGTGGGATTAATTATGTTCCTATACGATGTGGGATTAACCGGAAGTTCATTTTATATGAAATATATTTATAAATTTGCCTAATTTCTCGGCCCCGCTTATGCCCTAGGCGTTAGGCTCGACTCCATCGCCTAGCGCATTTTAGAACCTTGAAACAAACAATGGTCTTACTTCAATGGCGATGCACATATAGCTGCAGCAGTTGTAGAGAGTAGACCAAATGCAAACACAGCTGCAGCAGGAGTAGAAAGTAGACCAAATGCAAACACAATGACCCTGGAAGAGAGAAAAGAAACTTGTAAATAGAAAGGAACTTAAGATTCAATTCCTACAAAACTTTGTTTACCAAATTAAACAGCTTTAGCTCTTATAATTTGGTTATAAAGATGTTCTAATGACTGTACAAATCAATAATTCCTCATGCTAAATGGATTTCTAGTATGTAAACACTAGACGTGGCCGGTTCGATTAACCGGCGGTTCACAGTTACCGAACCGGCGATTCCAACGTACAAATTTTCCAATCGAAATCGAACCGGTTAACCGTCTTAACCGGTTACGGTTTTACGGTTTACCAGTTAGAACGGTAAACCGTAAATGTCGATTCAACCGCCACCGTTGAAGGAGAGGCTAAGACTTCTTTAGCAACTATGGAAAGTATAGGATAAATTTCTTTCCTTCTTGATCACCATTGTAAAACATCAAATTCATTTGAATTTGGATCTTGATTTAATTCAAAGTTTGTAGTTAAATAAGTTTCTAACTCCACGGAAATGTTTGATGATGATGATGATGAAGATGAACCTCGAAAAGGATCACGTTTTTTAATATACAAATTTGCAAAAAAACTATATGAATCCCCACTAGTAAAACTTTGTTGAGAAGTAGAGGAAGAATCTTCATGTTGTTGGCTTTGAAAAGTGTTTCCATATATGAGATTATACTCATTAAAAAGGTTAATCAAATCATTTTTTGTTTGTTGAACAATAATTGACGGATTCAAATTATCACCGTCACCATCGGGATATAACTTCATATAATAATAATCTACAATGCACTCTAAATCATCTAATTTAACTCGGGGATCTAATAATTTTGCAACCAAGAAGAGAGACGGAATAATGTCAAAATATTTAAGCCACTTTTGTCTCATGGAAACAATGCATTCTTTTAAAATAGGGCATTGTCTTAAATTGTCAAAATAAGTAACAATTGCAACACAATGCTCAAGCACCAAAACGAAAGTTGGATAATAAACTCTCGAAAAAGCCAAAGTAGCGGTATTGAAATTTTTTAACAATTCACATAAATTTGTGCATGCATTCCATTGATAAGCAAGTAGACGTTCATTATAGCCAATTGACATAAAAAAATTGCATTAGGAGATCTTTATAAGCAAAACCATCGGTTAACATTTTATAGGTGGAATTCCACCTAGTTGAAACATCGTAAGTAAAATATTTGTCCGCCACATTTTTACTTCTTAAAAAACAGAAAATTTTGGGGAAAACCTATTTCTCCATAAGTATAAAAATTCCTGTTTTTAAATATATCGACTTGGTGTTTTAAAGCCTAAACTCACTGTTTTAAGGCTTAAACTCGCTATTTTATTTTCTAGCTTAAACTCACTGTTTTAACTATTTTATTTTTTAGGTATTTTAAGGCCTAAACTCAATGTTTTAAGATCTAAACTTGATATTTTTAAGAATGAAAGTGGGCTTTTTATAACTTTGGCATCCCTATACAGGTCGATGAGAGTTCTACTTGCAGTAAATTAAGGCCTGGTACAGATGAGACAGGACTTCTACAAAAAACAAAGCTAATTATTTGGGATGAAGCTCCAATGGCGCATAGACATTGTTTTGAGGCCGTCGATCGTAGTTTACGGGATGTCTTACGTTCAACAAATGGCAGATGCTCTGAAAATCCGTTTGGTGGTGTGGTTGTTGTACTTGGAGGTGACTTTAGGCAGATTCTACCAGTTGTTCCTAAAGGTAACAGGCATGATATTGTTCATGCCTCAATTTGTTCGTCTTATCTTTGGAGTTATTGTGAGGTACTAAGGTTGACTCAAAACATGAGATTGCAGGTAATCATTATTTATTCATTATTAATGTGGTTACGTGTTCTTGAGTCGTTATAATTAATTAAATTGCATCAAACTTAATGTAGGTTGGTTCTTCCGATCGGGCCGAGGAGATAAGAGACTTTGCTCAATGGATATTATCGGTTGGAGACGGTGTTCTTTGGGGAAGATAATGACGGAGAGGTTGATATTAGTTTGCCCCAGGAAATATTGGTTCGAGATACTTCAAATCCTATTCCAAAAATCGTTGAATGCATATATCCTGACTTATTACGAAACAAGGATGTCGAAGGATTTTTTCATAGTCGAGCTGTCCTTGCTCCAACTAACGATATGGTGTATAGTATTAATGATTATGTTATGTCACTATTTCCTGGAGAGGAGAAGATATACTTGAGTTCTGATGCGATATGTGTAGAAGAGGAGGATGACACGGGGAATGAAGATGTTTTCTCACCAGAATTTTTAAATATGATCAAATGTTCAGGATTGCCGAACCATATTCTTAAGCTGAAGGTTGGATGTATAGTTATGCTCTTGAGAAATCTCAACCAGGCCTTAGAATTATGCAATGGCACCAGATTAATTGTTACGCGATTAGGTAATCATTACTAAATATAAATTCTAAATTGTGTAAAATATAAAACTAATTTCTTCAACATGTATAGGTAAGCACATTGTTGTAGGGAAGATGCTTTCGGGGAAGAATGCGGGAATGGAAGTGACAATACCTAGAATGGTAATGTCTCCTTCGGATTTGTCCAAATTTCCAGTCAGATTCAAGCGAAGACAATTTCCACTTTCCGTGTCTTTTGCTATGACAATAAATAAGAGCCAGGGGAATCACTCTCTCATGTTGGTTTTATATCTTCCAACACCGGTTTTCGATCATGGCCGGTTGTATGTTGCATTATCTAGAGTTACTAGCAAAAATGGTCTTAAAGTTATTATAGGTGATTCGGACGATGCATCGGACGGCAAGACGCCGAATGTGGTGTATAAGGAAATATTTGTGTTTGTGATTTTCGGTATTCGTAGTATTTTCAAAAACACTTTTATTGTATTTTGTCTTAGTTTTCTTTTTATTTTTCGCTATTTTTAAATTTTATTGGGATGCGAGAGAATATTTGACACTTAGACACACACGTTTAAGTACACTCTTTTGTACTCATCTCTCTCATATTCAACAATATAACTAAATTTTGGATATAGGGACCAATACCGGTTTCTTTTGGAGAACCATATCTGAATCATGGCAAAGGGCACATCGACAAACAACTTCTCCAACAACATGCTTTGTTCCTCTACACCAAATCTGTTTGATCTGCATGGATTACGAGAAAATCTTAAGAGAAAATAAACTTCGGGAACCTTTTCATGAGAACTGTATAAAGCTTACCTCTCGAAGAAAACCTCCATTGCTTGAAAGAGTTTTACTTTGTTTAACCTAGCCTCCATTGCTTGAAAGAGTTTTATTTTGTTCAACATTCCGAGTTTAATCATTTATGCTGTTAAAGTAGCATGAATGTGGCACTTAGCTTGCTTACTTTGTGTGACAGATAACGGTAAAACCTGAGCCAGAATATTGGAATGGATATTAAATTTAATTTTCTGAGATTCAAGCATCATTTTGTGAATTATTTTTCCTGCATATTATTTTTGTCAGCAGCTATGGATCTTAAATCAAGTCCTTAAAATTTTTGCTCGGATTTTGGATTATTACCATGTCAAGATATGAAGTTCAAACTAAGAGTTTGTATTTTCCTTTTATATCTCTTTTCTCAAAAAACAACAGTAAAAATGAGAACATGAGATGGAAGGAGAAACTTACATCAGAGCAAGGACTAACAAAGCATTAACTAATGACATGGATGGCTTCTTTTAACAGCGATGCGAAGTTGCACACAATGGTGGAACTCCCCGTCTTCTATAAGTGTTGAAGCAATAAACACGGTGGCTGCCCAAACTTCTTCTCAAACTTGATGCAGGGCATCATGGTTGACTTTTCACTATCTATTCTGGTCATCAAGATTCAAGTTAGCACGCACTAAAGGGGATATGGGACGGACAACAAGTAAGAGAATACTAAAAGAACATTTGAAATGCAATGAAATTATTACTTCCTGAGCATTTCTTACCTTCAATTCCTTCCTCAATATTTTCAAGCGCGTGGACCTGTGTGGAAAGCTCCCTGTTCTTAGTCTTCTTCTTTTTGTCCTTGGAAGTCTTAACTTTTTTGTTCAAGCAATTAGTACAAAGGATGAGTTAAATTGAGTTTGACTGTCAATGAGTAGAACTGAAGCAACTAGACCTCTTAGTAATTAAGAATACTCCAACTAGACTCATTCAAAGTTCAGATTCTAGAGCAATATTACTATCTTTCTCCCCCATCCCCCATCCTCAAAGTGAACACAGATCATATCTCACATTCAATCTATCGACGTGTAACCCACAGTGAAATGTCAAACTTAAATGAACACACCAAGGTTTACATATAAACAATACATGCCTGGCGCAAATGTCATGCAAGTGATTGTGGATAACTCTTTCTGCTCTCGAAGAATGTATGTTAAGAGTGCAGCTGTACCACCACCAAGTGAATGACCAACGATCTGAAAATGAAAAGGGAAAAATGTTAAAAAGTACTCAGAAGGAACCCCTGTAGAAGAGTACACATAGAATAGCCTACGTGATGATTCCCTAAATGTAGATGTTTGTCACCCAACTCATTCCCTTTAAAGAATACTTGCACATTCTCTTACGTTATCAGGCTTGAATGCATAAGCTATAATGCAAATAAACAAGTTTCAGCCTTACCGTCCAGAAGAATCAATAATTGATAACTGCAGTTTAAAGTATATAATTGTGAGTCAGGTTCTTCTCAAATAAACTATTCCTTATATATTTGGTTTCAAATGTATTATAGTATGTCGTTCTATCAAAAAATAAATGTTTTAGTATGTTGAATGTTCTTTAATCAATTTCATATTGTACTTTTTGGTTAAAAAATCATCACTCAGATTATACGACCAAGAGTTCATATTGGCTGGCCAAGAACCAGCAATCTTAATATCGGTTACGCAAGAAGACAGGCTAAGACTAAGTAATATCTACCTTCACATCATAATCGGGATTTTCTTCAAGGGCCTTAAGCAGAAAAGGAGTGCTGAGCTTTGCAATCCAACGAGCAGCAGCAACCATACCACAATGTGCATATCCCAAGATCAGGTTACTTACTCCACCATCACGCAAAACAGAGTGATGAAAAGGGACCACTGCACCAGTTGCAGCAGTAAGTGTATCTTTGATGCTATGAGTGCCACGAATCAGTAACAGGTAGCCCTTTGAGTTTCTATCACATAAAATTGTAAAGGCCGGCTTCAAAAGCTGCATAAAAGAAAATTCAAGAAAACTAAGAAATTTAACAGACCAAACTTCAATGCATACTAAAATTATAAAATATGTTTAATAAAAACCGAAGCTCCTCAAACAGCAGGATTATAATGCATACTAAAAAAACAACAAAGGAGTTTGCGCGTACATCAAAAAAGACAACATTGCGATTTGAGTATCTGTCGTGACGATCTATTCCATCAAAGCAAAGCAATAACATTGCGATTTGAGTATCTGTCGTGACTATCTCAAATAAATTAGCCTTTCAAATTTCAATCAACAGACCAAACTTCAAACTTCAAATCAACGAAGAACACATAATCTGATCAATTGATAATAACAGAGAAATGAAATCGAAATTGTGAAAGCAAAGTGAAATTACTGTACTTACCTTCTTTAGCGAAGCCTTCTCCACTAGCTTCTTCACGAACATTTTCACCGATTAATCGGAATCAAAAAGGCAGCCGTCCTCGATTGTCGTGCAGCGATCTCAAAATTTGAACTCTGTGTGTTAGCGGCGGAACGGGGGCTTGGCCGGAGATGGAGACGTCGAGGGTTGGCGTGAGGAATTCATGGATTCCGTCTAGAGAGAGAGAGTGTGTGGCCTTTAGAGAGGGAGTTAGAGAGGGAGAAGTAGACTATACTAAGTCACTTTTCCAGGTGTAGTTAACGGGTTTTTTTTTTTTTGATTTTTGTAGTTAACTTTAAAATATGCCTTTTAACAATAAAATCGTTATTATTCACCAAAATAAATTTTCAATCTGGACATGTTAATAGTAATTTTTTAATATATTATATTTTTTTATTAAAAAATGTATCTTATTATTAATACTTACTCCCTCCGTCCCGTCTCACTAGATACTAATGAGGTGGGCACGATAATTAAGAAAAAAAGCAAGAGAGAGAAAAAATATTGTGAGTATAAAAGGTAAAGTAGGAGAGAGAGTGAGTGGGAATAATAGTGATTTGATTGGTGTTATGAGAGTAAAAACTTACCATTTTGGATAGTATCAAGTGAGGTGGGACGGCCCGAAATGGAAATTAGTATCAAGTGAGGTGGGACGGAGGGAGTATTTATGAAAGAGAAAAAAAAAGTGTTCAGAACGAAAGGAGTATTTTTAGAAAGGTAAATATGCCATTGTAATATTTTGTTACGCTTAAATTAGCGTTTTGATTTGATACACCATACACATTTTAAAAGAAAATGTTTCATTTCAAAAGCTTCTTTTATAAACTGTTTCGTCTTAAAAATCTCCTTTTTATAAACTGTGTATCAGACGGGGCCTTCATGGGAACGCAGTATTTCACGTTATACGGACTTCAGACGTGATCGCAATTCCTTTTCCCAAACATTCTTTCGCGTCGACTTTTGGGTTGAACGTTCGTTTACCCACTTTCACCGCAATCCCAAACGTGGCCTTATTCTACTCTCATCAATAATTAGCAAATAATCAAAACATACTCCCTCCGTCCCTAAAAGATTGTCCTGTTGTACATTTTGCAATTATTAAGGAAGAGCTTCACCTTCTTGTACCTTAGTAGATTTGTACTAACATTCATGCCTAAATTTAGAAATGGGACATACTTTTTGGGACAAGTCAAAATGGCAAATGGGACAATCTTTCAGGGACGGAGGGAGTATTTTGTATGCCATTTAACTTGGTTCAAGCAATTCCATATCCCCGTCGGGTACCGACGGGTTGGTGACTAGTAAACATCTAATATGAAAAAACTTACCCCCAAGTGAGGGTTGACAAACGATAATTAAATCGGGTAAACTAGCTGTATTAGCACTTGCGTTGTCAAATGAAATAGTAAATATTTTATTTAAAATATCATACTCAATAAAAATCTCAAATAATTTTGCACAAATATTTTTCGCGGAATGCGGTGGTTCAAAATCTTTGTAAGCAATTAATCTTTTTTGAATAGTCCATGAATTATCTATACAATGGCAAGTAACGCCCAAATAAATATTTATTTGTCAATGATCACTCCAACCATCGACACAAATTGAAACTTTATTTTATAAATTTGAGAAAACACCAATTAAATCTTTTCTATATTTGTTCACCACTCTAGTAATATCACGTACGAGATTCGTACGTAGTACTCTCGTGGCGGCGGGATTTAAAGAAAGTCGAACAAAATTTGTATAAAAATCATCATCCGCAAAATTAAAAGGAAGACCTTTAACGCAAACTAATTTGGCTAGTTCATCCCTATAAACCCACTTATCAAATTTAAAAAGGACGGAAGGGGAAGACGAATCTTGTGCACCCGAACCCGAACTATGTTGTTGATATTGTAATTGAGTTTGGGTAGTGGAAATGCCAAGTTTCTCAGGATGTTTTGACGCCGTATGCCCGTTGAGCGTCCCATGCCCTCCGCCTCTTTTGAATGAGTAAAACGTGGAACAATAGTTGCAAAATGCTCGAAGATTATAATCATCATCGACATTAATTTTTATTTTGGTGAAATGGATGGCGAAGGTATCGGATTGCGGTTCTCTTTCTCTAGGAGGTTGTCGTTGTCCCCGACCCCGACCACCTCCCCTAGTAGCTCGCCCCCTATCCCTCCTAGCACCACCACTTTCAATTTCAATAGCTTCTTCTTCCTCACCTTCTTCTTCTTTGATTTTCATTCATTTGTGTAAGATAAAATGAAGTTTGGAAACAAAATGGAGCTTAAAAATGGATGAAAATGAAGAAAAACACTAATTTCGTTAGAAAACTAACTGAAAATAAAATGGGAGGAAGGAGGTAATATTTATAGTTAGTTTTAAATTTTAATGCTTTAATTTTTTATTTTTTTTGTTACAGCCGTTACTAACTGGGCTGGGAATTGGAAAGGGGCCAAGGGGGGGACAGCAAGCCTGATTGGCCGAGCCAGGCGGCAGCCAAGCAGGCGCAGGAGCCAGGCAGGAAGTAGCCGTTGGTGGCCACAACAGTCATATGACCGTTGGAAGTTGTCGGTTAAGCCGGTTAACCGGCGGTTTAACCGTCGGTTGACCGATTTTCAAAAAATCCCAACCTTAACCGAACCTTGAAAAATCAGATTTCGGTTTAACCGGTCCGGTTAACCGCGTTGACCGGTTTGATGTCGATCAAAGGGATAATATAGGCTGTCGAGGTATTGGTGTAATTCATCTACACCACTTTGAGAACCACTGCTATTTAAGGATGAAGTTTTTCCTTTTGTCATGAAATTTCATCTTTTTTTTTTAAACATTTTTGTTGCTCCACTCCCTTTTCTTTCATATGTCGTGTTTTGTCCCTTTAGTGTTCTACTATATTGGTCGAACAAACGATATAGGATAGTGTGAATTTCCCTCGGTTTGCTCTTGTACAAAGTGTTTACAGTATCCGCGTTAAGCTCGGGCCTCGTGTTCTCATAAAATTCATCAAACAAGGCATCTAATGAGGAGAATTTAATCCTAAGATCCATTATATGTAACGACATGGTAAAGTACGTTATATTAAGACGTCAATTCCTAGTATATTCCATTAATTGTAAAAAACACCAAAAATTACGTTTCATATATTTGTCGTTCCCCGAAATAAAGTTTTACTATAATACAAGCAAATAAACAAACAAACAAAATATAAATATAAATATTGACAAATCAAAAGATAATTATTATGATACAGAATAAAATCTGTTATAATTCCATCATTTTTCTTTTGGTCAAGCAAAGCAGAAATGCAGATCATCTGGACTGGACTGAGAATTGTAAAATGAACTTTTTCATTTGTTATACAATAAAAATAATAAAAAATAAATAAAAATAAATAAATAAAATAAAATAAATAATAATAAAATAAAATAAAATAAAAAATAAAATAAAATAAAAATTATAGCTTGTAGCAACTGTACAAAAACATGTAAATTTAAATACAAAATTCAGAAACATTGAGCTGAGATCAAGCAGAATTTGGAACCATAACTCACACCTTGGCTGACTCAAGGATGTAGAACACCATCACTTTTCCCTAGCCCTGAAATTGGAATTTAGCGACATCTCGATTTCTTCAAGAGATCTTCCTTTAGTTTCGACTATGAAGTAATAAGCAAACGACGCAGCCAACAAAGAAACCCCACCAAAGCTTGCGTAAACTGGAGCAACACCAAATCTTTCTACCAGTTCAAGGAAGAATAGTCCCACCAAGAAATTACAAACCTGTATGAAATCCCAAATGCAAGTATTTATAGCTCAATCTCCGTGATAGTAACTTACCTAGTTGAAATATGAGATGCAGGAATATAATTCATGCAAGTCTGAATCAGGGGCGGACACAAGCCTATTGACTGTGGGTGCAAGTGTACCCGGTTACTTCTCAAATTTAATGCAAAAAATTTTGTTTACCCCAAATAAATTTTATATTAATAAAAGTGCACCTAGTTCAAACAATAAAACTTTGTAGTTCAGTGGGTAGAAGCCATCCTTATCAAGAAATAGGTCCCAAGCTCAATCTTTGTATGCCACATTTTTGGTGTAGTTTTAAATTTATGATTTGTGCACCCATTTATTTTTACCCTGGGTCCGCCAATGTAGACGTGTCCATTTTATAAACCGAACCGGCCAATCGGGAGGTTGAAAACCGGTCAAAACCGGTCAACGGCGGTTAACCGGAACCGGCTAACCGAAACCGGTAATTGGCCGGTTCGGTTAAGGTTTGAAATTTTGAAAAACCGGCCAACCGCCGGTTAACCGCCGGTTTTGGCTTGCTCGGCCGAGTCATATGAGTTGCTCGGCCGAGCATAACCTTCCAGTAGTGTTAATTTCCAATAACGGTCATGCTCGAGTAAGTCATATGAGTTGCTCGGCCGTCATGAGTTGCTCGGCGAGCGTAACGCAGAACTCATTCCAGCCCGGCTACTTTCAAACTAGCCGTTATGTTCACCACCACCACCACCACCACCACCACCACCACCACCACCACCACTACCACTACTACTAGTACTACCACTCCTACTAGTCTACATACCCCACCACCATCACCACCACCACCACTACCGGCCTACATCACCACCATTACCATTCACCACCACCACAACTACTATTACCACTACTACTACTACCACCACTACCACTACCGCTTACTACCACTACTACTACCACTCCTACCTACTACCACTACCACTCCTATCAATACCACTAGGTCCACTACTACCAAATTTACCACCACCACTCCTACCAATACCCTCGTTGTAATTGTATTTTAATTAATAAAATTTAAGGGTATCGTCGCTTTTTTCTTTTATATACTTTCGTTTCTTATAAAAAAGTTAAGTTTTATTTCTTTCAAAATTCATAACTTTTTTTATAAACCTTTTTTCAAAAAATGTATGTAGTAAACTTAAGTCTAAAATAGTCTTATTTATCCAAAAAAAAAAATTGAAAAAAATTAAAAGTTAACTTTTTTCAAAAAACCGTTAAATTTTATTTCTTTAAAAATTCATAACTTTTTTTATAAACCTTTTTGCAAAAAATGTATGTAGTAAACTTAAGTCTAAAATAGTCTTATTTATTCAAAAAAAAAATTGAAAAAAATTAAAAGTTAACTTTTTTCAAAAAACCGTTAAAAAAATTAACTGAAAAATGATATGCTCGGCCGAGCAACACCAAAGACTCGGCCGAGCAACCCTCAACCCCTAAACCCTAAAAGGGTTGCTCGGTCGAGCGACACCAAAGACTCGGCCGAGCAACCCTCAAAACCCTAAACCCTAAAAGGGTTGCTCGGCCGAGCAACACCAAGGACTCGGCCGAGCATATCCAAACCGTCAAACCGGAGGTTAACCGGATAACCGTTAAAACCGTGAACCGCCTAAACCGTAACCGGTCTAGCCGGTTAGGCGGTTCGGTTCCGGTTGGGGATTTTGGAGGTTTCAACCGCCGGTTTTCAACCGGCTAACCGGCGGTTTGGTCAACCGGCCACCTCTACGCCAATGGTTTGAATTGCCCTTGTTTCTGTAAGAAGTTGACTTTTCTCTGGGGTTGTGAATAAAGGATGAAAATCCAGAAACGGAAATATTAGATTTTTGGTGGAGTCAATAAATGAAAAAAGAGTACAGATCTAGATAAAAGTTTTACATTCGTACCCAATGAACAGAGAAGCTGAAGCCCATGATCTTGCTACGAGTCCTACTGCTGCTAAGCTCTGGTATAATAAGACCAGTAGCAGGACCAGCTCCAATAGCAAAAGTGAATATGTACCTTTGACAATATATCAAGTCAGTAGGAAACTCGAGGTGTAATATTTCTGATGCATTCTCATATAAAGCAGTTGAGGTTAAAGAAACAATCCCTCCATCCCATACAAATGTCGCACTTTCCTTTTTAGTACGTCCCAAAATAAATCGCATTTCAAACAATCTTAGTGTAATTTTAATATGGTACCGGTAATATACAAACAAATAAAGCACATTTCTTAACAACATTGACAAGTCAAATGCAACATTTATTTTAGGAGGGAGGGAGTATAACAAAAGAAGAGTTCAAACTAGGGACATTTAAGACATCAGAAAATTTCACTGCCAATGAAACCAAAAATCCTTCACATGCATGTCACCAGCAACTAATTTATAGACACTTTGTTGTAAAAACAAGTGTAAAAATTCATAAGCTTCGCAAAGCGAAAAGAAGAGTTTTCAAGCTTACAGAACCGTTCCTAGAATAGATAAGTTGTGGCTGAGCTCTTCATTCATTGGCAAACTGATAGCAGAGACCACGAGAAACATTGAAATTGCCTGCATATAGAGAGTTTAAACTGACAAAATAGTCACTTGAGGAGAAAAAAAGAAGGGATTGCATTCTCACAAACCATTCCCAGGTAACTTCCTATTAGAAGTCTCTGCCTCCCTTGCCTATCAATCAAATATAAAGCACCAAGCGCACCTAGAAAAACCACCAACCAGACAAGAAAAAGAGGCAGTTTTGAACTAATATCCATACGATTTTATGTATAGGCACATAGAAAATGTCATATTATAAACCTGCGAAGTTTGTAATTCCAATACATAGACTTGCCAAAGCACTGTTTGTGATTCCAACGTCCTTGAAAGTCAAAGATGAAAAATAAAGAACTCCATTTATGCCAGCAAACTGTTGAAGAATAAATAGAGTACCTCCAATGAATGCAACTGCAGCCATAGAAGAATTAAAGAAAACATGCCCACCAGCATTAGTCATAAAGAAAATCCGCATCATACATAAAAAACCACTTTCAACCTCTTGAATGTGGCTTCTCTAGGAGTTCTGACCATCTACTGTCTAAATCACCACCATCATTCCGGAGAACTGACTGAAATTCGTGAATAGCTCCGTCAACTTTAGATGGTCCCCGAGAGGTTAGAGATAACATCTTTAGCAGCATCAAGCCTTCCAGCCTACCCAAACAATGGAATAGAAGTTTCTGAAAATGGGTTAAGAAGCATTTCTGGAAACATTAGATAGATAATGAAGATCGCATCCTACTTTACACAGCCAGCGGGGGCTCTCTACAGCAAACTGCATACCGAGTGTCAAAATGAAACCAGGCACACTGGCAAAATATAGCATCGTCCTCCACCTGCAGGTCACAGCTCATTAAGTTATTTATCTAAGATTGAAAAGTAAGTAGATGGTCAAGAGACCGTGAATCTCAGTTGAATGCAAAATAATACTCCCTCCGTCCCATAATGATAGTCCCATTTGACTATTCAAACATTTTGACAACCTATTTTCATTTCCATCACTAACCTTAATGATGTTTACTTATTAATCCATTATTCCCTCTTCTTCCTTGGTTGGCTCTCATCCTCTCATCTCTCATACTTCTTCCTTGGTTGGCAATTTTGGAAGTTCAATGACTTTAACCTAACATTTTTGGAAATGAAACTATCTTTTCGGGACAAAGGAAAATGGCAAATGGAAACATCTTTATGGGACGAAGCGAATAACAATTAAGTAACCAAAACTTTCCATAACAACTGAATATATATTTCTATCTCCAAAAGTCCACTGTCATTTAGTAGCTTACAAGTAAATGCCCATATTGAACCTTAGTTGAGAATTGAGATGCTTGCTTACGTTCTGTCTTTTAGCAGACACTTCTAAGAAAATAGAAAGAGAGACAAAGACAACTAAACAGTGCACTTACTCAAAAGGAAGGAAAGCAATTCATGATTCCTAATATGTGCTACCCATGAGACGTATTAAGTGATGTAATAAAAAGAAAATCTCGTTGGATAACTTTAATAGACTGGCAGCAAGTTCAGAGTAAAGCATCATTCTCAGTCACATACAGAAATGTACACCCCATAAATGGACCCAAAATCCCAAAGCAGCACAATCCATTAAATGAGAAGAGCTCACCAGTGGGGATCATTTTCGGAGAAAACTCCAAGAAAGAGTGATGCGATAATCCCAGTACACGTGCCAATCTGACACAAGCTCCCCAGTGAGCCCCTGTATTTCGTTGGAGCAACCTGAAAAGTAATTGTAAAGTCTAGATGAGAAAATGAATTGAAAAACATTTGCATATGATATGATTCCTATTATACTATACAGAATACTGCCGCAACCATACATAGTAGCTGAACTAGGGTCAACACAAATCATGAAGAACATGCGACGCCAATGTTATCAGGACTATGAACAATTCTTGCCTTTTCAATCTACAAATGTTCTTTCAGGGGAAAATTAGCATTTATCATCTGCAGAATATTCTTTTATTACTCGGAATCTAGAACTGTCTCATTTCTCCTTATCTGTGAGAACCATCATAGGAGTTCCCACACTACCACACTTTGACCACACTTTCAATTCAGTAAATTTCAAATTTATTTTCTTTAAGACATGAGAAAACGTCATACATATTTAATCAAGAAATAGATAAATCCCTCAATTGCCAATATGCACCGGGAACAAATACATGTTCACAGCATAAATGGGAAGAATAGAACTCTGTAAAAAAAAAGATTTATGCAACAGTTCTTAGCGAGTTTTACCTCTGAAATATAAATAGGGACAAGAACTGTATTCACTCCAATACCAAGGCCAACAAGAAACCGTCCCAAGAGTAATTCTTCCAAGGAGTGGGCTTGTGCACTGTTGTGAAATGGGCATCAAGTATAGTTGGGAACAAAAGAAAATTTTAGACTTACGAAAACATGATAAACAAAACCAATAATCTGCTGGTGTATACACAGAACATCAAAGATTGAAACTCAAGTAATAGGGGCACAAGCATACTCCACAAGTAAGACTAACATCTGTGAAGCAAATCTCAAGCAAACAAAAGAAAATTACCTTAAAATGGCACCAAGAATAAGTGGTATTGTGTCAACCTGAAGGGTTCGCCTAAACCCGAGTTTATCAACAATTGAACCAGAGCTTATGCTTCCTAGAAATGCACCGGCTATAAATATGCTCACTACAAGTCCTTCGAGAATTGAATTGCCAGAAAATCCTAGCTCATTTGCAATTGATATAATAGGGCCATTCATTACTCTGTGTAATCCCGAGTAAGAGATTTAGAAAACATTTTTAAGCTAAAACCAGCAGCAGTTATATAAAAGGCCAAATCACCTGGATTAAGACAATGTAACCATACAACATTCCAAGAATAAGATACAAGGATTAAAAAATTAGCTACATATGAATCTCCATGTATGCTAAGAAATTTCGAACTACAAAAGCTACATTGCATCTAAATTTTGAGAAATTTAACATGCATCTGCCAAGTAAAACGAAACATTTCATTGAATGTATCATCATTGCATGTAAAGATGCTTCAAGCATACTTAATATAAAATGCAAATAAGAAGTCAAGTAAAGGAAATCATACAAGTTCCAACGGCCAGGGAATATCCACACGAAACATCATATCGAAATTCTATTGCAATACAACTTCCAGAACAAAAACTAGGAAAACGTTGAACGAAAATGTATATCCTTAAACACATAGTTATAGTGATTTTCTCACTACAATGATTCAAGTGGCATTGAGAATAATGTAAGTGTGATTGTCGAGATAGGATTTACTATACCCGATGTGAAAACCGAAAAGGAAATTGGACATTGAAGCAACTAAGACATGAGGAAATGCAGGTAACCATCCCACATCATCTCCTTCCCCATTCCGCTCTTCTTCTGATAACACATTTTCGCCCTCTGACAATTTCGAGAAATTAGTAATCAGAAAGAGAAAGAAACGAAATTAATTACCTTCAAAATTAAACCTAGAGGCTATGGATGAAGAAAAACACCTGTTTTCCAATTGGCCAGTCCGGGAAGCTGTGATGGTTTTCTGGCGGCGGAAACTTTGAATTTGTTCGGTTGAGAACTAGTAACAAGTAAACGAGGGTTTGAAATTAGCTTTTGAGTTGAGTAAGATGATGAAGCTGTGAGGCGCGCCGGTAGTAGAACTGCCGGACGGTGAAGTACGGTGGCCGTCCACATCTCTGGATCAAAATTATCCGAAAGATGAGTCGAACTCGAAGGTCACAACAAGGTAGGGAAGTACACTTCGGACTAGGACTTGTACTTGATCGATTAGGATGTTCTATTTATGGCATTGTTCCCCGAAAGCCCCTCGAAACCAACCTAATTTTTGAAGAGGAAAGACTATTTCATCAATTCATCTCGTGTCCATATGGGGAAAGTTTATTTCCCTAAGGTCCCTCCTTCATAACGTAAACCCTAAACTACACTTTACCCTCAAACCCAAAAATATGATGAACCCTCCCCTTTTGCCTCATTTTCTACTTAGCCTTCATCTCTATCTAAAATCTCTCCCCCTCTTTCTCTACCTCTCCACTCCCCCTTTGGCGTCTCCGATCCATTCCACCCGATGACCCCCATCGCCGGCGATTGCCACACCACACTTGTTGTGCAATCGCAGCGGAAGCAATTAAACAATAACCAAGAACACACACACACAAGCAATTAAGAAATCGAAAGAGAAAGAGATGTAATTGGGATTTTGAACTTTGCCTTTGTATTATCAATATGTGCTATGTCTTGTTCCAATTACATAAGATTACAAACTATATATATATATATATATATATATATATATATATATATATATATATATATATATATATATATATATATATATATATATAGCTACAAACCCTAGCCCACAATGACCAAATAATACAGAGAACCCGTCAGCCCAAAACCCTTCCTGACGCCGCGAGGCGCCCGCCTCAAGGAAGACCAGGCGCCCGCCTGGAATGTCGCCAAGCCACGCCCACCTTCTGCCCATGATGCACCCGCCTCAGCCAGGCCATGCGGCCGCCTCAAAGCAGCCATTCAAGACCCCCAGCTTCGGCCACCCAGGCGCCCGCCTCGGCACAGGTGGGGCGCCCGCCTCGGCTTCAGAACACGAGCCACCATCCTACAATCTTCACCTTGGCGAGTATTCACCCAACCCAATAGAAGATACAAGGAACCAGCTCGAACCGCCCTATCTCTAACAGCTAGAGATGTGTAACAAATCCAAGCAATGCTTGAACTTGTCAGTAGTAACCGGTTTCGTCAACATATCAGCAGCATTCTCCGTAGTGTGAACCTTCTCTAACACAACCTCACCCATATCAATCAACTCCCGAATCTTGTGAAACCGCACATCAATGTGTTTCGTCCGTTGATGATAAATGTGATTCTTCGCTAGAAATATCGCGCTTTGACTGTCACAAAGCAACTTCACTCCACCTTTCTGAATACCCAATTCGTTGACCAAGCCCCGAAGCCATAAGGCTTCCTTTGCAGCTTCAACCGCTGCCATGTACTCCGCTTCCGTTGTAGACAATGCAATGATGAACTGAATCATAGACCTCCAACATATAGGACCACCTGCAAGAGTAAATGCATATCCGGTAGTCGACCTCCTCCGATCCAAGTCACCCGCATAATCTGAATCAACATATCCCACAACAGAAAGCTCCTCACTCTTTCCTCCAAACATGATGCCATAATCCATAGTGCCCTTCAAGTATCTAAGAACCCACTTAACTGCTTCCCAATGCTGTTTACCCAGATTCGCCATATACTTGCTAACCACACTAATGGCTTGCGCCAAATATGGCCTAGTGCAAACCATAGCATACATGAGACATCCCACTGCGCTTGCATAGGGAACCTTCGACATATTTTGAATTTCTTCAGTAGAACTCGGGGAATCTGAGGTAGATAAATTAAAATGACTCGCCAATGGTGTCTTCACAGGTTTTGCATCCCGCATATTGAACCTCTCCAACACCTTTTCCACATAGCCGGCTTGAGACAACCACAATCTCCTAGATTTCCTGTCTCGGCGAATCTCCATCCCAAGAATCTTCTTGGCTTCCCCCAAATCCTTCATGTCAAACTCTCTACTCAACAAGGCCTTCAACTGATTGACCTCGTTCTTGCTTCTACCAGCGATAAGCATATCATCCACATACAGTAACAGAAAAATATATGAGCCATCATCAAGGCTCTTCACATACACACAGCAATCATACTCACACCGCTTGCATCCAATACATACCATGTAGGAGTCAAACCTCGTATACCACTGCCTCGGAGACTGCTTCAGCCCATAAAGTGACTTCTTCAATCTACAAACCAAACGCTCCTGTCCGGACTCCGTGAACCCATGTGGTTGCTCCATGAAAATCTGCTCATCCAATTCACCGTATAGAAACGCAATTTTCACATCCATCTGCTCCAACATCAAATCATAATGTGCTACAATACCCAACACAATTCGAATAGAAGTGTGCCTCACAATAGGCAAAAAAATCTCATTATAATCCACCTTCTCTCGCTGCGAGTTCCCCTTTGCTACCAATCGAGCCTTGAACTTTTCCCCCTCTTTTTCTGATACTGCTTCTTTACGCATGAAAACCCACTTGCAACCAATAGCACGCTTCCCTTTAGGAAGCTCCACCAAATCCCATGTATTGTTCTTGTACAATGAGTCAATGACTCCATCTCCTCCGCCATAGCAGTTACCCATTTATCCTTTTTCGGACTGTTTATTGCCTCCTTAAAAGTATTCGGGTCTCCACTACTAAGAACAAGAACATACGAAGCCATGTCTTCAAACCCATACATGACCGGTGGCTTGATTACCCTCTTAGGTCTCCCAACTGAAGTACTAGCCGCTTCAGTTTCCTGTGTAGTTACCTCTGAATCCGAAAGAGTGATATCCGCATCAATTTCATCCTCATGTAACTCCACCTCAATGACTTGCTTCTCGCTCCCTTTTCTCTCTGGCACCTTCTCCTTGTCATCTTGAGTACACTTCAACATAGCCTTTTCATCAAAGACTACATCCCTACTGATCACCACCTTGCTTGACTTGGGATCCCAATGCAAAGCTTGTATCCTTTCACACCTGTTTCATACCCGAGAAAGACACACTGTTTTGACTTTGGGTCAAGCTTCGACTGCTCTTCACCAGGAATATGCACATAGATAGGACACTCAAACACCCGGATATTGGTGAAGTCTACCTCATTATCCGTTCATACCTCCTCCACAAATCTGTTATCCAAAGAGACTCCAGGTGATATGTTTATTAAGAAACATGCCATACTCACCGCATCAGCCCAAAAGTTCTTCGCCAACCCCGCATTGAATCGTAGACACCTAGCCCTTTCCGCAATGGTTCTATTCATCCTTTCAGCCACACCATTTTGCTGTGGTGTCTTGCGTACTGTGTAGTGCCTCTTGATTCCATGCTCTCTACAGAACTTCTTGAACTTGCCATCTGTGTACTCTGTCCCATTATCACTTCTCAAACACTTGATTTTTCGCCCCGTTTGATTTTCCACTTTAGCTTTCCACACCTTGAACTTCTCAAAAGTTTCTGACTTGAGCCTCATGAAGTAAACCCAAACCTTCTTCGAAAAATCATCAATAAACGTCACGAAGTAATAATGTCCACCCCTTGATTCTGTTCTAATCGGCCCCCACACATCTGAATGAACATAATCGAGAATGCCCTTTGTTGTATGCTTACCCGTCTTGAATTGCACCTTGTTCTGCTTTCCAAGAACACAATACTTACAAAACTCAAGTTTTCAAGTTTTCACACCCTTCAATAACTTTCGTTTATGAAGTTCCCGCATCCCCCTTTCACCCATGTGACCAAGCCTCATATGCCATAGAAGGGCATCAGTATCAACCTCAGATTCAACGAATGTAACTCCACCTACAACCGTGCTTCCTAGCAACCTGTAAATGTTCTTAGAGCCCTTCTCAGCCTTCATCACAACCATAGCACCTTCACTACTTTCAATGCTCCACCTTGTGCTTTATAGGACATACCGTTTGCATCCAAGGTACCCAATGAAATCAATTTTTTAGAAACCTCCGGTACATGTCTAACATCACATAACGTTCTAACCACGTCATCATACATCTTAATTCTTATAGTTCCTATGCCAGCAATTTTACAAGTAGCACCATTGCCCATAGTAACTATACCAGAATTAACTGACCTGTAGGTATCGAACCAATCATGATTCGCCGTCACATGAAATGAACATGCCGAATCCAGAATCCAGCCATCTGTCGGGTGCTCCACAGCTGATGAAGTCGTGAGCATATCTCCATCCACATCCTCCGAGCAATCTTCAACCACATTAACCGACTTTGAAGATCCTTCTTTGCCTTTACCGTTCCCCTTCTCCCGACAATTACGCCTCTTGTGCCCCTTTTCCTCGCCCACACTTGAAACAATTCCCCTTATACTTCTTTCTTGACTGCGAACGGGAATTCTGCCTCTGGGAATTATCCCGGAACTGGGCTCTCCCATGTTCCTGATTCTTCTTCACAAATAATCCCTCACCCGCAGGTTCATCAACAGAATTCTTCCATTTCTGAAAAGCTAGAAGAGCTTCTGTGACGTTGCAATTTCACAGTATCCTTCCCCCAAGTCAAAGTAGTAATAAGGTTTTCGTATGTTGAAGAAGAGGGCAACGAATTCAACAACATCAACGCCTTGTCCTCCTCCTCAAACGTCACCTCCACCCTAACCAAATCGTTGAGTATTTGATTAAACGTGTGGATGTGAGATTCTAGGTCCGAACCCTCTGCCATCTTAAGCCCATACAGCCTTTGCTTTAGATGCAACTTGTTCGATAAAGATTTTGACATATACCTGGCCTCCAAAATCTCCCAAACCTTCGTCGGTGATTCTTCATCGATCACATGATACAACACCTCATCCGAAAGGCACTGCCGTATTGAAGATACAGCCCGCTCCTGCAACTCCTTCCATGGTCCTTCTTCGACATCATCGGGTTTAGTCGAATGCCGAAGAACTTTTCCCAAGCCTGCTTGAACCAGAAAATCCTTCACCCTCCTTTGCCACAATGCAAAGTTTCCATGCCATCAAACTTCTGAACATCGGACTTCACGGTGATAGAATTAACCCCAGCCATCGCAACCGTGCTCTGATACTCGCTTGTCAGGCAATCGCAATGAAGCAATTAAACAATAACCAAGAACACACACACACAAAAGCAATTGAGAAATCGAAAGAGAAAGAGATGTAATTGGGATTTTGAACTTTGCCTATGTATTATCAATATGTGCTATGTCTTGTTCCAGTTACATAGGATTACAAACTATATATATATAGCTACAAACCCTAGCCCACTAAGACCAAATAATACAGAGAACCCGTCAGCCCAAAACCCTTCCTGACGCCGCGAGGCGCCTGCCTCAAGGAAGACCAGGCGCCCGCTTGGAATGTCGCCAAGCCACGCCCACCTTCTGCCCATGATGCGCCCGCCTCAGCCAGGCCATGCGGCCGCCTCAAAGCAGCCATCCAAGACCCCCAGCTTCGGCCACCCAGGCGCCCGCCTCGACACAGGTGGGGCGCCCGCCTCGGCTTTAGAACACGAGCCACCATCCTACAACACTCCACCTCCCCCTCTCTCAACAAATTTGGCAACAACCCAGTTTACCCATCTTTTGTCGCCACCCCCCCTCCCCACCGCTGTGAGGACCCCGACCCGGAACCTACACGCGTCCCGAGCTGGAGCGTCCTCAAACTAACCCAAAACTCCTAATACTTTAAAAACTTTGATTTAACTTCCAACATAAACACAACCATTTCAAAATAATTCTACTCCTTCCACATTGAATGAAAAGTTGACCAACCATGAAAATAATAAACTGTTTTAGTTACAAAAGGTATCGAATATAATATGGAATTTAAAGTTTATGAATACAACCTTTTAAAAGAATTATGCTAACCAACCCTTTTTACCCAATCTAAACATAACCCGACAATTCCCAAAATACCACTTCTAACTCCTTTCCGCTCTTACTCGGTCGGTCCACCTGTCTCGGAATCTAAAACAGTAAAGGGAGAGGGGTGAGAATAAATCTCAATGAGCTATTATGAATGCAAAGAAGATGCCATACAAGATGCAACACGTAGCATGGTAACACTTAACACATTATGAAAGCGGTAAACACCTTACGTTACCTCATTTTACCTTTTCCCGTCTCGAACAATAAGTCGTACAACGTGGGAGTAAAACTCACTCTTTGGTGAATTGCCTCCAAAGACATTCACCTCTTATAGGACTCATACCCTGCACCATCCATATAAGAAAGGATACCTATATTAGAATATCCCAAAAATAATATCGTCCCTCCTTACAACTATCGCAACAGATCTCGTAAAGCTTTTTGGGTCAATACAAGCCAGCATGTGCCACCCCGCCACAGAGCTGGGGAAGGGTCACCGATATGATGTACCTTCAATCACTTATGTAACAAATCCATAATTGATTGGCATCCATCATACCCACCCGAACATAAACACGCTCAAGCACATGATAGATACTTGAGATAAATCCACAAATCGGGATAGTAATATAACAACATGGTAATGTATACTCATGCCAATCAATGCCATAATGCAACATTTAAGTAATACACTATGCATAGCATCATCAACAAATATGAATGATAACAAATAAATTCACAAATGGAATAACCACACAACTACATGGTAAACATATCCACACATTGGGATAACATAACAACTTGTCAAATATTCCACACTTGGGGAGCCACATAACACTTGCCAAATAATCCACAAAGGGGATAAACAATATAGTCACATGGTAAAATAGAATATCTGGAAATGATCATTGCATATTTAGTTTATAAAACCAATTCCATTTGAGAGATCACCTAAAAATACTCAATTTGGACTCTTGAACCATCCAATTTCGAGTCCGTATGAATTAACTATGATTTATTCAATTCCCACTCAACTTCTAACGTACAATACTACCTGCTGTAACCAAATCAGATTTTTGGGACATAAGGATAACTTCTTTAGCTATGAAACCATCATATTCAGAAAGTACTCAGAAAAACACCCAATTTAGACCCAAGAACCATCCAATTCCGATTTAATATGATTAAGTTATGACCATAACAAGATTGCTAAACGAATTCTCGGTTCGTAATTGAAGTTAGGATTTCTGGGGTCTTGGGCGACCGCCCAAACCTCTTGGGCTACCGCCCAAGAGGGTTTTCAAGGAAATGAGAGTTTCTGCCAAGGCATGGGCGGCCGCTCAGCCCCCTCGGGCGACCGCCCAAGCCTCCTGCCAGCCCAAACTTAGGTTTTTAACCCCTTTAACCCTAGTTCTTCCTTCCCTCTACCATTGATTATTCAAGAACACCCAAGAACACCTTCATTTCACCAAATCCCAAACAACATATAAACTCCAAAACCAAGTAACCCTAGATTATTTATCACTACTATTTCTACCCATTTCAACCCTTTTAACTCATCTTCATTGAACCCTAACTTCAACAATTTCAAATTCCATCCATTTATTACATCCTAGATCATCTTCCAAGAACATTAACCTCTTTCTATATCATTAACCAAGCACTCAACTCTTTAAAGTTCCCAACCATTTCATTATCTCATTTCAAGCTAAATCTCCTAATTTAACTCCACCCATTTCATACATCAATTCTTCAACCTTCAAGAAGGTTTCTAAAGCATTAACAACCATTACAATAACAATCACAACATCAAATCATTGATGAGCATACAAAGAAAGGAAGTCATAATAACTCACCTTGGGATTTGCAATGGGAGGTTGATCTTTCTAGCTAGATGAATTTCCCAAGATGATCCAACTTCAAAACTATCCTTAGACTTGAAAATGGTGGAAGAATGCCTTGGATTCAAGCTTGGGAGGAGGGCTTCAATGGAGGTTCTCTAACTTTCTCTAGGATGAAGAAGGAAGAATGAAGGAGAAGGAAGGAATGTAAGGAGGATAATGGAGAGGGGGGGGGGACCGGCCAAGGAGGGAGCAAGAGGAGGGACACTTGGCTTTAGGAGGAAGTATGACAATTTGGCCCCCCTCCCACAAAATTTAAACTAAGGCTTCCCTTTTTAAAATTTAAAACTAACCTTTACTCAAATAATTCATCCTACCCATTTACCTTCTTGTACTATTTATCATTTTTCCATTTTTATTATTTCCCCAATTTCTTTATTTAATATCCAATAAATTCTCAAAAGATTCTAATCTTACTACTCACCCAATTTATCTTAATTTAAGAATTTAAAGACATGATTGAACACATAAAGCTAACATAAATATTAAAAGCATATAATATAATAATCAAAATTTGTGCCTAGGGTTGGGGTCGTTACACTCACTCCCCCTTAAGGAAAATTCGTCCCGAATTTGACTGTCGCTTACCCTAATGATCAAATAGCGAAGGCTACCTTTCACACATTCTAACTCAATATTTTCAATTAGACTTCTCAAAGGCATGATTCTACTATACATTTTCACAACTTAAATACTCTAAGACTTCAATTCCCAATTAGTCTCATCAATGCTATGATTCTTTCCAAGATTCTAATTCCATTAATAATGTGATATAACAACTTGATACTCCGAGAATACCATACCATTATCGCTAACCCGAATTTTCATGACCTCAAAGAAAGTATATTAAATGAAAAGTGTTACACCTTATGTTACCCAATACATTACGATATTACATTTAAAACTTCAATTACTCTATAAGCCGCTCCAAGTCGGCCTATAAGCAAAATCACCAACCCTTTCTAAAACTTCAAATGGATTAACAAAACTTTGGCGCCAATCTACCTTAGGCCTTGCTTCTCTAATCTCAACCCAACAAATTAGAGATCGATATTTTCTTCCCTAACAACGCCTCATACGGTTTTATCTTAATGTTAGCATGATAACTACCATTATACTCACTCAACCACTGGTAACCATACGTACTATCGACTACTAACATCCATTGTTCATGCCCGTAGCATATCCTCAATAATAATTAATGATTCCATAATTTTTCACAAAGTTAAACTCAATAGCATTCCTACATTCCAAGAGGATCTACCCAATGATGTCTATCCAATCCCTCTAATACTATGGGTTTATACAACCAAACTATCTCCTAACATATATGAGGACTTTATCAATAAATATCTCATGATATAAACATTAAATAACCGCCCATGAAATAATAAATATGAACATGCTAATAAGATCATGATTTCTATAAACGGGACACTGTCGACTATATAACACAATTCAATGTTCCACTTATTTTCGTGTCTAGAGACGGATCAATATTCAAACCGATGGTTGGCCGCCCTCAACGGAGCCGATCCAACTCCAAAACAAAACCGAGTCTATTGTGACCGACACAATAATAACCCCACATTTATCAAATCATTTCTTGGACCAACACTTGAATACGCTTAATCATTATAGGAAACTAGATTGCCCTTTTTACTTGCTTCGTACGAACTATAACTTTAAAGTAACATGTCTTTCGAAAATTTACAACATTTTTCGTAATTTCAAATGATAACATAAGAAGAGATCCAAAGAGACCCGAATGGTTTACTTCTTTAATTAACTAAACCACTCGTAAATTTCAAAGGATCGATAAGCTAACAAAAATAACTCGAGTGATTTAATTATCTACAACCGTCCCATACCGGTAGATAGTCAAATTACTTCACGTATTTTAATTTACACAAAACGATTTACCGACCTTATTAAATCATACTATCCCCGAAGGGCACAAATACTCACACGTATGTCCGATATAAAATCCCAAGTTCTAAAACACATTTAAAACAATTTTTTTTTTTTTTTTTTTTAACATGATTTTCTTGTTCGACCTCTATTTATAGTATAGCCACCACTCATAATATTTATACTTAGTTAAATCCTTTATAAGAAAACAAAATCTTGCAATACTAATACTATCCCGATAAATAACACTAAAACAATCATTAAGATTATAAACTAGGTAAATCATCCTCAAATTGCGATTACACCTCAATAGTACCGTAACTAACTTACCTCTCGATAACCATCAACAACTCAAAATTCACATAACGCCCATACCTACCAAACATCACACTAATTTCTCATATGAGTCACGCAACTAAGCTCGGTCTATAGGGTATAATCATCCTAAAGTATCCTCGTCTTCCAATAAGATTTATCCTCATTTTATTTCCTCAACTAATGATAATCATCTCTCAAAACAAACCATATGCATTTTTCACCAATTCCCGAAGTTGATCCCTTAAGTCACCAATAATCGTATCTATTATACTTCTTTGCATTTTCCCTATTTACCGCTCCATCACTAATACACAATCCACAAATCAAAACGGTCATACTATATATAAATGTTATCTTAAGTACATCCTTTAAGCAAATTTTCACCGTAATTGTAACACTCCGAAAATTTAACTAATAACCATTCGAGTATCCTACTAGTTTCTAAAATCACTCATACAAATCATCAACAAGTGATAACGAATACTTATTCTTCACAGTTACCTATTTAAGATCTCTATAACCCTTTGATTAACCACCAAGTATCATCTTTTCTGATTACAGTAACAATTTATCCTTACTGAGAATCGCTAAGCTAGTTATCTTCTTTATCAATTAATTTCTTAAGTTGAATCATCGATTCCATCATCCAAATTTGTATACTCTATCTAGGGATCCGAATACCGAAATAGTGACTTATCTCCATTCAGCTTCAATACCCTGGTATGATACCTGATGAAAACCAATTTTGGAAACTCACTTGAAAAACACCACTTAGTCAACTTATAGGGTGATATTACTTACAAAAATATCTGATTTCCTATTTAATTTAGTAGCAAGAATTCAATCAATCTCTCCTTAGAGAATACTTATAGCACCTAAGGCAAAGATATATTAGTTCCATAAGATCTCTTACTCGCGATAATTTATAACTCATATAATCTCACTTAGACTATCACTTTCAATACTAGTCTTCATATATCTAGTCTCCCCACGAGACACCAACGCAAAATTACTCACACAAGTACACAACCATAAATCTCTCTTAATTAGGCCATACTTTAGACAATTACGCGTATGTGACATAATATCCATTAATAATTTACCCGACTCAATTACACACAGAGGTAATCAAACGTAGATAAGGAGACTCGCTTCATGAGACAGTCCTCCTCAAACCAACAACTATTCAAATAATTCAAAGTTAACATAACAATGATTCACGGATAGGTACTCGACCAAATCCACCAGGTAATACATGCCCACTTAATCACAATTACCAAGATAATTAAGGATGATTCGAGGTACGACCCCATCGGAGTAGAACCTCCAACACATAAGGCAACTCTTAGGCCAATTATGCAAATAAAAGATGAAATGTAATGCCACAAGAGAACGAATGAACGAAGATTTATGAAAGTATGAATCCTAACTCCCGAGACAGTAAAATACCTCAAATGATGGTGGGGAAATCTATCTTTCCAAAACTCACCTTTCCTTGATTCCTTGGTTGGTCAATATCATTTTCTCGTCTTTGAACAAATTCCCGCATTAAGCTCTCGACGTCGCTATCACACACTCTCACTCAGCCTAGACTCTACCCGAGAACTCTAACCGAGCTCGATACCAACCGTGAGGACCCCGACCCGGAACCTACACGCGCCCGAGCCTGAGCGTCCTCAAACTAACCCAAAACTCCTAATACTTTAAAAACTTTGATTTAACTTCCAACATAAACACAACCATTTCAAAATAATTCTACTCCTTCCACATTGAATGAAAAGTTGACCAACCATGAAAATAATAAACTGTTTTAGTTACAAAAGGTATCGAATATAATATGGAATTTAAAGTTTATGAATACAACCTTTTAAAGGAATTATGCTAACCAACCCTTTTTACCCAATCTAAACATAACCCGACAATTCCCAAAATACCACTTCTAACTCCTTTTTCCGCTCTTACTCGGTCGGTCCACCCGTCTCTAATCTAAAACAAGAAAGGGAGAGGGGTGAGAATAAATCTCAATGAAGCTATTATGAATGCAAAGAAGATGCCATACAAGATGCAACACGTAGCATGGTAACACTTAACACATTATGAAAGCGGTAAACACCTTACGTTACCTCATTTTACCTTTTCCCGTCTCGAACAATAAGTCGTACAACGTGGGAGTAAAACTCACTCTTTGGTGAATTGCCTCCAAAGACATTCACCTCTTTATAGGACTCATACCCTGCACCATCCATATAAGAAAGGATACCTATATTAGAATATCCCAAAAATAATATCGTCCCTCCTTACAACTATCGCAACAGACTGTAAAGCTTTTTGGGTCAATACGTTAACGGCCCCACCCCCGTGGCCACAGAGCGGGAAGGGTCACCGATATGATGTACCTTCAATCACTTATGTAACAAATCCATAATTGATTGGCATCCATCATACCCACCCGAACATAAACACGCTCAAGCACATGATAGATACTTGAGATAAATCCACAAATCGGGATAGTAATATAACAACATGGTAATGTATACTCATGCCAATCAATGCCATAATGCAACATTTAAGTAATACACTATGCATAGCATCATCAACAAATATGAATGATAACAAATAAATTCACAAATGGAATAACCACACAACTACATGGTAAACATATCCACACATTGGGATAACATAACAACTTGTCAAATATTCCACACTTGGGGAGCCACATAACACTTGCCAAATAATCCACAAAGGGGATAAACAATATAGTCACATGGTAAAATAGAATATCTGGAAATGATCATTGCATATTTAGTTTATAAAACCAATTCCATTTGAGAGATCACCTAAAAATACTCAATTTGGACTCTTGAACCATCCAATTTCGAGTCCGTATGAATTAACTATGATTTATTCAATTCCCACTCAACTTCTAACGTACAATACTACCTGCTGTAACCAAATCAGATTTTTGGGACATAAGGATAACTTCTTTAGCTATGAAACCATCATATTCAGAAAGTACTCAGAAAACACCCAATTTAGACCCAAGAACCATCCAATTCCGATTTAATATGATTAAGTTATGACCATAACAAGATTGCTAAACGAATTCCTGGTTCAATTGAAGTTAGGATTTCGGGGTCTTGGGCGACTGCCCAAACCTCTTGGGCGACCGCCCAAGAGGGTTTTCAAGGAAATGAGAGTTTCGCCAGATGTGGCGGCCGCTCACCCTTGCGACCGCCCAAGCCTCCTGCCAGCCCAAACTTAGGTTTTTAACCCCTTTAACCCTAGTTCTTCCTTCCCTCTACCATTGATTATTCAAGAACACCCAAGAACACCTTCATTTCACCAAATCCCAAACAACATATAAACTCCAAAACCAAGTAACCCTAGATTATTTATCACTACTATTTCTACCCATTTCAACCCTTTTAACTCATCTTCATTGAACCCTAACTTCAACAATTTCAAATTCCATCCATTTATTACATCCTAGATCATCTTCCAAGAACATTAACCTCTTTCTATATCATTAACCAAGCACTCAACTCTTTAAAGTTCCCAACCATTTCATTATCTCATTTCAAGCTAAATCTCCTAATTTAACTCCACCCATTTCATACATCAATTCTTCAACCTTCAAGAAGGTTTCTAAAGCATTAACAACCATTACAATAACAATCACAACATCAAATCATTGATGAGCATACAAAGAAAGGAAGTCATAATAACTCACCTCGGGATTTGCAATGGAGGTTGATCTTTCTAGCTAGATGAATTTCCCAAGATGATCCAACTTCAAAACTATCCTTAGACTTGAAAATGGTGGAAGAATGCCTTGGATTCAAGCTTGGGAGGAGGGCTTCAATGGAGGTTCTCTAACTTTCTAGGATGAAGAAGGAAGAATCGGCGAGGCGAAGCGAATGAAATGTGGGAGGATAATGGAGAGGGGGGGACCGGCCAAGGAGGGAGCAAGAGGAGGGACACTTTGCTTTAGGAGGAAGTATGCACAATTTGGCCCCTCCCACAAAATTTAAACTAAGGCTTCCCTTTTTAAAATTTAAAACTAACCTTTACTCAAATAATTCATCCTACCCATTTACCTTCTTGTACTATTTATCATTTTTCCATTTTTATTATTTCCCCAATTTCTTTATTTAATATCCAATAAATTCTCAAAAGATTCTAATCTTACTACTCACCCAATTTATCTTAATTTAAGAATTTAAAGACATGATTGAACACATAAAGCTAACATAAATATTAAAAGCATATAATATAATAATCAAAATTTGTGCCTAGGGTTGGGGTCGTTACAACCGCGTCTTCAAAATCCAGCACATATTACTTTTCTAACTTGATTTCATCCTTCCTTCGTTCGGCTGAAAACTTGAGTTTGATAATTATCTCTTAGAATTAAAAATTTGACTCGAAAGATGACCCTCAAAGTATCATGGTTGTTTTTGTCGTTCATTTATTAAAATTTCACTATTATGATAGACACTTTTTGAAGACCACGAGAGTTGACTATTAGAGGTGAAATGGGAGATCCCTAATGGCATATCAACACAACACAAATTTTCCCAAATAAAACCGAATGGTTGATAAGTTTGATGGTTATATACTTCCTTATCCGTCTCACTAAAAATTATAGTATTTTGTTTTGAATAGGGAGATTAAGAAAATGTGCAAGTTGTATAAGTGTTGTAATTATTAAAAGTGAGGTAGAATGGAGAAAGTGGAGTATGAAATAGTATACGGATAGTTGTTCTCACTAAATAAAAAAAATATTAAAACATTTGAATTTTAGCGAGACAAAGTTATTATATATTGGCGTGGCTACCAAGCAAGCCTAAAACTCAAATACAATACTCCGTATGATACATTAAGTGTGTTAGAGATATTATTTTCACATTGGAAATTGACAAACCTTGCCTATAATATATAAAGATCATGGTTCACTTCTCTTAGCACCAATTGATTTTTAGGTGGAACCTTATAATTTAAGATAATATCAGAGCTGGTCCGTTACAGGTGCAGACCTAACGACCCACGATATTACTCCGCGCCACTCGATTAATAAGTTCACGTTGTAAACATTTGGCGTAGCCCGGCTACACGTGAGGGGGCGTGTTAGAGATATCTATAATATAATTTACATCGAGTTTAACTGTTGGTAACCGCTGTGATAAAAAGCGGCTGAGATTGAATATAGAAAATTGATATGACGACTTGAATTAACCCTAATATTCCACCTTCCCATTCTCTCAATTTTATAACTTTCCACATTCTCCTCCCAAATCTGTCTTTTAACTCCACCCGCATCCTTTTATTTACTACATGATTTTTTTATTAATTTGTTTTTATTATTATTATTTACTTATCGATCTAATAACCATCAATAGCAATAGAGTTTGGATTTTATTTTTTATTATTTAAAGTTCATTATTTATTTTTTTACTTTTTGTAATATTTTTTTTTTACTTTTTGTTATAATAATAAATAAAAACTTAGTTTAAATTACTTTTTTGAAAAATAATATTTTTTTACTAGCACAACGATTTTGTTTAAAGAAGGAGAAAAGTGAATTTAGTAAAACCGCGAGTGGATAGGCGTCACTCCGTGCCATTAGCACGGGGGTTAGTACTATTTATCCCACATTGGGAATTGATACACCTTGCATATAACATATAAAGATTATGGACCACTTCTTTTAGCATCAATTGATTTTAAGGTGAAACTTCAGACTTTAACTTTAAAAAAGTGAACGTTTATTTATTTAATTGGGACGGAGGGAATAATTATTGGGTCTGATAATTATTGGGTCTGATAAATGTACAAGAGTAACGTGGTGCATGCCAATACAAAAATAAAAATAATTCGTCAATTGGAAAAATGCGCATGTAAATAATAAAAAAAAAAAATTATGCAAAAATGGGAGGAAATTAATATATACACAGGAAAAATGAACATGTATATATACAAATAATAAATTATGCACAAAATTTATTTGACCATTAAATGGGACACATTTTTTTTTTTTTTTGACAAATAATAAAGTGGAGTTAAGAAAGTATATTTTGAATGGACTGATAGTTTTTTTTTTTTTTTTTTTTTTTTTTTTTTTTTTGAAAGGGATCAACACATTTCACCGCTCCCCCCTTGATGCACTTCACAGAGGCGCCTAGCTATGCTAGGGAGAGCAATGTCATTCCCTCTAACCACTGGTGGGGGAATCGAACCCGTGACCTCCAGGTTGGAAGCCGTAAACTCTAACCATCAGGCTAAAACCCCGCGTGCAATGGACTGATAGTCTGATATATGGAGGGGGGGGGGACTATTATTTGGGTGATAAATTGTACTCCCTCCATTCCATCATAAAATAAAAGACACAAAGTTGGTTTTGTACGAAAATTAAGTAGAGTGTATAGTGTATTAAGTGTTGTAAGTATAAAAAGTGATGTACAATATAGAAAGTGGGGTAGAGTATAATTTTAGTGGATAGTTATTGTAAGTGTGACAAATGGATCTCACGAATAAAGAAGTATTAAAAAAAATTGTTTTGGAAGTGTCTTTTTTTTTAAACTAGTACATCACCCGTGTGTTAAACACACGGGAAGAACACTTTTTAAAATTTACGTTAAACAACATAAAAAATTCAATTTTTTTATTAACATAAAAGTGAAACAGTAATGATCTTAATTAAAGATGATACTTTACTTGTAGAATTTTAAAACTTGAAATAGCGCTAAATATTGGTTTGGTACTTGTACAATCTTAAACCTAACTAAATAAGTATGGTTTTTCTAGGATTGTAGATTCTTTGTATATCCGTCAACCCATAAAAGTAATAAAAAATTGTGAGACCTGCATTAAGTGAACTAAATCAAATACTCCAATCAATAGCAAAATAGAGCACTCCTAATGAGATATAACCTTGGGAAAAAATTGTGTTAATCAATGTGAAAAACAATTACTCATAATCATAGAAACACATAAACCGAATAAATCTTGCAACCCAAAACCGGATGTCATGAATATTGATTACCCCATTCAAAAGTTTTTTACAACTAAAATGAAAAAGGCAAAAAATGAAATTGTTTTCACTAAACATACCCAAATAAAAGTTTTTTACAACCAAAATAAAGAAGTTGTTCAAATTACTATTTTGTCAAATCTATGACACTTGTGTCAATCTTCTTTGGTTTTATCCATCGATTCCATTCGAGCCTCTTAGACCTTCTAACTCTTGGACGCCGAAGTGGACCGCCTTGTGCTTCATCTTCAACAACAGCCTTCATTCACAACCTAACAAAGACACAACATTAGTACATAAATATTAAAAGAACTAAAAATAACATATAGTGCAAACTAAGTCTCTTTATAACCTCATTTTCAAATTTAAAAGTGTATTTGCCTCGCCTCATTTAAAGCATGGGACAAATCCTTCAATAACATATCACAATCATTAATCAAAAATTCACATTCAGAATTACCGGAACAATTTGTTTAGCCAAATGACATCCTCGCTTATTATGACCACTTTCATTGCACAAACTACATTTTTGGTTCTTGTCCCTTGCGTTCCTTCCACTTCAAACCGCAAACAAAAATAAAAAAATTATAAATTACAAACACGCTTAAAATACCAATACATTATAACATTATAAGATAAATTAAAATAGTTTACCTCAATACCATCTTGTTCTTTACTCAATGGACAACCCCTTTTGTTATGTCCACTTTTGTTGCACAAACTACATTTTTTGGTTCTTCTCCGATGTGATCCTTTCACTTCAACCTCGCAACAAAAAATAAAAAAATACTAAATAAGAACACAGCTTAACATACCAACAAATTATATCATTATTCCATAAAATAAAATTGTTTACATCAACAATATCTTGTTCTTTACGCACCGGACATCCCCTTTTGTTATGTCCACTTCTCTTGAAACTACATATATATGACCTGGTATCATGTGAGGCTTCCCTTGAACCTTCAACAAAAAATAAAAATAAATATAAGTATAATGTGCTAATGACGTCCGGCATCAAGGAATAATTGAAATGGTTATTGATGGGCCGCACAAATATTGCACCATCAACACCCGCAACACCTCGCTTCTTTCAATACTAATGATAGTGTAAAGGAGACTCGAGTGTTTCCAGTCTATGCCTTACTAAAATGGGAACTCCTTGATTGGTAGATTAAACTTCTTGTACGGAACAAACTAATGAATAAATGAGCAAGTAAGCAAAATTAAAAACCAATACAGTCACCCAACAATTACCACCAATGATTGTTATAAACGTAAGTTGGTTAAACACTTGTGAATCATGACAAATATCAAAGCTATTAGAAGTAAGAATCTATCACAACCACATGAAATCTTTTCGGTAGCATTCCTTTTCAATTGGACACTGTTCCAACAATTATAATAGAAGCCACTATGAAACAAATGAATACAACAGGTAACAATACATACAAAATTTAATATTGAAGATTCGCCTTTAGTGATGTTGCAAACCCGATTTTGTAATTCCATCGCAATTGAACCGGACTTTTGTTAACCAATACTTCTTCTAAACAGAGAGAGCTAAGATCTCGCAAAAAAAAAAAAACAATAACAATTCCTAAGAAAGAAAAAATCAATTGACACCGTTATATGAGCTATGGTAGAGGAGTATTTCATATGCAGCCTAAGTAAGAAATTGTCTATCATTACAAAAAACTGATTAACATCTCTTAAGAATAAATATTTCCGTCAAGAGATTTTTAAGCTTGTGGTATCAAAGAAGGATCATTGTCATCATATTTAAGTGTAAGTATCATTTCAAAAGGGACATAATGACATGTCTTATATAACATACAAAACCAAGCAATCAAGTATAAATAAAGCAATTCATGAGAAGAAAACTCTAAAAAACAACAATCTTCATGGATTGAAAGCAAATTTCTAGTATCATATACCAAACAAAAACTCGAAATTCATTTGAAAACCACAAATTAGAATAACAAACCTAGAGAAGGTGTTCTAGTATCCTATAGCTACCAACCGAACAAATGAAATGACAAAATCGGATGAACAAATAAAAATATCACAAAGTTCCAATGCGGATGATTGAAATAGAGGAAAGGGTGATTCAATTGGATATGCAAATCGTAGACTAATGGTTAGGGTTTACATAAAATTGACTTTGTATTATTGATTTTAGTATACAAAATATGCATTACATTGTTTTAGCACCCCATTAGCGCCTCAAAGAAACTACCTCCAAAGGGATTTTTATTGTCCAAATAGATAAGAACATATCAAAGAGATGAAATAGAAAATAAAAGGAAATAAGAAGAAATTAGTAGAGGAAATTGCGTTTACTCCGGACGTTGGGAAAAAGGAAGACACAAGCGTCTAACAAACGATCGGGAAAGAAAGAGGGGGCGGCGACCGTGAATGGGGAGGTGAGCCGAAGGTAGGTGAGGTTTTGGGAAGAAAGGGTTTTGGTGCAATTTGTTGATTGCCGATGACGGAAGGGAGTAATGAGAAACAGAGAAGAAGAAGATTAGCGGTCGAATAATAAACCGCTTAGCTTATCGAGGAAGCTAGGCCATCCAAAAAAAAATCTTTATTGACATGAAAGTGAAATACATTAATGATCTAACTTAAAGAAATAAATACTTTTTAAAATAACAAACATCTATGAATATTACAAATTTTGGAAAATTTCCTTATAAACAACATTTGTAGTTTCATTGGTGAGGTTTCCTTCATCATCGCACATTAATATCTTCAATCCATGGCGATTTGTGACCCTAGACAATGCAACGTATAACCGACTCATGACCGAAAACAGGCTTCTTCAAGAAAATTCCGACATTTGAAAGAGATTGACCCCGACTTTTATTGATTGTCATTGCATATGACACAACCAACGGAAACCTGTCGCCTCTGTAATTTGAATGGCAACCGTATATCTGCCGGAGTCAATGTCATTCTCGGAATAAATACAAGATCACCAACATTACTACCGTTTAGAACTTTCCCTTCGAGAACATGATTTCCGAGCCTTGTAATAATTAACCTTGTTCCATTACATAACCCCGAACAATGGTCAATGTTTCTCAAAGAACATGACTGTGTACCGACCTTTAAATGTATTTCATGAGTAGGTAGACCGTAACACTTGATAGTGTTTAAAAACTCCGTCGAATGAAGATCTTCAAAGAAACTCGGAGTTATCTTCGCATTTGCAAATAGAATCGTAACTTAAATAAGTCCTTTGTTCGGATTGGTTGTACGAAACCATATAGGCATTAATGTTCTCAACCACATCCGTGGTTGGAGCAAGAATGGCTCTTCCTCAGAATAATCGGGATCATTAAAATGATCAAGGAAATTGGGATATGTGCTTTCAACAATAGACTTGATGAAATCATCTCGACTCATTAACAATCAAGTCATCAGAATCTTTATTGTGGCTTCACCATCATTATCATTACCATACGACCCATCCCCAACACTCAATATCCACTCGAGAAAGCCTTGAGTTCTAAACCACTTTCATCATTTTCAATTTGTTGTAGTCTCATATTCTTGGAAAGCCTCAAAACTTTGACATGAGACCATAAATATGATGAATTGATCGTGGCCATAACAACATCTTGTCTGGTACCTTTAGGAATGATCGGAAGTATCCGACGGAAGTCTCCACCCATAACCAATGTCTTGCCTCCAAACGGTTGATTCAAACTATCGTGTGATTGAACCTCATTATGTCCCTCAACGTTCGTCCCAAAGGCTTCAAACAATATCTATGAACCATAGGTGCTTCATCCCAAATTATAAGCTTAGTTTTAATCATAAGCTCACCAAGAGGAGTACCTTGTTTGATATTACATGTTGAATCTTCATCCAAAGTTAATGGAATTGCAAACCTGGAATGACCAAGACGACCATTAGGGAGTAAGAGTGATGCTATACCACTTCGATGCCACATTTAATACGATTTCACCCTTAGATCGTAACGCCGATGAAAGAATCTTCCACAAAAAGTCTTTCCAGCCCACCGCATCCATATAAAAAGAAAACTCGTCCAACATCAAGATCAATGTCATTCATAATAAGGTTGTAAGCATGCCTCTCGTTCGTCGCACATAATTCCAATAATCGCTTGTGCTCACTCCTCCAATGAATTTCTATCATAGTTCAACTCTTCTAAAATCATTCTATTGTTGTAAATAGTGGGATCAAAATCGCTTGGATAAGGCATATCAGAAAGTCACGAAGGCTTTTTCCTCTCGCTACGCAAAAGTTTTTCAATCTCCAAGAGAGTAAGATTTTTGATTTCTTCATCGCTTAGTTTAAGTCCTAGAAAGAAGAATATATATATTAACTGGTATTAGAGAGTAAGTAAATAGTTTAGAATTAAGTTTCTATGGGAATTTGTAGAAGAGAACAAAATAAATAAAATATATTATAAATTATAAATTAAATTGGCTAGAGTATAATGGATTACCTTCATGATCTAAAAGACGTCTTTGATTGTAAAGAATGTCATCCGACAAAAATTCAAAGCAACTATGCCAAACATATTCAGGCCTTGAGTAAGATCCTGACATCAATAATCGGACAAACATGGTTCTCAATGATGAAGCACTTCCCCATTGACTTGCCTCTTTTATACCATCAACGTACTCCTTATCATCATCAAGCAAACCCAAAGCATAACATGCATCTCTAAAAGAACCATGTTGTTGATTACCAACACGTCTAATTTCCTCATAAGAAGTTGGACCGCGCACAAAATTAAGCAAAGTTCTCAAATAATATAATTCACCTTGTCCAGGAGCTACAAAAAATATACGACCAATCTTGAAACCACGTTTTCTAGGATCCCACCTTCTTTCTTTTCGATTCCAAACAAATTTTGTAGGGAACTCAAAGATATGTCAAACTCTTTGCTAGATCTCCATATTTTTCATTTGCTTCCATCCATGCAAGAAACATACTTTCTCGTGAAGTTGGACGATCTAGCACTTGTGTCAATTGCATCATCATCTTGGAAGACAATATTTTGTTAACCCTAGATGGAAAGACAGCTTTTCAATGTAAGGGTTTCGTAATGAATTTCATAACCCAACAATCTCCAAGAAGCTTCACAAGGTGATATGAATCTACAATCTAAGTAATTCTTAATCTCATCAACAATTGCTTTGCCGCCATCATCATTAGTCAGTCTTACAAAATGTTACAAGAACTCTATCTTGTCCTTTGCTTACATATTTGCAAAGATATTTGATAGACCTTGACTGATTGCACCATTCAACATTGACATGAGCACCATATTTCATCAACAACACCCGATTGTGAGGGACTACATATCTCGTTGTCAAGGTTAACTCCCTTCACAACTACCGTACGACCATTTTCTCGGGCGCTTGTAAATTGCATATCCATCTTCATCAATGATTGTCTTCTCACGTAATTTCTTTGGAAAATATTTGGTGCAACGACCCTTAGCCATGCATGGAGAGTTATGCCCGCTTTTCCCACAAGGACCATGAATCATCAAATCCTTCACAAAGCATTGTAATATTGCGGATCTATAGATTCATCCTAATCTCGCAGATATTATTTTGTCTATTCTATCTACGTAGAATCATCAGGTTTACGATCAAGCCATAAGATGATATGAACATGTGGCGGACCACGTTTCGATACTCAATTGTGTAAATAACTGTAACAATTAGAAATTATAAAACATAATGATAGTAACATTAATTTTATATAATAGAAGAAATAAAATTATGTTAAAAAATATAAAATTCAATTCATAAAATGGAAAATAAGAGATGAAATAAATTCATACCGCTAGAACTTTTCCAAAGATTTCTTTCTTTTCTAGATCATCCATCAATTCATCTAACTTGGCTTTAAAAATACGGCACATAATATCGCCCTATCTTGTGGTTGTTTGCCATTCTTTCTTAGGAATCGTTGAACTTCGTGCCATTTTGGATTACATGTGAATGTAATTAAAAGATTAGGATAACCAATCCATCCGCAAATTGCCATTGCATCTTGATAATTTTGGATCATGAATCTCGCACCTCCAACAAAGCTAGATGGCAAACATATTCTTTTGCCACGAGTTGAAGGGTCATGTTCTCCCTTAGCAAGAGCTTCGGCCAAACCTTTATACATTTCACATCGTAGTTGCTTTTGATGTGTCCTCATAAAAGTCAAACGTCCCGCTCGACCATTGTCCATGTATCAACTAAGTATTGTTGAAACAATCTTTCTGACCGAAAAATATTATCGACTCGACTCTCTTTGATGCATCCTATAAGCAAAGTACTCTCTCATGCTCAATTTATAGCGTTTGCCATCTGTTGATTCGGTTTGGACATCCCTGAGAAAAATAGATTCTCGATAACCATCTTGTCCAAATAAAAATAGCAAGGGATATTGCAAGCCTAAGTAAGAAGGATGAAGCTCGGTTATCCTTTGAAGCAACCCTGTCTGAGTCTCGATAACAATATCCCTCTCTCCAATTGAATTCTCGAAATCTCCGACCAATAACAATGCAACATCATCTTTAGTTGGGAGATCATAGCATCGACCATCGCTTTACGCCTAGCAATTAGTTTCGCCTCAAATTGGTTTCATTTTTTTCTTGCAAGGAGTCACGAACCATTCGAAATGACTTCACAAGAACATTATTCTCATCAAGAATCTTCTTCAAATCATTAACAATCTCTTCATGCAAAAGCTTCTTAATTTGATCATCCCTATTTTGTTTCATTAAATAAGAAAATGTAAATATTAAAAAAAACAAAATAATGATGCATTAAATAACACAAAAATAGTTTAGAAATTATAGACATACCCAATGCAACGAATTCTATTGTCAACTTCATGCTCCGTGTCATAAATATACAACTCGAGCAAATTTAGGAGGGTTCCTTCGCTTGGTATAAAACCACCAATGTAATGGTAGTTCTCGACCATATAATTTGAAAACAAAAAGGACTATTTCCCTATTAACACCATGATCAATCTTACCTCCCATAGAAGTAAATGAGAACATCATATTATAGGATCGAATGTTTGACTTAAAAAGTCGACTTTTCTCAGAATCGCCATATAATAAATCTTTAAATAACTTCGGAAGTTCAGGCATTGGAGGTAATTGAACTTTTCCATGCATATAACAACCAGAATACTTTGGTGCCAACGTTGACTTGAAACGTTTATTCAACCTCTCCGCATACCAAAACATTGCATTGCAATTGGGACATACGTGTAAAGGGTCACCAAAATCCATGTAAACTATATGGGAAAAGAATATTTATTAAAACTAATATAAAAAATATAATATTGAACATAGTTTTGAACATAATATTATAAATAAAAATAATGTAAAACGTACCTCCAGTAAAATAATTATCATCATCCAAATTATTGAGATTAAATGGAACCGGGGAAATAAATGAGCCTAAATAATTGGAAAAAATTAATATTATTAAAATAATTAAAAATAATGTAATAAAATTTCTTATATAAAGATAAAGATTAGGAAAACAGAATTACTCTTTCGTTTTCTATTCTTATTTGGATCACAGTTCAATCTGGACTTTGAAGGCTTTTCTCGAGGAGTAGAATTAGAAACAATGGACTGATCGGAGGCGATATCTGTATAAAGACATAACTTTAAATTAGAAGTGAATTTAAAAAAATTAAAAACACAAAAAAATTACAAATGAAATTAGAAATTTGAAATATACTAATAATAATGAAATATTTACCAATTTTGCTTTTTGACTTAGCAAGAGTAGGTGTAACAAATGAAAATCCTTCATCATTGGTCAAGTCAATTATTTACTGACGACGGTGTCCCTATAAAAAAGTAAAAAAGGGAATAAATTTTTAAGTCCGTTGGGAAAGATAAAAATTTAGAAATGGGAAGGAATAGTTACCCTTTACCGATATTTTGTTTTTTTAATAAATTGAGATTCATTGGCGCCTTCAATTTTTGTGACTTCAAATTAAATACTTGTGAATCGAAGGGGTGTTTCTTGCGGTAGTTCCATTACCATTGTTTGATATACTACTTCTTACCACATTCCCTGTCATATTAAAGATAAATGATTTTGTCAATAAGTGTTATAAATATTGACAAAAAGAATATGTACCATTACCATTAGTTATATCTCGAAAATGGCATGATTTGAGAAGATTGACGGGAACTTGTTGTCGATGAAGCCACAGGCATTATATTATGTTGAACATTATTTTCTCGCAAAAAAATGATATGTCAACAAAATAAAGCACAAAATAGGTACATTTTTTTTGGCTTTAATTAATATATAAATGACACTATGAAACGAAAATTGTCTAGGAAATTTGTTAAAAAAAAAAAAAGTAGAGTAATTATAAGACAATAATATTGTAAAGCCAAATAAAATGATTGGAATAAAAACACACTTTAACTACACAGTTGTTTTTCCCAAGCCCGCCCAAAAAATAAAAACCAACCCATTTAAAAAAAAGCCCAAATCCAAATAAACTAACCTAATTTTCCCTACGTCTGGAATAGATTTTAGAACCATCCAGAACAAACCCTAAATTTCAACGCCGACCTATACCCTTTCGTTCCCAAACCAATACTCGATGAAGGGCGTCGAAAATGAGGTTCCAGTTATGGATAATCAAGGGTTGATTGATAAGATCGAGGGTGATTGTTTACGCCTGCTTCTCCTTCTCTTCCAAAATTCAGTTTCCAATATTTCGAAGGTATAATTTCTAAGAACTACTTATCAATTTACTTTTTGATTGTAATTTTAATACTTGAATCTGATTTATGTCAAATATTTTTGAATAAAGGGGTTATTGTTTAAGACTCCATTTTTTTTTTATACCAAATTCAGTTCTTTGATTTCGAAGGTAAAATTTCTTAGATCTACTAATAAAATTACTTTTTAATTCACTTTTTAATTGTAATTTTAAGGGTTGGGACCAAGATCGAGGGTGATTGTTTACGCCTGCTTCTCCTTTTGAAGACACAATTCAGTTTACGACTCCATTTTTTTTTAATCAAAATTCAGTTCTTTGATTTCGAAGGTAAAATTTCTTAGATCTACTAATAAATTTACTTTTTAATTTACTTTTTAATTGTAATTTTAATACTTGAACCTGATTTAGGTCACATATTTTTAATAAAGAGTCGTCTTCAATATATTTTTATTACTTCCATCTGTTTTAGGTCTAATACTTTGAATCAAGTTTGCTACTTTTTTTATAAAATATAAGAATTATTGATCGAAGACTGCAAGAAACATTGTTATGATGTAATTTTAAAATCCTTTTTTCAAATTGATTTTGTTGTCTAATGATTATAAATAATATCTTCATGACTGTGGTGTATTCAGAAAATGAACCCCAAATTTTTGATACGAATTTATTGGGAATGTATTTGCTTTAAAATAGGAAATTTTGACAAATAAATGAAACCCTTATTTAGGATAACTAAAAGCTTACTGTATGTAATGAAACTAATAAAAATAAAAATTGATAAGAGAAAAGGACAAAAGTCTAATATATATATATTAAACATAAATAGAAAAAAAAAATACAAACTGACATAAAACAAAAAAAGAAATACAGAAAACAGAAAATAAAACTTGATTTAGTGAACAAAAGAACCACCCTCCCCACCATAAGAGCCAACAGATGCCCCACCACCACAGCCACCATCACCCTTATCAAAAGGTTTCTTCTTCAAATCTTTCTTTTTACAAAGAGGGGGATCAAGAGAACCAAATAACTCTAGGATGTTCCTAAAGTATTCAGCTAAGATGCATTAGAAAAATTAGATGACCTGCTAGCATCGATAGCGTGCTGTAACAGTGAGTTGTGACCCATACGTCGCAACTTACGACCAGTGCAAGGCTTGAATGGGCATCTGTAGGACATTTTAGAGCAAAGAGTCGTTATAGTTTGGTATACGAATGTGCCCAAAGTGAAGCTTCTTAGTGGTTTCAGAGAATGCATGATTCTGCTCCTCGGTGTCGAATCAATTTCTTCAGAAGAGGAGCCATTTTCATCACACATTTTGCAGTTCTAGAGAACAACTAAGGATGGAATTATATAAGGGATGGTATTGGAAGGGTAGATACATATATATACCCAAAAAATGACCAAATCCATATTGATGAGTAAAGATTAATTACCAACAACCTGTTATAGGGAAATGGTGAACATTAAAGCCAAATACATACATTAAATACACTAATAGCGGCTGTAGGTTAATAATGTAAAGATATCTGTCATTAATATAAGGATTACATCTTGGAAACTTGAGTAATCATTACACATGTAGACCTAGTTGCTTTCTATAGAGTTACTAACCTATGATGCATTTATTAAATTTGCAGACTTCTATTTAATTAATAAATAACACTGTTTAAAATATATAATTTGTTTAACTAACAAAAACTCTTTTAATGTATAAATAACATACACTCTTTTAAATAACTTAAGTAAATATAAATGTTTATTGTAATTATAATTATAATTAGATAGAAAAGTACTAACAAAAAAATTTAATAGCAATCTAGTATTAAAACGTAATTATTTTTTAGAAATAACTGATTATAATGAAAAAACAGAGATAGAAAAATAAAAAATAAACTTGGAATTTGTAGTATAATCTTCATCCTCTTAAACTTCAGCCGAGAACTAAACAAATAAGAGGTGAAATGATAATAGAAAATGGTAAAAATATAGTTTTTTATTTGTGAAAAAAATAAAAAAATGGAAAAAATATAGGACATACCAGTATCATCATTTTCAGACTTCCTCTTCTTGCATATTATCATTGACTTTGTGATCTTCATTTCTATTGTAATACTTAATATTGCAGTTTGTTTTTTGTAAGATAATAGAATTTTATAACTGATTGGAGTTTAGTAAAAAACTATTCCTAGACTGTGATATACACTTATATAAAGGACTCAAGTGATTATGGGAGTGGAATTCAAAGAGTCAAGTTAACCTAGACATAAGAATTGTACTTAAAGCATTTTTTAAGCATACCAAAATTAGGTATAGATAATCTATTGTAATTGAACTATTATTGATTTAACAAAAGTTAATTTTGATGTCATTTCGATTAAAATAAGTGGTTTTCATTACAGAATAGCGTAAATAAAAAGAATGTATTTTTAATGAATCATTATAACTTAGAATTTCCATAAATTATAATCTATTTTATACGTATATTAATTGTGGATAATATATTTGATTTAAAAAACTGTTTTAATAAACATTAATTTCTTCATAAGATGATTGGATACATGACTAAATGACATTGCAAAAACATTGTACCTGAAAAATTGATGTTTATGTTTCAGAATTTTTATTAGAAAACAGCTTACATGAAAAGAAGGTACTTTAATAGCATCATTGAAATGTAAATCATTTGTAACTTAAATTATATGACATAAAGAGTATAGATAATATTTTTTGAGTCGAAATTGATTTTATTCTAACAAAATGTTTGATTATGCATTTTGTTTTCCAAGTACTGGAGATAATTTTTGTATGGAGATCTACCATAGTGGACTTATGTTAGAGGAGAAGTAAGTTTCTCTTATATACATCTTCCATTGTCTTAAAAACATAATCAAGGATATGATGTTCATGTATTTTAATTTGAAATGAATAAAGTAGACACATTGATTGAGAATTAAAAATGATTGAATAAGGTTGCTCAGATTTTATGTTTAGCAAACTTATTATTGTGATTTGATTTTTTAAGATTTCCTTGATTCTGTTTAGAGGGAAACATGATTAGGGATTTGATTTTAAGGAATTTTTAAGTGAAATGATTTAGTTGGTAGAAATAAGTTAAATAGGGGGAAAGCATTATAATTTGAACAATAAGAACATGTCAGGTAGTATAAAATTGATATCTAAAAAAAAAACAAAAAGTAAATGTAAAAACACTTTAACATTAAAAAAAAAAAGGAAATAAGTGAAAACAAAATGCATAAAACTATTATAAAATCTAAATTAAAAAAAAAAGAAAACCCAAAATGAATTACAAATCCACAAATTACAAATACCCAAATCAGACAAAATAACACAATTGTTCAAATGATAATGTTCCAATAAAATTAACCAAAAAACACTAAAGACTGTAAAATTTTCGCTCTTTCTCAATCTTGATTTCCTTCTCAGAATCGAATCCCATCCTTGTTAGATGATCCACCATCACCGTTAATGTGCTTGTCGCAGTTGTCTTCAAATGACAAAAATCTCCTCTTCAAGCCAACATTTTCTGGGGTCTTCTCTTCATTATCACCACAAGAATCATTTATCTACATTACAAAAATGATAAAAGTAAGAAAAAAATAAAATAAAATTTGAAATGAAAAATAAAATTAAATAGCTTTGTCAAGTTTATTACCTCAATAACTTCATCACCAGCCTCCTTAATAGCTGCTAATACATCAATCCTCTACAAAAAGAGAACAACATTAATAAAGAAAATCATTTAAAGTACATTTGCAATGGTTATTTCAAAACCTAATACAAACCTTTTTGACCTTAATTTTTTCCTTAATATATTTATCCACCAAAGATTTCCCATGAAAGCAGGATCCGTAAGAATAATTTTGATCTTTACCACTTAAATTAACATCCCTCGATGAACCTTGAAAATAGCAGCTTTGCCTACTATGGCAATGATTTCATCTCGACAATGGGGTAAACAATATTCCTTTTTCCACTTTCGTAATCCGAAAGAAATGAAAATAAGTGAAACTATTAGTAGATAAAATATTAAATAAATGACTTCAATTTAATAAAATAAAATTAAATTATTTTTAAAAACCTTAATATAGTGGTCCTTTAGCTCCACGGCGGATTGACCAACCAATGTTTCACAAAGATCTGTCCCATAGCATGAATTTCGCCGTCTCATCACCAGAGTGTACATTCACCTTCACTTTATATCTTGGAATGGCCTTGGTTATATTGTTGTTACAACCTTTGCAAAAATAACCGCTTTCAACGAATCCAACTTATGCATACAAACCTTACAACTAATAAAAGACCAACATCCATCAACAAATACTTCAGAAATTTGACCTATCACCCAAAAGTATCCTTCCTTCAAAATATAAAAAGAAATGAATGAAGATACGAATTCCTTTAAACATGAACAGAAACGAAATAAAAGAGCAAAATTATTTAAAAAACCTCCTTGCATTCCGGAAGATCGGCTACAGTCAAAACGTTAGCCAAACCACTTTCAAGTTCATCATAACCGAAATAAGCATTAGATGACTCAATTTGACCGATCTTATGAGAAGATCCGCATTCAACCGCAAACAAACTATGAAATTTGGAAGAGAAAATATATTAGCATATTAGCACATTAGAATATTAATATAAAAGATGAAAAGGTAAATAAAAAAATAATCAATGAACAAATTTATTACCTTTTCAGTTCAGAAATTTCTGGAACAATAGGATCAACATGTAGTTTAGTAGCAAAAAATGCATTTGAGATTGAAATTTTACCTAAAATCATATAATAATAATAGTTAGTTATATTCACATCAGAATAATGATGAGATAATTTATACTATAGAACAATATGGTATAGAATACATTACCATCATAACTTTTTGGTTTACACAACTGAATCAAAACAATCAAAGGAGAATCACCACATGTTTCAATGAGACTAAACATCTCATCAAAGATAATCACCCCAAAGAGTACAGTTTAAAGAGTTGTTCCTGGGAAAAAAAAAATTTGTCAATAAAGGAACAAAAAAATTACAAATAGTACATCAAACTGTGAAACATATATACTTCAAATGAAATAAGTAATTACCCAATGTCCTCCAATACGACTTCTATTAACTTTTCACCTGGACTTGTACGTTGGTTGTGAATATGTTTCACTTTGCTTTTTCTGACCAATCTCCTAACAACATCTGAGAAAAGGTTAAATTTAAAAAATTAATGTAGAAAAAAAGGAACCGGATAAAAAATAGTTAAAATAAGAAATATAAATACCTATCAAGCCACAATCATCAACATCCGTTAAAGCTAGTAAATCTGGAAAAGACATTAGGGAAAAAACCTTTTTTGGGAAACTTAAGCCCGTGAATCGAATAAATATCGATCTTGTTAAAGAAGATGATTTTCAAAGGATGTTCGGTAATGCGATACTTTCCCCGTTTTCAACCACACTGAAATTAGAAATGTAATATACTGCAGATTCATTCAGTTTAGGACCATATTTATGCATAAACATTTTGGGAATTGTTGCTTGAATCCTTGCACCCTGAAATATAAAAAAAAAAAGTTTCATAAGATGATGTAGAAAGAAAGAGTTCTTCAACTGAGACTACATCTTTGCATATAACAAAATGTGTAACTTACCTCTGAATCCACAAGAATTAACTCGAAACTTTCAGGTATCTTCACACCTTCTCTAACTTGAACTTTGTACTTCCTAGCCACACGAACATTGATAACCCAGTCAGATCTTCCCCTACGAAGGTCTTTTAATAGTGATGCAGGAACATACATTGTTGAATGAAGATGAATGAAGAAGAAGAGAGAGAAGTAAAAGAAGAAGAGAAAAGAACAAATTTGAAATGGAACTGTGTAACTATTTATATGTGATGTAAAACGATTGGACTTCAATTCTTATTTACATATTTTAATTTTTTATTGCCTGGGACTGTAAAAATAATTAAGGGACTGTAAGCAATTGTTGCCTTCTTTCATTTTCGAATTGGAGTTGTAATAAGTATATAATTATTAGGAACTGTTTTTAAGTAGAAATTATATTAAATGTTCATTAGAAATTCGAGACAGCATGCTTGTTAACTTAATGGTGAATCAGGTTAGTATTAATTATACAGTTTAGGAATACGAAGCATTTTTATTTCCATATTTAGATTTCATTTTTCCCGCCCAAATTTCTATTTTAGGAAAGAATCCTTATTCACTTCAGCCATTATATAGTTATAGATGAGACAATCAAAATAAAAATTTGTGTATTTTCAGATGGAATGAAGGGAATAGTTTTTGAAGTAAATGTAGAGGGTGCACCTAACATGAAAATAATTTATTTTGGTATACCCTAGTGAGTAGCTACTATTAATTTCCTATTACATTAAAATCTTCATGAAGGTCATTGAGCTTGGCTGTAGCTACTTTCGTCTTCATGATTTGAATAGGCTAAATTGACAGTGTAACACAAATAGTAACTGTCGCAAAGAGAACGAAGCACAAACCCCTTCTTCATCTAATTTCACAAGAAAATCATCGTCATTCATTCAAGGCGTTGAAAGTGGTGAAATCTTTCAAAGTCAGATTTTGTTAAAATTATGTGTTGCAAGGATTTACTTAGTAGGAATATTCTTTTTTTCTTTGCATTTGGTAAGTAAAAACGTCAATATGTTTTCAAATGTAATTTCTATGGCATCATTTGTAAATGTGAGCCCCACCGTTTGAGTCAAACTTTCAACGTATGTGGATAGTCGACTTCTAAACTTATGTTATTATCGTTAATAATATGGTTGTTTTAGTTTCAAAAATAAAATAAAATTGACACAGTATAAAATTGAATAGGGTCAAATGACCACAAACCATAAAGATGGTTTAGCTGCTGCACGTAATAGAAGATTGTAAAGCTTCAAAAATAATGTATTACCATCGTCACACAGACAAATGTTCACGCATGATAAATTCAAACGAATTTTGACATTATTTTTTTGAAAATTTAGACATTTTTATACAATTTTAGAAATTTTTATTAATATTATTTCTAATAGTGAAACAATAACAATTTTTAAAATTGCATATTGATGTTGCTAGGATTTTCCTCAAGCAGCAACACACCGTTGTAGTCCAATCGGCAGCAACTCCGGCTCCTTCTTCAGTCCTGCACAGCCACAAACGTCAACTAAGGCCGGGGCGACTCCGACGTAAGCCCCTCCGGCGTGAGGATAAGTATTTGCTTTAGGTTGGAAATAAGAACAGTAAGGAGAGGTGATTGTGAGTGAGTGTGTTGAACATACCTTGTCAATGAAGACCTTCCCTCATATATATACTCCTACCCTCGTGTCGAGCACATGACCTCCTCACGTTCCATGCCTACTTCCACGTGTCATCATCCCATTAGCTAACAAAAAGAATAAAGTCACAACACATGATCACTTTTCCCAATGCCTAACCGTTTTATGGGTCCCATTTCATAGATATTTATATGCCGCCTTGTATGAGTCGCACCAGTTGGCAGCCATCTCTTGCTGGATATGGATAACTGAATAATATGTCGCCTTGACTTAATATCTCGCCTTATCCTCTTACGCTATTATCTTGTCGGCTTGCTCCATTATCTCGCCGCTCATTAACCAATATCTCGCAGATATTTCCTTGGGCTTTCCCTTTCATTAACCTTAGTGGGACATCTATCGGCACCGTTTTTCGCGAATCCCAACTGGGCTATCTTTATCCCTATATTCTTTCTGGGCCCTGACTTGCTTTGGGCCTACTGGATCATTTCTCGCTGTGGACCTTGGTCCAAGTCTCAACCATTATTTTCGGGCAGCATCAGAAGCCCCTAAGTTTGAGGCGAGATTCATTTATGGTCTCGCCAAAAACTTGATGTTCATTATCTCGCTTTTCCGCGGCCTACAATTCCTTCTTCACGAAACCTGGATGCTGAACAATCTCTATTTATACACTTGTCACCTCCATGATGAGCCCCTAAACTTCAATGTGCCGTCATTTGGGAATCGTGCCAAATAAGAGGAAAATTTTAAATTTTTCATCTTAACCGTCACATCAATCAATTTTCCTAAATTCCTTTCTCATATAAATTCCCACTACTATTACCAATTTCATTTTTACCCTCTTGCTCTCACTCCAAACTCCGGCGAACTCGACCCTCGACTCCGACGAACTTTCTTTTTGTTTCCACCGTTCTTTTCTAGATTTGATCATAAAATTACTTCCCAAATCCCATTCCGTCCTCTATTTGCCATTTGAAGTTGATTTTGGAACCCCATTCCCTGTTTTCCAGAATTTCGTCCATATTTTTCGGCGATTCTTCATCTTTTCCGACTGCCTTCATCTTTACCAGGTAATCTTCTTTAAAAAACCCTTTCCTATTCTTTAAATTTTTACAATTTGATCTTTCATTTTCCCCCAACATTTTGCTCCTTTCGTTATTTCTTCTTTTTTTCGCATTTCCTCAACTTTTCCCAAATTACCCTTCATGGCGAGATATAAGAACTGTACTAAGCTAGTTAGGTATGGGAGCTGTCAAGTTTCAGGCGGCTTATACAGGCACCTGCGATCTACTTGGGCGAGATTGCCCAAGGCTGATATAGTTAGGTTTCTAATCGAACATAGGGTGGATCCCTCATTGATTGACTCTCTTGAAATCCAAGGCCGCTTTTTTCTTTCCCTTTCAGCCCCTATGTCCCATATTTTTACTTCCCACAAAGAACTGGTCCGATTTATCAAAGATAAATATGACCCCAACTTAAGCGACTTATTTGAATCCCAATGTGTCGCTGACCCTTTTCCCGAACGTAGGATGCATAATAACTCTATTCTTTCTTCTTCTTCTTCTTCCAGTGATTCCCGCGAGATGGCTAATCAAGGAACTTCCTCTCCCGCAGCAACGTCAAACAATCCTCCTCCTACAAGAGTCCAAAATCTGAACTTGGCGGAAGGTAACCTCTTTATCAATCCCGCTCATGCTGAGGCGGGATCTTCTCTCGCTCCTGACACAAGCTCCCTTATTCCAAACCCCATCACTGATTGGCACAGATTCTACCATATAGACCGTTCTATTTACCACATTTCTGATTACCAAGGCAGTACTTCTCTTGCCCATCTGCGAGAAATGCGAGATGGTATAGTTATCTTTCCTTCACAACTCAAGGTCGGCCTTAGGATTCCCCTTGATCCTTTTCTATGTGAAGTTCTATATAAAGCCCAAGCCATGATTACTGAGATTCATCCCAATGCCATTAGGATCATTACCTCTTTCATTACTGTTTGTCGCTCCTTAAGAAGAGAGCCCACCGTTACAGCTTTAGTTAACCTTTTCAAAGGATACAAACAAACAACCAAACTTGACGACGACACAGAAGAAACCCGCTTATCCCTTCAATACCATCAAGGCCCCAAAATTCTTACCCCTTTGCCTACCAAAGTTCATAAGTGGCTGAGTGACCCACTTTTCGTTCTTTCTCGCGTTGGATGGTCTCATCCCGCTGATCTTGATGCCATAAAACCCCACATTGAATCCCGGGATGCCTCGGTGGATGGCGACAATTCCCTTTGTGCCGCCATTCGCGCCCTTGTTACTCTTCCTGCTGACTCTCCTGATAACACGCCCCAACATCTCATTTCCTGGAGGGGTATTTTGCGAGATAGATCCCTTCTTGATCAAGTCGGATTAGCAGATAACTTGCCCGTTGCTCCGTCGCGAGTTCCAATAATTCATACCAACTTTGATGGCTGGGAGCGTCATACGGACAACAAATATGCCCATGAGTGTCTGTCATGCAAGGGCACCCGTAATTGTCCCGCTATGAATGTCGTTAATTGTATGTCCCTTTTTAACCTTCTCTTTCCTTCAAATTTACTTATATTCGAATAATTTTAACTTTACATTTTCTTTTCTTTGCTTCCAGATCATCGAGCCAAATCTATGGAAAGTCGCCAACTTGCCAACCGGGATACAGACAAGCGAAGACAAAGGCTAGCTCTTACCCGCAATGCTTCTCTCCAAGCTCTTCCTGCTGACCTTCCTCTACCCATATCGCTTGATGGTAATGATTCTGAGGAGATTGCTCGGGAAAAATCCCAAGGTCCTTCTAACCCAAAGGCAAGGGCTAAACCTACCAACCCGGATAGCCGCGCCAAACGACAAAGAAGACTTGCCTCAGTTCAATCCAATGTCGCATCTTCAACTCAAGAGATTATCCCGCCCAATCCTGCTATTACTCAAGCTCTCCCAATTACTCAAATCCTTCCACCCCCTCAAGGCAATGCCCTGCCAACCTCTGTTCAGCCAACTAATGAGGATGTCATCCCGCAGACTTCTGTCCTACCAACTATTGATGTCCAAATTGAAGGGACTACTGTCATTGAGCCCACTCACGATGATGCTCCTTCATCATCCCGTAACATCGAAATCTGTGATTTAACCAATGATTCTAGTTCTCCCCCAACTCCTCGCGACCCATCTATTTCTGGCAGTCTCTCTGTTCCCAGCTGGCTCCAAGAAGATTTCGAGGTGCCTACTGATTTTGATGGGCTTCACGAACTGAGCCAGGAAGCTGCTAAGGTTCCCCGTTTGATGGGATTTATCAATGAAAATCGCGGCGTTGAGGAGAGTTTGATAGGAAGTTCAGCTTTGATTCGCGTCAGCGACCCCATCCAAGTGCGGAACGTGACTGGAATGGATGTGGACCATGCTACCTGCCAAGCCGGCATTCATCTATCATTGGTACGTTATTTTTCTTTTCCTTGCTTACTTTAAACTTTGTTCATAGTTGTTTTCAACTTTTTATTTTCTCTTAGGTTGGATCTTCCATCATGGGAATGAGCGAGACAATCACTCGTCTTACCAAGGACAACAAAACTTTGGATCTCTCAAATCAGTTCCTGAGGAAAGATAAAGAGACCCTTCGCGACAGATTGGGTAGGCGGGATGCTACCATTGCCACCATGGAAGAAGAGCGAGACAAATTAAATACTGACTTGTCCACTTTGCGGAATCAACTTGAGACTGCCAACACCGAACTTAATGCCGCCAAACTTGACCTTAACAAGGCTACTGCTGAAATCAATTCTGTCAAGGAAAGCGCCGCCAAGCTTCTGAGCGACAATGAGACTTTAAAGAAGACTCATGTTGCTGATACTCGAATTCTTCAAGGCGAGATAGCCAAGTTGCGGGAAGAACTAGCAGGTAAGATTGCTGAAAATACTTCTCTAAATACAGATGTCGCCAAGCTTAAAGATGACCTCCTTGATATTGGCGATCAAACTTCCTTACAAGTCATGCGAGCTGCTGCTGCTGATGCTTCCGAGATTCCTGCCATCACAATTGAGCGGCTTGCCCACTGGGGCTCAGAGCCAATTTTCAGTAAAGTATGCCGCCGCGGACATCCCATGGTACCTTTCTCGGCTGATGAGCTTACAGACCTGGCGGAAGAAGATGCCTTACTTGGAAAGGCGATTTGGGATCCCTCTCCTATCCAAATCCCAAATGTCCTTCCTTTATGGAACGCACAATTAGAACAAAAACATAAACTTTTGGATGATGCGAAAGCTCTCGCTCTTGCGGCCTCAAGCTCTATTCAACCCGCACCAACTGATGACCCAAATGCTTCAACTTGACTCTGCTTTAGTACTTAACCTTTTTTTTTTGATTACTTTTTGTAACTTGCCTTGGTGACTAAACAATTTTTAATTTCTTTTACTTGGGCCTGCGTGCCTTTTTAAAAAATGTAAATTTGCGGCCTTCAAGCTTGCCCCTTTTATCTTTATGCTTTACCTTATTATCATATCTTGCTTTTGCTATTTTGTTTTGATGGTTCATCAAAAATCTCCTTTTTGCATGACAGGTACTTCATACTTATACTCCCATCGAAAAAGTGAAGTCGTCTTTAGGCGACTTTACTTACAGTGCATACAACGCGACTCATATTGTCGCTGATCTTTGTTTCTCCTTTGTTTCTTTCTCGCTCTTTCGTGATTCCTACTTAGAATAATTTCCTTATTTTGTGTCTCCATATCTTAATTTGCCTTAAAAACAAAATATACCTTTCTTCCTTAATTTATATCTTTTCCTGCCTTTCCGCGAGATACATTCACTTCCCTTTTCGCGACATCTTTTCATGCCTTTTAGGCGAGATGTGCTTCTTTCCATACATGCCTCATCTTTACATGCCATTTTAGGCGAGATGGGTTTCTTTCTTATTTATAGTCCGTGGACTTTCTTGTTTATAGTCGGTATAGACTTTCTCGTTTATAGTCGGCATAGACTTTCTCGTTTATAGTCCTTAAACTTTTCCTTTTTATAGCCCGTAGACTTTTCTCCTTTATGATCCGTAGACTTTCATTTTTATAGTCCGTAGACTTTCATTTTTATAGTCCGTAGACTTTCATTTTTATGGTCGCATCCATATACATGCCATACAGGCGAGATGAGACTTTCTTTTATAGTCGCATCCATATACATGCCATACAGGCGAGATGGGACTTTCTTTCCTGTTTATAGTCGCATCCATATTCATGCCATACAGGCGAGATGGGACTTTCTTTCCTGTTTATAGTCGCATCCATATTCATGCCATACAGGCGAGATGGGACTTTCTTTCCTGTTTATAGTCGCATCCATATTCATGCCATACAGGCGAGATGGGACTTTCTTTCTTGTTTATAGTCCGGAGACTTTCTCTCACATGATACTTTGCGGCTTACTTTTCTTTTCTTCTTTTTTCTTCATCAATTTGTTTCAATAATTCATCAAACTTGTTTTGATAATTCATCAAAAAACTCTTTGCCTTCTTACCTTTGGCGAGATATCCTCATATACATATACTCCCATCGAAAAAGTGAAGTTGTCTTTAGGCAACTTTACTCTAAGCAATTTACTTATGAACATTATTATAGAGCAAAGCAAAACAATTTTGAGCCATAAACTACATATTTTCCTTATATTCCGAATACTCACGACATGTGTAAAATTTCATTCAAGATATTTCTATTTTATTCAAAGCATTCAAGATCTATATAACTTTTCATTCATGAATAAACTTCATTGTATTCATCAGAATCACCTTTAAACAGATTCTTATAAGGATAACTTTTGAATAGACAAATTACCTTTATCTTTTCAATGGTAATATTGCTTGAGATGATCTACACTCCACGCGTTTGGTACATCTTTACCTCCTTCCTCCTTCAAATGATATGTTCCTTCTCGCACAATCTCGGCGATCTGAAAGGGACCCTCCCATTTTGGATTTAACTTGGCAAACCCCGCTGTTGCTCCCTTAACTTCGCGGCTTCTCAGCACCCAATCCCCTATACAGAATGATCTTTTGTTCACCCTTTTGTCGTGCTGAGCCTTCATCCTTTGCTTATAATTGATCATCCTCAATCTCGCTCTTAGCCTCTTCTCATCACATAGATCTAACTCGCTACACCTTCTGTCGCCATTCATCACTTCGTCATAATAGGTCACTCTATGAGTAGGCAGACCCATTTCTGCGGGAGCCATTGCTTCAGAGCCATAAGTCAATGCAAAAGCCGTTTCGCCTGTTGATCCCTTCACCGTCGTTCTGACATACCATAGGGCGGTAGACAATTCGTCCAACCAAGCTCCTCCCCTTTTCTCTATATTCTTGCACAAAATTTCAAGGAGTTGTTTGTTGGCGGCCTCTACTTGTCCATTGCACTGCGGCCTATATACTGCGGACTGCCAATGTTTGATGTTCAAATTCGAGCAAAATCCATGAAATTTCTTCCTGAATTGCGGCCCATGATCCGAAATGATTGCTCGCGGCATTCCATGGCGACACAAGATTTCTTCCGTTACAAATTTGATTATTTGGTCCTCAGCGGTAGAAGTTAATGCCCTTGCCTCTGTCCACTTAGTGAAATAATCAACAGCTATCACCACCATTTGAGCTCCTCCTTTGGCTTTGGGGAAAGACCCTATGAGATCAATCCCCCACATGTCAAAGGGCCAAGCCGCTACAATAGGAGTCTGTTTTGTCACAGGTTGCCTAGGGATATTTGTATGCGGCTGACACTGGTCGCATTTCCTCACGTACTCTTCCGCATCCTTCTTCAATGTTGGCCAATAGTACCCATGAAACATAATTTTGTTAGCTAAAGTTCTAGCTCCTGGATGGCCGCCGCAAACACCTTCATGCACTTCAAATAAAACATTATAAACTTTGCCTGGCTCCACACATCTCATCAGAGGTCGCGAGAAAGATTTGCGATACAAAATCCCATCCTGCACAGTAAATCTCGGCGACATTTTCTTAACAATCTTTGCCCTATCCTCCTCTTGGGGCAATTCTTCCCTTTTCAGATAATCCTTCATCTTGCTAACCCAGTCTTTTTTGCCCACTTCGACCTCCATGATTAGCGGCCTATCGTACGCCGGCTCTTCTACAAACTCCACCACAATCTTTTTAGGTAACTCTTCTATTTTATCGCAGGAGGCTTTGCTCAACATGTCGGCACGCTCATTTTTCTCTCTATCTATCTGTACCAACTCCCAATAAATAAAACTCTGCAAAATCTGCCTCACCATACCGCAATATTTTGCCAAGGTTGAATCCACCACCCCATACCTGCCTTTGACTTGGTTAACAATTAATTGGGAGTCAGAATGAGCGACCAACTGTTTTACCCCAATATCTCTACATAGCTCCAAACCCGCTACCAGCGCCTCATACTCCGCCTGATTATTTGTCATGTTGAATTTGAACCTCAAAGCTTTCTCGTATGTGCAATCTTTCTCTGGTGAATTCAGCGAGATTCCAACTCCTCCTTTGTCTTTAGCGGAAGACCCATCGACATATAGCTCCCAACAACCTGCTGGCCTTTCCCGCTCTTTTTCGGCTTCAGGATCCTGCGACTTAGCCTTCCTTTTCTTAGCCCCCTGAGTTTCTATCTCCTCTCTCTCGTAAGTAAATGAAGTTTCAAGAATGAAGTCTGCTAGAGCCTGTGCCTTAATGGCTTTCCTCGCTTCGTACTGAATATCGAACTCTGTCAACTCAATCGACCATTTGAGGAGCCTTCCCGCTGAGTCAGGTTGCTGCAAAATCTTCCTCAAGGGGGCATGGGTTAATACAGTGACGGGGTGAGATAGAAAATAGGCCCTCAACTTCCGAGTCACAATTACCAGAGCATAAGCCAGCTTCTCCGCATTGAAATATCTCGCCTCCACTTCACTCAAAGCTTTTGAAACATAGTACACCGGCTTCTGTATGCCGCCATCTTCCTTTATTAATACTGCCGCAATTACGAGGTCCGAGGCCGCAAGATAGACATACAAATGATCGCCTTCTTCAGGGCTACATAGAATTGGCGGCTTTCCCAAATATTCCTTTACCCTTTGGAAGGCTTCCTCGCACTTTTCATCCCAAGAAAACTTTTGATCCCCTTTCAACACCTTAAAAAATGGCAAGCACTTTTCAGCCGATCGCGACACAAATCGCCCCAAGGCTATCACCCTACCGTTCAACCTTTGAATTTCTTGGATCGTTCTGGGCGACTTCATATCTATTAAAGCTTGGATCTTTTCCGGATTTGCCTCTATGCCGCGGCGGTTTACCAAGAATCCTAAAAACTTTCCCGCTGTAACTCCAAAAGTACATTTGCTGGGATTTAACTTCATAGAATTTTTTCTTAAATTATCAAATGTCTCAGCGAGATCCATCAAATGATCCTCTTCCTTGGTCTTAATCACCATATAATCAATGTAGGCTTCTACGTTTCTCCCAATCTGCGACTTAAATACCTTGTTCACCATCCTCTGATACGTTGCCCCAGCATTCTTCAAGCCAAAAGGCATCATCTTATAAAAAAAGTTGCCAATGGGGGTTCTAAACGCCGTCTTGGCCTTGTCCTCTTCAAGCATTTTAATTTGATGATATCCTGAGTACGCATCAATAAAACTAAAAACTTTATGCCCCGCAATGGAATCCACCAACCTATCAATTTTTGGCAAAGGATAGCAATCTTTAGGACAAGCTGTATTCAGGTCTGTAAAGTCGATGCACATCCGCCATTTCTTGTTTGCCTTCAACACCATAACTGGGCAAGCTAGCCAAACTGGTTAAGTAATTTCTTCAATGATTCCTGCCTTTAATAGCTTCTCAACTTTCCCAATTACCGCCTTCTCCTTTTCTGCAGAAAGATATCTCACCTTTTCTTTAAAGGGCTCTACATTTGGATCAGCATTCAAACAGTGAAGAGCGACATTCTCATCTATGCCACGCATATCTTCAGGCTTCCAAGCAAACACATCAGTATTATTCCGCAAAAAATTAACCAACTTATTCCGCTCATCCTTTCCTAACTGTTTTCCAATTTTTATTTTTTGCTCCGGATATTCGTCATTAACAATTATCTCCTCCAATTCCTCTGCCGCCTGAATATCCGGCTCATCTCGCATTTGTAACGTATCTACCTCCTTCTCTATCGCCTTCCTCTTAATGACACATCCCTTACCACCTTTGTCGCTGCACTCCCCCTTATCTCTCCCGACCAACGATACACCTTCAGGTGTTTCTACTATAATCTCTTCATCACACTCCTCACTATCAGAATTCAATATCTCCTCGATAAGAGGTTCCTTTATTTTCACAAATTCCGCGGATCTTGACCAGGTCATTTCAGCTCGCATTGCAACCATTGCCATCAAATTTCCTTCTGATCTTTCCTCCACCATCTCTATCTCTGTATCTCGCTCATTCTCGCTTTCCCGCAAAACTAAATCTTCCGCCTTTTCATCAATAATAATGATCTCTGACTTATTCCTCATACTTTCAGTTTCCTCCCAGTCATCACACCCCCCTAAGTCGGTGATCATGTTTATTCTTGTATCCCGCATTACTATAGGCGGGATAAGACTCCCACCCACCATTGTCTCTTGACCAACTACACCTTTCTCCGATGTTGTCGTGCCTTATCACCCACGTAATCAAACTGATGAACTTCAACTTTGAAAATCTGCAAATCTTATGAAGATTTGAAGATCTAGCCCAGAAACTAAGAAATAACAAGCAACAAACTCAACCCAGCAACAAATATTTTCAACACCAAACTATCACCAAGAACACCAAACTCCAAGCTAATCAAAACCAAATGATCTTTCACCCCAGAAAACAGCTACGAATTCAAATCCCCACAATCAAACAAACTTTAAACAGATCTTCTCAAACAACTTCCAATCCTCCTCAATTCAGACGAAACACTTTATAAATCAGAAATTAGCACCCAACCAATTAAACAAAACCAAAATCTCCAACAATTTCAACCCACAAAAATCTTACGAACAGCAATCAATTCCAACAACAATAAGAACAAACGAATTTCAACTTACAAATTGCAAACAATAAACCAAATCAACCGAAAACTCGACACACCCAACGAATCCTCACCAACACGTACCAACTTCCAAATCTACGAACAACACTCAACAATTACCAATCTACCGCCGGCAAACCTCCAACCGATGAAGAGAATCAGGTCCCGACAACGAAACCAATTGATGTTGCTAGGATTTTCCTCAAGCAGCAACACACCGTTGTAGTTCAATCGGCAGCAACTCTGGCTCCTTCTTCAGTCCTGCACAGCCACAAACGTCAACTAAGCCGGGGGCGACTCCGGCGTAAGCCCCTCCGGCGTGAGGATAAGTATTTGCTTTAGGTTGGAAATAAGAACAGTAAGGAGAGGTGATTGTGGGTGAGTGTGTTGAACATACCTTGTCAATGAAGACTTTCCCTCATATATATACTCCTACCCTCGTGCCGAGCACATGACCTCCTCACGTTCCATGCCTACTTCCACGTGTCATCATCCCATTAGCTAACAAAAAGAATAAAGTCACAACATGTGATCACTTTTCCCAATGCCTAACCGTTTTATGGGTCCCATTTCGTAGATATTTATATGCCGCCTTGTATGAGTCGCACCAGTTGGCAGCCATCTCTTGCTGGATATGGATAACTGAATAATATGTCGCCTTGACTTAATATCTCGCCTTATCCTCTTACGCTATTATCTTGTCGGCTTGCTCCATTATCTCGCCGCTCATTAACCAATATCTCGCAGATATTTTCTTGGGCTTTCCCTTTCATTAACCTTAGTGGGACATCTATCGGCACCGTTTCCCGCAAATCCCAACTGGGCTATCTTTATCCCTATATTCTTCCTGGGCCCTGACTTGCTTTGGGCCTACTGGATCATTTCTCGCTGTGAACCTTGGTCCAAGTCTCAACCATTATTTTCGGGCAGCATCACATATAAATATCTAGATTTACAAAAATTATGATAAAAATTCAATCGAGTTTACCATATCATATGTATACATGTATACTTTGATATACGAAAAAGGCAATATTACTTTTTCTTTGGAGGTGGGGGTGGCGATGGATTTTTCTGTATGTCTCATTCAATATTATTTACATAATTATTTGAGAATTTTGCTGAATATTGAAATTTTTGTCAATTAAGAGCTGATTCATATCGTTTTGGATCAATTTATCAAGATATAACTTATTTTTTACCCACTAATTTAGCGGTTTTGATCACTACGTCGATTATCGGCAAATACACATCCATACAAAATACTATTTGTAATAACTATGTAAAAGATACTACCATAATTGATCAAACTTTATTTTAGTTTAAGTAATTATCCATTTTTTTAGTCCCTCCAAAATTCACAATACATCTTCAAATGTAGAGAAAAAAAAGTTAGTAGGAGTTTGATCCAAGTGAAGTTTCAGAAAGAGTGTCGGCTGGGGGAGACAAAACGGGACCCACAGATAGTCGGTGCTCCCAAACCCTTGTATTGTGAGCCACTAACCGGAAATAGAGGAGAGCCATCCGAATCCCCTCCCAAATCTAAGGAACGGTCCATCAACTGTCGAGTTAGGCACACCATGCCCTTGGCGCCACCGACGCTCTATTAGCCTAATTACACCTACACCTAACCTATTAAATGATCAACTTCCTAAATTTGCATGGTGTACTTTGTTGAGCAAGTTAATATCCCTTCGCCTTTAAATTTTAACAAGTTTTACCGTCCGTTTTAGTCCGTTTTAGGTTTAGTTTTATCTCGAATACCTTATTTTATCGGTTTTATTTAAATGAAAAGACAATTTTACTCCTAAAATTTCTTTCGCGAGTTTCTTTTTGGGTATTTTTTTGAAATGTCTCGTGCTAAAGAAGTTGATGGACGCTCTTATATACCTCATTAATTATAGATGTGAAATTTTGGATTGCAACTCACTAGAATCAATAATAAATTTTTATTAGGTCTATGTGGGATACTCCTCAAATCATATTAATCATAAATTATACTTTCTCCGTTCCAAATTGTTTGTCTCATTTGACTTTTTTGTTGAACTTTGACCACAAATATATGACAATTTAATTATGTTCATGAAATTATAAAAATTCCTATTGATTCACCGTTAATAATATTATCAACAACAACTTTTAAATTTCATGAACATGATTAATCTCTCATAAATTTGTGGTCAAATTTCAATAAAAAAGTCAAATGGGACAAACATTTTGGGAGGAAGGAGTACTAACTATTTCATTTTCAACCTTTCAGTAAGTAACGAAATTCAGCCAATAAGCTGCTCTTTATCCCAACATTTCGAACTTTTAAGCATATTGGAGTGCTCACTTATACTAACTCCGCCCCAAAATAAAGTTTTTAGTTTGATTTCACACGATAATTAAGAAAAAATAAATTTTGTTAGTATAAAAATTAAAATTGAATAAAGAAAGTTGATAAAAAATAATGAATAAATTATTATTGTGAATGTAACAAGTCGATCTCGTTATCCATATTAAGCAAAAATATTAATCTGATGACCGAGGGAAGTACTCCCTCCGTCTCAGTCCAAGCTTCACTTTTTGTCATTTTGGGTGTCCCGTTAAAATCTTCATCTTTTTTTTTTGGCAAAGAATCTTTACTATTTCTTTCACTCATTCTCTCTCCTAATTCACTATTACACTCACAACACTTTTCAAATTTACTATTTTCTTCACTAATTTTTTTTCCTAATTCACTATTACACTCATAATATTTTTTTTTCTCACACATTTTCTTAATTTGTGTGATTTAAAAAAAACAGGAAGCATGAACCGGAATGGGAGGGAATATTTGATAAGACGATTTGATTTCCTGGTTTTGTTTTAAGGTGGAAACGAAGAAACGGTTGTCAATCAAGAAAAAAGAAAAGAATTTTACAGGTTCCCTGACATTTGCCTTTTAAGCAGCAACATAAGTTACTCTTTGAATAAGTTGCCATATATTCTGCTTTAGATTGAAATGATAGCACCTTTTACTTTTCACTAATCACGAGGGATTGATTGTGATTATTATTTAATCCCAATTGATAATATCAAAAAAACCGTTTGAATCAAAACAAATTCAGGGATAGGTTATATCATAAATATTTGAATAGCCTAAAAAGAATGAATAAATACGTAAATTAAATCGGGGCTTCACCGACGAATACCCTGCGATGTGAGAGTCAAAAGACGCGTTAACAAAAATATGTGAATTATGACTTGTATTTATAGGTGTAAGATGTAGAGTCCATCTTTGAATAGAAAGATGTGTGATAGGAGGTTATAATCCTAATGAGATTATAACTTTTCACAATCCTTGTTTGAGTAGGATTAGTATTGTCTTTTGTCCGTATGCCTAGAAGGGATGTTCCTCGTCATATGACGCTTAGTCGGCCTGAATTAATACCGAGGAACAGGGGAGCAAGGATAGAGACGTTCATTTCCTTGCCTTTGTTGATGACCGAGGAGACGCTCCTCGTCTTTTAATGAGCCTAGGTCGGCTTTGATGGATGTCTTTCTCGTCATATGAGAGTGTGCCTTGTCGGCATGTATGAATTTTGTGTCTTAGTCATATTACTCGCTCTGCTATGTATAGGTCGACATAGTAGGAGATGACGAGTAGCCATGACGAGAATAGGTAGGGAAGCCCACTCCCTATGTCGTATTTGAGACTTGTATGTATTATATTTTGGACCCAATACATTGGGCCTTGCCCGACTTATGACCCGCGTTCGTACCTCGATTTATATTTCAGTGGCCCCCGACTTTCTAGCTCGGCTATGCCGAGGAGTTAGTGGTGCTCGACCTTGGCTTAAACGGATACGAAAAGGCTTATTTCGGATTACGAGGCATCCCATTATCCGTCGATTATTTAGACAATGATGGACACAATTTACGAGTACTGGACATTCACATTGGGAACACGCCAGAGCATTAAATGTGAGTAAGGAGACGGCGCCTTAACCCAGATTTTAACCCATACCCGTTTAGATCTGAGTATAAAAATCAAAATCCATTCATTTTTCAATCTTTTATCACTGTTCAAGTTTGAGAGATAGCCATAAGCTTTGAAACCGCAAGCATTGTGCTATTGAGTTCTTGATTTCTTGGTCAATTTCTGGAGTGTGTTCTTGATTTCGTGTGTATTTCCTTTTTCAAACTTCAGATTCAGGTATAATTTCTTCCTTTCTCTTTATTTCTCGCGTTTTCTAGGTTTTGTGATTTCTAATCTTGGTGGGGTTATTCAAACCGCCATTGTTGGACATCTTGAAGCTTTTCTTGAGCTTTTCTTGTGCCTTCCTCGTACGTAGCCATGACCCGTACTTGGAGAAACAACCCAAACGCCTTGTATTGTTACCACACCCATAATCTTAAAATTTACCAAAGGATTGATGGGTCGTGGATATGCTAGTTTTGAATGAAATTGGGAAAATATTGACGAGGTACCAATCTCCTAGAACCGACGTGCATTACCCTAGTCGGTTTAGAATAGACCTCCTTAGCGTAGATTCCCCCAATATCGTGTTGTTCAACGGCTGGTCAAAAATTATTGGAAAAATATTGACGAGGTACCAATCTCCTAGAAATTATCGACTTTCAGCTTATGGACATCCACCTCTTTCTTTATTACTCTCATATAATCAACCTTACAGGTAAAGACATCAAGATTGTTTTTCAGAATGGTGATGATTTCCTCCCTTTCTTTCGGATAGAACTGGCCCTCAATTTTTATTTTCTGCTTTGGATAGTTGGGATTGAGTATAATTTCCTCAAATTTGTCTACAGGCTTCATTTCTGCACCGTCTCGAAAATTGCAAAGTTTCAATGATTATCTCTCTAAGCCTTCTACATTTCTCACCATTTATGTATAGGTCTTTCATCTCAAATAGTTCGTATACGTCCGGTGGCTCTCCTTGTCACAAATCAGGGTTGCCCCCCCCCCCACGAGTTATGGCCAATGACGAGATGAGGGGCTATATACGGGACGGATAGAACTATGTCATTGTTTTCGTGGATATCTAGAATAATGTGTTACTCATTCTTTGCTTCAAAAATCAGATTCAACCCAAAACTGGTGCTAGTAGTATTTACAAACTTAGAGATTTTCAGATTTTCCTATAGTGTTTCCACCTCCGCTTTTCTGGGTGTTTTTCTGCTCCTCATCACATGTTACAAGAAGTACTTGGGTGTCGCCCTCACGCATCCAATTTCAGTACGAGTAGGGAATTTAACTCGTTGATTAGTTCCTTATTGATGTAATCCGGTCCACGAAATATTTGACGAAGTCAAATATATTAATTATTTTTGTATTTTAATTAGTATTTTAGGATTTGATTTGTTTTAGTTTATATTTTATTTCTTATTTTCGTCATTAATTTTAATAGGTTGATTAGAGATGATTTTAGAGTAGATTTTGAGGAGATTTACTAGTTTTTGAGTCTTATTAAGTTACCATATAGGTTAGGAGTAATTCTAGAAGGTTTAGGAGTGTTTTTCAAATTTTATGGGCACTATAAAATAGGCCTAAAGTTGTAATCCGAATTTAGACTATTTTTTATTAATAAAATTAATTGCTTTGCAATTGTGGATTTTTCTTAAGCTTTTTAGCTTGCATAAGTTTCTCTTAGTAGTTTCTTATTAAGTCAATTCATTGGCTTGCAGAATAATCTTCTTCGATTGATTATTAGCTTAAATTCTTTTGCAAGATTTTAATCATATTCCTTTGTTCGTTAATCGATTTTACTCCTTTTGCGAGGATTTAATCGATTACCTTTAATTCTTTAAATTTTGCTGCATTTATTTTACATCACTTATATACCTCATTAATTACCGATGTGAAATTTTGGATTGAAGCTCAATAGAGTCAACAATAAAATTTTATTAGGTCTATGTGGGATACTCCTCGAATCATATTAATCATAACTTATACTAATTATTTCATTTTTCAACCTTTCAGCAAGTAACAAAATTCAGACAGCTAATTGAGGCTTGTTTGGTAACCCAATTAAATTCTTAATTTAGAATACTTTAAGAGATTATCGATTGTTTTCAGGAAAATGTCCGAAAAATATTTTCCGAAAAACGATTTTCGTGGTTTACCAAACACCGAAAAATGGGGAAAACGTTTTTCCCATTTCCCGGTGTTTGGTAAAACGATGAAAAATGAAGTCAACGAAAAACATTTTCCGATCAATGGAAAATAGGCTTGTTTCCTAAGAATAACAACTTCCGAATTTCACCTAAGGAAGTCGTTTTCCGAAAAACTCCTAGCACTCCACCCCCTATCCCCCCCCCAAAAAAATAAATTTTTTTACTCATTTTTTTTTCGCTCCCCTGTCTACCCCACCCAATCCCCTACCCCCACCCCGCCTAACCCCTCCCCCCCCCAAAAAAAAAAAATAATTTTTTTTTTACTCATTTTTTTTCGCTTTCCTGTCTACCCCACCCAACCCCCTACCCCCCCCCCCTACCCCCCAAAAAAAAAATTTTTTTTTACTCATTTTTTTTCGCTTCCCTGTCTACCCCACCCAACCCCCCACCCCACCTACCCCCTACCACCCCCCCTAAAAAAATTTTTTTTGTTTACTCATTATATTTTTTTAACTCCTCTACCCCTGCCTACCCCACCCACCCATATTAAAATTATTTTTTCACAAACTTCTCGAAAATTGTTTTCCGAAAAGCATTTTCTTAAGATTTACCAAACAAGAGAAAATATTTTTCGGAAAACGTTTTCCTTTTCCGAAAAATATTTTCCAGGAGAAAACATTTTTCGGAAAACGTTTTCCTTTTTCGGAAAACATTTTCCTGGAAATCATTTTCCGGAAGTCATTTTCGGTGAAACAAACGTAGCCTAAAAAAAATTAAGCATGTTTGGTAAGGTAAATTGTAATTACTTAATTAATTAAGATTGTCTTAAAAAATGCTATTAATTTTAAGTTGAAAATGAGTAGCTTAAGCAATTAAGAGGGAGAAAGAAAGAGTTAAAAATGGAACGAGTTCAAATCCATCCATCAACTATTTTATTTATATATTAAATGATACTTTCTTTTGTTGAAATATTTTAACTTTTCATATAAATTATACTAGTCAGTAACCCGTCGGTACCCGACGGTGAATAATTTTTTTTTATTAAGTAAATAATTATTTATGTGTTTTAATTGATTTTTAAATAACAATATAAATCTAAATTGATAATCAATGTAGCGGATATTAGGAATATAATTAATACAGAAAAAAGATGTTGACACATGATGTAACGTGGAAAGTCCTTGAAACAACTATCTCGCCGGCACAAAATCACGGGAGGTTAGGTCCCTGCCTAACCAAAAAACATTATTAAGATTTTAGTGTTACAAGATAAATTTTATTATGGGTCAAAGAAAGTATTAAAATGTAATTTTATTTATATTGAACTATTGATATTAATAATATTTTAATAGAGTATCATAATTATTATTTTTTTTCATTTTTTGTCAAAGTTTAGATAAATTTATCAAAATAATTAACAAGATAAATTTTATTATAGGTCAAAGAAAGTACTAATAAAAATATTTAAATATTATAAAATATAATCTAATTATAATAATAGTGACGTATATGTTGAAGACTTTATTTTATTATACACTCATTAAGATTATTCGAATAATTTTTTGAATGTTAAGTTCAAACTTTAAATAAATTCATATATAAGTGGTTTATCATTACCAAATAAACTGAACTCTTAAAATTCAGCAACTTAATAATTTCAGCTCTATATTTTTTAGCTCTACATTTTCAGAGCTTAATTTTCAGTTTTTCCAAACAGGATTACAGCATTGCAGCCAATAAGCTGCTCTTTATCCCAACATTTCAAACTTTTAAGCATATTGGAGTGCCCACTTATACTAACTCCGTCTCAAAATAAATTTTTGAGTTTGACTTCACACAAGAATTATGAAAAAATAAATTTTGTGAATATGAAAAATAAAATTAGAGAGAGAAAATTGATAGAAAATAGTGAGTGAATTGTTATTGTGAGTGTAACAAGTCGGACATATTATCCATTTTAAGCCATAAAATAAAATCTTTCTTTGAACGAATCGAAAAGGAAAGTAAAACTGATGATCCCGGGAGAGTGGGGAAGTATTTGATAAGACGATTTCCTGGTTTTAATAGCATCCACAGTGGTGAACGGAAAATTCGTAACGAAACTGGCTTCACGCCAGCTTACATTCTGTAGTGGTGAACGAATTTTTCGTTCACAAAAATATTTTTTTAATAGAAATTTGATATTATAAAATTAATAATATACATTAATAAATATTTATTTTTATTAACATCATTAACAATAATTTTTTATTATTATTTTACTTAATTTCACAATTTAAAAAAATTAAACAATCATAAAAAATTAAACGACGTCGTTTGAAATTTTGATCTAAACGACGACGTTTGACACAAGAAAATTTAAATATATAAAAAATTAAAATTTTATCAAATATATACAATAATTTTTTTATCATTTTTAAATAGTAAAATATTAAAATATGTCAAATATTATAAATTTAGACTCTATTTATAGAGAAAAAGAAATTATAAACATTTTTAATATTTTTATTTCATTAATATAATTTCAAAAATATCAAAATTACAAAATACACATATAGCTCAAATCAATTTTTGCTCACGAATTCGTTCATAAAATAAACGAAACTCAATTTCGTTCATAATCACTAATTGCCATAAACAAAATTTCGTTTACGAAATTGCTTTTTGATGAACGAAATTTCGTTCACCGCTTATCGTAGTCTAAGTCTAGAAACTAAGAAACGGTTGTCAATCAAGAAAGAAAAGAAATTTACAGGTTCCCTGACATTAAGGAGCAACATAAGTTACTCTTTGAATAAGTTGCCATATATTCTGCTTTAGATTGAAATGAAATGACAGCACCTTTTACTTTTCACTAATCTGAGGGACTGATGTGATTATGATATAATCCCAATTTTGATGGCGCTAATCAAGATTTTTAAGGTCCTACAATTAGGATTTCTTTCTGTTGGTTTCAGTTTGGTTCTTATTGCTGAAAATGTTGACCGACTACTTTTTCCTTTTCTTTTATTTGAAAATTATACAAAAAGCATAAATCATGAGCGATCCCCGATCCGTTATATTCTATCCGTTCGAAAGAAATAATCTTACTATTTTAATTTTTAATTTGAATATAATTTTATCAATAATTTAAATTAATTTATTTATTTTAATAATTTGTTTAATTAATGGTACTTACATAATGATATACTCCCTCCGTCCAAAAATGTTTGTTCCATTTGACTTTTTTGTTGAACTTTGTTCACAAATTTATGATAGATTAATCATATTTATGAAATTCTAAAAGTTGTTGTTGATAATATTATTAATGGTGAATCAATAGAAATTTTTAGAATTTCATGAACATAATTAAATTGTCATATATTTGTGGTCAGAGTTCAATAAAAAAGTCAAATGGGACAAACATTTTAGAACGGAGGGAGTATTAATAATGAATTTTAAATTTTATTGGAATAAATGATTTTTCTAAGTATTATATTCAAGATCAATTAAATCAAATAAAAAGTATGACTATCTTTTCAAATCGAATACTCTTTATATGTTTCATATTCATAATAACTAGTGTAACTCCCGTGCGATGCAAGGACAGTTATTAACACATATTGATGAAAATTCATACAAATATAACAGGGAATAGAAATATTTGTGTACATTGTAAAACACTTTTTTGAAAACTATATTATTAGTATAAATATCAGATTGAAGGTCACTAAAATAAATACTCCCTCCGTCCCACGTGATTGCAAACTAACTTTTTGGTTGTGAAAATTAAGAAAAAGTGATGTAAGAAAGAGAAAAAGTTAAATGTTGTGAGTATGAAAAATTAAATAGGAGAGAGAATGAATGGGAGGAATAGTGAGGAAAGAGAATATTGTGAGTGTAAAAGTGAAGTAGGAGAGAGAATGAGTGGGTGGAATAGTGAATATTCTTTGCCATTTTGGGAAGTTTGCATTTACGTGGGACGGACCAAAATAGAAATAAGTTTGCATTCACGTGGGACGGAGGAAGTATAAATTTAAGGCATAGTTAGTTAGGACGAAGCGCGGTTCATACGTAAATTCCCGTTCTATTCAATATTAATTACATTTGACATCTATTTTTCAATGCTATGGAATTGAACGCATATTTTTTTATGTAAAACATATTTATTGTGTATTGAACGTGATATGTGCGTAATTTGGCCACAGTATCACTTAGTTTCGCCAACGATTGGGAAAGCGTAATCAATCTAGTTATAAGTCTCCAAATCTTTCTCTTCAACTGCAATTCGAAACTCTTGACTCTAGTGATTCTCCAAACACACAAATTACATGAAATGAAATTTTCAAGTATCATCAATTTTGATTTTTGAGAAGTTATTTTGTTCTTGAACCATATTCAACTTCTACATCCCCGTCAGATTTTTACATATTTCTTTAATGTTACTATTATATAATCATATTTTTTTTATATCGCAAGTAATTTAATATAACATTAGGAAAAATTATTTCACTATCAAATAAATAAATGCTCCCTTTGTCCCATTTTAAACTTCCTTTAATGTTAATATTTTTTTATTCAATAGGAATTGTTTCTCAAAAAAAAAAAAAAAAAAAAAAAAACCGAGCGAGAAGAACTTAATATAAAATGTTTTGTAAAAAAACAAGCTCAATGAAAATTCATAATAATATGTTTTTCATTATTTTTAAAGTACTTTTAAGGGAAAAATTGTCCTTCAATTAAAAAATGAATATTTCTTTCATCCCATAATTAATACTACTTTCTATATATAAAAAAAATTGATTCCTTTGCCTCAAAGATTTTACTTGTTCAAAAAATTAATATTTATTTTCTGAGACGAAGACACTAACATTATAAACATTAATTTTTACAAAATATTACTACTTCAGCTAAAGAAAAAAAAATACTATTTTCGTCCCAATGAATATTTTATAAAATATTACTTAATTTGTTTAAAAAATTAATGTCATATTTTGAAACAAAGGCACTAACATTACAACATTTCAAAAATGAATATTACTTTCGATTCAAAATGAATAACTCAAAAATAATACTACATTTTTTTATCCAAATGAGCATTATTCCCTTCATCCCAATTAATATTTTAAAAACTAATAATTCTTCATTCGCCTCTGCAATTAATGTTTGTAATGTTAGTGCATTCGTCTCAAAAATGAATATTATTTTCAAAAATGAATATTTTATGAATTTTGGTGTAATTTTTTTTTTAAAAAATGTTTTTTTTTATAAAATAATTGAGGTCGAAAAAGGGGATAAAAAATAAAAATCTGAAATAAAATCGGACAATCAGAGATCGCCACGTGGCGCAATTAAAAAAAATTACATTAATTTTTTAGACGAATGAAGTAGTACTCCCTCCGTCCCTAAATGTTTGTCCCATTTGACTTTTCAAACATTTTAATTTAATGATTTTGAAGCTTTAATTTTGGTTATTTTTACGAACGCTTTGAAAATTATTGATAATATACACCGCCATTATGTAATACTCCGTCCCTAAATGTTACAAGTTTTGAAAATTTAGTGATTTTGAAGCTTTAATTTTGGAAATGAGACTAACTTTTTGGGACAAAGGAAAAGGGGAAATGGGACAAACATTTAGGGACGGAGGGAGTATTATTTTTTAAAATGTTCTTTGAGACGAAAGAAGCAATGTTCAATTTTTTTTGACATATAAAAAAAATCTACTTTTTAAGAAAAAAAATTCCTTCAATTAAAAAATGATTATTACTTTCATCCCATAATTAATACTAGTTTCTATATCAAAAAAAAAAAAGCTCCTTTACCTCAATGAATTTACTTGTCTCAAAAATTAATATTTATTTTCTGACACGAAGACCCGAACATTATAAACATTAATATTTACAAAATAATATTACTTCGGGTAAAAAAATAAATTACTATATTCGTCCCTAGGAATATTTTATAAAATATTACTTAATTTGTTTAAAAAATTAATGTCAAATTTTGAAACGAAGAAACTAACATTACAAACATTAATTTTTGAGGCGAATGAAGCAGTACTAATATTCATATTAGTAAAATTATGATTATTATTATCATCATTTATAATAAAAAAAATATACTTCACACTTAATTAATTTTCACAAAAAAGATATTGAAAAATTCAAAAGAAAAATTAAGAAAGGATAATTAAGAAATTTATAATTGAAAGAGAGTGTTTTTTTTTGTGTCCAAATTAAATGAAATTAGTCTCTAATTAAAGAGGAAAAAAATTATGAGTTTTGGTGTAATTTTTAAAAATTTTTTTTTTATAAAATAATTGAGGTCGAAAAAACGGGATAAAATTTAAAAAGTTGAAATAAAAACAGCCAATAAGATCTCGCCACGCGTCGCATTTTTTTTAAAAAAAAAAAAAAGTTACGCGTACACGCGCCTGTGTCGGCGCGTGTGAAGCACACGCCCAATGCAAGCGTGCCACGTGTCTCATCAGCCTTGTTAATTGCAATTTCGCCACCACGTGAAATTACTAAAATGCCCCTGATTTGAACGTGAGTTTGACAATCCTGCTTTTATATATATAGAGATAAGAGTCACATTCTATTGGGGCTGTCCTAGACAAAAGTCACATATTCACATCTTTTATCATCGTATCATGATAAAAGCAATATAAAATTAAATAAAGCATAATTATTAAATAGTTTGACAAATCAATTTTAACATTTATTATTACATCCATTATAAGACATGATGATGTAGGAATCATACAAATCAACCTTAATTCAACAATAGTTTTTACTCCGATGCATTTAACCTGAAATCACGACAAACGACTAGCCGGGATGGGATGATCTCCGGCTAATACCTTTCGGCGTGAGAATAAAAATTGGTGTCTTAAATATTGAACTGTCTGGATATAGAGAAGACTGGCAATTAATATAAAAAAGACGCTACCCTTTTAGGTGAAATATGAGTTGATATTTACATTGCAATCATTGGACAGATGTCACGAATCATTCCGTAAAACACGGCGGGAATGTAGGGATTAACCATCTACGCGAATATAGGAGTTTGTTACAAAGGCGGCGCAGAGCAAGCCTGCTTAGCTTGGTCAAGGTCGCTCGGCTTATTGAGGTCAGCCTGAATTCATGCATTGGTTATGTAGAGATTGTGCACAAGGAATGAATCGTATGTCAGACCAATATAGGTCGCGACCTAGGGAAGGTCAGACCATAGGCTTGATCGACTGATTCAGCTCGATGAATGCACGGCATTATGGGTGTTGTGATGGGCCTCTTAGGTATATTAGGCCTTTGGACCTGCTTGTACGTTGGGCCAGGCTTATTGGGTCTGATTCGTCACTTTTATCTTGTTCAGGACATTTAATCAAGTGATTGTGGTCAACCTTAAATTGATGAAAACCCGTCCTAAAATAAGAGTTATAATTAATTAATCTTTATTGGGAAGGAGTGCAATCAAAGAGCAGCTTCGATTACCAAATATGTATAGGTCACCAAATATGGCTCACCAAATATAGGTCAAAGCGTTTTCAAATTGGTTCATGCTAGTAACTAGGTGTATCAACCCACACCTATGTAATCAATAGCGACTACTTCCTAAGTTTCAAAATATTTTTTTTTATTTTTTTCTGTTGTTAATGTGAATATATTTTGAGTAAAACTTTTAGGTATATTTTATTATCCGAATGAATATCTAAAAATTATTATTGATAATAATTATAATGGTGTATCGATTACAAGTTTTAAATTTTCGTTAGTATAATTAAATTAACTTGAAATTATTACTCAAAATACATTCATGTTAACGATAAAAAAGTTGACATATCATTTTGAAACAGAGCGAGTATTTTATAGATTGATAAGCATACCCAAAATTTATGTCATCTAATCTGAAATTCAGTTGGTGAAGGATCACTAATTTATTAATTTAATAATCGCATGCCAAATCGTAGTCTAATATTTCAAATACTAAGTGATTTGAATAATGAATGAAGTTCTTTGAGTTTAATTAATAAAGCATGTTTTTATAATAAGGTTAGCTTAAATGTTTGTCATTATCAAGCTTGACTAGCATCAAGTCTGAATCATTGACAATACTAAGCTACTTAGATTCTGATAAAGCTCTTTTTCAGATTAGTTTAAGATATAATAATCAAGCAAAACAAAACCAATATTCTTTAATTGACAGGTATCACTAATTAACAAAATATATACTCCCTCCGCTCCGCCTGAAGAGGCAAAGTTTTGACCTTGCACAAAAATTAAGAAAAATGATGTAAGAAAAAGTGGAGTATAGTGGAATAAATGTTGTGAGTATGAAAAGTGATGTAGAAAAGAGAAAATGGGGTAGGGAATAATTAGTGGATAGTTATTGTTAGTATGACAAGTGAGTCCCACAAATAAAGAAGTAATAAAAAAATTATATTTTTGGGTTGTGCCTTTTTAAATGAGATACCCAAAAAGAAAATTTGTGCCTCTTTGGGCGCGGGCGGAACAGATGGAGTAATGAATATGATTCTTTTGATGATTATCACTATCTAATTATAATTTCTGTATTTTCTGTAGTGGATTTGAAATTGTTTCAGCATTCATCTCAATTATGTCAATTAGGCTCCGTTTGTTTAGCGTAAAACATTTTTCGGAAAATAATTTTCAGCAAAATGTTTTCCGGAAAATGAAAATGTTTTCCAGAAAATAACATAAAAATGATGTTTTTCCCATTTTTTGGTGCGAAACAACACCGAAAAATGAGGAAAATGTTTTACGAAAAATATTTTCCCCCGAACAAACGGAGCCTTAAGCATTGTATTTGTTGCATCAATACAATTATTATAGAAACACTAGTAATAGTAATACGTTGAATTTAGGGTCTATAGAATTCAGCAGCATAGAAATCAAAAGCTCAACAGTTTATATTTCATTGATGGATAGTCTCGTTAATATGGGTTTGCAGGTCAAAAGTCAAAGTATAATTACTCCCTCTTTCTTATCGAAAAGGCACAAATTTTCATTTCGAGTATCCCATTTAAAAAGACACATTTCCAAAATTGAAAACTTTTTAATAATTTTTTATTTATGTAACTTAGGGCTTGTCAGGTGCATAGTTTTATAAACGGAGCTTTTTTAAAACGGAGTTTTTTTTTGCCGCTATAATTTTGAGCGGCCAAAATATCCCCAACTTTTTAAAATTCAACCGTCTAAAACTCTTGACTAACACACTTAATAAAAAAAAAACTGAGTTTTTTTATCTCCGTTTTAACAAAAACGCTCGACAAGACGGGGCCTTACTTGTTATACTTACAATAATTATCCACTAACTATCATATACCTCACTTTCTTTCTTATATTTTTCTTTTTATACTCAAAATAATTACCCAACTACTCCCTCCGTCCAGTTACATATTTCACACTTTCTATTTTGAGCGTCCAATTACATACTTCACACTTTGTCTCCTACATTATTTTAATACTCACAACACCATTATAATTTACTATTCCCTCCACTCATTCTCTTTCCTATTTTACTTTTACACTCACAACATTATATCATTATTTTTTTCCTTAATCCACGCGTGAACAGTAACTGTGAAGCATGTACTTGAACGGAGGGAGTATACAACTTTTTTAATATTCGTGTAAGGCTACTTTTGTGCATTTTTGAATGGGACGGAGGAAGTATATCTTTAATGAATAATTTAAATGTTAAAATGTAAACACACATTTAGACTATTGTGTTTAAATTGTTGTGTTACACGTGCCTTCAAAATCATAACAAGTCCACACTAAATCAAAATATAAGTAAAATTATTTAAACTTTAACAAAGGAACACAAGGAAGAGGAATAATATTTAATTTGAAAAATCATTCATCCCATAATTAGAAAGTAGAAAAATAAAAATAGTGATCATTTACATTTCTCTGTCTTCTCTTTTATCATGTGATGCAATGAAGCACATGATGTATAACATTAACCTTATACGATTTCTGAAATTAAAATAACCCTATACAATCTATGGTTTAGATTGAAATAATGAACAAGGTGATGGCGAGTCAAACAATTGTACAATTTCAATTGCATCATCTTGAATCAGAATTACGAATCAAGGGTATGTACAGTCGGATGCACAACAGTAATGTGCACTCAATCTCGACCCCCCAATTCAATTTCAACTAGTCATAATCAGATATTATTCAAAATATTTTTGACATTTTGATCGGCTCGTGATCTCGATTATTCTTTCGGCTCGCTAGTAATCACAACCTTGGCTACTCTTATAGTCTCATCTCCAACACTCTGCCAATATATAACAACAACATCTGAAATTATATTCTCATGTTCCTCACACCCTTCACTCCTAAAATTCTCTTTTAGGAGTGATCGAAGGTGAGAAAACAACAATGGAGAACACCAAAATCCGACATTGTTCTATCTCTACCTTCCTACAATTTTATTGTTGTCTTTCTCTTTTCCTCTCCACAATTTTTGCCCCTGCTCGTGCTTTCGACTATTCCGACGCTCTCAAAAAATCTCTGCTCTACTTTGAAGCCCAACGGTCCGGCCGCTTGCCGTACAACCAACGTGTCACTTGGCGTGACCATTCCGGCCTCACCGACGGCCTTGAACAAGGGGTATATGTTTATATTTGCCTTTTTTACTTTTTTTTACTAAAATTAAGGAAAGTGTTTTTGAGTGATTTGAATTTGAATTTTGTAGGTGGATTTAGTCGGAGGGTACTATGATGCCGGCGACCACGTTAAGTTTGGTCTACCGATGGCATTTACGGTCACAATGTTGTCGTGGAGTGTGATTGAGTACGGACACCACATTGCCGGCGCCGGAGAATTTGAGCATGCCGTTGAGGCTATTAAATGGGGGACTGATTATTTCATCAAAGCTCATACTAGCCCTAATGTCTTATGGGCTGAGGTAAGATATCCAAACGAGGTCGTTCTGGTTCACATATGTGGTCAGATTGTTATAATTTGAAACTGAACGGGATCATGTAATGTGAGTGCAGGTGGGGGACGGAGACACCGATCACTATTGCTGGCAACGGCCGGAGGACATGACGACATCCCGGCAAGCATATAGGATTGATGAGAAGAATCCCGGGTCGGATCTTGCCGGAGAAACGGCAGCGGCAATGGCAGCCGCCTCCATTGTGTTCAAGAAAACCAACCCACATTACTCACACTTGCTATTGCACCATGCCCAACAGGTCAATTGCATTATACTCTTTAAAAGTCAAATGAATAATTTATTTTTTTGGACGAAATTTCATTGACCAAAATTTTAATGAAATTATAATTGCAGTTGTTTGAATTTGGGGACAAATATAGAGGAAAATATGATGTGAGTTTGGAAGTGGTGAAGAACTACTATGCATCAGTAAGTGGATACAAGGATGAGTTGCTGTGGGGAGCTATGTGGCTATACAAAGCCACCGACAATGGGTATTACTTAGATTATGTGATTAAGAATGCTAATGAGTTTGGTGGGATAGGCTGGGCCATTACTGAGTTCAGCTGGGATGTTAAGTACTCTGGTCTTCAAATCCTTACTTCCATGGTAACTCTCTCTCTCTCTCTCTCTCTCCCATTTATTTTTTAGGAAATTTAATGAAATGACTCATATTGATTTTAGATGGTTCTAGAATAGTTAATTTTGTAACATTTAAAAATGATAGTAGTTAATTTTGTAACATTTAAAGGGGAAGCTAGAGAGGGAGTGAGGAGTAATGAAGGCAGATATCCCCATCACATATTCTCATTAATAGATGCAAGCAAGGGCAAGTGAAATAACTTTCATGTTGGGGAGGGTACAACACCATGTGCTACTAGCCTACTACTGATGCTTCCCGTGGCCATTGCTTTTATGGCTGCCAAGTGTCAATAGAATGTGGTCAATTATATTGATATAAATGGATTCAGAACCACCAAAGTAAAATGAATTTCATTAGTTGAATTTAAAAAAAATGTACTCCTCATACAGCCCAAAAAAGATATAAAATGAATCTTGCACGAAAATTAAGAGTGTATAGTGAAATAAGTGTTATGTGTATCAAAATATAGATAAAAAAAGAATGTGGGGTAGAGAATAGTAAGTGAATAGTTATTGTTAGTGTGACATGAGAAAAAAATATTAAAAAGTTTTCTTTTTGGAGTGCATTTTTTTAAAAATGAGACGTCCAAAATAAAATTTTATACCTTTTTGAGGGGGACGGATAAGCTATATAACAAAATTTTAGATGTAAGCGGAGCAATTTTAAGCCATGAAGGATTAAAATTTGTTGGTCTTGGGAGTGAACAATTTTGGTACTTGATGTTCTAGCAAGGGATTGTTACTTTATGCTGAAATTTTATTATTAATTAGCTCAATAAGATGAAGAATAATTTGGTGAAAGCATTGTTGTGATTTACCAAAGTAGGAAAATGCATGAAATAAATAAACACAATGCCACATGCAAATTGGCCCAGAGTCAAAATCAATGTGACCACTAAAGTTTGGAATTTGCTGATCCCCGGCCCACAAATTTCTGATCTTGGCCTCATTATTGCTTACCACTGTTAGATAGAAATATTATTTTACATTTGGAAATTGACAAATCTAGTTTACTCCCTCCGTCCCAAAAAATCCGTCACCATTTTAGGCTCGGCATGCAAATTAAGGAAAAAAGTGGGAAGAAAAAATGTTGTGAGTGTAATTTGAAAAGAGGAGAGAGAATTAGTGGAGAAAATAGTAAATTAATAAAAATTTTTCATTTTGTGAGTGTAATAGTTTTTTAAAAAGTGACGAAATGAGACGGAGGAGAGAATAGTTAGTGGGATAATAGAATATTAATAAAACTTTTTCATTTTAGGAAAGATGAAACCATTATAATTTACTTCAAACTATTTTATTTTCACCATTTCAATATAAAAATTTACGAAAATCTAGGGGAGGGAGTATAATATATAAAGATTCTGGGTCACTCCCCTTATCACCAATTGGTTTTAAGGTAGAACCTCAGACTTTGATGATATCAGAGCAGGTCCTTACACGTGTAGACCCAATGGCCCATGATGTTACTTCGCGTCACCCGATTGATAAGTCCACATTGTAAGTTTTGACAAAGTCCGCTACACGTGAGGGGGCGTGTTAGAAATAGTAACCCACATTGAAAATTAACAAATCTTGCTTATAATATATAAAGATCATGTGACACTCTCCTTATCACCAATTAATTTTAAGGTGAAACCCAGTACTTATACTTTTAGGAACCATGCCAGTCAGTCAGTAATCAATTACTGAAAGATTTAGGCAAAGGGTTTTGGACCACTCTAGTATTCCAAGTTTAATCATAGTACTTGCATGTTTAGCATCAACAGATCTCCTGCAGTGTACAGTAGGATTTAGGATTTAGGATTTGAAATTGCTGCTGTAGCGATAAATTTGTTTTTGTGTAGCCGTAGATTTGTTGTTGCACTGCATCATATCATCAGACTTTTGGAATTCATTTAATCATTTTCTAAATGTGCAGTTGCTCGCGGACAAGAAGCACGAGAAGCATGCAATGGTATTGAAACAATACCGATCAAAAGCCGAGCACTATATTTGCTCATGCCTAAACAAAAACAACAACACCAACATAGAGAGAACGCCCGGAGGCCTCTTATTCATACGTAAATGGAACAACATGCAATACGTCTCCTCCGCCGCGTTTCTTCTATCCGTATACTCTGACTTTCTCCAACGATCAAATGAAAATCTTAACTGCCCTGAAGGAGAAGTAACTCCGGAAGAGGTTCATAGCTTTGCCAAATCGCAAGTCGACTACATATTGGGCTCGAACCCGATGGGCTTGAGCTATTTAGTGGGCTACGGGCCCAAATATCCAGGTCGGGTGCACCATAGGGGTGCCTCGGTTTTGTCGTATCGAGATAGTAAAGGGTTCATTGGGTGCACCCAAGGTTATTATAATTGGTACAGTTCTAATGGGCCGAACCCGAATGTGATAGTTGGGGCCTTAGTTGGTGGGCCGGATTCGAAAGACGGATTCAGAGATGAGAGAGAGAATTATATGCAGACGGAGGCATGTACATATAATACAGCACCATTGGTGGGAGTTTTCGCCAAGTTAGATAACCTGGAAAGGTCCCCTTTGGTTGCTTCTTACTAAGGTAGATCTATACTATATATAAATCGAATATAGGTTTTAGCATAAGTATTGTGGCTCAAATTTTTACTGTCCAGCCCAAATGTTCATTATTTTTGTTTTATTTTTATTTTTAATTTCTATATTTTTCTGGGGAAGCCAATTGTGTGTAATCTTAAAAAAAATGGTAAGATATATTGTGTATGGATGATAATATATAGAAAACTTTTCCATTGTACCTGGGCTATTAGTTTTTCATTACTTTTTCTCGTAACAACGTATTAATAATGATTTAACGGCTATAAATTATCAGAAAATTTTGGGAGAAACCTGTTTTTTCATAAGTTATAAGAAGTCCTATTTTTAAATATATCGACTTGGTGTTTTAAAGCCTCAACTCACTGTTTTAAGGCCTAAACTCGCTATTTTATTTTCTAGCTTAAACTAACTGTTTTAACGCCTACACTCACTATTTTATTTTCTAGGTATTTTAAGGCCTAAACTCAATGTTTTAAGGTATAAACTTGATATTTTTAAGAATGTACCTGGGCTATTAGTTTTTCATTACTTTTTCTCGTAACATATTAATAGCGATTCAACGGCTATAAATTATTAAGAATAATATCCTGATTATATTGAGCTACAATATTACAGTATTGATCCATATGAAACAACAAAACCAAAACTTTTGAAAATCCTTGTCTTCAAATTTTGGAGGGAAAATGCCGCATAAGTTTTTTAAAAAAATATCATAATACTTCATAAGTTTATTTCCATGTTGTATTATTTACTCCCTCCGTCCCAACAATTGCTTTCCATATTTTGCCAAGCACGCAAATTAAGAAAATGGGGGGAAGAAAAAATGTTGTGAGTGTAATTTGAAAATAGGAGAGAGAATGAGTGGAGAGAATAGTAAATTATAATGGTGTTGTGAGTATTAAAATAATGTAGGAGAGAGAATGAGTGGAGGGAATAGTAAAGATTCCTTTGCCAAAAAAGGAAAGTGAAAGCTATTAACGGGATACCCAAAATGGCAAAATGGGAAGCTACTATTGGGACGGAGAGAATATATTGTATTATTCTGTAACATACTACTGTATCACATGACAATGTATAATATTATATACTATAGCTGAATATAATACTGCATGCATGATGGATGATGACTGGCAACGAACTGGTAACATACGACAGTATTGATGATGTTGTATCATAATTTTTAATTACTGCATATTGTATACTCCCTCCGTCCCAATAGTAGCTTCCCATTTTGCCATTTTGGGTGTCCCGTTAATAGCTTTCATTTTCCTTTTTTGGCAAAAGAATCTTTACTATTCCCTCAACTCATTCGCTCTCCTACATTATTTTAATACTCACAACACCATTATAATTTACTATTCTCTCCACTCATTCTCTCTCCTATTTTCAAATTACACTCACACCATTTTTTCTTCCCCCCATTTTTTTAATTTGCGTGCTTGACAAAAAATGGGAAGCAATTGTTGGGACGGAGGGAGTATAAGATAATATATTAATACATAAAAACTTATAAAATATTTAATTTAATGAGAAACTTGAGAAAAAGTTATTTGTCCCAAAAAAAATTTATGGGTTAAATTTTCAATTTTCAATGGTTTTGTTGTTTCAATTGTAGACGGATAATATATTAATACATAAAAACTTATAAAATATTTGTTTCAATTTTCAAACTTGAGAAAAAGTTATTTCCCCTCAAATTTTGTACTAATACATAAGGATCTTAAAATCTATTCTCGCACGTAATCCAAATGCATCCTCCCTCTGATCCAAAAATGATATTTAATTTTTTTCGTTATTACAAATGAATTTTGGGATTTTTACCAATAAATCCTTGACATGGGTTGGAATTTACCAATAAAAACACACATTTTCTAAACTCGCCAAAAAGTCCCTTGGCCTGTTATAATAAATATCCCGACCTTTTCTCTCCCTCTCTATACGCACATTGTTTTGCCGGGCGAAGTCTCTTCTTCTCTCTTCCCAATCAAAACCTAGGGTTTCTGATCTCCCAAACTCCATTGATGTAGGTATCTATTTTACCAATAAATTCCTCCCGTCCTCATTCTCTCTCTATACGCTTAAGTCTTTCTCTCTCTCTATGCGCTTTTCTTCTCCCCGTAGACGCCAATGTCGAATTCCCCCCACCTCCCCAAACCCTTAATAGCCTAATTCTCTCTCTCCCCCAATTTCTTCAAATACTGTGCAATCGAACCGCCTAGAAATTTTATAATCATAATCCCAGTTGAAGATTAAATCAAATTTAATATAATCGGTGAAACAATGAGCTATATCAATCATGTATGGATGGCCGCCGGTGTCGCCGTCGTGAACGATCACGCAGTCCAGGGCCGTAAATTGAACTCAAGCATCAAGTCTCTACACCACGGCAAGAAGAGATTCTCTTCTACTTCATCCTCTTTTTTCGTCATCGATCGGGCGGATCTCCACCCACTTTCCGGCATGCTTGGTTCCGACGTTGGTGGAGACGATAGAAGGAAGCAATCTGACGATTCTCTAAGGCAAGTCATGCATTTGAACTGCTAGGGTCCGAGCTGACTTTTGATGTGCTTTCCTTGAAGAGACGATCGAAGTTAGATCGGAAAAATGATTGACGGCGGTGTGGATGTTATGGAAACTAACTAATTTCGTTGCATTTTGGTTATTTTGGTAAAGAAGAAGTGAATGTCTTTGGACATTGATGAATCAAAAATGACGAGGATATCAATTAATTGCAAGGTGGGTTAGTAAATCGCTGTAAATTGAGTTGACTTGGTAGTGGGGAAAGACCGGGTCAATTTATCTATATTTGATTGAGAAATCAATTTTTATAACTGAAAAATCAGTCCGTTGTTCATAGTGTTATAACTAAGAAATCAGTTTCTCAGTTGTTCATAGTGTTATAACTGAGAAATCAGTTTTTATAACTGAGAAATCAGTTTCTCAGTTGTTCATAGTGTTATAACTGAGAAATCAGCTTCTCAGTTGTTCGTAGTGTTATAACTGAGAAATCATTTTTTATAACTGAGAAATCAGTTTTTATAACTGAGAAATTATATAACTGAGAAATCAGTTTCTCGGTTGTTCATAGTGTTATAACTGAGAAATCAGTTTCTCAGTTGTTCATAGTGTTATAGCGATAAATCGGTTTTTATGGCGAGAAATCGGTTTCTCGATTGTTCATAGTGTTATAGCGAGAAATCGGTTTTATAAGCGAGAAATCGCTTTTATAACTAAGAAATCGCTTGAAATAAGTTTTAATACCTAAGAAATCATTTTTTATAACTTTGAAATTATTGTGAAATCAAATCATAAAAATGGAAAATTGAAAGATGTGATAATTAGTTTTTATAAATGTAAAATTACTATTGGTCAAATCATAAAGTTATAAAGTTGGTCTAATAATAACCTAAGGACTTATTGGCGAATTTATTTGGTCTATAATAGCCTAAGGACTTATTGGCGAGTTTTGAAAATGTCAGTCCTTTAAGGTAGTATTTACTTGGCTGAAGGATGTATTGGTCAAAGCCTCATGAATTTTCAAGTTTATTTAATTATATAAATGAAAATTAATTTTTTTTTATGGATACACCATTGATAATACTATCAATAACAAATTTTAGATTTTTGTTATAATAACTAAATTAATCTAAAATTATTACTTAAAATTCATTAATAGTAATAACAAAAGAAAAAAAAAAGTGAAAAAATGATATTGAGACCAAAGGAGTATAACATTACTTGTTCCTTTTGGTAATCATTAACTCCTGTGTCTTACGTTAAATATACGTTAAATAAAGCATAAATTATGATTTGACCATTGGACAATGACTAATTATTTCCTTGCAGTTGCAGTGTTCTAAAAGACCCGCGGGCGCTTAGGTCCCGTCTAGACGCTAGACCCTTCTTCAACGCCTAATTCTAAGCTCCGCCTAGGTTCCGACTAATTTCGACTAATTCCGACTAGTCCCCACCTATTTCCTTGTAGCCTAGCTAACAAATATCCCCAAACACCCAAACAAATAGTCCCTTTGTCGGGAAGAATTTTCTCATTTTTATTCTAGATACCATTTTTAAATATTGAAATGAATGCAATAATATTAAGTTAATTTAATTATTTTAATAAAATTTAAAATTGCTATTGATATTATTTATAAAATTATATCAATAATACATTTTAGATTTTTATTAAAATATATAAATTAATCTAAACTTATTACTCAAAGTTCCTTCGTAGTATAAAAAATAAAAAAAATAAAAATAAACATCATTTCTGAAATAAAGGGAGTAACAATTTAGACTAAGAAATATTCAAACAAATTGACTTCTAAACATTACATGTAGAATAATTTCAATGATCTGAGTAAGAGTACAAATGTAGAGTAAAACATAGTGATTGACAAGTGAAAAATTAATAAAATCATCAAATAACAGATGCTCATTTAGGAATTTTGGGAGTTAGAGAAAATATAGACACGAAAAATTTAGTGAAAACCTGACAACTAACCACGAATAATTTTCTTATTCCATCTCATGATTTTTTTATTTTTTTTAATTTGCTTTTTGATGTGATTTTTCCATTCGAAATGGCTCGCACGTATTTGACCGTACTTTTTTAATTTGCAAAAATCGAAACTCACGTAAATCGGATAGACCTAAATTGTGCGAGAGTTGGATTAACTCGGGTTGTGATAGATTAGCGGGTCAAAACGCTACAACCTGTTTAAATTAACAAGTCAAATGAGTCAGGTTGATGGACTGAGATGAATCGACCCGATTTTTTTTTCCGATTTGATGCATAAATTTATTAAATCTTTATATTTGTGTTAGAGGATTGAAATGGGTCGAGCTGGGGTCAGGTCGACCGGTTAAACTTAACGAGTTGCGAAAGGTAACATGTTTCAACCCACTAACTTAAACATGTTGGATCGGGTAATTAGTGAGTTGGATCGTGCGGGTTAGTGGTTAACGAGTCAAATTGTCAGGCCTAGATCAGGTAGGTAAAGATCAAATTTTTTTATTTTGATAATTCATTTTAGGTCGTACAACTTAATACTACTTCATCCGTTTCATTTTGTGCCTCAACTTTAGATTATAGTCAAGTGCCTACTATTGGATTTGAACCAATGACTCCTCTGAGGAGCAAATTTCTCGACATCGTGATGCAATCACATCACATCTCAACTGGGCTTTCAGTCCACAGTTTCATCGGCTACGGTCTAGTAGTTGATATTATCCCCAGGCAAGAAAGGGTTTGGAATTCGACCGGGTCATGGGAACTGAAGAGGCAAAGGCTATCGGACGAAGCTGGCTGATTACGCTTGAGCAGAGCTCAGGCCCCCCAAAAATCTCGGTCAGCCCCCCAAAAATCTCGGTCAGAGCAGGCACTAATTCTAAGTGGCATAAACATTTTGAGTGGTAGATGTAACGGTGCATTGGCACGAAACCAAAAAAAGTTACTATAATAGTCATAAAACTCCAAAAGACAGCTGAATTATTAGAAACACAATCAAGTCTAATTTGACTGTTTTTGGAAACTTTGCTTTTGTACTAATGACAATTAGATTAAAGATATAATCAATCACTCAAAACATCTCAATAATAGAAAAACAAAAGCACATCCATATAATTGGGATCCATTATAAATCATTTTTCTCTTCAATTACCCACACAAAAAACAAAACAATCATCCTCCTAAGAATCTTAACTACCATAACCACGGGAAATAATAAAGTTACAAAAAGAAAATGTTTTAAAATTTGATTTACAAAATGAGGTGTCATGATTTTATTGACGGTTTTAATTAGAGTGTGACAGGTTCACAAACGATACAACCAATAAAATATTGTCATGATTTTATTGACGGTTTTAATTAGAGTGTGACAGGTTCACAAACGATACAACCAATAAAATATTGTCACCTCATTTTGTATTCATCATTTCGTAAAGTTCTTTTTTGTGTCTCTAGCATTGTCCCATATATAACCACTTTTTTTCTTTTTCCCTTTTAATTAATTTTCCTTTCCCTATTCAAGGATCCAATTAGACGTGACCACGGTTAATTAACCGCGGTTAACCGGTTAATAACCGGCGGTTAACGAAGGTTAAAATCATTAACCGGACTTAACCGTTAACCGTTAAGTCACGGTTACGGTTAACCGGTTAACGGTTAATCCGGTTAACCCGGTTAATAAACGGTTAATTATTTTTTATTTTTTTTTTTCAAGAATGTCAGATTTTTATCTAAAGTTAAAAAAAAATAACTTTTTAATAGTTTTTTGAATAAAAAGTTAAGTTTTTAACACTTTTTTTGAAAAAACAGTTAAATATTTAACAGTTTCTGTTAAATATGTAACTGTATATGAACTGTTTTTTTTTTTTTGGATAAATAAAACTATTTTAAATAGTTGTTAAGACTAATATTTTTTGCAAAAAGTTATAGAAAAATAGGTATGAATTTTTAAAGAAATGAAAACTTAACGGATTTAAAAGAAACGGAAGTATATAAAGAGAAAACTTAACTTTTTTGAATAACCGACGGTTAATTAACGGTTAAGTTAACCGGTTAATTAACCGGCGGTTAACCGGCGGTTAACCGGAGTAAAAATTTCTTAACCTTTGTTAACCTCGGTTACACGGTTATCGGTTAGGCGGTTAAGGCGGTTAGACGGTTAACGGTTTAGGCGGTTAAAATCCGGTTATTAACCTTACGGTTAGCCGGTTAACGCTTAACCTTGGACACGTCTAGATCCAATCTCATGGAAAATGATTTCCAACTTTTCCACATTTCACATCGTTTATGATCAGAAAATCTTACAAAATTACTCATGTCCCAGATTTGCTTTTATAGGATAGAGGTAGTAAATCATTTTCTAAATTTACTAGTTAAAAACCCCATGTACTGAACCTGGTGTCAAACTATACTACATTTACAACACTAGGTCCCACACCAAGGAGCTGGAATTGCTCCAGCAGATAATTGCTTCAACACTCTTCCAAATCGTTGTGGTTGTGCCACGTGGTCCCTCTTTTAATCAAAGAGACTAATTTTTATTTTTACTTTAATAAGGAATGAGTCTCGTATACACCAAATTAATTCAGACCGTTCATCCACCTAACAAAGAGGAAGCGGCCAGTTGTGCACCCTCTACATGAAGGCCGGAAGCTCCTCAGAGGAGCAAATCCGGAAGCGGCCAGTTTACATACTCTGTATGACTTAAGTTACCTTAAACAATATCACTATCAATCACAATTACAAACTCAATTCTACTTTTGTTCAGCTAAATCTATTCCATAAATTGAACATAAACCGAGGACGAGAGCCAGCTCAAAGGGTTAGCATAGATTCTTGACCTGTTGTAGGTTTTTGTCTACAAAAGAACTCGTCATCAGTGAAAGGTACACAATCAGTTCCAACAATAGACTCTAATATCCCCACTTTCACTACAAACTCAAGCTTACATTCCTTAAATCGAATGTTAGAAGAGGTTAACACCCACCCCAAATGATTAGCGCACTCTTTAGTCTTAAAAGTCATCATCAATTGCAGATTCAGTGCTACAAGAGCTCTCACTACTTGTGGGGTCCAGGGAAGAACCGGACTCACATGAGCATGTAGACATCACAAAACTTCTACAGTAAAGTCGCACAAAAAAACATTGTAATCCTACATTTCACCGATAGCAAATGACAAATAATGTTCACTCAGCATAAAAGCATATGTTGCACTACTTGCACATAACCAAAGTACAACTCACCACATACTGTAAAAACAAAACTGCTAAAAGTAGTTGGAGAATGGTCCCATAAAAGGTCACACCAATAGAAGATAACTAAGAATTTTGCAGTGAAAGAAATGTCATTTTCAAAGTGTGTACAGCTATTCCAAAATGGGGTGTAAAGCTTTGTAACCACAAAATGATTTGGCCCCTTCAAAATTTATGTTGCAATGGACAAATTTGCAATCACTCTAAATCACGTTTCTTTTCTTGGCCAAGGTTGTGGACTGTAGTCCATCTGAGGCTAATCTTGCCAACCCCTCTCTTGTTTTGCTCATACCCAATCATTCTTTCACTCCTGCCAAACAGTCCTCTATATATTAACCAAAACCTTGGAGCCTTAAACAATACACAGAACCCCCCCCCCCCCCCTTCTCTCCCTCTCTCTCTCTTTCTCTCTCTAAGATGGTAAATATTCCTCTTGTACAATGTTCATACTTTGCTTCTCCATGGCCATTTTCTTGATGCTTCTCTCTATTTTACCAGGTTTTACACGACAGCACTGATGATAAAAATAGTGAAGTAGTGGATTATCGAGGGAAACTGGTGGACAAATCACGGACAGGGGGATGGCTTGCTGCGGGGCTTATCTTAGGTGATTCTCAACTCTATTGACTACTATTATCACTTAACTGAGGTTGCTAGAACAATATTTTCAGATAATATTATAATATGAAACTCAACCTGCTAGAGTACTAAACAGGATTCAAAGAGTGAATTCTGATATACAGGATAAAGGTTATAAGAAATATTTATGTTGTAGGAACTGAGCTCTCCTTGTTGTTGTTGTTGTAGGAACTGAGCTCTCCGAGAGGATTTGTGTGATGGGGATATCCATGAACTTGGTGACATACTTGGTCGGAGATTTGCATCTTTCAGCACCAAGATCAGCTAACATAGTGACCAACTTCATGGGAACTCTCAATCTACTCGGCCTCCTTGGAGGATTCCTAGCTGATGCTAAATTCGGGCGTTACTTGACAGTTGCTATATTTGCATCCATATGTGCTCTGGTACGGTTTCTCCCTACATATGGCTAGTAAAAGGTTGCTTTACTTGGTTCAGGGTTGTAAATGGCCTGAACCAAGGAAAGCTTTTAGTGTTCCAGAGAGGCTCTGTTATTTAGACGCCCGAGCCAAATTTGTGCTTTACTAAAGTTCAGAAACCCGTATTTTTGCTCAACTCTAAAACCAGCTTCAAACAAGCAAAGCCTGAGCTTTCTCGATTCTTAGATAGAACTAGGCTAAATGTATATAAATTTGTGCTTACAGAGCTTAATTGAGCAAAGCATTCAAATCTTAAGCCTAAAATAATGTCGACCTCAACTGAAAGCCAATGCAAGGCGAGTTTCAAGCGATCCAAGCTGGCTTGATTTGTGTACAGTACTAGTTGTTTTCTAATAGTACCTCAATGTTTAACGAAATCTAGATAAAATTTTACATCACCCTACGAGCAAGAGTAGGAGAAAGATAATAGTTCTAGTATGCGAAGGACATAGGTTGAGCAAAATTAGACTTGCATTCTGTTCAGAGACGTATCATCAATTATAATTTTATAATATTCCTAAAGTATATGGGTAAGCATATAATGATATTTTCATGATCCATTCTATATGAACAGGGGGCAATATTGTTGACATTGGCAACAACTATCCATAGCATGCGACCCCCTCCATGCAGCGACTCCAGAAGACAGCAGTGTGTTGAGGCCACTGGCAGCCAACTAGCTCTGCTTTTCACAGCTCTCTACACCATAGCATTAGGTGGTGGTGGAATAAAGTCTAATGTCTCAGGTTTCGGGTCCGATCAGTTTGACACATCAAACCCAAAGGAGGAGAAGGCCATGGTCTACTTCTTCAATAGGTTTTATTTCTGCATCAGCCTTGGATCCTTGTTTGCTGTCACAGTATTGGTGTATATACAAGACAATGTGGGCAGAGGATGGGGATATGGTATATCAGCTGGGACTATGATTACAGCAGTTGCAATTTTACTAGGTGGAACGACTTTGTACCGATACAAAAAGCCTCAAGGAAGCCCTTTAACTGTTATATGGAGGGTTGTGTTCTTGGCTTGGAAAAGGAGGAGTCTTCCCTATCCTCCTCATCCTAGCTTCTTGAATGACTACAACAATGCAATGGTTCAACACACGGAGAGGCTCAGGTATAATAACACGCCAATTCTCCCACACTTGAATTTTTAGAACCCAAAAGATTGCTAACAATTTCATAGACTAAAGTTTTCCTTTTTTGTGATGAATAGGTGTCTCGACAAGGCTGCTGTACTAGATGAATATTCAAGTTCAAATGGAAATAGTAGCAACCCATGGATAGTTTCAACTGTGACCCAAGTAGAGGAAGTGAAAATGGTGATAAAGCTTATTCCTATATGGTCCACATGTATTCTCTTTTGGACAATATACTCTCAGATGAACACATTCACTATCGAACAGGCTACCTACATGAACAGAAAAGTGGGTTCTTTTGAGATCCCTGCAGGATCTTTCTCCTTTTTTCTTTTCATCACCATTCTTCTCTTTACTTCTCTAAATGAAAGGCTAGTTATTCCTATAGCTAGAAAAATCACCCATAACCACCAAGGTCTTAGGAGCCTTCAGCGAATTGGAATCGGACTTATTCTGTCAGTGGCAGGAATGGTAGCATCTGCTATTATTGAAAAGAGGAGGAGGGAAATGGCTGTTCAAGAAAGAATCCAAATTAAAGCTTTCTGGCTAGTCCCTCAGTTTTTCCTGGTTGGTGCGGGGGAAGCTTTTGCTTATGTTGGTCAACTTGAGTTTTTCATCAGAGAAGCACCTGAGAGAATGAAATCCATGAGCACGGGTTTGTTCCTTAGCACTTTGGCCATGGGGTATTTTGTGAGTAGTCTGTTAGTGTCTTTGGTAGATGCCGCAACAAATGGTAAGTGGCTTAGGGGCAACTTGAATATAGGCAAGTTAGAGAACTTCTACTGGATGCTTGCGGTGCTAGGAGTATTAAATTACTTAGTTTTTCTAGTTTTTTCAAGAAGACACCAGTATAAAGTGCAGAACTACATTGTCCCCACTAATGATGCGGATAAAGAAAAGGATGACTGGAAGGAAGAGAAGACTGGTGACATGGAGAAGAATAAGTTGGGTACTGATGAGAAGGCAGAACCCTAGTGCATATCTTTAAGAGGCATTTCTGAACACAGTTCAGTACCAAATATGTTATGTTCTATATTCTTCATATTGTCTCTTGAAGTAAAACAGCTTAAAGATTGTATTTATTTTTGCATGTTCATTGAAAGGAAAGATTCTACAGCGGAATGGATTATCTTGCACAAGTCTGATACGTGTAAATCATCCGAGATGTTAAAATGCAAAATTTCTTAAAAAGTAAATGCCTAATAGTAGGGGCTTTTTTGGGGAAGCATTATCATAATAGTCTTGTTTAGAAAACAGCAGAAGTTAAGCACGTTTTTACAGAAGTTTTGTTGTTCTTTCGCTTTGGATGGTTAGTAATACCATTGCTATAAGCATTGTAACTTTTGCTGTGTAATATAAGTGTGTGGTTGGTTGAGACATTTTGCAGGCAAACAACCATCGGGAACTTCATGCAATCAATAAAATTAAAAGGAGGTCTTCAGCTGCCAAATCAGGAAAGTTAAAATCTATACATAGATTGAAAAAAGTAGGTTCCTTCACATCACACATAACCTCAAAAAGATCACACTCCAAACATAGGATCCATATTGATCAACTACAGAAAAGGAAATATAAATGCCTCACTTATGATGGAACTTCATTAAATATACCAAATAAAAGGGTGTCTCACAGGTGTTTCTGCTTCCATGTTGCCACTTCAGAAGTCATAAAAACCCAAGGCAAGTTATATAAAGTTCTGTAACACCTGGTGATACATAGGCTAATTAGAATATGTAATTAATAAACCAAGCAGGGGTTGGCATCTAAAAGAGAATCTGTGGGGACTAACTGAATGCATAAACTGTGGCCATTCTGCCAAAATAATTGCCCTATATTTCATGCCACACAGCAGAATGAAATGCTTCAGGACAAAAGATATTCCGGTTCATCAGAATAGTGCACAAAGAGTTCAAATTGTGCCCTAGTGGAACAAATTGTAATTTGATAATGAATTTACGCAGAAGCAGGATTATGTCCTAATGCAGAAGTAAAACCACTGTTTTTACCAAGATATATCATCAAGGCAGTAAGGAGCTAACCAGAATTAGGTAGATTGTTGAGGAGAATCATTTGTAGGGGTAAGGAGATGGTTTATAACCAAAGGAGGACGAAGTGCACGGTGGTTTGCCTCTTTCTGTTTACGTGCATTGTACATTTCTTCTGTCTCAACCACAACCAATCTCTTAACCTAAATAAAAAAAAGTTGAACTAATAAACATCGACAAGCACAAAACAACACGATTTAATATACGTTTATTTCAACCTGTTGAACCATTCCTCTGAGAGAAGGAGTGTTTGATTGCACCACAGTTCGATTGCACTTCCTTAGACGTAATGCTTCTAAGGTGCGTCGATGAAGTCTCCTAGTTCCTGGAATTCCCCTCACTAGAGTTATGTAAAGTTTTGAACTCCATTCTACGGGGACGCATGCTTTGTAAGCCTTGAAAGCACTCATCTTATTCCTTAGCTGTGTGCCTACAACCCACAGCAAAAATATACGAGTAACAGCTTATTCCCTGTTTACGAGTTGCCAAACTTGCTGCCTATGATATACCTACTGAAGAGAGAAATACACGTAATAAAATGGGTGAAGGAATCAAATCTCTCTCTCTCTCTCTCTCTATATATATATATATATATAAATATATATATATATATATATATATATATATATATATATATATATATATATATATATATATATATATATATATATATATATATATATATATATATATACACTCCCTCCGTCCCATTAATAAGTTCACCATTTTGGGGTTGGCACGCAAATTGAGAAAATTGGTGAGTGGAGAAAATGCTGTGAGTGTAATAGTAAAATAGGAGAGAGAATGAGTGGAGGAAATAGTAAATTTGAAAAATGTTGTGAGTGTAATAGTAAAATAGGAGAGAGAATGAGTGGGTGGAATAGTAAAGATTCTTTGCCATTTTAGGAAAGGTGAAGCTTTAAACGGGACACCCGTTTTGGCAAAAAGTGAAGTTATTAATGGGACGGAGGGAGTATATATATATATATATATATATATATATATATATAAGTAAATGCAGCATTTAAAACAAATAAATATATATACATATGTTTGTCAGCTATCGATCTATATATTTAAACATACCTTATGCAGGTGAGTATCCACACACACAATCAGAAATATACAACTCACACCCCAACACACACAATCACACATAGATAACATGTCTATATTGAAGATGATAAAAGCATAATTGAACAGAAGATACAAAAGATGGAGAACCGCAGATTGTTGTTCACAAGTCAAGACCCAATATAAGAGCGAACTGGGGTCAAATGTGTTGAGTCAATAATGTTAACTTCATTTTTTTAAACACAACTAGTTTCTAATTGGTCTTCTGTGTTAAAATGAATTCACAAATCAACCACACACATCATTTACATAAACTTCAAATAATTATACTCAAAATTTTCTTTTCTGGGAGACTGATGAATTATCTTATTTTGAAAAATCGAAGGATCATGGAACTTTGTCTTGGAAGCATTTCGTCGAACAGCTGTTGGGCACTAAAATTTTTCCACGCTTATCCATATATATGGGAAATTTCTTAATGTAAGATAAATATGCAGAGAAGAATCAACGCTGTGAAAATGGCTGAGATTGAAGAACAAAATTGAACGCATAAACAAAATCATGGTTGTAAGACTATAGTACTTGCTAGCGAGGTTAATTAATTTTAATTTTCAGATTTTCAGATAGGTATATAAAACATAAAGCGTTGAGAAAGTGAAAGAGATATGTGAACTTACAATCACTTCAACGCCGCAGCAGCGAAGGTCGTTCCCGGTAAAAATGGCGATTACGGCCGATTGAATGGGAACCCGGAGCTACAAAAATCTCAGCTTTACCCTTTACCTCCGTATCCCCACCTCTAAAACGAAGCCCAGGCCCAAGATAAAGCCCAAACCCAAGCCCAATCCCTAGCCCAAGTTTCATATTGATTTTTAGTGGGCCAGGCCTGATTCAATAAATCCTTTCCGTCGTAGGATTAAGGGTGAAGATCTTATTATAAAAACCCAATTAATATATGAAAGCATGCAATACGTAACGCCAGTTTAGATTGGTGGCTACTGTGTGTGATAAAGAGAGTAGAAATCAATTAGAAGAGATGAAGGTGATCGCCGTCTATTTGTTGGCTCAATTGGGTGGTAACGCCAACCCTACCGCTGATGATCTCAAGAAAATTCTCTCTTCAGGTTTCTTAAATTATACATTCAATTTTTATTTATTTTGTTTTTTGTTTAATTTTACATGTTTTTATTCATGATTTGATTGTCACTCCACAAAATTGGGATCCCGAACCTCTCTTGTTGATTTCGTTGTGTTTCCTGTTTGTATTGTACGTATGAGGTAATTTTCTATTTAGATTACTAGGATTTTATCTGTTCATCCCAAACCCTAACCATGTCTCGCAATTTTTTCCTATAAATTAGGTTATTGCAAACATATTTATTTAAATATCAGACATATTTTGTTAAATCCCTAATAAAGTTTAGCAGATCCACAAAATTAAGTATTCTTTCCCTGATGAAACTACGTAGGTTGATTAGAAATTAAAGCCAATTGAGTAGTTCATATACCCTTTAATCACCAAAAAATTGTTTATCAATTTAGGTTTGCATAAGATCCTTTAATATTGTTGAGAAAATAATGAAGGTAGGAAAGTAGTTAGGGTGTGCACCACTTCAAGATTCTCCCTGTTACCCTGTCCGTCTCTCTCTTAGGTCGATTGTATACATTGTACTTAAATTTGCTGGTGATTATTTACTTAAATAATTAATTTTTTACATTTAAATACTCTAAAGTAATTCAAATTGCCAAATTTAGATGCAACCCTGCTCCTCCTATCCTCTAGGAAAAAAAAAGGGGGGGGGGGGCTATTACTAAGAGTCTTGTTGTAAAGATTTGATGTGCTGAAAGGTTCAAAAGATTTGGTTTACCGGATATTAATTGTACCTAATAATATACTATATGCATGCATAACTTGTCAAATTTCAAATAATTGCTCCCGGTTTCATTAAGGTTCTCTATATTTCGATTCTTCTAAGCGTTGTTCAATTAGGATTTATATGTTCCTTTGTCTCAAGTTATATTGTAGATTATATGGATACTGAGTAGATGTTGTTGGGTTCTATCTGATTTAGTTGACGCGTAGTTGAAAGGAATCAAATTTGTATTGATGTATTCCACTTGTGAAACGTGCAATTATTGAGGAGTCATGTTTATAAGGTTAATCAATCTTTGATGGTTTACAGTTGGAGCTGAGGCCGATGAAGAAAGGATTGAGTTGCTCCTGTCTCAGGTGAAGGGGAAAGATATCAGTGAAATAATTGCAGCTGGAAGGGAAAAGTTGGCTTCAGTCCCATCTGGTGGTGGTTTTGCAGTTTCTGCCGCTCCTTCCGGTGGGAGCAGTGGTGCTGCTGCCGCCCCTGCTACCGCTGCAGAGGCAAAGAAAGAGGAGAAAATTGAAGAAGAGGATGAGGAAGCGGTAAGCTTCTCTATCTCTACCCTTTTCGTTTGTAACCCTTATTACTCTATGAAATTGGACACATCAAATAAGTTATAATTCTCCAGTCTTGATTATGTATATTCTATTGTTTGCAGGATTTCGGCTTCAGTCTATTTGACTAGAGGAACTATGTCAAAAGGGGAATTGCGAGATAGATTGGAAACAATTTGTTTTTGTTTGATATCCGCTAGGGTAATGAGTTAGGATTATTTGCTACGGTATTTTAGTAGGTTTGCAGTCAGTTTTATGGAGTTTTAATTTTTTAGATTTATGGAACAACCAGCAATGAATTTTCTTCTTCCTTGTTTTTGTGTTGCTGCTTTATTTTCTTACTTATATGTCTATGTTTGATAGTGTTGTTGAGTTACGATCTTTCAAGTTTTCAAGTCCTTATTATTCTCTATGTCCAAACTTCCTCTTGATTGAGAGTTATTCATTTTGGCTCCCGAAAGTATTTATGTAATACTCCCTCGGTCTCATTTATTATGGGACGGAGGTCAGCATCACTGAGTATCTATGTTCCGATTCAGGTACTTGTACCTAAATGTTTGCTTGCAATTGGCTATAGTGAATAACCAAGTGAGGACTTTTTGTATAAAATGTATGCTTACCAAATTTCTCCCTGGTTTTGAGCTGTAGATATGTAGATCACACACTGTCTGCATGCTCCATCGGGTTCAAAATAGTTGTTGCTTTTGAAAAAAAAATATTGGTTCAAAATAATTTCTTATAAGACCAACAAGCGTCTAGATCACCTAGTAATAGAGTGTTCTAGCTTAATTATGTTTCAGCAATGGTTCTTATAAGACCAACAAGCGTCTAGATCACCCGGTAATGAAGTGTTCTAGATTAATTAGAGCTCTCAAGTTCGAGCCTTAAAAATGTATCAACAATCCTGGTGGTTTAATAAAAAAAATGGTTCTTATCAGGTCACATCTTTCTTATGTTACACAATGATCGAGATATATTGGACTCATGATATGAGACTTATTTAGAAAATATTAATCACAACTCTTGAACTGGGCTCGATTATATATGGATGTGGATTGAACCCGCTGCAGCGCTCTAGCGAGAGAAGCGGTTCCAAATGCGGTAAATAAACTTTAAAAAGAGAGAGAGAGAAAATTGCAAAATAAACTTTGTACAAGTATTCATAGCAATTTAAACTTTATAGAAATTATAATTGCCTAATAAAAACTTGTACAAGAAATTTTGTTAAAAATAAGTTAAAAAAGTGCAATTACACTTCCTATGTATCCAATTTGTAGTGTCCCTTGATAGAATATTTTTTGATTAATGGAAAAAGTTATTAAAATATACTCCCTCCGTGTCCCAGTTCAGTGTAAACTTTTGGTCAACTTTGACCAACTTTGACCAATAGTTTAAGGTCATAATAATGATCCTAATAAAAATCCAAAAAATGTTATTGTTAATATTATTAAGCGTGATACAATAACAAATTTTTAAATTTTTATTAGGATCATTATTATGGCCTTAAATTATTGGTCAAAGTTGGTCAAAGTTAAAGTTAACTAAAAATTTACACTGAATTGGGACGGAGGGAGTAAATATTAAAACATGAGCCAACTCCTTCACAAAATTCTTAATAATTTTGAAGCAACTCATGAGCTACTTTTTTGGATCGAGTACTGACTTTCACAAAAAGCATACCATATTGGATGATTTTCGTACTTCTGAAAGCATAGTCTATCTAATCTTTCGTTGTTCTGCTTAAAATCCTTATTATTTATTAAAGAAATTCTAGATACAAGAGAAAAGAGTTGTTATTATAAAAAACGTCTTTTTTTCTAATTTAAAAAAAAAAATCATTTTTACACTGTGACTTAAAACACTTTTCACACTGTCACTTTTTTATACTAACACCCAGGGTCAGCCCTGTGATATTCGGGACCCTAGGCCGATAACTTTGGATGGGCCTTTCAGTTTCTAATATAATTTCTTCTATTTTTTTAAATTAAGAAAAAATAACAAACGTAAAAGATAATAAACAAAATATATTTAACAAAATCATGGGCATAACATACGACATATTTATAAATTAAGTATTACATAAACGTCACTTTTCTGGCACATTTAGAAGCAAAATCAGTAATCAAAGTAGAATAATCAACTTTTTCAACTATGTTCTTCTCAATAGATATCATAGCTAGCCCATCCAAACGTTCTTGAGACATTGTACTCCGAAGATAGTTCTTTATCAACTTCAACTTCGAAAAACTTCTTTCCCCAGATGCAACTGTAACCGGAATAGTCAACAGGATTCGGTAAGCAATTTCTGTGTTTGAAAAACAACATCATTCTGTTTCAAATAATTCAATACTTGGATAGGTCCTCCTCATTCTGAAGGCAAAATACGTTTAACAAGATGCAACTCCTTAAAAAACTCATCCTCATCCACATCAACTTGTCCGTTATGTGTCAAAATATTTGAAAGATTTTTGCAAGAATTTTTCAAACTTGTATCATCTGTGCATTTCTTCAAATCAAACAAGAAGCAAAAAAAAATTTCGTACTCACGAAATTACTTGAATCTTTCATCAAGTGAGGTGAGAGCTTTGTCAACAATATACAAGAAGTACTCTAATCTGAAACTCTCTTGTGGAGAAAACTTGGCCTCTTCACTTGAAGCCTCATCAAAACGTCTTTTTCTATGAATCTGCCTTTTCTCACGAAAAAGGGCTCAATTTCCATTTCTCGAGCTAGTTCTTCTGCTTCTATAAAAGCATCATTGAAACCATGCTCTCTGTATTCACGAAAGCGAGCAATAAGGCCCTTCAACTGATCTATCGCAACATCAATATTCATGTTCACACTTTGAAAAGTCTTACTCACAATGTTGACAGAGTACAAAACTTCGTACCAAATCACCGTGCTAACCAAGAACTCAAAGCTCCCAACTTCATGTACGGCTAATGATTCTGCTTCACTAGATGTCTTGGGATCTTCACTGGAACTTGTTGTGAAATTGGGGGGATCACCACATCCACTAGCTCATACTAGCAGTCATCAACATGGAGAAAAATAAATCAACACATGATAATATGAAAGAACAAGAACACCGATAATTTGTTAACCCGGTTCACCACCACCTGTGGCTACATCCGAAGGCACCAAGCCAGTATATCACTATAATAATATATGAAGGATTACAATTTTACATATGCACTCACACAGATCTAGCATAGTAACTCTCCATGAGCAATCTCTCATATATATTATCTAACCTCCCCGAGAACGCACAAATAACACAGTCATGGCCGGGTTGTAGGATCGCCTCCCATGGCTCTCCTAGGCCCCCGACCCCCCTTCCTAGACACTATTTTGTGGCTCCCTTTGATATCCTAACTTTCTCCTCTTGGGTACAAATATTATGGTGGTAGTCACAATGTATTTATAGAGATACAAAACCTACTCCTGATCAAAACCTAATTTACCCGGAGTCCTTGAGACGGAAGGAGTATAACTTTAATTAGGAATACTAATATTAATTCCATATGTGGACTCCTTTCCAGAAATCCGTCCCCGACAAACTGTTCCTTTGGGCGGTCGCCCACCTCCTCTATGGGCGGTCGCCCACTTCAACAGTCCACTCCGATTTTCTGCTCCTCCATGGTTTTGATCCTCTCCTTGGTTTTGGCTCAAATCCCAACAATCTCCCATCTGGAGACATAAACCACCATTGTGACATGCTCCTATCATACTCCCACCTGAGAATGATCCACCAAATATTTTACACCACCATGTTGAGCCTCCACGCTCCTCCACCATGAGCCTCCACGCCCAAGTAATAAGGCGAGTTGAAACCAAGCTACGCTTCAACCTCTTCGTGTTAGATCTTCTTGCCTCCCCAAATCAACTTCTACCTTGATTTATTTGCAAGACTAACTTCGCCTTCTCCCTCCTAGATCCACTCCCCTTGCAATGCTCCCCATGAAACTCGGACACACCTCGCTTCTTGCATTGTCTTCTTGTGGTCTTTTTTCTCGCTCTCTGTTAGGTACTTGTGACTGTCTCCTTGCTGGCCAGCTACACATTGTCACCTCTCCACCCCAACACACCGTTTATTGATGTCTCTCCCCTTTTTACACCAACAGGCCGGTCTCCAAGCCTCTTGCTCCCACCCGAAACGAAATTGATGTTGTCGGTAGAGTACAACATCCTCCTTACCCCTCATCCGTCGTTTGCGAGAAGTCCTCCTCTTCCCACGTGGTCTAACCGGCTTATACCACTCACCTTTGCAAGAAGAGATTGTGTCAAAATAGGAAACAAATCAGCCTAGAGATTTTCCTCCCTAGCCATACTTTCTGTCCATGTGGGCGGTCGCCCACCACCACCATGGGCGGTCGCCCAGCTCAACAGAAACTCCTCCACGATTTTCCTCCTTGATCTCACCAACTCCTCCGACTTAGACTCCTTTACTTTCATGTTTTTCTCCAACCACCTTGACTGCCCCATAAACCCTTGAACATCTCCAGATCTATCTTGATCTCTGCATCTCCAAAATTCCACCTCAAATTTCTGCAGATCTCAATAAGAAACAAACGAACTCTTCAGACTTCCTGATCTTCCGCACGATCGTGGACCTATTTGCCACGAGTCTTGCTTCAACCATAAACCCTAGAAGCTCTCAAATCCCTGCACGTCTTCCACACGAAGAATCTGCACGAAAAATCTGTTGTATCTTTTCTTAGCCTTGGATCTCTCCTAGATCTCGAACCAAAACTCTGATACCAGTTGTTGTGAAATTGGGGGGATCACCACATCCACTAGCCCATACTAGCAATCATCAACATGGATAAAAATAAATCAACACATGATAATATGAAAGAACAAGAACACCGATAATTTGTTAACCCGGTTCACCACCACCTGTGGCTACATCCGGAGGCACCAAGCCAGGATATCACTATAATAATATATGAAGGATTACAATTTTACATATGCACTCACACAGATCTAGCATAGTAACTCTCCATGAGCAATCTCTCATATATATTATCTAACCTCCCCGAGAACGCACAAATAACACAGTCATGGCCGGGTTGTAGGATCACCCCCCATGGCTCTCCTAGGCCCCCGACCCCCCTTCCTAGACACTATTTTATGGCTCCCTTTGATATCCTAACTTTCTCCTCTTGGGTACAAATATTATGGTGGTAGTCACAATGTATTTATAGAGATACAAAACCTACTCCTGATCAAAACCTAATTTACCCGGAGTCCTTGAGACGGAAGGAGTATAACTTTAATTAGGAATACTAATATTAATTCCATATGTGGACTCCTTTCCAGAAATCCGTCCCCGACAAACTGTTCCTTTGGGCGGTCGCCCACCTCCTCTATGGGCGGTCGCCCACTTCAACAGTCCGCTCCGATTTTCTGCTCCTCCATGGTTTTGATCCTCTCCTTGGTTTTGGCTCCAATCCCAACAGAACTTGCTAAGTCAAACAAAGCCTCCCTGATTTTCAAGGCATTATATTTGATTGGTTTAACACTTTCAATGTGGCTCTCCCAACGAGTTTGAGACAAAGGTTTAAGTGTAAGACTATTCACATGCCTTTTCAATATATCCCACCGCTTTGTTGAAGATGAGAAAAGTGTATAATTAAAGGCGTTGAACCACACCAAAATAACTTCTAGCCTTAGGAGATGACTTTGCCATATCACACATTACAAGATTCAAACTATGACAACCACAAGGTGTGTAAAATGCTCTAGGATTGATGCTAATCAATCTACTTTGTACACCTTTACGATCCCCTTTCATATTAGCACCATTATCATTATCCTGCCCTCATATGTCTTCAATGTTCAATCCCAAAAGAGATAAAGCATTTTCAAGTTCTGAAAGAGCCCCATTCTCGTTGTATCATCAACTTTTATAAATCCTAAAAAGTACTCTGCAACTTTAACGGGGAAATCAGTGTCATTTACACAACGAATGACTAAAGACATTTGTTTCTCATGACTTACATCAGGTGTACAATCAAGTATAACTTCAGGTGTACAATCAAGTATAACTGAGAAGTATTTTGCCTTTTTTATCTTTTCAATTATTGCACTTTTCACCTCATCAGCAAACAACTGAATCAATTCATTTTTAATTTTGTCGCTAAGGTAGTGATATTGAATTTCCTTGTTTTGAAAACGCCGGAAGTGTTCTTGCATTACAGGATCAAACTCTGCAATCATTTCAATCATACTCAAGAAATTTCCATTACCCTCCTCATAAACCTTTTCCTTATTTTCCCTAAATGCCAAATTATTTTTTGTAAGACTTTTAACAACAGCCATCACTCGTATGAAAACTTGTCGATTGTGTTCTTTCTCTCTCATAATTTGTTCTTGCACACTTTTATCAAATGTCTGATTACGCCTCAGTCTCGTCTCCAATTCAATCCATTTTTGCATGCAAACTACGTGCTCATTGTTTGAATCATGTTGTTTGAGTCTATTTCCAACATTGTGCCAATCTCTAAACTCGATACTAGTTAAATGAGAATCTCCCACTTTATCCTTGAAAAGCTTACAACAAAAGCAAAACAATTTATCCGAGGATTTTGAATACACAAGTCATTTTCTATCTTGTTTCTCTCCATTAGACAAGTGGCGGTATAATGAACAGTTGAAAAATGTCGCTTCTTATCTGAATCATCCCTCGGATATTCAGATTCTTCAATTTTAACTCTTATTGGCCCTTTTTCCACCAACATGTCTCAGAGCTTATGATCAATTGACTTCCAATTATTTGGGTCGTAAATTTCTAAAGGTTCTCCATGGTCTTCTTGAGCCGGAGGAATATCACTATTAGTCCCTTCTCTTTCCGCCTTCCCCATGGTCAACCATATTAACAGGATCATTAGGATTATCATTCACCGCTTCTTTGCACACCAAATTTTCAACATGAATAGTTTCACTTTCACCCTACTTACTGGAAGTAAAATATTTGTTAAGAGAACCACTTAAAGCTTGCGTTAATTGTTCTTGCTTTTGCTTCTTCTTTTTTTCATTTCCACAAGGATACTTTCGTGATGACATTTTGTCTACCTATAATAATTTCAACAAATCTAATATTATCAAACAAAAATATACACACAAGTAACAATAGGTAATAGCACAAAATTATAAAAATATACACTGCCTCAAAATTCAGGAATTTCAAATAACCCAAAAGGTCAATAAATAATTCTAACAAATCTAATAGTAGTATTAGTATATTACCTTCAACTTCAAGGCTTCAAATTGTTCAAAGTTCCAAGATAAGCTTAAAGCTCAAATATTATTTTCCTATACAAATTCATCACATAAATCAATTATTTAACCCAAAATCAAATGCCATAATTTCGAATAAAATAAATTATTTAACCCTAAATCAAAAGTCCTAACCCTAATCTAGGATAAAATAAAAAGAGGAGTATTTTATTACCGAAATCAAAGACAAAATCCCAAAGCAAACGTGATTGTTGTACTCGTAGTCGTCTCGTCGAGTTTGTGGTCGCAACTCGTGAGAGCTCCTGTTGCCGTGCCTTAGTGTGCTGTAGAAGAGGAATTTTTTTTTGTCGGGTCAGGTACCGCTGTCTCGTCATGCGTAATGGGTTTATCAGTTATCACCATTTGTTTTAATTTTTCAATGAGGCTCCTCACTTCATGGTATATTAGCACTAAGTCCCTAATTTTTAGGGCCAAAAAAATTGCCAAAATTAGGGGGCCTAAGGCCCAGGCCTCACTTGCCTAGGGATTGGGTCGGCCCTGCTAACACCGACATTTTTTTACCCTACACTGGCACTCTTTTATACTGTCACTTAATAATACATGAACTGACACTCTTCACACTGCATTTGTTTTTACTAACACCGACACTTTTAACACTAACAACTTAACAACTGCACAAAATCTAGGGAGAAACGCGTTTCTCCATAAGTTATGGAGAAACGGGTCCCGACATGTCGCGCGACAATGAGCTAGATAGCCAGAAACCTATGAAAGTGATATCCGTAAACCTTCAAATGAATATCCGTAAACCTTCAAAATGTTTCGGATATACATTTGAAGGTTTCTCGGATATCCGTAAACCTTCAATAGCAATTTCTCGGATATGCCCTAACACATTTCTCGGATATGCACTCTAACAGCTTTTACGGATATGCACCTAACAGCTTCGGATATACATTTCACATCCTTCGCTATCAAATACAAAGCTTCGGATATCAACCGCAAAGCTTCGGGCTATCAAACGCAAAGCTTCCGGATATCCGTAGCTTTTGGTCGTGGCCTCGGGTTTTTTTTTCCTCGATATACATTTCACATCCTTCTCGCTATCAAATACAAAGCTTCGGATATCAACTGGCAAAGCTTCGCTATCAAATGCAAAGCTTCCGGATATCCGTGCTTTTGGTCTTGGCCTTGGGTTTTTTTTTTCTGGTTATCAAATGTAAAGCTTCTGGCTATGAAAAACACGTTTCTCCATAGTTATGGAGAAACGCGTTTCTCAGCAGACGCACTCTAACAACTGACACATTTTTACACTGGCACTTAATAATACATGCAATGTCACTCTTTACACTGGCCTGACACTCTTTACACTAGCACTTTGTTACACTAACACCTACACTTTTTTACACTAACACTTAATAATACATGCACTGACACTCTTTACACTGGCATTTTGTTACACTGACACTTAATAATACATGCACTGAAACTATTTACACTGACAATTTGTTATTCTAATACCGGCAATACCGGGGGATTCAAAACACGTTTTTTCTAATTTTAAGAAAAAACACATTTTTTGTAAGATTTTGACAAGAGAAAATAGAGGTGATTTATTTTTAAAGAATTTATCTTTTCAATTTCTAACTATGACTGACATTTATATAATTTAATTATAAAATTTACAAGATAGGCATAAGACATACTCCCTCCGCCCTGTCTGAAATGCACAAATTTTCTTTTTGGGCGTCCCATTTGAAAGGGCACAATTCAAAAATGGAAATTTTTTTATTACTTCTTTATTTGTGGGACCCACTTATCATATTTTCATAATAAATATCCACTAAGGGCATCTCCACTCATGACTTTAGCAAAAGTCATGATCCTCCGTGGCATGAATTTACTCCCCAACCATGACAAACTTAAAAGTCATGAATGACTTTTAATAAAATGGAGTTGCCAGAAGCCGAGCTTCACGGCACAATGGAAAAAAAAAAAATCAAGCCTTTGATCGACACGTGTCATATTTTTGATTTTTTTTGTTTACAAAAATTGCAATTAACATATAAAAAATAATAAAAATACAAGAATATTGAAAAAAACTACAATTTATTAATAAAAAGTAGGAGAGAGAAATTGATGACTTTTGTCATGAATGGAGATAAAATTGTTTGAAGTTGTATTTTTGATAACTGATGACGTGGAGCTGAGGTGGAGGAGAGAGTAATGGGGATGAAGTTTCATTGTTAATTATGCTCTAACTATTCCCTACCCCACTTTCTCTTTCCTACATCACCTTTCACTCACAACATTCCACTCTACACTTTTTCTCTTTCATGCATCACTTTTCTTAATTCTCGTGCAAGAACACAAAAATGTCATTTCGGGCGGAGCGGAGGGAGTAGTTAACAAAAATAAAATTAACTTTTGAAAGGACACTAAAAATCGGATGAATTGTAGTAAAAGACAAAATAAAAATTATCTTTTAACATTTTATAATTAAGTTTTATACAATGTTAGTCATATATACATACATTTTAATATTTTCATTCAATTTTTAACTACGATTAATATTTATCTTGTAAATTTTATAATTAAATTTCATAAAATGTTAGTCTTAATTAGAAATTAAAAGAAAAATTCTAAGAGAAATGAGTCAACTCATTCACAAAGTTCTAAACAATGTTGAGTCAACTCTATTAAAGTTGACTCAACATTGTTTAGAACTTAGTGAATGAGTTGACTCAATATTGTTTAGAAATTTGTGAGTGAGTTAACTCATTTTTTTGATATCTTATATTTTAATAACTCTTTCAATTAGTCAAAAAATAAAAAATCTAATACAAATTAATTTTTGGAGGAACACTACAAACTGAATAACATTTACGGATGTTATGTAAGTGCACTTTTATAGGTTATATTTTTTTTAATTTTTTTTCACTACTCACACACACACATGCATGCACGCACAGAAGTGTTTAGGAGATAAATCATAGGGAAAGAAAGTCTTTCCTCTAACTTTTGGGGGGATCGAACCCATAACCTTTAAATTAAAAATCATGAGCTCTAGTCAGCAGGCCAAATCTCCATGTGCTTATATAGCTTATATTCTATCGACTAACCGGAGATTGCAATAAAATTCAGTGTACATAAGTGATTATAACGTGTACAATGTTTATTTTGCAATTATCTAAAAAAGCTATGGAAAAAAAGGATTTGGGGCCTGTCAGAGAGAGATTGCATGCGGACTAATCTTTTGATGGACAAGAAGTGACGACCGAACAAAATGACAAAAATGCCATTAATGAATGGAAAAATAAGAGTTCTCAAGATACGAGCGAATTTAGTGTAGAAGGTGTGGCTGCACGTGCATTCGATCAAATTCTATTTTTAGTTTTAAAAAAAAATAAAAGTTACATTATTTACTAAGTGTGCTCGCATATAAGATTATTTATTTTTCACATTTGCTATTAACGGATCCTATGACTAGTTCAATTGGTAAATTATTAAAATTTATTACTAAAAATCAGGTTTCAAATCCCATTATTTACAAATAAATTCCAATTATTTTTAGCCTCTAATATGAAAATAAATTCTTTTTCAAAATCTTACTTAAATTCTTTTATAATCATATCATAAATAGTTTTTATTTATTATTCAAATTAAATATTTTGCCTCTATTATGATAATAATTTTTTCTTTTTAAATATTTTTATATTTGAATTCTTTTGCTCATTACTTTAACCAATATAAATGAATTTTATTTATTATCTATTAGTTTTTTCATCGTTTATTGTTTATAAAAAAATAAACTTGAAATATTTAAAAAATAAATTACAAGATTAATTTCAAAAAACGCTTCCTAAAATGATGTCATCATTAAAACAACTACTCCCTCCGTCCTAGCTTAAGCTTCACCAATTACCCAAAATGACGTCCTGTTACAAGCTTCATCTTTCCTAAAATGAAAAAGGTTTATTGATATTCTATTATACCCACTAACTTTTCTCTCTCACACATTTAAATCATGGATCCCACTTGTCATATCCACTCACTTCTTCCCTCTCACAACCCTTCTCTCACTCCCATTATTTTTTAATATATACTCCCTCCGTCCCGGAGAACTTTACCCCTTTACTATTGAGAACGGAAAATAAGAAATAATGTTATTAAAGTATGTGTTGTGAGTGGGAGGAGAGAGAATGAGTGGAGAGAATAGTAAATTTGAAAAGTGTTGTGAGTGGGAGGAGAGAGAATGAGTGGAGAGAATAGTAAATTTTTTTTCCTTTTAAGGAAAGTGAGACTTTAAAGTGGGACGCCCAAAATAGTAAAAGGGGTAATGTTTTATGGGACAGAGGGAGTATATTGTTTTCTTAATTTGCGTGCTTCACCAAAATGGTGAAGCTTAACCCGGGACGGAGAGAGTATAATGCAAACAGACCCGTCCCGAAAATTATAGGGGTCCTGTGCGAAATGTGAAAATTGGGCCCTAATATTTTTTTAAAAAAACACAATAACTATAAAATATACTCCCTCCGTCCCGTTCGAAAGGGCATTTTTGTGTCCTTGCACGGGAATTAAGAAAAGTGATGTAGAAAAGAGAAAAAGTGTATAGTGAAATAAATGTTGTGAGTGAAGGGTGATGTAGGAAAGAGAAAATGAAATAGAAAATAGTTAGTGTATATTTATTGTGAGAGTATGACAAGTGGGTCTCACAAATAAAGAAGTAATAAAAAAATTTCCATTTTTGGGTTGTGCCCTTTCAAATGGGAAGCCCAAAAATGAAATTTGTGCCCTTTGAAGCGGGCCAGAGGGAGTATATAAGTACTTTCATAATTTCATATAATGATAAAAAGTTTTATAAAATTGGGCCCTATTATTAATTTTTTTTATGGAAGATATACTCCCTCCGTCTCATGTCAATGGACACCAACTTTATGGGTGTGGGAATTAAGGAAAAGTAAGAGAGAGAAAAAGTGAAAGAAAATGTTGTGAGTATGAAGAATTAAATAGGAGAGAGAATGAGTGGGAGGAATAGTTAGGAGAGAGAATGTTGTGAGTGTAAAAGTGAAGTAGGAGAGAGAATGAGTGGAGGGAATAGTGAATATTCTTTTCCATTTTGGACAGTGTCCATTCACGTGGGACGTCCCAAAAAGGAAATAAGTGTCCATTCACGTGGGACGGAGGGAGTATACCTAATGGGCCAATCTAAAATGGGGGCCCTCTCAGATTTGGACCCTGTGCGAAAGAACCTAATTTTTCATGTCTGAGCCCGGCCTTAATGTAAATATCATTTTTTTTTCATGACATACTCTTATTATTTTCAAGTATACAATAAGAAGTAAACGGTGGGTTAAATATTAGTATATTTTTATAATTAACTTAGGTTTCAAATTTTGTATTATAATCTCGTCGCGTTTGAAAAAAAATAGTTTGAATTTCTATAATATAAATTGTACACCCGATGTCAAAATATTCTAGATTCGTCACTGCGAATAGGGAGTCGAGATCATGGGCCCACCGGACAGGAGGCCCCGGATCCTGAAAAAGAACAGCGGAATCCAAAAATACCATGCCTTTTGTGAAGAATCCCATGTCCGTTTGAACTTTGAAGTCCTGTAAACGATATCCGTTCTATTCCAAGAAGGAAATGATATTCTATCTAAGGTAGGAGATTACTACTAATATAATCAATGTAAATCTACCTAATTTATACAAATTACAATAACCTTCGTGGAATAGAACGGATCACTTTGTGATCCCGTGATTATCGTTTACAGTCCCGAGCTAAACCGGGCTAAAATTTTTCCTTTTGGTGATAGGAGTGGAGATGAAATCCACGCCAACAGAAATTACTAGTAGTCGTCTAAGGCGGTTCCTCAAGTATATAAACCCTAGTTTTATCATATTAACTCAAACGCAGCTTGTGTCAAAATATTCAACCTAGTGTTTGAGAATGAAGGTGATCGCCGTCTACTTGTTGGCTGTGCTGGGTGGTAACACCAACCCATCTTCTGCTGATCTCAAGAGAATTCTCGCTTCAGGTATACATCCCATCCTTAACTTGTTCTATTAATTTCACACATGCATATAATCAGAATATATGTATTTGCTTCGATCAGGTATACATTCGCTATAATACATGTATATTCGATTAGCGTGTTTCCAATGATTCTGCTTTCACTTTGTTGGTGCCCGTGGATTGGTATTTCCTTCATAATTTTAAACCTGTGTAAAATTAATAAATTTCTTTATTATTTTACTATCTATATACTTCATCACTTTATTATGCGTGTTTATGGTTATGTATTCTTGTATCCTGTCACCTTCCTCTGACTTGGACTTCCTGTTATATTTTTTACTTCACTTGGAATTTAGCCGAAAGTGATTAAATTTAAATCTGTGTTGGTATATATGGAACTAGTACATATGCCCGTGTCCAAGGACACGGGTGTGTTTTTTTTTTTTTTTTCAAATTAATTTTTTTTTAATTTAAAAAAAAATAAAAAAATCAGTTACTTAATTAATTTAAGTAAACCCTCCTAAAGCCCACTCTTAGCCCAAACCTAAAGTCTTAGCCCAAACCCAAAGTCTTAGCATAAATTAAGGGCAAAATAGGAAACAGACTAAACAGTGAGGGCAAAATAGGGAAAAATCCCTCCGGAACTGTTCAAAGAACTGTTCACGGAGGGGTTTAATTTATACTATAGATTATTGAGGAGTCGTGTTTATAAGTTTAATCTTGATGGCTTTACAGTTGGAGCGGAGGCTGATGAAGAGAGGATCGAATTGCTCCTGTCTCAGGTGAAGGGTAAAGATATCAGTGAACTAATTGCAGCTGGGAGGGAAAAGTTTGCTTCAGTCCCATCTGGCGGTGCTGTTGCAGTAGCTGCCGCTCATTCCGGTGGAGGCGGTGTGGCTGCTGCCCCTGCCGTTGCAGAAGCAGAGAAAGAGGAGAAAATTGAAGAAGAGGGGGAAGATGAAGTAAGCTTATCTATCTTTTACCCTTTGTTTTTTTTTTGTTTTTTTAATTTTTCTTTTTGAAGCTGGGGCCTAGATATAGATTTACTTCTCTTGTGTTAACTTTTGTTTATTCTACTGTTTGCAGGATTTTGGCTTGGATCTGTTTGGTTAGATGGAGCACAATCCAAGTTTTTTAACTCCTCACATTTAACGTAGAAGTAGTATTAGTTATGATTTCTGATGAATGTTAGGAAAAACAAATGACATTTTTAGTTTTTTTTTTTTTTAATGCAAAGAGATGTTTATAAATATCAGCTGGTTTTTATTATTCTGTTTCTTTGTTGTTGATATTTTTTGTGGTTTCATGTAATTCCGGAAAAAAAATATTATTCACTCCAATCATCTGCTTGTGTTTGGATGTATGACGTCGGATTTGGGCATGTGCAGTTTAATTGTACAAAAAATTCAATCCGTAGTCAAAACATGCCCTTGCTAAGAAATAATATTTTTTCCAAAATGAAGTCTATTTCATATTTTGGTTAGTTTTTATAAAATTTAATAACAAAATTCTTAAATATATACTCCCTCCGTCCCAAACGTCATTCCATTTTTTCCTCGTCCAAAAAGCTAATCTTATTTAAAATTAAAGCTTCAAAATCACTAAATTTTCAAAACTTCAGAATTTAGGGACGGAGTATTACATAATTTTCAAATATATATTATCATATTTTGGTTAGTTTTTATAAAATTTAATAACAAAATTCTTAAATATATAGATGATTTTTTATTTTATTTTTGAAAATTAAATAGATTATGAAATTGCAGTCAGATAAAGGATCCGATTAATAAGTGATAAATAAAATAACTCGGCGAAGAATCCTCTTTTTTTCGTAACAAACTATTAGTTGCTTGGAACAAACGCTGCTTGTTCTCTCTCTCACTCTGTTTAACTTTTCTGTCACGTTTAATTTCACACACAAACACTCCTCTCTTCCCGATACACGCATTCTGGTTATCGTCTGCGATCATGGGTACCTCCACCATCTCCAACGGCAACGGCACCGCCGCAAAATCAACCCCAAGGCCATCACCAGGCCGTCAAACCTCCATTTACAGTGAAGTCCAATCTAGCCGCCTCACTGTACCCCACTCTCTTCCTTCTTTCCTCAAGACCTCCTTCCATGTCGTTGACGGATCTCCAAGCTCCGCAGCCGGAAATCCTGGTATCTTTTTCATATCACTACTACTACCACTACTATGTACTCATTATGTAGTTTTTATTTTATTTTCTGTTCGTGTTTATGTATTGTACGATTTGAAATTGAAGTTGTATTAAAATTTAAAAATGTACTGTAGATGAGATTGCGAAGCTGTTTCCGAATCTGTTCGGACAGCCTTCAGCAATGGTGGTTCCAGGTGGTGGTTCATTGCCGGTTCAGAAACTGAGGATAGGTGTTGTGTTGTCTGGAGGACAGGCTCCCGGTGGACACAATGTGATTTGTGGAATTTTCGGTGAGAAGCGTCTTGTTTTTATTTTGTTCAGAGATTTCATGATAAGTTTAAGTTGTTTTTTATGATGTTAAATTGTTTAATTTGGTTATTATTTGTAGATTATTTGCAAAATCGAACTGCTGCTGGTAGCAAATTGTATGGGTTTAAGGGTGGTCCGGCTGGCATCATGAGGTGTAAATACATTGAGCTGACAATAGAAGTCATTTATCCTTACAGAAATCAGGTTTTATTAATTTCTTGCTTTTTAGATTATTATGACCTGCAAACTGAAAATTCAGCAAGTTTTCCAGCTAATTGTTAAGTTTGGTCACCATTTTGTAAATGAAGTAGTATTGCGTTACGTGTTCGTCATTCTACCTGAACTATTTGCACTTCGTTGCAGGGAGGTTTTGATATGATTTGTAGTGGCCGAGACAAGATTGAAACCCCTGAGCAGGTGATTTTTGGAAGTATATTAATTTTCTTTCATTAAATTCAGTTCAATTCGTTGGAATTCATTTAGTGGCTTCCCATTGGACTTGTAGTTACATAATTTGTGCTATTGGCTAAGATATATGTGCTGGTTACTGAAGATGACATGTATTACAGTTTGACCAAGCTGCAGAAACAGTATTGAAGCTTGATCTGGATGGGCTTGTTGTCATTGGCGGGGATGACTCTAACACAAATGCTTGTTTTCTTGCTGAAAATTTTAGGTGCGTTCTCTTTCTCCTTTGTTTACTGGTATCAATTTTCTTTCATTTGATGATATTATGCTTAGAGCTTATAACCATTTGAAGGGCTAGAAACTTGAAAACTCGGGTTATTGGATGCCCAAAGACCATCGATGGTGACCTTAAGTGCAAAGAAGTACCCACGAGTTTTGGATTTGACACTGCATGTAAGGTAATGACTGTTCTGCTATGATGGTTGTGCCTTTAGCCTGTATCTTGGTGTTGCTCTTTAGATATTGTGGATTTCTCTCTTATACTCATCTACAAGCTTCTATTGCTTCCATTTCTCTTTTATTCATCATCCATTGGATGTGCATTGAACTTGGGTCTTAACAGGTATTATTATTTTTTCTGGATTGGAACATGAATCTGGCACATCCATAAAAATTATTATGTCCTAATTTTGGCTCTCGGGGTTGACAAAGAAGAATAGTTTGAAGTTCGATAAGTTTCATTCTAAAAAGCACTTTAAACACAAACCTGATGACTACAATCCTGAAATCTCAGTGACCAACTGATAACACAGAGTGTCCACAGTTCCTTTGTTACTAATCTATGATGACTAAATAATCTGCAGATAAAACTATTTTTTTATCTCATTTGACATAGCTATTTTGAAAGGAACTTGGCTTGTTTAATCAGATATAGTCTCGAACAGAAAATGCATGATAATACCTGTGTAGTCTGAATTTTGTTCTGAACTCAAGATAACATCCAGACCTCTTTCTCCTTTTTTTCTGAACAGATATATTCGGAGATGATCGGAAATGTCATGACAGATGCTCGTTCGACTGGGAAATACTATCATTGTAAGTGCACTTTATAATTGCATTTGTCATATTTCGCTTTACTCTTCCACTGATGGGATTCACGAAGATTGGTTGTTCACACGAATTAGTGTCTTTTCTTTATTTTAACGCTCGCCGGGAGACTTCTTCATTCTTGTTGATAATGATTCTTACTTACCACCTTCAGTTTCTTGCTTTTGCCCCCAAGTTTCTCTCCCTGTGACTTGGTTTCTCATTTGTTATCGATTATATCAATGACTAGACATCGATGAGTCTCACCAAAAGGAAATACAGTTATACAGACCTCTTGTTATCTACCTCTTTTTCTTGCTTGATGTTTGTGGTGTTCATGATATTTAACTTAATGCGAATATTACATGTGCCTGCAGTTGGATATCTTTGTTACAATGTTTGGTTTCATACTCTTCCTCTCTGAGTTAAACCCTCTGTCTGCAGTTGTAAGGCTAATGGGTCGTGCAGCTTCTCACATAACACTGGAATGTGCATTGCAGACTCATCCAAATATTACGATCATTGGGGAAGAGGTATCATTTTCAACCATTAGGTTGGTTGCTTGCGTGATAATCATGTTTCATAATGTTATCGTTATACAATATTCTGTATGTTGAAGTGCTAACATTGGTTATCTAGAATCTAGATGCTAATTTAATTGGACCTAATTCCCTGAATGTTTAGGGACTTGAAGGGAATCAGCTCACTTCTTAGTTTCATTCTTTTGGAATAATTTGTTTTGAGTTCTTTATTGATATTCTAATTCACTTGAAAAATGATCTTGTAGTTGCTTTTATGAAATTACACAAGTAAAAGAAATCCTATATGAGTTGGATTGGTTATTGAAGCAAATTTAGTGAAGTATGTATTTGCTTTGGGGGCAATACCCTTGTCTGATTGCCTATGAGTAGTGTATTGTATATGCCCAAAAGCTGGTGATATTATGTATATTATCTGAAATTGCTTTCTGCAAAAAAAATTTAAAAAAAAAATCAACCTGATATGAGTATTTAGTAAATCTGGTGATTTTCTTAAATATTCTGTAATGGGCTTTGGAGAAAGTTCATTAGGGTGACTAGGGCTGAAAAACAAATTCCGTTGTGGCCTAGGCTTTTAAATTATCTTTTTGTTAAAGAGTTCTTCCTTTCTTTCATCTTACTGCAGGTTGCTGCTTAAAAGCAGACACTGAAGAGTGTCACAGATTATATTACAGATATAATCTGTAAACGTGCAGAACTTGGCTATAACTATGGTGTTGTTCTCCTACCAAAAAGCCTCATTGATTTCATTCCAAAGGTATGTATTTTTGTACTGCACATTTGTGGTATGTCTTATTGCTCCCCCACTCCCACCAAAAAAATAAATTGCAAGAACATTTCAGAGTAACTACTAATTAACTTTATCCTGAAGAGAATATATTGTGATATACTACCTCCATTCCAAAATGAATGTCCAATTAATTTACAAATTTTCTCTCGATCAAGAGCAAATTTGTAAATTTTTTGAACATTCAGTTTGGAACGGAGGGAGTATAAAGCTTACTGTCGTTTAAGTTAGCGTCATTGGCTGTTGAAATATGCAGGTGCAACAACTCATTGCAGAGCTTAATGAAATTCTTGCCCTTGACGTTGTTGATAAAGATGGACTTTGGAAAAGAAAACTTCGAAGCCAATCTCATCATGTTTTTGATTCGTTACCTCAAGCAATTCAGGATCAGTTACTGCTTGAAAGAGATCCACATGGAAACGTGCAGGTAGCTATTATTCGTGACTCTTGCTTACTTGTAGAAGATAAAGTAGAAATCAATCTTCATATTACTTGTTTTGGTACCATGACTGCATAGGTTGCGAAGATTGAAACTGAAAAGATGCTCATTCAAATGGTGGATAAGGAGTTGGAGAAGCGGAGGCAGGAGGGTGCATATGACAAGCATTTCAGTGCACAATCTCACTTTTTTGGGTAATAACTTCTGGTTTACGTAAATTTCGCGTACACTTAAAATTAACGTTATCCCGCCTTCTTTACACAGTATGATTTCTTCTGAAATTAGTATTTTCTCTCTGCAGTTACGAGGGCAGATGTGGTTTACCTTCAAACTTTGATGCTAACTACTGCTATGCATTGGGTTATGCGGCTGGAATTCTACTTCATTCTGGAAATACAGGACTCATTTCCTCGGTCCGTCTTAGTAAATAATATTTCTACTTCTCATTGCTCGTATGACGCAGCGGAAATAGGTTTAGATCAACAGGGGTTGATCAGGGACGCCTTCCGCGAGCACTTCCCTTTGATAATTCCAATCAAGATGGCTAGAGTATATCACACACAATAATGAAGAAAAAACAAGATATTTTTATTCAATAATCTGCTTTCTAGAAGTGAAATACAATGGGTATAAATACTACCCTAAACCCAACTGAAAAGTTAAAAGACTAAAAATTCTCAAAACCTTTTGATCTAATCCTAATAAGATAAAATACTTCCCCCCTTAAAGCCCAAATCTGAAAATAAAAAATAAAAATACAATAATTAAAATTAAACCCAAAATTATCCCATAATTGATTACATCATCGTAACATCTTAGCTTCAAGCCATCATGCTTCTTTTTGTTTTGGTTTCTTCCAACATCCTTGAGCCTGCTGCTTAGCAGTGGCGGACGCAGGAAATTAAGGGGGGCCAAGATTGTTTGGAGCAAAGGATTGAAGATGGCTGCCCCCGAAAATTTTTTTTGGCTATTTTTTCCACATGCAATACAACTTTAGTGCGACTAAATGAGAAGGAGAAAAAATCTTAGCTGCAACAGAAATTACAGATAGTTACACTTTTGCTTAATATCCGAAACAAAATCAAAACATCCAGCACCATAGGAACAAAGAACAATTATGTAAGTCCAAGTAGTTAGTATGGCATGTCTAAATACAAAAAAAATACTTCCGTCCCTAAATGAATGTCGAAAAAAAGTTTCAAATTTACTCTTGAATCAAGAGCAAAATTGAAAGAAAAAAAATGGACATTTATTTTGGGAGAGAGAGAGAGAGTAATGACAAGCATAATACAGAGGGAGTAATGACAAGCATAGTTAAAAAAAAAAAAAGAAGTCAAGCAAGGCCTAATGTACCTGCTTGGCCCTCCCTGTGTCCGCCCATGCTGCTTAGTGAATCTTTTGTCCCAGAAATATGAACAAATAACAATTGCAGGTGGGAAATTTGGCAGCTCCAGTAGAAAGGTGGACGGTAGGCGGGACACCATTGACATCTTTAATGGATGTGGAGAGGAGACATGGTATTTACTAATCACTTCTGTTACTTCACAAACTGAATGCTAACCAGGGGCGGATCCACCCTACCCACTATGGGTTCATGTGCACCCAATTACTTCTCACATTTAATAATTATTTTTATATTTATAGATTTTTTTGAATATATATACACAGTGTGCACCCATTGATTAAATGACTTGCTTAGTTCAGTAGTTAAAGTGTAAGGATTATAATCTTGTGGTCTTGTGTTCGAGTCCCACAGGTGATATTAATTTTTCTAGTGTAATTTGTGCATTCACTTTGATCTGGATCCGTCACTGGGGCGCTGGCTAACCATACTTACAGTAGCTTGTAGGTACCCCTTTACTGTGTTTGCTTGAATGCATTGGAATTTCTGTCCCATGTTTAATGCTCTCCCTTCACCACACATAAACTAGATCACAAGTGCTTTGAATGTTTGTAGTACGCTTGTAGCCCATCTAAGCATAAAATTCGAAGGGTGGTTGTTCTGTTTGGTGGATTGGTGATGACTGAATTTCCTTATTGCCGTAAATATTTTCCTTCTTGCCACAAAAATTTATAATTTATTTCTAAAGTTATAAGTTCAATCCGTTTGCAGGGAGGTTTAAGCCTGTGATTAAGAAAGCAATGGTTGAACTTGAAGGTAATTATCTTTGGTTTTATTATTATGTCAAGCTTATGCAGTTACGTATAGTACCATTATGGACCAGGGATGGCTACAAACATAATCTGATTCACATTGACCAGGGAGCTCTCTCTCTCTCTCTCTCTTTCGTCCGCTTGAGGCAAAGTTAATTCTTTCTGCCTTTTGCATAATATTAGGTGCTCCTTTCAAAAAGTTTGAATCCATGCGGGATGAATGGGCCCTAAGGAATCGATATATCAATCCAGGTATGCTCATAATATATATATTTCCGAGGAGCTTTGTAGAACGAACCATATTGATAAATTAAAAATAAGAAGGAAAAAAAAACAGTAGTTTGCTGAAATTGATATATTGCCAGTCTGCAAGTTTAATTAATTATTGTAGATGTCCCAGTAGTATATGCATTCAGAATAATGGAGCCTCAAATTAAGTGGATATATTCATCCACGATGATGGTGCCTCCAGTTGTATGAAAATATTCATCATTAAAATTTGAGGTTATATTTTGAACGTATTTTATCCTCCCTGGTCCATTATCATAGAGTGGGCAACATAATAACCATCAGGACTTGACCTGATGGCCAGAGCACTGGGACACCAACACGGAGGTCCTGGGTTCGATTCCCCCCAGTGGTTAGAGTGGATGATTATCCCTCCCTAGTTAATATTAGGCGCCTCTGGGGAATTTTAAGGGAATTTCAGAGAATTGAGGACTTGTTAGTAAAAAATTGAGCTTACACAAAAAGGGATTTGACTCGAGATGGGCAAACCTCAAAAAAAAAAAAAAAAAAAAAAAAAAGAGTGGGCAACATAATTGCTGATTGTTTAGCTAGTTTAGGAAATCCTTAATACTTCCTCCCTCCCAAAATGAATGTCCAGAAAAAGCGAATTTGAATATTTTTTAGACATTTATTTTGGGACAATTTTGGGACAATTTTGGGACAGAGGGAGTAGTTGTTTTGTAGTAAGAATCTCTTTGAATGCTACCCCTCTTCTGTAGGTTCTACTTTATACTTCCTCCCCGGGTTGAAACTTTATCTTTTACCTAAAAAAGAGAGTTTTCATTAAAAGCTTCACATTTTCTAAAATAGTATGAATTGTGGGTCTCAATTGTTAATCTCACTCACTTTTTCCTTTCACATACTTAAATTTTGGATCCCACTTATCAATCTCACTCACTTTTTCTCCTCACACATTTAAATTGGGGGACGCACTTGTCAATCCCATTCACTTTCTCCATTCACAACCCATTTCCTACTCATGCTTTTCCTTAATTTTCGTGTCTCACAAAAATGATGAAGCTTTAGATGGGGCGGAGGGATTATGTATCTATTTTACGCTCTGGGCCATCCTTTGGACCAAAGATAAATCTTGGGATCGGTCTTAAGCTTGATCTTACAATTGTTTTTTCTGTATATTAACAGGTCCAGTTCAATTTGTCGGGCCAACAGCAAATGCTATCAACCACACGCTACTGCTGGAGCTTGGAGCCCAGTGAAAGATGCTGTGATGGATATTTTTATTCGTATCTTTTCATTCATGAAGGAAAAATTCTCCCTAAGTTGTAAATTTGTGATTGCACTATGGGAGTCGCTGGTTGTTATAAGATGGGATTTTTTATTTTCAAATCGTACAGTTTAACATGGTTTGCTTGCAATAATAACTACTTTTGTATTCACAGCTCTTTGATCAACTTTTCAAAACTTGCTTAATTTGCTATGTTATTGAGTTTCTGCAAGTGTGAACAAGAACAAGTAACATTTGATATCATATGTAACTGTTAGACCATTAGCTACTTCATCTCCTAATTGATAGAACCAGCATAATTCATGGCTCAACAGTCAAGTAATTCAAGCCACCAAAGTTTGGAAAGCTTTGCAATATCCCTGTAATTATGCAATCCCTGTAATTGCTATTCTTTCCATAGTTAAAAGATTGTATAGCCTCTTTATATAGTCAGTGTAATAATTCTGTAAACATACAAGATCATTACTCAATAAAATACCATTCAGCCATTCAGAGTTTATAGTAACATTATAAATTGAGATTAAATCTCGACCACAAATTATTTTGTGCTATCAATTTAATTTCAAATGATATTTTATGTAACATTTTACAACCTACGATTTGATGCATTAAAGTGCTATATGTATATAGTACAATACGCTAAAGATCTTTTTCTATACACCCTCCGTCCCGATAATAGCTTCACCATTTTAACCCGTGACCCGATACACAAATTAAGGGTGGAAAAAATATTGTGAGTGTAATAGTAAAATATGAAAGTGAATGAGTGGAGGAAATAGTAAATTTGAAAAGTGTTGTGAGTGTAATAGTGAAATAGGAGAGAGAATGAGTGGGTAGAATAGTAAAGATTCTTTGTCATTTTAGAAAATCATTTTAGAAAAGGTGAAGCTTCTAACGAGACGCCCTTTTAGGAAATTGGTGAAGCTTTTATTGGGAAGAAGGGAGTATAATAATCTTACACCAATTATTTATTCGTTATCTAATTATTATGAATTGACTAGAAATTAAAAAAAAAATTGAAATCTGTTCTAGGTCAATTATTTTGAATCGAATGAAGCATTACCTTTGTGTTAAACTTTTCAACTTGAATCAAATAACAATCAATTAATGGTTGATGTTTTCAGGAATTTTCTCAGCGGCAACATGACCGTTGTAGTCTGAATAGGATAGCTCCGGCTCCTTTTTCGAGTCTGCACAAGCACAAACGTCAACTAAGCCGGGGGCGACTCTGGCGTAAGCCCCTCCGGCGTGAGGATAAGTGTTTGTCTGAGGTGATAAATCTGAACAATAGGGAAAAGTGTTTGTGGGTGAAAGTGTGTACGTACCGTGCCAATGAAGACTCTCCCTCATATATATACTCCTTCCCTCGTGCCTTTCACGTGCTATCCTCACGTTCCATGCCTCATTCCACGTGTCATCATTCCATTGGCTAACAAAAAGAATAAACTCACAACACATGATCACTTTTCCCAATGCCCAACCGTTTTATGGGTCCCATTTTGTAGATATTTATATACCGCCTCTTATGTAGGGGAAATATAGGGTCTTGATCTTGATACTAAGGCCGGATATGTGATTGAATCGTGTATAATCCACTTTTCGAATAAAGTATTTCGACCCTTAATGCCTGGGTTACACAAAATCTTTATTGGGATAAGACAATCACGCAATTTGTTTTCTAGGCAAAGAGAACAAATCAAAACTTGAGAATTGTTTGCTTTCGTTATTGTTGTAATTCACTCTTGTGTTTTTCATGTATGTACAACTGAGATCAATCTCTGTATATATACAGATGGAGAGGTATTAGTTAAAGGGTATAACCAAAAGACATGACTTTAGCCAAGAGATGTGACTTTTCAGTTTGAGCGGCACTGTTCGGGAAGCTGTCGGGTCGAGGACTCGCTCGGCCCAGCACCATGTCTTATGAAATTCTGCCGAGGCGTGTCTTATGGGCTGCACGGCCGTGTTGTTCTTCTTGCTCGAGCAAGGCACATGCCTCGGCCGAGCATGACACTCCGAAACTTGGCCAATCTGCTAAGCTGCGCTCTAGAGTCGAGGACTCTGCTCGGTAGGAGTCAAGGACTGCTCGGCCGAGCACATCAGCAAAATGTGCTACCCTTTAACTTTTACTTCTTTATCGAGGTTGACTTCGTTTTAGCTCAAACGAGTGTGTACTCCACACTTTCCCTTACTCGTATCCGAGTCTAATACGAATCACATTGATCTCTTAGTAAATCACCATTACAATAAAACAAGTTGATGACACTAAAATCACCAACATCTTATGGGTCGCACCAGTTGAAGCCATCTCTTGCTGGATATGTTTAACTGAGGATCGTGTCGCCTCACCGAAATATATCGCCTCTCGCCTCCCCTTCACGTCTCACCGGCTAGCCTCATTATCTCGCCATTCATCATCTAATGTCTCGCCCCTTATCCTCACATTATCTCGACATACTTTCCCGCAAACCACTCCTGAGCTATTTTTATCTTCTTCTTGGACCTTAACTCGCTTGGGCCTACTTAATCATTTCCCGCTTATGGAACTGGACCAGGCCCAACCATTATTTTTGGGTAACATCAGAAGCCCCTAAGTTTGAGGCGAGATTCATTTATGGTCTCGCCAAAAACTTGAGGTTTAATGTCCCAAAGCTCTTGCGACATACAGTTCCTTCTTCAAGAAGCCTGAATGCTGATTACCCTACTTATACACGTGTCAGCTTTAGGAGAAGCCTCCAAAATTCAATGTGCCGTCATTTGGAAATCGTACCAAATAAGGGGGAAAATTTAAAAAATTTCACCTTAACCGTCACATCAATCAGTTCCCCAAATTCCTCCCTCATATAAATACCCATTTTTCTTTCCAAATTTCTCTTTTTACTCTCTTCGCTCTTACTCAAAACATCCCCAAATTCCGGCCACTCAAAACCTTACCTCCGACGAACCTTTCTCTGTTTTCCCTCGTTTCTTTACTAATTCCTTCCCCAAAACTATTCCTTGCCCACTATTTTGTTCATCTTTTACCATTTGAAGCTGATTTGGTTTCTCATTCCTTTTTCTACCGGCTTCCGTTCATATTTTCCTGCGATTCTTCATCTTCTCCGACTGTTCTTCATTTTTATCAGGTAATTTTTTCAAAACCCTTCATATTCTTTAAATCCCCACACTTTGATCTTTCATCATTGCCCGATTGTTCAGGTCCTGTTATTCCTTTTGTACGTCCTTTTAACTTTGTTCCCAAATTACCCTTCATGGCAAGATATAAAAATTGTGCTAGGCGGGTTAGGTATGGTAGGTGTCAAATCTCAGGCGGCTTATACAGGCGCCTGCGAACTACTTGGGTGAGATTGCCCAAGGCCGACATAGTTAGGTTGCTAGTTCAGAACTGGGTGGATCCCTCAGTCATTGACTCTCTCGAGATTCAAGGCCGCTTCTTTCTTCCCCTTTCAGCCCCTATGTCCCATATTTTTACTTCTCATAGAGAATTGGTACGGTTTATCAAAGATAAGTATAACCCAAATTTAAGCGACTCATCTGAATCCCTCTGTGTCGTTGACCCTTTTTCCAAACGTAGAATGCATTATAAATCTGTCCTTTCTTCTTCTTCCAGTGATTCCAGCGAGATGGCCGATCAAGTGACTTCTTCTCCCGCCGCGACAACCAGCAATCCTCCTCCCACAAGGGTCCAAAATCTGAACTTAGCTGAAGGTAACCTCTTTATTAATCCCGCTCATGCTGAGGCGGGATCTTCTCTCGCTCCTGACACCAGCTCTCTCATACCTAATCCCCTTACAACTTGGCACACCCTATATAACATTGATCCTTCTGATTATCATATTTCTGACTATCAAGGAAACACTTCCCTCGCCCATCTGAGAGAAATGCGAGATGGTATAGTTGTTTTTCCTTCACAGCTTAAAGCTGGCCTTAGGATTCCCCTTGATCCTTTTCTTTGTGAAGTTTTGTACAAAGCCCAAGCCATGATAACCGAGATTCATCCCAATGCTATAAGGATAATCACTGTTTTTATCAACATGTGTCGCGCTCTGAGAAAGGAACCCACAGTCACCTCTTTAATTTCTTTATTCAAAGGATATAAACAAACCAACAGGCTTGAAAACGGGATAGTAGAAACCCGCCTTTCCCTCCAATATCAGCGAGGCCCCAAGGTCCTTACTCCCTTACCTACCAAAGTTCATGACTGGATGGACGACCCACTCTTCATCGTCTCTCGTGTTGGGTGGTCTCATCCTGCTGATCTTCACCCCATCAAACCCCAAATCGAAACCAAAGATGCTTCTGTTGTGGGCGACAATACCCTTATTGCCGCTATTCGCGTTTTAGTTGCACTTCCAGCAGATTCTCCCGATGGTACACCCCAACCTCTTATCTCTTGGAGGGGTATTTTGCGAAATAGGGAACTACTTGACCAAGTCGGAATTGCCGACAACTTACCTCTTGCCCCGCCGCGGGTTTCAATAAGCCATGTTTATTTTGATGGATGGGAGCGGCATATAGAAAATAAATATGCTCACGAGTGCCAGTTGTGCAAGGGTACTCGTCATTGTACCGCCATGAGCACTGTTCTTCGTATGTCTCTTCTTTAACCTTATTATTTTTTGCTATTTAACTTATACTTAACAAACTCTGACTCTTAACTTTCTTTTTCTTTGTTTCCAGATCACCGAGCCAAATCAATGGAAAATCGCCAAATCGCCAATTTGGACATGAACAAGAGAATGAAGCGACTTGCCAGTACCCGCGACACTACTCTCGGCCTTCTTCCCGCTAATCTACCCTTGCCATTATCCCGCGATGGCAAAGATACCGAAGAAATTGACTTGGAGAAAACCCAAAGTTCCTCCAAAGCCAGAGCTAAACCCAACAACCCTGGAACCAAAGCAAAGCGACAAAAAAGGATTGCCTCAGTTCTACCCAATGTCGCAACTGCCACTCAAGAAGCTATCCCCTCAACTCCAGCTGTTACTCAGGATCCTCCATCTACTCAAGCTCTTCCAGCTACTCAAGTCCTTCCATCTAATGAAGGTAATATCCCGCCGATTTCTGTTTCACCAACTTCTATCTTGCAATCTGATGATGCCCCCATCGAAGAAAACATTATCATTCCTTCTTTCGAAGCTATCCACACAAACTCTCCCGCGCCTACAGGCGATGCAACTGAGCCCATTCAAAATGATAATCCTCTTCCTCCTCAAGATATGGAGTTTTGCGACTTGACAAATGTTTCTAACTCGCCTCCTACTCCACGCGACCCACATACTTCTTCGGCTCTTCCTACTCCTAGCTGGCTTCAAGAAAACTTTGAGAAGCCCACTGACTTTAATGGGCTATATGAACTGTGCAAAGAAGCCGCCAATGTCCCTCGCTTGACGGGATTGATTAACGAAGTTCGCGGTGTTGATGAGTGCTTGATTGGCAGTTCAGCTCTAATTCGTGCTAGTGATCCAATCCAAGTTCAACGAGTAACGGATATGGACATAGACCATGCCTCTTGCCAAGCCGGGATTCACTTTTCAATGGTATGTCGCTCTTCCCTTTCTTATCCAATTGCTATTTTGTTCATTTTGGCCTTTAACTTAACTTTTTCATTTAGCTTGGAGCCTCTATTATTGGCATTAATGACAAGAACCACCAACTTACCAAGGACGTGACGCAGTTAGAAACCTCCAACCAAATATTGAGAAGAGACAAAGACATCCTTAGTGGCAGAGTTGGTAGGCGAGATGCAACAATCGCCAACTTGGAGGGGGAGCGGGATAAGCTAAAAACTGACTTGACCAATTCTCAAAATCAGCTCGAGACCGTTAACACCGAGCTCAATGCCGCCAAAACCAACCTTGACAACGCTACTACTGAACTCAATTCTACCAAGGAAAACGCCGCCAAACTTCTAAGCGAGAATGAGACTCTAAAGGAGACTTATGCTGCTGACACTCAATTCTTTCAGGGCGAGATAGCCAAATTGCGAGAGGAAATGATGGGCAAAGTCGCTGAAATCACCTCTCTCAATGCTGATGTGGCCAATCTCAAAGACGATCTTATGGATATTGGCGACCAAACCTCTCTCCAAGTCATGCGAGTTGCAGCTGCCGATGCTACTGAAATACCCGCCATCACTATCGAGCGACTTGCAAAATGGGGTTCAAAGCCAATCTTTAGTGACATATGCCGCCTTGGCCATCCTATGGTTCCCTACTCTTCTGATGAACTCCAAGATTTGGCGGAAGAAGATGCACTATTAGGAAAGTAGCCTTGGAATCCCACTCCCCATCAAGTTCCTAATGTTCTTACTTTATGGAATAATCAATTGGAACATAAACATCAACTCTTGGATGAGGCAAAGGCTCTCGCTCTTGCGGCCTCAAGCTCCACTCAACCCGCGCCCACTGATGAACCAAATGCTTCAACTTGATTCTGCTTTAGTACTTAGTTTATTTTGAACAAATTTTGTAACTTGCCTTAGTGGCTAAACAACTTACTTTATTTTATTTGGGGCCTGTGTGCCTTTAAACAATGTATATTTGCGGCCTTCGTGCTTGCCCCTTTTATTTCTATGCTTTACTTCATAGTCATACCTCACTTTTGCTATTTTGTTTTGATAGTTCATCAAAAATCATTATTTTGCATGACAGGTACCCCATACTTATACTCCCATCGAAAAAGTGAAGTCGTCTTTAGGCGAATTTACTTACAGTGCATACCACGCGATTCACATTGTCGCTGATCTTTGTTTCTCTTTTGCTTCTTCCTTGCTCTTTTCATGATTCTTACTTAGAACAATTTCCTTATTTTGTGCCTCCACATCTTTATTTGCCTTAAAAACAAAATATACCTTTCTTCCTTAATTTATATCTTTCCATGTCTTTCCAGCGAAATACATTTACTTCCCTTTTCGCGACATCTTTACATACCATTTATGCGAGATGTGCTTCCTTTCATACATGTCGCATCTTTACATGCCATTTAGGCGAGATGGGTTTCTTTCTCGTTTATAGTCGGTATAGACTTTCTCGTTTATAGTCGGTATAGACTTTCTCGTTTATCGTCCTTAGACTCTCTTTTTTATAGTCCTTAGACTTTTCCTTTTTATAGTCCGTAGACTTTCTCATTTATAGTCCGTAGACTTTCATTTTTATAGTCCGTAGACTCTCATTTTTATAGTCTGTAGACTCTCATTTTTATAGTCCGTAGACTTTCATTTTTATAGTCCGTAGACTTTCATTTTTATAGACTTTCTTGTTTATAGTCGCATCCATATACATGCCATACAGACGAGATGGGACTTTCTATCCTATTTATAGTCGCATCCATATACATGCCATACAGGCGAGATGGGACTTTCATTCCTGTTTATAGTCGCATCCATATACATGCCATACAGCCGAGATGGGACTTTCATTCCTGTTTATAGTTCATAGACTTTCTTTTTTATAGTCCGTATACTTTCTTTCACATGATACTTTGCGGCTTACTTTTCTTTTCTCTTTTTCTTCATCAATTTATTTCAATAATTCATCAAAAATTGTTTTGATAGTTCATCAAAAACTCTTTACCTTCTTACCTTTGGCGAGATATCATCATATACATATACTCCCATCGAAAAAGTGAAGTTGTCTTTAGGCAACTTTACTCCTAGCGACTTACTTTTCTATCTTTGACGACATATCACATAAAAACTATTACTAGACAACATTCGATAAAAGCAACATAACTTAAATCATAAACTTTCATACTTTCATTTCATTATTTTCATTTCGTTTAGCATTTTCAAGATGTATGCAACTTCCATTCATAACACTATCATTTCATATAACCTCTTCAAAACATGCATAATTTTCATTCATAAGTGGAAAACTCCATATATTCATAATATTCAATCTTCATACGATTTTAATAAGCATACTATTAAATAAATAAATTACTTCTTACTTCTTTGTTGATGATATCGCTTAAAGCATTCTCCACATGTTATCTCGTATCTACCATGTGCTCACCACCATTCCACTTTCCTTCTTTCCTCTATGACATTCCTTATCCTTCTTAATGTCGCTTTCACCCCAATTGTGGTCATCTTGCGGTAAAACTTCAATTGCTTCCACCTCCATCTCCTCATACTTCTCGTCCTCAAGTTCAACTATTTCCTCAATTCTTGGCTCTTTCATTTTGATAAATTTAACCAATCTTGCTCCTTCCATCTTGGCCTGTATTGATCCCTGGGTCCTCAAACTTACTTCAGATTTCTTCTCAACCACCTCTTCATCAATGTCCCGCTTATTACTCATTTCCCGCAACACTTCTTCCTCCAAGTCTGTGACCATATTGACTTTCGCATCCCGGATTGCTAAAATTGTTGACAGCGAACTAGAGCTGGCCTTTGCTGCCATTTGGATCTCAATCTTTTTCTGAATAACCTCCTTTACCTCGCTTTTCAAACAAGCTATTCCTTTCAGGGTGGGGAATTTGACACGCTGATGCGGAATAGACACGACCATTTCAAAAGTCTGCATGAATGGAATACCCACAATGGCGTTGTACGGCGAACTAAGTCTATCACCATTGTAAGTACCCAAATATGGATCGTCAAAATCCGTCAGAAAGTTAACCGAAATCCGTTAACTGGCCCGCTCCAGGTTAACCGAAACTCGTTAAACTCCCTGTTGCCAAGCCAACGAGACGTCCCGGGACTGCCCCGAGCATCCCAACGTTGAAGCATACTTAGCACGTGTCATCGCACGTAAAAGTACGGATTTCCCTGAAAAATGCACTTTTCGGCACTTTCCGGGGGCATTTCGGACATTTTTCGGACTGTTATTTTAAAAAATGGACAAAATCGGAACCCGGGAACGAACTCCCACACAACTGGTGACTCACAGGGCACGTGGCAAGCATGCCACCTCTCTCTAGTCACCCTTCAATCAGAAATCAAGGCCAAAAGACTAAAATACCCCTTGTAAACAGTCTAAGTCCGGCCGGACTCCCTGTGCAAACTTTCTGAAATTGCCAGCAAGCCCCTCAGAATTTCAAAATACCACAAAACCCTGGAAAACAGTCTAAGTCCGTCCGGACTCTTACTGCATTTTTTCACCCTATAAATAGGAGGGCTGTCAAAGCCAAAACAATAACAATTTTACACCAAAAATTCACCACAGCCTCGGCCCTAAGCAGTTTCACCCCTTCCCGAGCCCCCGTTTGTCTCGATTCGCATGAAACTTCCGTATTTCGATCAAATACGCCCCTCACCACTCCGAAACACCTTTTCAAACTACTTTCCGTGTCCCGTACACACCCCCGAGCCAAAGGAGTCGACCCTAGCTATAGGTATAACTCCCTCTCTCTGATCTCTCGTTTCGTCTCGGTTTACGCGCCAGTCGCTACAACCGTTTCGAACCACGTTATTGAAATGTAGACGCCTCCGTCTAACGAGGTCCGATACGTTTTAGCCCCTTGATCCTCTTCTCTTCCCGTAAGAGAAGTAATCATGGTTAAAACGGCGTTCCGACCCCGTTCCGTTTACTTTTTATGTCATTTACCATTCCGGATCGATCGATCCGTCGATCGTCATTTACTTTCTGTCATTTACAATTCCGAGCCGTTTTGGCTCGTTGATCGTCATTTACAACTCCGAGCCGTTTTGGCTTGTCGATCGTCATTTACGATTCCGAATCGTTTGATTCCGTTGATACTGCTTTAAATACTGTCATTTACAAAGTCCGACCCGTTTGGATCGTGATAGTATTTACTTTTCAAAGTCCGAGTCGCAACCCGATTCGTTGATCGCAAAATCATTTAATATGCTTTTTCCCGTAAAAATCGTTAACAATGTAATGCCCGGTTCAAAACCGGAGTTCGTCCGTCAAACTCTCTTTCAAAAAACGCGCGAAATGACGTTTGGCCTCCGAACGCTCATCTTACAAACTAAAAGCCGCCATTTGACACTCAAAATCATTTAATACGCTTTTTCCCGTAAAAATCGTTAACAATGACTCGCCCGGTTCGAAATCGGAGTTCGTCCTTCGAACTCTCTTTCAAAAAGCTCAAAATCGACGTTTGCCACGCAAACGCTCATTTCCGTCTCAAAACCGACGTTTGACATTCAAACGCTCGCCTTTTCAAACAAAGTCACCTAATCAACGTTTGACATTCAAACCAAGATTAACCTTGTCATTCAAGCCCCCATTTCAAAACACACACACACACACACGTTTTCGAGAAAGGTAGAAAGACTCGTCATACGAGGCGTTTCGGGTGATCTCGTAATACTCTTCCCGAAACGTAACGTGACCTCCGAACCTAACAATCTCTGGTACTCAAAAAGCTTTTTACTCGTTTTTGTTACCAATAAAAATGATCCCCGTTTTCAAAGCTTTTTCCTAAGTTTTTGCTACCAATAAAAACAACATCTTTTCACTAAAGCCGTTTCTCAACGTTTTGGGCTCAAAATACAAAAATCGCGTGGCGACTCCTCATTTTTCCTTCCCATGAAGCGAGGTCTCAGACACCAACCCTCCGCGAATGACAACCGCTTTCGCCATCGCGCGAAATCCGGGTAATTTCAACCATGAATTCAACAGTTCGGGTTCTGACCATATCATTTTCCCCAATCTCAACCGCTAATGAAATCGTCCCCTTGACCCTTACAGTATGGTTTGTAAACCCCTCCAAAAACCCTTTGTACGGCACCAGATTGGCCTCTGTATATTTCATTTTCTTAAAGGCTTCATAGTACAGGATATTGCGATTTGCCCCGGAATCAACCAATACTCTGTGCAGAATACTATTTCCTGGAGCAATCGAAATCACCATCGGCTGACATCCATGGCTTGGAGTCAAGGCCAACTCTCGCCTTGAAAAGCTGATAATCCTCTCTTCACTCGGGGGGTAAGCGGAAATATGGCAGGTATGCGACAGCGACATTATCTGATTACTTAGACAAGTAATACTAGTTGGCTCATGAATCACCAATATTTCATTCCTCTCGCCATTTCTTCCTTGAGCCGCCACATTTTGCTCCTGCCACACATACTCCTGTAATTCGCCCCTGTCAATCTTTCCTTGAATCACTTTCTTCAGGTTGTAACATTCATCAGTTTCATGCCCTCTATCTCTATGATAATTGCAATATTGATTCATGTTCCTTCTTCCTCTGTCGGTCATTTCGATTGCCGCTGGTAAGTCAACCGCCCTCAAAATCTCGCTTGGCCTGGCGTTTAATCTTGTGAATCTAATAATTCTTCCGTTGCCGCGACCACCAACCCGGCCTCCACCCCTCTCGCCGGCCTGATTTCCTCGACCTCCACCGCGAGCTGCATTATCCTCCTTGACATAATCAATTCTATCTTTAACATTTTTTCTTGCAGTGTCAGATGTTCCTTCTTCAATGTCTTCACCACCACAGTATGCTTTAACTCGCTCATGCAACTCACTTAAAGTCGCGGGCAACCTCATCCTCAACTCCCTTTTAAAAGCTTCTGACACCAGGCCCGACATATACATCATTATTGCGTACTTGGGCTCTATCTCGAAAATGAGGTTGGCAATCAACAAAAACCTGTTGGTATAGGTTATCAGACCTTCTCCCACTTTCTGTTTAATTCCCATTAATTCCTGTAATACCACCGGCTGAGTCCCCACAGCTCCAAATCTCGCCAGAAACTTTCGCTTGAAATCTTGATACCCACAATAGAGTTAGCGGGCTGCTGCGTGAACCACTCCAACGCTTGAAGCTCCAATGTGCTAGCAAAGGTTTTGCATAGCAATGCATCATCCTTGGTTACTATCGCCATTGTCACTTCAAATCCCGCCACATGAGTTCTGGCTGTGGTTACTCCCGCGTACTTAGATAATGTCGGCATACGAAATTCTGGAGCAGGCTCAGCTTCCTGAATGTATTTGGCAAATGGGGCAACAAAAGAGTCCTTCTCACTATCAACTGTACCGCCCTTTTCTAATTCCGCTAGTCTTCTTGCCATTTCAGCCATTTTTCTTGTTAATCCGTCCTCTTCTCCAAAGCGACTCATTACCGCCCCTTTTCCCTTCTCTAAAAGCTTAGCTTTCTCGCCCCCTTTTGACATCCTTTCTTCTAACTCTCCAAACCCTTCATCGTTTGCGGCGGTGTCATCTTCCTCATTTTCACAATAGAACGACGACACTTGCGAAGTGTGCGGCCAATGGTACACCTTGATTTTCCGCCCATTCTCTATATATTCTCCCGCCTTCCGCTTCTGCGGCCCATCAAGTCTCGCCTCGACCTCTTTCATTTTTTCAGGTTCTGCTTCCTTCTGCCGCTCACCATCATCCACTACAATCACCTCCTTGCCCGCTCCCTTATTCACTTCCTCTGTCGCCTTCAACAAGCCCTGCGGTATTGGGGTTGGCTTCTTCTTCATGGTCATCAATCGCTTGTTATTCTCCAACAATTGTAAGATTAAATTGTTGTGAATCCTTAAGCCTTCCTCCTCATTCTCCCCTTCCTCCTTTGGCGGTGGCGGCATTACATTTCTCTCCCTTCCATCACCTGTATCCCGCTCCCTCTCCTCTGGAATCACTTGCTGCGAGGAAGAAGAGTCTTTCGCCCCAGTTGTTCCCAAAACTCCCATTCCTGAGATAGGCGGGATAAGGCTTCTTCCCGCCATTGTCTTCTGACTGACTACCCCTTTTTCCGGTGTTGTCATTCCTTATCACCCACGTAATCAAATTTATGAACTCAAACTTTGAAGATCTGCAAATCTGATGAAGATTTGAAGATCTATCCCAGAAACTTGAAGATGCTTCAACCCAAATCTAAATTCCCAGATTTCACCGACTATCCACCCAGAAACGCCAAAACTTTATGTCAACAAACCAAATCAAAATCCAAAAACTCCAAAATCCTCAAACCAATCAAATTCAAACAAACAACACAATCGACCTTCACGAATTCCAAAAAATCCAGTTCAACCCAAATCAACACCTTAAACCTAGACCAACACCTTAAATTTGAATCCAAAAATTTGAATTCAACCACCCAAAAAATCACAAAAACTTCGATCCATCGAAAACTTAAGAACAATAATCAAATCCAACAATAACACCAATAAAAACAACCGGATTCACAGTTTACGAATTATGAATGACAAACAAAATCAACTAACCATTCACCACGCCAAATGAATTAACCTCAAGACACACCAAATCGCCCAGATCTACCAGCCTCGCCTCACCCTTACTAATCTACCGCAGGCGAACCTTCAAACGACGAAGAGAAAATCGGTCCCGGCAACGGAACCAATTGATGTTGCCAGGAATTTCCTCAGCGGCAACACGACCGTTGTAGTCTGAATAGGATAGCTCCGGCTCCTTCTTCGAGTCTGCACAAGCACAAACGTCAACTAAGCCGGGGGCGACTCCGGCGTAAGCCCCTCCGGCGTGAGGATAAGTGTTTGTCTGAGGTGATAAATCTGAACAATAGGGAAAAGTGTTTGTGGGTGAAAGTGTGTACGTACCGTGCCAATGAAGACTCTCCCTCATATATATACTCCTTCCCTCGTGCCTTTCACTTGCTATCCTCACGTTCCATGCCTCATTCCACGTGTCATCATTCCATTGGCTAACAAAAAGAATAAACTCACAACACGTGATCACTTTTCCCAATGCCCAACCGTTTTATGGGTCCCATTTCGTAGATATTTATATACCGCCTCTTATGGGTCGCACCAGTTGGAAGCCATCTCTTGCTGGATATGTTTAACTGAGGATCGTGTCGCCTCACCGAAATATATCGCCTCTCGCCTCCCCTTCACGTCTCACCGGCTAGCCTCATTATCTCGCCATTCATCATCTAATGTCTCGCCCCTTATCCTCACATTATCTCGACATATTTTCCCGCAAACCACTCCTGGGCTATTCTTATCTTTTTCTTGGGCCTTAACTCGCTTGGGCCTACTTAATCATTTCCCGTTTATGGACCTGGACCAGGCCCAACCATTATTTTTGGGTAACATCAATGGTAAAAATATAATATAAAAACCAACCATTATTTTTGGGTAACATCAATGGTAAAAATATAATATAAAAACCAGAAATATTATAAAGTAGGAGTAATATTTTGGAACATTATAAAAAAAGAATTTGGGAATGGAAGGAGTGTGCAAGTAATATACATGTAAAAGAGACTTGCATAACGAGAAAGAAAACAAGAGCAAGTTAACCCAAAAGAGAAGAAAATGGAAGAAACTCATGAGGTACAAGCAAAGAAACCCAACTCCGGCGACTCCAACACCGCCGATCTCATCAATGCCTTCATCGAAATCACCTCTTCTTCTAATCAAGAAGCCCTCTTTTTCTTAGAATCCCATAATTTCGACCTCGACGCCGCCGTTTCCACTTTTCTTGAATCCACCTCCGTCCCTGACCCCGCCGTCGCCGCTCCCGCTCGCAGTTCCCGTCGTCGAAATCGCTCTCCATCCGATTCTAACTCCCCGTCTTCCTCCCCTGAACGTTCTCCATCTCGTTCCCGGTCGCGGTCTCCTCCGGCGTCAGTTGAATTGGAGCTCCCTGTCAATACTTACAATCGCCGGTCCAAGCGCTCCGACAATAAGGCTTCAGGTAGTCGTTCGCGTGGTGTTCGGACCATTTCTGATCTTAATCGGCATGGAAGTGGTGATGATTCTGGCAGTGATTCCGATGGGCCTCAAGAGTACTATACTGGTGGCGAGAAAAGGTAATTTGTTATTTTTCTTCTTCTGTTCATATTTATATTTCAATTTGATGATTTTCTAGAAGCACATGAGTTGGTTGGTAGATTACGTGCTTTTCATATGTTTTATGGCTTAATTTGGCTTAAAAGTTTGATAGCATTTTAATCTTACTCAAGGGTTTTGATTGTATTTGTTACATAGCTGATTATTATAAATCCTCGATATTGTCTGCTGCTGGAGTACTTCTTATGTTTTTCTGCGTCGGCAGTTGTATCTGATCTCTTCTTCGGATTAATATACTTTTCATTCGTTAAGAACTGCTGAAATGAGTATACTTTCTGGGCATATTTTGATTATGAATGACGAATTATTATCATGAAGTTAAAGAGAAATTACCCATATTGTTCCTCGATGGTGGTTATTGATGTAGGCAACTGATATTTCTTGTTACGGACTTTAGACTCTTATCCTGAACTCCAAAACATGTATAGGCATAATTTCGTTAAAGGGGGGAATATGATCATATGCTTAAAAATGTTGACGAAGAGGATGACCAAGTATTGTAGATTTACACAGAAGTACTATGATAGGGTGACCTCCATTCCACTGAAATAGTCCCTTCGAAATTACACTGTTTGGAAGAAATCTCGCTATCTTTGAATCTAATTAGAGAGATGAAGTTAAAATGCCATTGGAACTGTTAAATTGATGTTTATGATAGATTCTTTGATTGGACCATCCTAAAATGAAAAAGGAGGACTCTTTTTAAGATCTGAGGTGGAAATCGCAGACTTTATCCTATGAAGTTTTTTGAGCAGCGACAGTGAAGTGTCATTAAGAAATCTCTTACATCCTTTGCAGTACCTTGATTCTGTTTGTTACTCTCTCTCTCTCTCGCTCTCTCTCTCTCTCTCTCTCTCTCTCTCTCTCTCTCTCTCTCTCATTTGGTTTTGTACATAACACCTGTTCAAGAAATTAGCTCTTCAAAAGTGGTTCTATGTGTGCTTTTTACCAAGCTTGAAATCATACTGATAATCACATGGGTTACTTCTTGCATTGCAAAGTTGACGAGTATGATATGTGAAACGAATATCTCCATGGTCTGTTTCAAACAGATACACATATTTCTTGATTGGGGTGTACTTAGTTTAATAATTAACTCTCATTATGCCTATCTAGCTTTTTCTCACTACTTAGTTACCGCCAGCTTTAGTTATGTCATTGAAACAGCAATAATTCCTCGTTGAACTTTTTCATATTGATGCAGGCCATGCATAAAACTTTGTTTTCTCGCTCTATTGTGTTACAAGGGTTTTTTTCTGTGATTGATGTGGTTTACTTAACAATATACGGTAAATACTTGGCAGTAGCCCATACACTTTTAATGTTTGTCGAAATTTGCAGTGGAATGCTTGTCCAAGGTCCATCCAAGGTGAATGATGTGGAGGCTTTGTTTAAACAAGCTAGACTGGCTGGTGCTGAACAAGGACCTATTGATCACCTTCAACCTTCATCAAGCTCAAGAAGCTTTTCTGGAAGGGCAAGACTTCTCTCTGGAGGGACAGTATCGCCTTCATCTACCCCACAGGAACCTGAAGTTGTCACTCACACCATCACTTTCTGGACCAATGGTTTCACAGTAGATGATGGTCCTTTACGAAGGCTGGATGATCCTCAAAATGCCTCCTTCTTGGAGGTACAGTTACTTCCAGTGGCAAAGCCATGCTTTGTGGGGGTCATTAGACCACCTTGGTTTTGGAGCTATGTCATTTTTACCACCTTTAAGTTTTGAATACTAGCATTTTTACCACTAAAAACAGTAATCTTTGCAATTTTGACCCACTTTGTTGGTTTTTTTTTTTTTAATAGAACTATATTATAATTTTGACCCCCTTATAATAAAATCATGCCTTTGCCACTGCTTACGTCCTATCTAGTATCATGGTCATACATTCTGCCATTGAAGAATGTGTTAAGGGATGCTCTCTCTCTCACTCTCTCTCTCTCTCTCTCTCTGTGTGTGTGTGCGAGTATGTGTTGATTGTTTTGATATCAATCTATTGAACGGAAACATTTTTAGAAGTTCTAAAAGAAGTATCAATGAAAAACTAAGATGAAGTTTCACTAACAATCTTGTGATTTGGTTACATTGTCACGCAGAGCATAAGGAAGTCGGAATGTCCAAAAGAACTTAAGCCTGCAACTAAAGGAGGAGTTGTTCAAGTTAGTCTCGTGAGAAAGTCGGAAAATTGTCCTGTGAGTTGCTTATTTCCATCCCTCTACTTCCTCCGCCCCAAAATAAATGTCGCTTTTCACTTGTCAACGTTTTTATGATGTGTGATTTACTTCTTTGTATAGTGATTGTACCGTGGTAAAAATGCACTGCGATTGTTTCCTTATTTAGAAATGCAACATTTATTTTGGGACGGACTAAAAAGGCGAGTGCGGCATTTATTATGGACGCAGGAGTAGTTTTATGTCTCCTTCAATCAGCGTACAGACCTCTAATACTTACCCACTGTCATTGTGCAGGTGCGAGAGAAGCCCAAGAAGCCTTTCCAGGGCACCGGAAGGACTCTAGGTAACACCAGTGGGACTGAAAAAGAGGAAAAGACTATTCCCGAGAGTACTCTCGCAACTGCTCCACCCCCTTCCATGGGACTAGTAGTTGACCAGTCAATGCCCTCAACCTCAATACAGCTCAGGCTGGCTGATGGTACACGCATGATTTCCCGATTCAACTTCCACCACACGATCAATGATATTCGTTCATTCATTGATGCATCAAGGCCCGATGGGCAGAGAAGTTATCAACTGCAGGAAATGGGGTTCCCTCCAAAACAACTCATAGATCTCAACCAGACGATAGAGCAGGCAGGGCTAGCAAATACTGTCGTGATCCAGAAGCTCTAGTAAGTTATGCAGAATTCAGAGCCATTTCGTTTCAAACATCCTATTAGCTTATTAGGGAACTTTCTTATCCATGTTTTTAAATTCAAATATTAGAGAATTATACATTTTGGTTTTTAGATTGGACATGTGTGTTTTTTTTTTTTTTCTCGATGTTTATAGACTGATTACGCATTTTAGCTATTTATTCCATGACAAAAACTTATGTGAGAACACTATGACCCTTCTCATGGATTAGACGGGTCATTTTTGACCCATGACCCAGCCCATGGGGCATGACCCAGGCGAGCTGCTGGCGAATTGTGCACGGATTTGAGAGACCGAAGGTTATTTGGACTGGATTGGTCACGGTTTGGGCTTGGCTTATGGGCGTGTTGCACGCTGGTATTGATAAAAACAACATTTAGGGTTTTGTTTTTCATGTTTTTGAAGGGGATTCATTCTGGGAAGCGACAACAATTTAAGCAATTTAGGAAGAACCCCATTTTTTTTTATTACGATTCGAAGTCCAGGTTTTATTTAAAAAAAAAAAATTAAATTTTTATATTTTGTTTTTTTTTGGTTTGTGAAAAGTAATAGTTACTATAACATAATGTAATAATTGTATGCATATAAAGTAATAGTTTGTATACATTAATTGTAACACGTATGTATAGATATCTACTATATGTTTTCAAACAATAAGTTACAATGAGTTCAAATTTATCATGATACATGTAAAAGTATTACATTATCTATAGAAATATGTTACAATTTCATCTATCAAAGTGTTACATTTACTTGTATAAACTATTACATTCATATACATAAGTTATTATAGTTCAAATGTAATACATATAGTTTGTATTACATTTGAAAAAATGGGTGAAAACGAGCTTTTGTTTTTTTAAAACAGGTATTACGTTTACTTATAAACAATGTTACTTTATATGTATACAGTCATTATATTAAGAGATGGTAACTATTATTTTTTCTAAACCACTGAAAAGCCGAAAAAAAAAATTGGGCCTATGAGAGGCTGCCACGTGTCAGGGTCATGCCCCATGGGTCATGGGTCGACTCGTCTCATGCACGAGACGGATCCCCTTGTTCTCATGGGAGACCACCTCTTATTCCATTTCTTTTGCCCTCATCTGATTGATCTAAAGAGCAATCCTTACCAACTGCTTACGTTTTGAAGGCGCACACTGTGTTCATGATTGGAAGACAATAATTGAAAATAATAATATTTCAGAATCGAATATCAAATGAGTTGCTCCATGTCCATATAGTCTCGCCCCAATAATCATAAAAATATTGACTAAGATCAACATATCCACCTCACATCACATGTCTAAAATTGAGGCACATTTGCATTCCATTTTGCAACTATTGTGTCATTCAATTTTGGACATGTGAAAGGGCCATGCTCTTTTCACGTGAAATTTATTGGAAAAATATTCTAGCCAAAATGAAATAGGGCCATATTCCGACAAGGCAGTAGTTGAGGTAGTAGCCAGCCAAGAGAATGGGAAGCCCAATTTCAAACGATCCCGGTCTCCAGAAAGCGCACACATCGAGGCCTCCTATTTTCTCTGTCCCATTATAAAAAACACAAAATAAATTTTGCTTAAAAATTAAAAATAGTGTATAATTATTAGGTATCGTTGTGAGTATAAAAAATGAGGTAAGAGAAAAAGTATGATATGAAATAGTAAGTGTATAGACGATGTGTGAGAATGAAAAGTGTATTCCTTAAATAAACAATCATTAAAAACTTTATTTTTGAATTTGTGTTTTTTGAAATATGAAATAGAAAATCAAATTTGATGGGTTTTGTGTTTTTTATTATGGGACGGAGGGAGTAATTGCTTTGAACTACACGCGCTTCATGAATGTCCCGCTCGCACCTAAACACAACTCCTCTCTCCGAACAGCAGCGCTAGGGTTTCTATTCGTTGTCCAAAATCCAGATATCTTTCAGACAAATCCCGCTCAATTCTCCCACCTTTTCCGCTCCAGTCAACTCGGATTTCCTTTCCTTTCTTAAATCCGTTTTTCTCTCGAGAAAATCCTAATCTTCACTCCAAAATCTCACTCTAACTTCCATTTTTAGTCACTCTTTCCTTACTGAATCGGCGCTTCGAATCTTCATTAATGGCGAAGACCAAACCTGGAAAGAAAGATTTAGACTCTTACCCTATCAAAGGCACCAACAAAATTGTCAGACGTATGTTCCCCGTTCCTCAATCTTTTTTTTTTTTGTGTGGGTATGCTTGATTTGTTTGATTCTGCTAAAAGATGGTTTTTTCTTGATTTTTCATGATTTTGTGTGTTTTGCTAGCTGGAGATTGTGTGTTGATGCGACCATCGGATTCTGATAAGCCTCCGTACGTGGCAAGAGTGGAGAAGCTGGAGGCAGATCATCGGAACAATGTTAAGGTTCGGGTTCGGTGGTATTACCGGCCGGAAGAATCAATTGGAGGGAGGAGGCAATTTCATGGTGTGAAGGAGCTATTCTTGTCTGACCATTATGATATGCAGAGTGCTCACACCATTGAAGGGAAGTGCATTGTTCATTCTTTCAAGAATTATACTAAGCTTGAGAATGTTGGTGCTGAGGATTACTTTTGTCGGTTTGAATACAAGGCTGCCACTGGGGGTTTCACCCCTGACCGTGTGGCTGTGTGAGTTTTTCTTTTTATGTGTCCTTTTGAAATGTTTGTGAGAGTCTTGTTTTCATCGTTTTGACTGATTTTTGGGGTGCCTGTGATTTGATTTGAAGGTATTGCAAATGTGAGATGCCCTATAATCCGGATGATCTCATGGTTCAGTGTGAAGGGTGCAAAGACTGGTAAGACATTCAGGTGTTTTTTTGGGACTAACTAATGTACTGACATTGTTCATTATGACATTTGCTCTCTTCTTTCGTAAGTTAGCTGAATTTTGGGTACAAACAATTGGTGCTAAATTATGCTTACCTTTTATCTGCCATGCCATAGAGCATTTCTAGGCTAGGGAGATAATCTAGGTTGAAATCATGATACTAAATTTATGATATCAAATCTGGCAATGCTACTTAGTTATAAATATTAATTCTAAGATCTTCTTATCTTGACTAATGTTGGCATTTCATCTACCAGTTCTATTGCATTCAAACAGCTTGCCACCTTTACCCAGGTTTGGTGGTAATAGGCACCATAACATGAAATGGAGTAATGATCTCTTTGTTTGCTATCTGGGAACAAAACGAAGGGTCTGTCTTTGGATTTTATGACCTTGCCTATCATAGAATTGATACTGTTTCAAAGGATTGTAAAGAAAAAAGATAATCACTTCCTTTGACTAGAATGTGGTTGCTTGAATGAAAGGGCCTTCATAATTGCTTTTGCTTCCAACAATACAACAACATTACCCTAGTGCCGCAAAGTCTCCCACCTACGGTGAGGTAAGGGGGGGTCGGATGTACGCAGCCTTGCCCCTGTATTAAAGCATAGAGAAGTTGTTTCCGGATGACCCATGATGAAAATTGCGTCGAAAATTGCAGCGAAAATTGCATGGACTGACTGTTGATTCATAACAAAGAAGCATAAATACTTTTAATGAGCCATTTTGCTTTATTCCATCATATTCCCAAGCCAAAAAATAGTGAGTCTTTGGCTCCATTGGAAATGATGAAAAATTTGCTTCCAACAATGCGTGATTAAAAAAAACTGTGTTTATAAAAGTTTTTCCACATACTTTCTATTCTTCCTCATTTTCGCTCAACAGACGTTTTGAGTCCCAATGAGCAAGTAGTAACCTCACAAAGAAAGAGACGAATCTTGTACCATTACATGGAAAAGGATAGGCTATGCTAGTTAGCGTAAGTGTGGGGAACAGTAGAAAATAAGGATTGAGATCAGATGTAGGCAATTTTATATTATGCCTTTTTGCTACTGTGATGCTCATATACTACATTGTATCATCAAAGATATTGAGATTTTACATAGACAATAAGAGAAGATATTGGCATTTTCTTATCAAGAAAAAGGTATTTTGGTTTCAAATAGGTATTCGGGACCAGGAGTTCCTTGGGTCAATGATATTCATCAAATGTGTGCATGCGATGCATTTTTTGTGGAGAGGGGTGGAATACAGAAAAGCAATTGCATGATAATATAGGGTCTGCTTGGAGATTGGAAGGGCTGCAGTTCCGGTGGCGTGAATGATTAGGCTTATTATGTTATATACTTGGATATAGGAGGATACCCAGTTTGTGCTTGTTTTGAGTTCACTAGATTGAACATGTTTCTACGTTTTTGTTTTTGCCTGTTAATTGAAGTATCTCTAGAACGCTAATGTTTGGGTTAAGTTTCTGGATCCGCTTTGGGAAAGAGGTTTTATTAAAGCTTCTCAAAATTACTATCATTTAGTGCTTATTTTGGAGTTATAGTTTCTTTTTTCCTACCAAGTAACAATAGTATCATACCTGTCTAACTACTAAGTCAATTTTCCTCAATGTGCTACCATTGTTTTACAGGTTCCATCCTTCTTGTATGGGAATGTCAATTGAAGATGCAAAGAAGTTAGAACACTTTCTGTGCTCAGACTGCTCGTCAGATGATGATGCTAAAAGATCCTTGAACTCGTTCCTTGTATCACCCTCTGCCGAAGCTAAGGTGAGAAGGATTTTCAATTGTTTGTTCCTATAATAAGTATGTTCATTGTTACGCCATAAACTGTTTGTTTTGAGTTCACTAGATTTAACATGCAGAAGGTGGTTGCCTTACTTTCTGTCTCTCCTGATCAGTTTAAGTTGAACTTCCTTCTAGTCATGAAGTTATCACAATATGTTAACCTTGTATAGAGAGCGCAGCTGATCCTCTAATGATTTCTCTATTCTTTTGAGAAGTTCTTCTTTGATTGAGATTAAGTAACAAAAAAAAAAAAAAAAAAATTGAACTCAGACAGTCTCAGTGAGACAAAATAAAGATCTTAAACTGTGGTGCTGGACTGAGTATCAAGTTCGCTCATGGAAATGTGTCATCTTCAGGATACACATCCCAACATGCATCATGTTTTTCATTTCACTTTCATGTTTGTTCTGCTTAAGATTCCAATTTCAATGAAAACTGCATCCTCTATATCCTCGGTAACCACATTATAAAAACCGTGTTCCTCTTTTTTACTCCCTCCGTTTCAAAATGAATATCCAAAAAAATTCAAATCAAATTTAAATTTTTTTGGACATTCATTATGGCCCTATGGGACGGATTTTCCATCATTTCCGAATGAGCCAAAGACTCACTATTTTCTGGGCTTGGGAATATGATGGAATAAAGCAAAATGGTCACTAAACTATCTGTGCTTCTTTGTTTAGAAGCAGCGGTCAGTCCATACAATTTTCGACGCAATTTTCATCATGGGTCATCCAAAAACAACCTCTTTGTGCTTTAATACATGGCAAGGTTGCCTACATCCGATCCCCCTTACCCCACCGTAGGTGGGAACCTTTGAAGCACTGGGGTAATGTTGTTGTTGTATTCATTATGGGATGGAGGAAGTACTGAACTGAATCCCTCACTTCAGCTTAAGATACCAATTTGTATCTGCTGATTGTTTCACGCTAACTTGTATGTCGGTCATGTTTTGCCTATTGTTTGCTCAACCAATATTATTGTGTATTTATTAGCTCCACTAGCGTGCTTAAGATACCAATTTGTATCTGCTAATTCATCAAGCAAGCATTCTCTTATAGAACCCTTTTATTTATTACTCTGTTAGGTGGAGCCTAAACGAAGAAAGAGATGACGAGTCGCAGTACACCGTGATGAGGTAATGATTTTGTTGTGCATTAGCTCTACTAGCGATGTTTCATGGTGGAATTGTACAGTGAAGAGAAGATATCATGCTTGCACAAGCCAGAGGCTCTTTCTCTTTTTATTGTATGAACTGTATTCTCTTTATTTATCCGTTTGTACAAGTCGGACTAACTTCTTGAGAAAAAACTATACCTCCTCCATACCCCCCCAAACCACACCCCCACCCCCAAAAAAAAAAAAAAAAAAAACAGAGGATGATGAGGGGGTTCTTTTCTGTTCAAGCTTGAGCGTGTTTGTTGTTGAGATGAAACCGTTGGAATGTCTCTTGTGGTTTACCCAAGTAATTGCCATGGCTGTCTACCGTAACTCATGAATTGGATTTGGCACCTCAACTGTTCTCCAGAAGACCCTTTGTTCAAAAGCTTGATTATGGGAAAGACAATTCAGTATTGCGGATGCAAAATAGCAGAGTTTTCTCTATTGTCCATTTGAGATATGAATTGTACTTTGCCGCCGTGTTGTGTTATGTAGAAGCAATTATTCAACATTTTATTATAAGGTGCAAGGATGTCTGATAAATGGGTCATTAGGATAATTAATTTTTTGACCATTCCAAAAAAAAAAAGATATAAGGGGAAAGTGAAAGAAGTAAAATATGAAAGAAGAGAGAAAATGAAAGGTAAGTAAGGAAGTTAATTTGCGTGTCCCATGCCTCTGACCAAACACGCAAGTTCATTCTTTTATCATTTACATTTTAGTGACACATCATCTCTAATTCCCCCTTTCAATATTCAATTCCACTAATATACATCACAAATCACACACGTTTAATTTTCAGATCAAATTTTAGGTGACCAATGTGTGGTTCTGCACGGGCGTGTTCAATGCACGGCCGTGCGAATCTTTGGTTCATCGGGAAATCGTTGATTGAGTAGGATCCTTTACAAAAATGTCGTGTCGGTAATGGTGTGGAAAAGATTGGAATTTACGGATTGTGCATGCCCATAAGGAATGCGCTAATCTATCTTTTTAACTAATATGTTAATCGATCTTTCGACTGAGCTCACGATTAGCAGAAACCTCCAGAAAAAAAATATGTAAAATGCATAATGTATTTTACACCCCAATTTTACTTAATTAGATTACTCATGTCTTACAAAAATTGCGTTCAAGCTCATTTGATTTGTTAACTAAATGTTTTTCTCACCGGATTTGAATTTTCCTTAAAAGTTGAAATTGTCCTAATTCTCATTAGAAATGATCGCGCAGGAAAGCGTGTGGGCTCAATTCTTGGGTCCAGCGAATGATTGAGCTAGGCTTTGTGATCTGCAAATCACGAAATAACGGTGAAGCTGCGTCGGGGCTCTTGGCAGGCCTCCGGCGTGAGAGTAAGATAATGGACTGAGATTATGGAAGATAATGGTAGGGGGAGTGCAAGGGTACGTAAATATGCATTAAAGCATTACCTGTGTCCATGATGCTATTCTCTTATTTATAGTGGGAGTAGTGATATTTAGGGTTTTCACCAGGAGAGCGTTGGATTGGATGGTTATCGGACCGTTAGATCGGCTCCATCTCCCGAGCGTACACGTGTCATGCTTGAATTGGCCGCTCACGAGGACACACTTGCAACACCCGACAGCTGATGCGGCTTGCCTTATAAGGGAAAGTCGGCACTTACGCCTTTTGGAGTTGTTCTGGTTTTCGTGATTCACGCACGTGTAACAAGGCACCTTTGTAGTAGGTCTCGACATTATCCCAATTAGCTAAGTAATCAAGCTTCCTAGAGAAGCTTAATGGAAAGAACGACACCAGACTGTGCGTCGCATTAGGTCGTCTCTTTGAAGGTGACTCGACGAGCGTGTGGCATTGAGAGTTAGTCGTTCAATGACGACGCTCACTGTTGTAAGAGATAAGTTTGGCGAGTTTTGGAAGGCTCGTCGTTAGGTGAAATTTGTGGCTCATTGGGCGGCGGCTCTCTCCTGGCGTATCAGCAGCTAAGGTGCAAACTTTGCTAAAAGGAATATTGGCCGTCGTTTGGATGGGCTTAGTGGCTCAGTGGCGGCAGCCCAGCCCGTCCGTTGTAAGACGGGCCCTTACTGCCTGATCTTGATCTCGCTCTTCATAGTTGGTCCTTTGGTGGGCCGTTAAGGGCCCCTTCGCTCGTGTCTGACACAATGTTGGGCTCGGCCGTATCGCATATTAAATTCCGTTCAAGAAGCGAGTCGAGAAACTTTCAAATCTGGTTTGCTATGAGCGGGTTATCATTTTGAATGACCAATTATAACTATTAGAACTGACGTTTAATATAGCTTTTCTTACATCATCTCAAACGATACTCTAAAATTTTAAAATAGAGCATTATTTTGATTCAATGAAACTCTAAACCTTTCTCTATTATGAAGTAACTCTATTTCTTAAATCAAATTTGATGCAGTGGATAGAGCTGCGATATCCCTTTTTTTTTTTTCAATATATATGCAAAGATTTTATAATATAAAATATGAATAACGTAATATATTTATATAAGTGAAATAATAATAAATATTTCAAAAAAAAATTATTTGGCATAAGATTTAAAATAAATTGTTGGAGAAATTTGATGCAAAAATTGTACCATTATAAAAAATAATACAAATTTTACACCAATAAATATATCATCCCAGACTATAATTACTTAGTTTTGCAAGCATATAATGACTAGTGAAAAAAATTGACAAAATATCATTTAGGAATAAACAAATTTAAACATTTATTTATTTATTTTAAGAGAGTTAGTCTTATAAAAAACTAGTTTTTCTTAAGATAAGGAAAACGTGTTTTTCAAAAGGTATTCAAAATAAACGGTGGCAATTTTGTAATTACGGCAACCATGTTCAAAATAAACGGTGGCATTTTTGTAATTACTTGCCCATGATAAATGCCAATGTTAATATTACAAATGACCGGTGATTTCATGCTGGCATTTTATAAACATGAAGCCGGCACTTTTACACGGGCACTTTTATATAAATGCGGCACTCTTCACAGGCTCGCACTCTGTTACACTAACACTGGCACTTTGTTACACTAATATTTTCATGGCTCTTAAAAATACAAGCTGGCATTCAAAAATACATGGACGGCATTTGAAAACACATTTACTGTACTCAAAAATGCATATACTTGGCACTCAAAAACACGATAATTATTTTTCTTTGATATTCAAAAAAACATGAACTGGCATTCAAAGAACATGGGTGACATTCAAAATTACAGAAGCTGGCATTCAAAAATACATTGACACTCGGTTACACACTTACCGGTACTCTATTATACACTTGCTTGGCACTCTATTATACACCAACCGCGCACTTGATTATACGTTAAGCTGGCACTCAATTCTAAATGAAGCTGGCATTCAAAAAACCTTGGGTGGCATTCAAAATCACGTAACTGGCATTCAAATAACTTACCACTGGCATTCAAAATCGCAAAACCAAAATTGTCTTCTCCGTCGAAAACCAACATTGTCTTCTCCAGCTCATTGTGGCGGAGCTGGTAGTTGGTATAACGACGGTGGTTAGCGGCTTAGGCTGTTGGCAAGGCTGCGACAGTGGGGGTTGACGGTTTAAAGGCTGGAACAGGGCGTTGTTGGTGGTTGTCGGCTTAGGATTTGGAATTGGTGTTGTTGAGGAGAGGCACGGTGGTGGCTGTTGTGGTTGTAACCGGAGAAGACGGTGGGGAGGTCGCCGGTGAGGGAGAATTAGATGAAGAAGATGACAGGGGCGGCCATGGATGGATTGAGGGAGGTAGAAATTGGGTCGGTGAAGGGGGTAATTGAGATAGAGAGAGGTCGCCGGTGAAGATTTGGGTGTGAGGGAGAAGGTTGACAACGAGTTTGGCCGGAGAAGGAGCGGATTGAGGAAGAAGACGACGCAATTGCGTCTAGAGAGAGAGAGGATAGAGAGAGAGGGTCTGCGTTGTGTGTGTGTGACTGTGTGTGGATTATGTGAGAGAGAAGACGGTAAAACACGTTTTTTGTTAAGTTAACAAAAAACGCATTTTTTTACAAGTTTTTGGCATTTTAAGATAATTTTTGTTTTAAATATAAACATTCATTTAAGTAAATTTAAGTAAGGACTGAGAAAATATTATTTTTCTTACTAAACATGACCACAACACCAATAAATATATCATCCCAGACTATAATTCTTCATCAAACTTTACTCACAACGTATAAGATTCATTTAAGAACGGAAAACTTTATTCACAATGCATAAGATTTATTTAAGGACGGAGAACGTATTAACTATAATTATTCATCAAACTTTTCTCGCAATACTTATATAGGAATCGTTTGGTAGGCTGATAGAATTAGTATGTATTAATAGTCAGGATATTATTACTAATTAATTATACCACATTTTTTTGGGAATAAATATGAAAGGGATAAGAGGTGATAAAAGGTCTTATTCAGGTTGTTAGGATTATTACACCGATTGCATTTAATCTACCAAACATCAAGTTTATTGGACTAATAATCATATTGGCAACACTAAGAAAGACTACACCAATAATGTATAAGATTCATTTAAGGAAGGAAAGCGTATTATTTTTCATAATAATAAACATCATCACAACACCAATAAATACATCATCCCATACTACAAATCTTCATCGGACTTTATTTACAATGTTATGTTATTTTACAAATAAATGAAATATAAGGAATATTAAAGAGTTGTTCCTTGGTGCTGAAACTAGTTCCAAGGATAGAAGCTATCCTGTAATTTATTTTGTTAAAGATGCCTTTTCTAGTACCATAACAGTGTCATTCTGCCAGAATATAAACAAAGTTGGCCTATTCTATTATGACACTAATAAATACATTTAAATCCATTGTGAATGTTAAATAATGCGGCGATATTATTGAAAAATAGTGCCCGTCAGTCTTAAAAGATTGTAAAATGTAGGAGAAACACGTTTTCTCCATAAGTTACGGAGAAACCGATTGCAGCGTATCCGTAACCTTTTGAAAGGCTATCCGTAAACTTTTTGTGTGAGGTGGCCACTGACCTTGTCTCCATTGCCATTTCCTGATATCGGGTGCCTTCAAAGGTCCTTCGGATATCCGTAAAGCCCTCTTGAAAGGATATCCGTAAACTTATGAAAGTGATATGCCGTAACCTTCAAAATGATATCCGTAAACTTTCAAAAATGTTTTCTGGATATTCATTTGACTTGGTTTCTGACATACATTTTCAAGCGCTTTCTGATATCCGTAGAACCTTCAATAAGCAATTTCTGGTCTTGGCCCTGGATTCGGCTTCAAAGTCTATTTTTATCCGGGATATCCGCCTCAGAAGGCTGTTCGGATATCCGTTGCAAAGCTTCCTGATATCCGTAACCCTTTGAGGCTGATATCCGTAAATTTTCTTCTCGATTATCAAACGTATAACTTACGGCTCTTAGCAAACGCGGTTTCTCCATAGTTATGGAAAAAACGCGTTTCTCAAACAGACCTACTCTAAAAAGTTGTATCCGCGTAATATTGAAAAGTGTCTCTGTCAGTATTGAAAAATATGCTGTTGTAATATTGAAAAGTGTCAAAGTGAATTAAAAAATACATGCCCGTCAGTAGTGTTAAAATATGTCTTACTGTGGTATCTCAAAGCTGTCTTCCGCAGGTCTACAAAAAATGTCAAAAGTGAGTTTCAATTATTTACAATGTTAAAATGTGTCTCGTTGCTTGTGTAAAAAGGCTGCCTCTCTTATGAGCTTTCAATTATTTACAAAAAATGCCACCGCACATTTTGGGAAGTTTCTATTTATTTACAAAAATGTCATCGCACCTATTTTAAAAACATGTTCTATAAGAGATTTTCACTACTCCCTCCGTCCCAATAAAAGCTCTTCACCACTACTTAAAGCTGCCATGCTGTTAGCTTCACCTTTCCTTTTTTCGACATAAAATAATATTATTTCCTTCACTCATTCTCTCTCCTACATTATTTTAATACTCACAACACCATTATAATTTATTATTCCCTCCACTAATTCTCTCTCCTATTTTCAAATAACACTCACTGAACATTTTTTTTCCCTCCCATTACCATAATTCCCGCGCCTGCATGAAACTGCCAAGCTAATTTTTTATAACAGGAGATATTAAATTCAATATCCCCATAATAATATATTTCCCGTTAAATCCTTACCCGAACCTCAAATCGAAAAACAGATATTTTAAAAATCAAAATTATAGACAGAGAAACCCCCTTCTTCGTCCTCTTCTAGGGTTTCTTTGTAAGCTCTTTCCCCCTTCACAGATCCTCAACTCCGCCATTCATGCAAGCTCCCTGCCCTCTCTTTCTCTCTCCCATATTCGATACAACTTTTTTCAATCACCGATTGGCAGAGAGCTCCGAATGATTCGATTCGTCAACAACAAGCCGCGTAAATCCAAATTGAACCCAATTAGAAGCGCAAAGTTGTTACTATGTGGGTCCAAGGTACGAGCTTGTGATGAATTCCTGTTGAAATTGTATCCTCCCACAGCATATTTTTGTTGTTATTGTATTTAATTTCATAATGTTTGTGGTTTGGGGTACTACAAGGTGGAAACTTTGATAGTTAATTTTGTAGGGGGTAGAGGATTAGATTTCGGGGTTGGAGAAAAAAAAAACTTATTAGGGCTTGGTGGAAATGATTAAGCAAATATTGGGAAAGCTTCCAAGGAAGCAGTCTTCGAAATCTTCACACAATGATGGTAATAGTGAGGGTGGTGCTTTTCCGAATATGAATTCACCAAATTCTGGTGGTGATGGTGTTAATAGTAGTAACTCGAAAAGTACTTCTTCCTCTGGGAAAGGTTCGAATTCTAATTCAGGTGGCTCAGGTGCTCCGCGGGCTAGCAATGGTACTTATAGTTCGACGGTGAAGTCAAGTCAGGGGAAAAAATTGGGTCCTGTGACTGGGAATCAGGTGGGCCAGGTGATAAATTATGCTGTTTATGAAGCGTTGCCTAGCTTCAGGGATGTGCCAAATTCGGAAAAACAGAATCTTTTCATTAAAAAGTTGAATATGTGTTGTGTTGTGTTTGATTTTAGTGATCCGTCAAAAAGCGTGAAAGAAAAAGATGTGAAAAGACAGACCTTGCTTGAGCTTGTTGACTATATATCATCGGTAACTGTAAAGTTCAATGAGGTCGTGATGCAGGAAATTACAAAAATGGTGGCTGCTAATCTTTTTCGAGCTTTGCCTTCGTCTAATCATAATAACAAGCCGCCGGATGTGTTTGACCCAGAGGATGAGGAACCAAGTATGGAACCTTCGTGGCCTCATCTTCAGATTGCTTACGAATTTCTTCTCAGATTTGTGGCTTCATCGGAGACAGACGCAAAGCTTGCTAAAAGATACATCGACCATTCTTTTGTTTTGAGATTGCTTGACCTCTTTGATTCGGAAGACCAGAGAGAGGGAGTATCTGAAGACAATCCTTCATCGCATTTACGGAAAATTTATGGTGCACCGCCCATTTATTAGAAAAGCCATCAACAATATCTTCTATAACTTTATATATGAGACAGAGAAGCACAATGGGATTGCAGAATTGCTTGAGATTTTGGGTAGTATAATTAATGGGTTTGCCTTGCCCTTAAAGGAAGAGCACAAGCTTTTCCTTATTCGCGCATTGATACCCCTACACAAACCAAGATGTGTATCGATGTACCATCAGCAGCTCTCGTATTGCATAACTCAGTTTGTGGAGAAGGACTTCAAGCTGGCTGACACGGTGATCCGCAGCCTTTTGAAGTATTGGCCCGTTACTAATAGTTCAAAAGAGGTCATGTTTCTTAGTGAATTGGAGGAAGTTCTGGAAGCCACCCAAGCTGCAGAATTTCAACGCTGCATGGTCCCTCTATTTCGTCAGCTTGGTTGCTGTCTCAACAGCTCACATTTTCAGGTACTGATTCAAACTTATTATTTTCCTTTTCTCCTTATCTTCCTACTTTGCTATCTTTATGATGTTATAGATGTGGTACTGTATTCAACTTGGTGCATTTATGTGGATTTATGCCTATTTTGTATCTGTGTTACGCTATTGATGTGATAACTTTATTTAATTTCAAGTTATTTTTTCTGTGTGTGTCGATTTGTGCCTCAGTTAGTTCTTCTTTATTTGCTTTTACTAAAACTCTTTTCACATTGGGTATTTTGTTCCTTGTGTTCTCTAATGCGTGCTTTTTGTTTTTACGTTGTAGCCTACTGTTATTTTTATTGTTCTTTAACCCAGTCTAGTCTCCTTTGTAATATAGTTGCATAATCCGTTATGAAGCATTACATAGTTAATTAAAGCAATTACAAAGTTAATCTATTAGCCGACCCCAAATTATTTTGGGACTAAGGCTTTGTTGTTGTTGTTGTTGTTGTTGTTGTTACATTTACTCGACAAAATATCATATGATTATAAGAGCATGTTTCTTTTCTGATTTGTCTGAATAGTACTATGCCTAAATCCAGACTTGGCAGGTATACTGGATTGTCGAAGAAGTATAGAAGATCTCATCAACCTTTATTGATTATCATCGAATCTGTTTGCTTTTCTTTCTAGATTCTCTGCTTAAAATATGTTCTCTTCTGAAATAAATACCGAGTGTAGTATTTCAGCCTCAGGTATTCACGTGCAAGTAACCCTGAACATGGCATGATCGAATTATGTTACCTCTGTTGATTCTAATGATGGAATTTGTGAAATAAACTACCCTTTTTATGCTCCGTGTGTTTATATAATTATCATCTTAGCTGCAGAAAACTTATGCTAACTATTCCTTTTTACTGTGTCATTGCTAATTTTTCCATACAACGTAGGGTGATTAAAATGCCACAAATGGATTTATTGTATTGCCCTCCCACAACTTTCTTTGATCATAAGTCTTCCACATGCTTTTAATAATGACATATGTACTTGCATGAACCTGTTAGTTGTTTAGACAATTTTTTGCTTGTAAACGTTCTATCAGAATCTTGGATTTAATTGAGCCCTTTTTCTCTGCATTTCATGCAAAAACAGATATTTAAGTGGTTTTGATGATTCAATAATATCTTAGTTGAATTTGAAGTTATCCGACATTTGGATATCTCATCAATATATAGGATTACCAATTGAGTTAATCATTTGTTACGGTTTATCTTGTTCTTGTGGTCTTCCTCTATTTCTTGTTCTTATGGTTTGTGCTCTTCTAAACTCCATTATTTCTTGAATAAAATGGCTTTCTGGACCGCCTGGTGGTCTATTATAAAATAATAGAACAATAAAAGAAAATGTAAGCACTCCACTGTTGTTTTTCTTTACTAGAGATTTATGACATCTTTTTGGATATCAAATAAATGTCCGTGTGAAGAGAAGAAACAAACAAATAGGCTTACAGTACAAGTGGTTGTTAATTTATTTCAGTTGGAATGGTGTCATATCTTTGCAGAAGTTGAAAGTGTTTGACCTGACAGTGTCTAAGAACCCAGCCTGTGTTTTAAGATTTTGCCTGTGTTTTTCTTTGGTCCCCCAATGCGTTTCCATTCTCGATTTAGTTGAATCACGGTACTCGAGTAATAAGTTTCTTTAACTTGAAATATAAGTTATATAGATGTAGTATTTGGGCCATTTTACCTCCTATCCTAGCATGTCAATGAATGTTTGTTAAAATCTATTTTGTTACCTTAAATCTAAAAGGTACTTCCTCCATATTTTAAGTGTGTGTTCCTTATACTGGAACACATTAAGTATTAGATATTGTTTTCAAGTGATTACAAACTGATTTTCTTAAAATAGAATCAATTAAGGGACCCTATTTATGGGAGATGGAGATAATTGAAAAGGAATCTTAGAAATTGGATGGATCATGAAAATTTAATTTGGCTGGCTTAGTTTCAACTCAAATGTAAGCAGACATCAATCAGACTTGACTTATCTAATGGAATTGCGTTATCTGTAAGTTTACTTTTTTCGTTACGTTGTTGCCCTTGCCCATGCCCATGCCCATGCCCATGCCCATGCCCATGCCCATGCCCATGCCCATGCCCATGCCCATGTAACTGCTTATAAGTGGGGTCCTCAGCTTAATTATTGCAGTTTGACCACCCCGATGATCCGAATGTGAATGTACTCGGGCACATTTTGTCTTGATTGACCACAAGTCAGACCCATATATATTCTGTTCCTGTCTCTGATCTCTTCTCTGCCATTCTAGTCTGAAACCTTTGTATATGTGTGTGATATATAGGAGTATGTACATATATATTTACATATTGATATTTGGATGGATCAACATAAGTTTGTCTCAGACAGTTTCTATTGAATGCCTTTGTTGGTCGTTCTTTTCCAGTAATGACCCTCACCTCTTTCTCCATCCTTTTGTGGTAGGTTGCAGAACGTAGCTTGTTCTTGTGGAACAATGATCACATAAGGAACCTGATAGTTCAGAACAGCAAGGTGATACTCCCCATTATTTTTCCCGCTTTGGAGAAAAACACACGGACCCACTGGAACCAAGCAGTTCAGAGCTTAACTCTGAATGTGAGGAAAGTATTTTCAGATGCTGATCAAACACTTTTCGATGAGTGCCTAGCCAAATTCCAAGAAGACGAAAGCAAGAAGAAAGAAATCCAAGAGAAGCGGGAATATACGTGGAAGCGTTTGGAAGATGTGGCAGCCTCCAATGGACATGAACTTGTTTCCAAGTTTTCCTCCATTGAAGTTTCCACCACAACAAATTCTCAAACAGTAGCTGCTAGTTAAAATATTACTACATCTGGTTTCTTTTGTTTTGAATTGGCTAGTTACTTTTTTGTACTGTCAGACAAGGAGGTGTGTATTATAAAGAAATTGGTTGAATAGAGGTAATGTTCTTTGAATTTCCTACCCCCATAATGTTTAATTTATTATGTGAAATTATTTATGTAATTACTTTTGAATTTATTTATTTTTTGTTTTTCTGTGAGGACTGAGTAATACAATTAACACATTTATCATCTCCTTTATTTTTTTTCAACTCAATAATAATCCTTGCAATTTTTATACTTAATATATAGAAATTTCTTGTTTCATGCCAAAAGATGAACATTTCGTGCCATGAAATATAAGAGAAAATTTTAATAGACACCAATTATTCTGACATCAATGATCCTTTTCTATTTCATATAAAAGTAGCGCGACAACAAATTACACAAAAAAAAATCTACTAGGGGTAGCCACACGCTTGATTTGACGACTACTAAACATCACCATAAGCTTTGAAACTGTATCGCTCTTGATAAGGACCATTGAAAAAGAGATCAGCGTCAAACCATTTAGGGTAACGAACAAGGTCACCTGCAACGAAACTCATGTATTTCTCACTCCCTTCAGGGACAACTCTAACTTCTCCTTCCTCAATGTAAACCCACTGCTCAACCTGCCAATCCCAACCAAATTGGCACTTACCAGTCTTCCATACTGACCATCCCGAAACTCCAAGCTCTTTCAATCGTTTTTCTGACACTTTTCTTTCCACTCTCACATTGTACAGTTCCTCCAAAGGTTTCTCTATCCTCATTGCTCTGATACTTTGACTAAAGGAAGGACGTGGACCTTTATACCCTCCTCTACTGCTTCCTTTGGAGAAGAGAGCAAATGGGGGACCCATCATAATGCTTGCCATGGCTTCCGTTTATACCAAGAGCTCACACGCAAGGTCTAAAATTTCAAGATGGTTTAAAAACACGTTATTAGGAACCTGCATCTAATAATCCCGGTACAGAGAGAATTTGCATTCCACAATTATGCTAAAATGATGATACGTATCGTTAGGCCAAAAATAATTAATAAGAAATAGCTTATCATGCAAACTGCAACACACATACTCCCTCCGTCCCAAAATAAATTTCGCGTTTCCAAATAAAGAAAGTGACTTTGTGCAATTTTATCATTGTACAACTAAAGATCTCTCTTAAAAAACGTTGACAAGTCAACTGCTACATATATTCTGGGACGGAGGAAGTACTATTATTTTTCAAAGTTGTATACAAGTATTGATTAGCATCGTGTGTCCATTGTGATTAGACAAGGCTTAGTTGAAACTTTAGTGTCAACAACAAAAACAAACCATTTCTGTTCTTGGCTTGTAAGATAAACACGAGTCCCATTACCCATATCTCATATAAGCATGAAGTTACAATTTTTTTCCCAGAATTTCCTTCCATCATCCTTTTCTTTTGGAACTAAGAAATTAAATACACCATATGAATAATGTCCGTCAAAGATCATATGGAATACTATATGAACACTGAGAAGTTAAGCTGCACCTTGTCTCTTCTTTTACAACCAAATTTCTGATGATAGATTTTCAATTTCACATTATCTGCAGAGAAAATCAATCCCATCATTTTGGGTTAGCCTAAACATGATGGAGGCCTTGCCAGGTTCCTATGGTAGCCGGCAAATTCAAAACGAGGCCATTTGTTACTACGTCCAAGAGCAAATTTGAAATTTTTTTGGTCATTCATTTTGGGACGGAGGGAGTATAACATACTATAAAACCTAATCAACCCTTTAGATGTTCTTCTTGTGCCACAACTACAAGGTGGAGTGTACATATGAAGGTCCCTAAGCATAAATATAACCAGTTTCAAAAACATCTCAACCCCATCTTTCCCACCACAACCCCACACCCAGATACTAAAATTGAAGAAAAATATGTAAATCTCATAAGAAAATTTAGTAAAATAAGAAACCAACTTACCAATTGAAGTCCTTGTTGAAATGGGTCTTGAATTTTCTTGTCGGAATTTATCAAAGGTAACAAATTCGCAGATAATTTTCAGCAAAAGGGTTTTAAGAAGCTCTATCCAAACTCTCAGTCTGTTGGCAATGATAACCTAACCTGCAGTAAAATACCAAATCGCTGTTCTTTTAGTCACGAGAAAGGCACATGAGTTTGAGGGTTAGGGCCAATGGAAAATTTGTACCTCCCTCAGTTCCTTCCATTAATTAAAAGGAAAAATTCCTTTTTAACCACAAATCTCATATCTTATCCCATCAAAACCCATCCCAAATAAAAAAACACTACCTCCTTTATTATTTCAAATTAAAATTCCTTTAAACCCCATTATGCTAAGAACGGCCAAATTGAGATACAGACGCCGTTAACTTGCCGGTGTTTGGGTCCATGGCTCCATCTCTTTCTTCTAAAAAAGCCTAGGGTTTTCGTCGATTCAACTATCATTCAACCGACCATGTTCCAATTCCAATTTCTGACTGACCATGTTGCAATTCAGCCGGTGGCGGTTTGGGGGAGGGGGAGAAATGACGGGGGATTGTGGCGATGGGTGTGGCCCGCCGGTGAAGAAGGTTGAAGGGGGCTGGTAGGGGGGTTGTATTTGTTAAAGAAAAATTCGGGGATGGTACTTGGATTGTGCTAATGGTGTCAAAATTGTGTCTGTGAATATGCCTCCATTCATGCAGATTCATGCTGTGGATTGTGCTAGAAAAACTCATGATAGCTTGGAAAAGTTCACTGTCAAAACCCTTGCCCTTACCCTGAAAAAGGTTAGTATTATTTTTCTGACAAAAATTGCAATGGGTATTAGTCTAAAAATTGAGTCTTGCTGCATTATGTGTTCATTTGAAGTTTTTAAAACATAAATTGTTGATTAATGTTGACATTCAAATTTACCTTTCAACAAATTGATTGATGGGTTTTGCAGCAAGTTGATTGAATTTCTTGTTTCATGCCAAAAGATGAACATTTCGTGCCATGAAATATAAGAGAAAATTTTAATAGACACCAATTATTCTGACATCAATGATCCTTTTCTATTTCATATAAAAGTAGCATGACAAAAAATTACACAAAAAAAATAAAAAAAAATCTACCAGGGGTAGCCACATGCTTGATTTGACGACTACTAAACATCACCGTAAGCTTTGAAACTGTATCGCTCTTGATAAGGACCATTGAAAAAGAGATCAGCCTCAAACCATTTAGGGTACCGAACAAGGTCACCTGCAACGAAACTCATGTATTTCTCACTCCCTTCAGGGACAACTCTAACTTCTCCTTCCTCAATGTAAACCCACTGCTCAACCTGCCAATCCCAACCAAATTGGCACTTACCAGTCTTCCATACTGACCATCCCGAAACTCCAAGCTCTTTCAATCGTTTTTCTGACACTTTTCTTTCCACTCTCACACTGTACAGTTCCTCCAAAGGTTTCTCTCTCCTCATTGCTCTGATACTTTGACTAAAGGAAGGACGTGGACCTTTATACCCTCCTCTACTGCTTCCTTTGGAGAAGAGAGCAAATGGGGGACCCATCATAATGCTTGCCATGGCTTCCGTTTATACCAAAAGCAAAAGCTCACACGCAAGGTCTACAATTTCAAGATGGTTTAAAAATACGTTATTAGGAACCTGCATCTAATAATCCCGGTACAGAGAGAATTTGCATTCCACAATTATGCTAAAATGATGATACGTATCGTTAGGCCAAAAATAATTAATAAGAAATAGCTTATCATGCAAACTGCAACGCACATACTCCCTCCGTCCCAAAATAAATTTCGCATTACCAAATAAGGAAAGTGACTTTGTGCAATTTTATCATTGTACAACTAAAGATCTCTCTTAAAAACGTTGACAAGTCAACTGCTACATATATTTTGGGACGGAGGAAGTACTATTATTTTTTAAAGTTGTATATAAGTATTGATTAGCATTGTGTGTCCATTGTGATTAGACAAGGCTTAGTTGAAACTTTAGTGTCAAGAACAAAAACAAACCATTTCTGTTCTTGGCTTGTAAGATAAACACGAGTCCCATTACCCATATCTCATATAAGCATGAAGTTACAATTTTTTTCCAGAATTTCCTTCCATCTCCTTTTCTTTTGGAACTAAGAAATTAAATCCACCATATGAATAACGTCCGTCAAAGATCATATGGAATATATGAACACTGAGAAGTTAAGCTGCATATATCTTAACCTTGTCTCTTCTTTTACAATCAAATTTCTGATGATAGATTTTCAATTTCGCATTATCTTCAGTGAAAATCAATCCCATCATTTTGGGGTTAGCCTAAACATGATGGAGGCCTTGCCAGGTTCCTATGGTAGCCGGCATATTCAAAACGAGGCCATTTGGTACTACCTCCGAGAGCAAATTTGAAATTTTTTTGGTCATTCATTTTGGGACGGAGGGAGTATAACATACTAAAAAACCTAATCAACCCTTTAGATGTTCTTCTTGTGCCACTACTACAAGGTGGAGTGTACATATGAAGGTCCATAAGCATAAATATAACCAGTTTCAAGAACATCTCAACCCCATCTTTCCAACCACAACCCCACACCCAGATACTAAAATTGAAGAAAAACATGTAAATATCTAACCAAAAAACGACAGTAAAACAAACCCAGTAAGGACGAAGTCAATAGATGACAAGCTCATATGTAAGAAAACAAAATCTCATAAGAAAATTTGGTAAAATAAGAAACCAACTTACCAATTGAAGTCCTTTTTGAAATGGGTCTTGAATTTTCTTGTCGGAATTTATCAAAGGTAACAAATTCGCAGATAATTTTCAGCAAAAGGGTTTTAAGAAGCTCTATCCAAACTCTCAGTCTGTTGGCAATGATAACCTAACCTGCAGTAAAATACCAAATCGCTGTTCTTTTAGTCACGAGAAAGGCACATGAGTTTGAGGGTTAGAGGGTTAGAGCCATTGGAAATTTTGTACCTCCCTCAGTTCCTTCCATTAATTAAAAAATGAATGTTAATTTTTTTTTCAAATTTACTTTTTCCCTCCCATAATAATAAACTAGTACTAACCCCGTGCCAAGGGGCACAGAGCACAGAGTGATGCCTACCCGCTCGCGATTTTACTAAATTCATTTTCCCCTTTTTTAATTGAAATCGTCGTATTGGTAAAAAAAATATTATACCTCAAAAAAGTAATTTAAACTAAGTTTTTATTTATTATTATAACAAAAAGTAAAAAATAAAATCATGAACAATAAAAAATAAAATTCAAACTCTATGGCTATTGATATTTATGAGATTGATAATTAAAAAAATAATTAATAAAAAAAATCATGTACTCGTAGTAAATAAAAGGGTGTGTTGAGGGAAAGTTAAAAGACATATTTGGGAGGAGAAGGTGGGGTGTTATAAAATTGGGAGTGGGAAGGTAAAATATTTTGGTTAATTCAGGTCGTTATATTAATTTTCTAGAATCAATCTCAGCCGCTTTTTATCTCGGCGATTACGAACGTTTTTTCCCTATGTATATCCCAAAAAAATTCAATTTATTTCTAATCAAAATAATCAAAAGCAAATTAAAATTTTTATGGATATTATTTTGGAATGGGTAGTACATGAATTTAGGACATGTTCGGTCCGACGACACATGGCAAATTGTGATATAATTCATCTTAACATATTATAAAATGTACTTCATGTAGTCAAAGATGCAACTTATTTTTTACTTTCTCTTCCCCGATTAAATATAATGCAAGTATTTATTATAAGATGTAATTCACATAATTAAATAATTAAAAAAGTTACTTATCTATTAAAAAAAAACTGACTATACTATTATAAAAACTAGCATTATAAAAACTAGCAGAACTCCCGTGTAATGCATCCACGTCAATAGAATTGTTTTCTTATATATATATACTCCCTTCGATCCGGTAGAAATCGCACAGTTACTGTTTGCGCGGGGATTAAGGAAAAAAATAATGATATAAATGTTGTGAGTGTAAAAGTAAAATAGGAGAGAGAATGAGGGGAGGGAATAGTAAATTACAATGGTGTTGTGAGTATTAAAATAATGTAGGAGAGAGAATGAGTGGAGGAAATAGTAAAGATTCTTTGCCATTTTAGAAAGTGTGCAGTTTGTAGCGGGATGCCCAATGAGGAAAGTGTGCGGTTTGTAGAGCGCCGGAGGGAGTATATAAAATGGTTATGATGAAATTATAAATATAAGTTAGAACATAAAGCAACAATTTTTTAAAATTAACACATTGTTTCTTATATATCAAGCGGAATGAGAGTCTCAAAACAAGCCTAAGTGTAAACAAAATCAGCCAAAATATACAACAAGTTTATAACAAGTACAGAAAAATGGATATCAGTTGGGTGTCTTAGGACCCAACATTCTTGAGATCTCCTTTATGAATGGCTTCTCTTTTATATTTTCCTCCCTTTCCCGGTGCCAATTCTTGGATTTTCCCTCAGCCTGATTTAAGAAAAAGAAAATAAAAATTGTTAGCTTCGAATAACGTCAGAATATCAGATAATCTACCGGGAATTCTGACATACCCAAGTTTTTAATGGAGTCAGCTGCTCTCTAATCATGTCAAACTTCGGCTGAACCAAGTCTTTTCCTTTAGTTCGAATGTCATCACTCTGCAAAAGCATTTCAAGATTTATTTCGCTCTGCAAAAACATTAAAGAGAACGGAAAAAGAAAAGGAAAAGATTTACATACAAAGAAAAAAAATGAGGATATGGGAATGGTACGGAGTATTTGACTACTTACAGTATGTAAGTCTAGCTTGGAAGCTGCTAGTCCAAATGCCAAAGTGGCACCACCAAAGATGAGACCAGTTGCAACAGCAAATGCTTTTCCAACTACGGTGGCCACAAACAACAACAGACATTAGGACACTTCAAACATACTATGTGCAAAACAATTTGATCATCTAATCAAACTATTCAGGATAAAATTATGGATTGTGCTTGATATTATAAGAATTCACAGAAGACGTATGAGAAATGTGAAGACGTATGAGAAATGTGGTATAAATTGGGACAATCCGCAGGCAAAAGTCCAGATGGTCTGGACAAAAAACAGTTGCATGTGAATGGAAACAAAAAAAGAAAGCCAAACAAAACATTTTTTTAGGAAGAAATACTCCCCCCGTCTCCTAACGATAGTCTCATTTCACTAATCAAATATTTTAACCTACTTCATGTTGGAAATAAATTAACAGCACCACAGATTAAACAATTAATTTAATCAACAATAGGGAATTTATTGATCAAGTCAAGATCGTACCAATTAATAAGCCAATAGCAAAACGACAGCAAGGAAACGGGATCAGGAAAACAAACAGAAACAAGAAAAAACAACGATTAGAAAACTTATCGTGATTTGATCGAGTCGCCTTAGGAAGACTGTCCTAAGAGAAAATATTGCCCCCAATTGGTGCAACTCAGGTACAGACAAATTTCTCCGAGGATAAAACGATCACGGATTACGTACCACAATTCAGCACACAGGTAGGCAATCTCCGGCGGTCCTATCTCAGTAGCCTTGAATCTCACGAACAAATCTCTAACGAACCCGGAGTAATCAAACAATGAAAGAAACTAGAGAATTGAGTTTTTCTCTTGTAAATCTCATCTAAATTCGGCTGAAGGAAGTATTCTATTTATATGTATGGTAAATTAGGGTTTAGAGTCTTAATAAGACTTAAAAACTGGTCTAATTCGCCCAGGAAAATCACCAGAATCGACACGAGCGCGGCCGCCCTCGAGGCTGGCGCGACCGCGCTAAATGCCAGTAACTATTGTCGAGTTCTCACGCGCCCAGCCGCGCCGCCCTCGGCCTTGGCGCGGCCGCCCTACATCGCAGTGCCTCCGACGGATTTTCCCCTTAGCCAAATTCAGTTCAAGCCAACGACGCTCCAAGGTCATAGGACTATGAACTTTCATACCACATATATCAAATATTCCAACAATCACCCACAAGTTCATACAAATATGACGTGTACAGATTGTCCATTGTAATGCTTTCAGTAATGGTACATTCCGTCTTGAACCACTACCTATGTTATCCAACGCAAACCTCCACAGGATCAGATGAACGGGTGTCTTGAATCTGATGCCTTTGGATGTAGAGGCCTTTGCTGGTAACAAACACGACAAAAGCTATGATAGGCCCTCTATCGCACAGTTGACGCTTATAAGCCATACGTCCCGGTCCTCTATCATGAGTGCTTTCAAGGAATAACCCGAATTCCTCTAGTTGCGGCCAACAACAACACTCACTTAGCTGGGTATCTCAGAAGATGTACTGCTAACATCTTGTCTAAAAGACTTGATCCCATTCAAAGTTCCAAACTTTTACTTTATTAGCAGCCACGAGCACCTCTAGGCTATTCAGGGGATAGACTCAGACATGTAACATGTCAATCTAACTTTAGGTGCTCCGACTCACCCCACAGCTTGTTATTACCACATTGAATTTCCTTTGTGGGATCTCCACTCAGGTAGATTGGGTTGCTGTTGCGTATGAATCGAGACGGGGTTCGCACCCATCCCCAACCTAGATTTTTGAACTAGAGCAAATTCTAGCCCTTTGGTTAACGGATCAGTGTTATCCTTGGTACCAACATAATCAGCAACTATCACCTTCCGAGACACAAGATCCCTTATAGATTTTAATCTAATTTGGATGTGTCTTCGGTTTTACGGTTGTACTTGACACATTTCGGTTTCTCGGTGTGGCGGCGTTGTCACAATGTACGGATATTACAGGCGTGGGCTTACCGACCGTGGGCAACTCGGACATAAGTCCTCGAAGCCATTCGGCTTCCAATCCGGTAGTGTCGAGTGGCAACTAGTTCGGCCTCAAATGTAGACCTAGACAACAGAGTTTGTTTGGTCGACCTCCAGGCGGCTGCGGCTCCGCTTTAAGGTGAAAACATACCCGTACGGCCATAACTCCCGGAGTTATAGGCAATCCGGCTTGCATCACTATATCCTTCAAGAACGAAGGATATCTTCCGTAATGCGGCCAAGGGAAATCGTTCCCTTCAAGTACTTGAGAACTCTATCAAGAGCTTCCCAATGTGCTTTGCTTGGACATTGAGTATATCTAGCCAACCTAGTAACCGAGTAGGATATATCCGGTCTAGTACAATTGGCAAGATACATCAAACTTCCAATAATTTGAGAATATCTTAACTGAGCCATTGATACTCCACTTTCATTATTGGTAAGTGCAGCTGAAGGATCATATGGAGTCTTAGCTACTTTGCAATTCTTATAACCAAATTTCTCAATTATACTTTCGGTATAATGAGATTGCGATATGGTTATGCCACTAGTTAAACGAGTCAACTTAAGGCCAAGAATCACACTAGCTACTCCCATATCCTTCATCTCAAACTTACTTTTCAAGAATTCCTTGGTAGTATTAATTATCCTCATATCCGTTCCAAACAACAGGATATCATCGACATACAGACATAAGACAATACTACTATCACCAATACTTTTGCTATAAACACACTTATCAAACTCATTAGTAACGAAGCCAAACGATGAGACAATTTTATCAAATTTCTCATGCCACTGCTTAGGGGCTTGTTTGAGTCCATACAAGGACTTAACAAGTTTACAAACCTTTTTCTCATTGCCAGAGGCCTCAAAACCTTCAGGTTGATCCATATAAATTTCTTCCTCTAGATAGCCATGCAAGAAAGCGGTCTTAACATCCATCTGATGGATAGGAAGATCATATACAGAGGCCAATGCTATAAGCATTCGGATTGTAGTCATTCTAGCAACAGGCGAATAGGTATCGAAATAGTCTATTCCCTCCATTTGCTTGAATCCCTTAGCCACTAACCTAGCCTTAAACTTGTCAACGGTTTCATCCGGTTTCAGTTTCCTTTTGAAGACCCACTTACATCCTATCGTGCTACAACCAGGAGGGAGATCGACCAATTCCCATGTCCCATTAGAGACAATAGAATCCATCTCACTCTTAACGGCATCCTTCCACCGCTTGGCATCGAAGTGGCTATAGCGGCTTTGAAGGTTAGAGGATCACCTCGACATTGTAAGTGATGAAATCACTTCCATAGTCCTTGGTGGTCCTTGCCCGTTTGCTCCTTCTTGGTTCAATCTCATCGTCGAGAATGAGTTGCGGTAGAATCAACCCCACATTTGTCGGCTCCTCTACTTGAGCGGGAATGGAATTAGTGGTTGGGTTAGATTCCTTAGGAAGTCCGTCTTTCATAGGAAACACATCTTCAAAAAATGTTGCATCACGTAACTCAACTATAGAGTTCACATCTATGCCGTAAATTTCGATTTGATAATCAGAAATCTCAATGCATAGCTTGTTTCAGAATAACCTATAAAGATAGCATCAACAGTTTTAGGTCCAAGCTTTTTCCTTTTATGTGCGGGTACAAGTACCTTTGCAAGGCACCCCCACACTCTTAAGTGTTTCAGGCTTGCCTGTCGACCTCTCCAAAGTTCAAACGGACTTTCCTTTCTATGTTTAGGAGGTACTCTATTCAGAATATGGCAAGCCGTATTCAAAGCCTCTCCCCACATATATTTGGGCAGTCCAGAACTTATGAGTAACCTGTTAATCATATCGGTAAAGGTTCTATTCTTACGTTCAGCTACACCATTAGATTGAGAGTGTAGAGAGGAGTCTCTTCATGTACTATTCCGTTTTCTTGGCAATAATACATAAATGGGTTAGACTCATATTCACCTCCTCTATCAGACCTTAACCGCTTAAGTTTCTTGCCAGTTTGTGTTTCTGCTTCATTCTTAAATATAATGAATTTATCTAATGCTTCATCCTTAGAATTAAGCAGATAGACATAACAGTATTTACTAGCATCATCAATAAAGGTGAGAAAGTATTTCTTTTTGTCTTTGGTCAACAAGCCATTAAATTCACAAATATCAGTATGAACTAAATCTAGAATTTCAGAATTTCTCACAACCGATTTAAACGGACCTTTTGTAGATTTAGCTTCAACACATACATGACACTTAGAATTTTTATCAATAGCATGTTTAGGAATAATATCTAAATTCATCATTCTTTTCACAGAATCATAATTAATATGTCCTAAACGACCATGCCAAACATTTGAAGATTCAATGGAATAAGAAACAGGATAATCAATAGAACTAAAATTATTGTGCGAACAAATATCAGTTTCAACTCTAATTTTAAATAAACCATCCGAGGAATAACCTTTCCCCATAAAACTACCAGAATCCAAAATTATGACCTTATTACATTTAAATGAAATTTCAAATCCTTCCCTAACTAAACTAGAACCACTAATAATGTTGCGACGAATATTAGGAACGTGATACACTCGATGCAAGGTAAGAATGAGCCCATTAGGAAACTTCAGTCCACGCGTCCGATCCCAAGCACCTTTGCGGCACTAGAGTTCCCCATCATCACCGATCTACCACGTTCAGCCGGTAAGACACAAATAGCAATTTATCGGCACAAAACATGCACATTTGCCCCGGTGTCAACTAGCCACTCGTTGGGTTCATGACGATAAAGAGTTCGGGATAAGGAGTTACATACTTTGTAACATTGTAGGTCGGAGCGTCAACTCCGGGTGCGTCGAGTCGGGATCATCATAATCCTTCGGACCCAACACCGTGTTGACGGCGGTCATCAGCGAAGCCTTGTGGTCCTTTTCCTTTCTTGGACGGGCGTCCCTAGAAAAGTGTCCACCTTCTCCACAATTCCAAAGCAATTCGCTTTTGCTCTTGGCTTCTTAATGTTATTTTTCTTCACCTTAAGCTTATCATGATTTTCTTTATCCTTAGAGTAAGTTTTCACGGCTTTTCCTTTAAACTTGTTTTTTTACCGGTCACCATATGGCGGCGGCAGCCTCCACAGTACGCTCGGTTGGTTACCATTGTGCACCTCCCGAATCGCACCGCATTCGTGACTCATTGAGTTTCAAGCTTCCAAGATACGATGCTTGAGGGTCATACCGAATTCCCCCAAGATCGAAGAAACTTCTCAATAATAGCCGTGACGGCGAACTTCTCGGGAAGTCCCGTATCGGCATCCTTGAGAAGATTGCAAAATGATTTGGAGTTCGTGCACTTGGTCGTAATCGACTTTCCCTCGCTCATGCGATAATTCGAGAACTTACCCACTTGGTACTTTTCCACACCGAGTCATCGGTGCTTTGTACTTTGTGGAAAGCGACTCCCACGGTGACGCAGCGGTGAGAGGAGTAGAAGCAATAGACATCAAAGTGCATTCGATAAAGCCGACAGAATAAATCCTCGAACAACATCGTCTTGCTCTCCCTTCCACCTGTTTAACAGCGGCCTACACTAATGGGATCGTCGGCTTTTAGAGCGGGGACATTGAGATGTCTGCGTGCCGATGCATGCCCTTAATTGACGGCCCGGATCTTCATGCGTTCAGACCAACGCTTGAAGTTCTTTCCGGCGAACTTCTCCGGAAGATCTGAGGTGTCAACTAAGGACTTAAAGGGAGAACTAGAGGTACCAGCAGACATGATTCAATAAACTATTTTCTCTTAGACTGTTGGAAATAAATTAACAGCACCACAAATTAAACAATTAATTTAATCAACAATAGGGGAATTTATTGATCAAGTCAAGATCGTACCAATTAATAAGCCAATAGCAAAACGACAGCAAGGAAACGGGATCAGGAAAACAAACAGAAACAAGAAAAAACAACGATTAGAAAACTTATCGTGATTTGATCGAGTCGCCTTAGGAAGACTGTCCTAAGAGAAAATATTGCCCCCGATTGGTGCAACTCAGGTACAGGCAAATTTCTTCGAGGATAAAACGATCACGGATTACGTACCACAATTCAGCACACAGGTAGGCAATCTCCGGCGGTCCTATCTCAGTAGCCTTGAATCTCACGAACAAAATTCTAATGAACCCGGAGTAATCGAACAATGAAAGAAACTAGAGAATTGAGTTTTTCTCTTGTAAATCTCATCTAAATTCGGCTGAAGGAAGTATTCTATTTATATGTATGGTAAATTAGGGTTTAGAGTCTTAATAAGACTTAAAAACTGGTCTAATTCGGCCCAGGAAAATCACCAGAATCGACACGAGCGCGGCCGCCCTCGAGGCTGGCGCGACCGCGCTAAATGCCAGTAACTATTGTCGAGTTCTCCGCCAGCCAGCGCGCCCGCCCTCGGCCTTGGCGCGGCCGCCCTACATCGCAGTGCCTCCGACGGATTTTCCCCTTAGCCAAATTCAGTTCAAGCCAACGACGCTCCAAGGTCATAGGACTATGAACTTTCATACCACATATATCAAATATTCCAACACTTCATTCCATCACTAACCTTAATGACGTTTCCTTATTGCTCCCTCTATCCCGAAATTATCTTCCTACTTTTTTTTATGTTCGTGCGAAGGTACTTTGGGCAATAATTTTAGGTTAACTTAGTTATCCTAATGAACATCTAAAAATTGTTATTTATAGTATCTGTAATGGTGTATCAATAATAGGTTTTAAATTTTCATTAGGTTAATAAAATAAACCTAAATTTGTTGCTCAAAGTGTCTTCGTATATGAACAACAAAAAAAATAGGAAGATCATTTCGGGACGGAGGGAGTAGTATTACTCCATTACTCCCTCTTCTTCCTTGGTTGGCTCTCATCTCTCCCTCGTATTCCTTGGTTGGCAATTTAGGAAGTTCAATGATTTTAAAATAACAATTTAGGGAATTGGAATATCTTTTTGGGACGAATAATAATGGCAAATGAGAACATCTTTACAGGAGAGAGGAAGTATTTTTTTTCTAAGAAAAGGAAAACATATACCAAATGATAACTATAAACAGATGGAGATGGAGATAGAAACCTACTTTGTGATAGTCCTGCAGCTGCAGCCTTTAACTTTTCTGGATTAAGAGGGGTGTACTTGTCTTGACGCAACTCGTTTGCTGTCGAGGCGGTAACAGAGTTATTCGAATTGGGCAACTGCCATCTGCATATAATATTGGATCATTAAAACTTGAGCATCTAAAATGAATAGAGCCTTCAGACGAAGCAAATAGTTCACACAGAAATATAACTCTAATTATTAGCCTCAGTATATATAAAGAAGGAAATAAAAAACGGTGGGGGCTACAAATTAGTACTACCTCTCTGTCCCAAAATGAATGTCCAAAATAATTTCAAATTTTCTCTTGATCAAAATCAAATTTGAAAAGTTTTTGGACATTCATTTTGTTTGGGACGGAGGGAGTACAAGTGATGTTTCCCAAAAGCAATATTGTGTAAAAAAAAAAAAACTTTGATCAAGATCAGCAGAGAAACAGTGCAACAAAATCAGGAGGTGCAAATAGCACTTCATAACAATGTTTCAAAAAGCTTGGAATCGGGCACCAACTAACACATTACTTGTCCCTCTTTAGCTAAAACATTTCCAAAAGCCTAGTAGTATGAAGCAGATAAGCAGTCCTGAAGACAATGCTTTGTCAGAAAATCCACATTAATGGAGCTCATACTCCCAAAGCTCACATTTTGCAAGTAATGCTAGAACACATTCTGCTCCCATCCATGTAAACAGTCCACTATTCTATATTGAAATGGTGCACTTTAATAGACTTGAAAAAAAAAAATTGCTTCCACCCTCTCCCTAGCCTTCCATTTTTAACACCCCAGACATAATTTTGGATATTGGATCACTTCTATTGCGAGCCAAAAATAGTACTGCTCGGAATTTTTAACTATGAGTCTATGACCTGATGACCAACTCCAACAATAGTAAAGTACTGTACTCCGTATTTCTTTAGAGATTCAGATTCGACAAGATTGTAGAAGCCAAAAAACAAAGTCATTTCCTTAGCTCAGGAGCTTATTGATAATGTCAAATCTATAAGATTGAGATAAACAACAAAAAGGACAACAACAAATCCTAAAAGTTCCTCCTCTTTCCACAGTTTCTCAGGCAGCAAACATAATACTCAATACTCTAAACTCTACTTTTAACTACTCCCTCCGTCCCTAAATGAATGTTAAAAAAAGTCTAAATTCACTCTTGAGTCTTGATCAACGGCAAATTTGAATTTTTTTTTTTTTTGGACATTTCATTTTGGGACAGAGGGAGTAACAATTATGCTCAATTTATCAATGTCATAAAGTTTGACCTTTTCCTCTCTTTCTAGATTTTTCAACCTAAAACAAGAAATTTCAATAGATTTTGCTCCACAAAACACCATTAAATTTATAAATAATTAATACGAAAATTGAATTAATTGATAGAAGCAAAGGCAGTACCTTTTCGGACCAAAAGTGACTTGGGGCAAAGAAACGTAGCCTCTGAGAGGGTTCAAAGCGTCGGCCGAGACAGAAGAGACGTAAACTTTCCCCGAAGGTAGAACCCATTTGGATCCAGTAGAGAGAGTCGAATCTGCCGGAGGTCTAAGTATCCCAGGCGGCAAGGAATGCCTCAGAATCTCCGGCAGAACGTCGGCGGCTTCATTTCCGGTCAATTGAGCGGATTCGATCGGTAATTGAGACGAGGAAGACGCCGGAAATTTGGGGTTCTTTTCAAGGAAGCGGCCGACGGCTTGTTTGGATTCTTGAAAGAAATAAGCACCTTCTTTGCCTGCCAATCTTCCGGCGAGGAAACTCATTCGGCTATTTTTTTTTCTCTTCAGGACTCTGTTTCGGTTTTGGGTGGACGTTTGAATTTTCGCGTGGCGTTTTTATATAGGCTAAGAGTTTTATGGTGGTGTTTGGTTGCTTGGGGAACTCTATTCTAATTTGACGGTATCGCTGTGTTAGGTTGTTTATTACAGTTTAAGGTTAAATTTGGATAGCTGAACGAAGATCGGAGTCTGTAACTAATTGTTATTTTTTTTAATGGTGTATCAATATAAAATTTTAAACGATCTTCTAATAATGTGTCCAATTTATTAGATAAACATTAAATCACTTTGTTTATATCTTCTTGAAATCAAATTATGAGTATAGATTTTATAAAATTTAATTAACTATAACTTAAATTGACCAAGAAAATCAAAATATGTTATTTTGGACATGTGTAGTGTAATTTATAATACACTTCATTTCTCTAAAATTTGTAACATCCTTTTTTCGGTGAAGTTACTACACTTTTTTACCAACATTATTATGTTTACACTTGCAATATGATTGCAATATGATGAGATCATTAATACTATTTATATTTATATATATATATATATACTCCCTTCATTCATTTACATGGTTCACAGTTACTGTTTACACTATTATTAAGGAGGGAGTATTATATTGAAAGTGTTGTGAGTGTGAAAGTAAAATAGGAGAGAGAATGAGTGGAGGAAATAGTGATAAAAACTTTCCATTTTAGGTAAAAAACAAAGTATGAAGTAAGTATGTGGATGCCCAAAATAGAAAGTGTGAAGTACTCCCTCCGTCCCGCCGATCTTAGGAATTTTTCAAATGGCACAGGGATTAAGGAAAAAGTAAATGTTGTGAGTGTAATAGTAAAATAGGAGAGAGAATGAGTGGAGGGAATAGTAAATTATAATGGTGTTGTGAGTATTAAAATAATGTAGGAGAGAGAATGAGTGGAGAGAATAGTGATAAAAACTTTCCATTTTGAGAATTCTTAAGATTAGTGGGACGCCCAAAATGAAAAGTTTTCTTAAGATCGGTGGGACGGAGGGAGTATTAAAATGGACGGAGGGAGTATATACTAGTACATGCCCGTGTCCAAGGACACGAGCTTTTTTTTTTTTTTTTAATTTTTTTTTAAGGGCAAAATAGGAAAGGGATAAATATATGAGGGCAAAATGAAAAATTCGCGACTTGGTACTGTTTACACCACTGTAGATAGTAGAGCTCTCTTTTATATATACTCCCTCCGTCCCATACCTACGTGCACACTTTCCATTTTGGGCGTCCCAAACCTACGTGCACATTTCCTAAAATGGAAAGGAATCTTTACTATTCCCTCCACTCATTCTCTCTCCTACATTATTTTAATACTCACAACACCATTATAATTTACTATTCCCTCCACTCATTCTCTCTCCTATTTTATTTCACACTCACAACACTTTCAATATAATACTCTCTCCTTAATTTACGTGAAAAGTCAAACCGAGCACATAAGTCCGGGACGGAGGGAGTATACTATATATATATATATATATATATATATATATATATATATATATATATATATATAAACACTAAATTTTCACGAATTCACTTAATATCAATAATGGAAAATTAAGGATACTAATTAGGGAGAGTGACCGGGAAGTTCTAAAGAAGTATCATAATGTCCGAGAAGTTTCTTCACCATGTTGTATTATAGATGCAGTATTATATTCACATATGAGTGAATATAATAATATTGCATGCAGTATTATATATTATTGCATAAGAACTTCTAGGTCATTTCGATTTAATGAGAAACTTGAGGAGAAGTGATTTGTTTCAAAAGAAACTTCCGATCAAATTCCCTACTAATTATAAGGAGATCGATCGTTATTGGAAAATTTGCTCATAAGTATTGATTGTCCAAAAATAATGATGATTAGGTTTTTTTGGATTTAATTTTTATTAATCATCATTGTTTTGGGTGTAATCTTTCTCTACCCCGAGAAGAATTGGATGAATGATCATTTGGACACTTGTTAAATCCATCCTTATATATTTAATTTTGATCTTAGTTAATTAATACTAATTTTGAAACAATTTAGATTGCAATATAATATGGACATATTACATAGATCTAAGAGATATTATCCTACATTGAGAATTGACAAACCTTGCCTATAATATATTAAGATCCTGAGTGACTCCCCTTGACGCCAATTAATTTTAAGATGAAACTTCAAACTTTAAAAATTCCATCATTAATTTAACACAAAATGGCGACAGAACATTTTGTTACTTTTGCAAGAAATGGGTAGAGAGAGTTAGGATTGAGGAGTCAAAATTTGACATCATCTACTGTTGTGGGGGCCAAGCTCATCTTCTTGCTTGGGCTCCAAATAATGATCTGTAACTACTCCGCCTATCATTTCATATTTTACTTTGTCCATTTCTTCAAATAAATATTCTAATATGAAGTATATATTTTTTAAATTACTTTGTCTTTGAAGTCTCTAAATTGTTCTTTTACCAAAGAAAATCTGCATTTCAGCTCATTATATACTTATGAATTAAAACTTTAGAATTGAATAAGAAGAATATTTATATTTTTTTTTGCTATTAAATTGTAAATAAGTTTAAAACATTCTTTAAATAAAAAACAGATATTCATTTTTGAATGAAAGGAGTAATTTTTTTTTTCATACCTCAGGGTTATGTATGGAAAAACAAGTATATTTTTAGCAATATTTTAATCCAAAAAAAGAATTATAGAAGAAAAAAAAATTGTATTTCGTTTTTCCATAACCGTAGGGAAAAGCGTGTTTTTAAATGCGTTGTGAGATTTTTGTAAATAAAGTGGAAATTTGTGTAGTGACATTTTTTTAATAAGTAAAACTTCGCACACTGTCGGTGAAGTGTATAAAAGACAGTATTAGTTACACGTACTTCAGTGCATATACATGGCATTAAAGAACACTACTACTTGAACTAAAAAACGCTAGCAATGACATTAAACTGGTATACACTACTAGAAACAGGCCTTTTACCGACGGAAATTTCCGTCGATAATTCCACATTTTCGTCGATAAATCGATATTATCGACGAAATTCGTCCGTCGGGTTCCGTCGGAAATAATTGGTTGGTAATACCGACGGACTAATTCCGCCGGAAATACCGGCGGATTGTCCGCCGGAAAATCTGAAATTCCGCCGGGAACCGTCCGTTGAAAATGAGTAACGCCGGCCGGTTAACCGGAGCAATTGTCGGAGGTTACCGATGGAAATATCCGTCGGTAAATAAAATCCATTACCGACGGTTATAACCGTCGGAAACGAAAAACTTTACCGTCAGATATGTCCGTCGGAAATCTAAACCATAAACCGACGGATATGTCCGTCGGTAATGAGTTTTATTTTTTTTAATTTTTATTATTTTCCGACGGATATTTCCGCCGAAAATTAGTATTATTTTTTTATTATTATTAATTTATCGACGGAAATTTCCGTCGGTAATCTGGCCAGATTTTAAAAAAAAAATTCTGTTTTATTATTAAACCACCTGTAAAAGGCTGTAAACCTGTTCAAACAACCTGTTTTAAACAAATACAATTACAAACTACAAACACACACAAACAACCTGTTTCGCCAGACATCAAATAAAATACATATGTTTGTCCAAATCAAGCGAAGGGGAAAGGGGAAACGGCCGGGGAAAGGGGAAAGGGGAAACGGCCGGGGAAAGGGAAAGGGGAAAGGGGAAAGGGGAAAGGGGAAAAGGGAAAAGGGAAGGGGAAACGGCCGGGGAAAAGCCGGGGAAAAGGGGAAAGGGAAAGAGAAACTACATATGTTTGTTTGTTTGTTTAATTACATGTCAATGAAAAATCATGTTTAACAACCACGAGCGCTGCCGCTGCTGCTACCGCTACCACCACCATGCATGTATAAACCTATTAAGATATTAATTAAAAACAATATATCAATATATATACAAATAAAAAGACAATAATAAAATGTAAACATTATATATATGACATTTACAATTAAATAATACTTACTGGCCACTTGGAGAGATAGATATTTCCATTTTTCCTTCCTCATTAATAATTGCGTCCAAATTAACCCGCCCGGATGGTTCACTACGTCCAGAACCAGAAGTAGATTCCCTCCCTCCCGTCCTTGGTGAAACAAGACGATGGACAAAACCCGCAACCTTCCCTCTCTTTGAACGATTGCCACCTCGACCCGACATATCTAAACTAGTATATTATATATGTAGACAGAAAATATTATCAAGTAGAACAAAATTTAAATAGTAGGAAGCATTCAAAATAATGACTACATGTCCAAGAAAATTATGGAGTAAGATGTTTGCAGCCAATATACACTATGTGAAAAGAATCCCACTACCACCATCACTACTACTACCACCACAACTACGTACTACCACCACCACTATTACCACTACTACCGCTACTACCACCACTACTACCACTACTATTACTAATACTACTACGTATACCACTACTACCACCACCACCACAAAATTAACAAAATAGAAAGGGGTAGAGAGAGAGAGAGGGTTTACATTTATAATGAATGGAGTGGAAAATATCAAGTCTTTGCACAGCATTTGGCCCAAAGATTGAAACTTTGAAAGTAGATTTACTATTATAATAATTAATCAAAGTTTCAATCTGGGGCCTAATGCTTGTGCAAAAACTTGAGATTTTCCACTCCAAAGATAACCCCACGGTAGTGGTTGTACGTGATAGTAGTGGGGTTGGCTTCTATCCCATCCCGAAATACACGTATGAATTGCAAATATCACTTTGTCTACTTGCCTTATAATCGAAAATCAAAAAATTTTGGCAGCATAACCCCATGGTCTCCAAGTGCACGACGTAGACTAGGTCAATCAAACACTATCGATTAGAATCGACAGTGTGTAATCAACCATATATGTCTAGTATACACTCAGAGAACAATAGGATTAATGCAACCGAAATATTTCAACTATCGACTATTCAAGCAATTTTAATAGACAATAATGATATTTATATATATACATATATGTATATTTTTTATTTTTTTTTTTTATTTTTTTTATTTTTTATTTTTTATTATTATATTTATGTCCATTATTATTATTATTATTTATTATTATTATTATTATTATTATTTACTTATTTATTTATTTTTTTTCAACAACCTTTTCACACGATGACATTCAAATTAATGACTACATGTCCAAGTAAATTATGGAGTAAGATGTTTGCAGTTTGCATTTAAATAGTATGAATCATTTATTGTCCAAATCATGAGATAGATGTAATATTACATAGCATGTAAAGAGTAACCAAGTAAAATTGAAAATCGTGAGATAGATATAATATTACAGTGATAAGTGATATAAAATGTAAACATTATATACAAAACATTATCTGAATTAAAACTAAACTGATTCATTCACTACAATCTTGATCACTATCACTACAAAATTCAATTTCTTCTTCACTAGTTTCCTCGTCGTCGTCTTCTTCCCCATCTTCATCATCGGACCCAGATATATACCCTTCTCCTTCCTCATCCTCCACATTGTCATCATCGATTTCATTGAAAGTGACTTCCTCTCCTAGTGGACGGGTGTTTTCGGCCATTATTGCTTCATCCTCGACATTATCATCCAAGGAAATAATCGGAGGTATAGGCATTTCCTCTTCCTGATAACAATCATTTAATGATGAATCAATATTTGAAGTAGACATTTTTGCACGCAATGGTATATCAAAAGTGCTTCTTGCTTTGATTTTCCATACGGCCCACCATCCGCTAGACTCTCTTCGTCGACGGGGGTAGGGGGTCATATACACATGTTGTGTTTGAGATGCAAGAATGAACACATCATCACCATTATGCCTAGAAGAATGCTTTAAGTCAACGAGATCAAAAGTGCCATGTTTTGTAATGCCTCGCTCAGCGTCCCGCCACTCACAATTGAAAAGAACTACAGATTTTCCAAGCAAGTACTCCAATTCAATAACTTCTTTCAATACGCCATAATAATCGAGATTTCCCTTGAGATTGACCTCGCTATTCCAAGTTGATTTCGTTTGGCCATATTCTTCGGTGTGGAATACGTAGCCATTGACAAAATATCCCTTATATACATTCACTCTTAAGGACGGACCGTGTGCTAATGCTTGTAATCTCGCAGCTTTTGCATCTCCAAGGTTGTTCAAAATCTAAATAAAAACACATAGATAGTAAAAAACTCATACTTCAAATTCTATTAAAAACATTGAATTAATGAATTGGCATTTACATAATTATTAAACCAGGAGGGAAATTCGCTGTCTGTCCTTATTGAAATCAATTCAGCGCAATGTCTCCACTGTTCTTCGAACATACTGCATTCAAGGAGAACATAAAGTTGCTTAGTTCGTATTAAAGTTATTAGGATTAACATTACTTAATAACAAATGAAGAATGCTTACTTCAAGTAGTCCTCGACCTCAGCACAGTTAAGGAGAATATAGAGTTTAGCCGCTTCTAATTCTTTTCTGCTTAGCATGCGCGTGCACTTTCTATTGCCAAGGAATCGACCAGGAGAAGAAAAAACTAAAATTTTTCCATCAGGATCAGTGAATCCCCCATCATAATTGCGTCCCACTTTATTGAACCTTGTCTCAATGTCTGGGTAAAAATATGTTGAAACAAACGACACAATTTCGTCGACAATCACTGATTCAGACATAGATGCCTCAACTTTTGCTCTATTGCTCATTTTCTTTTTCAAACTCCCCAAAAATCGTTCAAATGGATACATCCATCTATACTGAACAGGTCCTCCAACTCTAGCTTCATAAGCTAGGTGAATTGGTAAATGCTCCATTGAATCAAAGAAAGATGGCGGAAATATCTTTTCAAGCTTGCATATTGTCACCACAATGCTCTCTTCGAGTCTTTTCATATCCTCAACACGAAGAGTGCTGGAAGTCAATGCTCTGAAGAATTCACTCAATTCTGTTAGGGCAACCCATATTTCATTAGAGAGAATGTCTCTAAATGCAATGGGTAGAAACCTATCCAATAATACGTGACAATCATGACTTTTCAACCCATATATCGTCCCTTCTTCCACATTCACACAGTTGCCAATATTAGATGCATACCCATCAGGAAGTTTCAAATCTTTCAACCACTGCAGAACACGTTGCTTATCCTCTCCTGACAGAACAAAGGGAGCAGCTGGTTTGAAATCTTTTCCATTAACTTTAGTAATGTTGAGCTCTTTACGATTGCAAATCGCTTCAAGGTCTAGCCGATCCTTGTCTGTGTCCTTCGTTGAGGCCTTAAAACCCATCACTGTATTGAAAATATTGTCAAACACATTTTTTTCAATATGCATGACATCAAGGTTATGTCTTATCAAGTTCGTTTTCCAATACGGTAACTCCCAAAATATACTCTTTGTTATCCAGTTATGGTCTTTACCAAATCCGTCTGGTCTATCCTTTGAAAACATCTTTCCCACCCGACATCAGACACCTCAGACACCTGCTCAAAAATATCCTCCCCACTCAGACGAGGAGGGGGGCCCCGATGCTCAACTCTATTTTTGGTGAAAGCATTCCTCTGTTTACGAAATGGATGGTCACTAGGAAGAAACCATCTGTGGCAATCAAACCAACACTGCTTCTTGTAATGCTGATGTGTGAATGCATCTATATTTTCCATACAATACGGACAGGCCAATCTCCCATGTGTGCTCCATCCCGACATCATACCATAAGCAGGAAAGTCATTAATTGTCCACATCACTGCAGCCCTCATGTTAAAATTTTGCAACTTGAAAGCATCCCATGTCTGGACACCATCATTCCACAGCTGTTTGAGTTCATCCATCAGAGGTCGAAGATATACATCAATGTTTTTGCCTGGATTCGAAGGCCCGGGAATGAACAAACTCAAATACATATAAGGATCACCATACATAACCACGGGGAAGATTATACACTGCTGACTATAACAGCCAACATGAATAAGATTTTGCCCTCGGTCCAAATGGAGAAAACCCATCCGTACATATCCCCACTTTATGTTTCTAGGATCCGCAGCAAAATCAGGGTAAGTGGCATCAAAATGTTTCCATGCTTCACCGTCAGAAGGATGAGTCATCACACCCTCTTCACGAGGACACTCTTTGTGCCAACGCATGGCTTCTGAGCTTTCTTTCAATGCGTAAATTCGTTGCAACCTGGGAATTAGCGGCATATAACGTAACTGCGCCCGAGGCACATTTTTCTTGTGCTTGGCACTACCACGGCGTTGTGGCTTATACCTACTAAGTCCACATATTGAACATGTATCGAGGCCCTCATTTTCTTTATAAAAAGCATGCACCGATTCTTGCAAGCATCAATTTTAACATACCCAAGACCGATCCGCCCCACCAACTTTTTCGTCTCATAAAAATTGTGAACCATATTATTTTATTCGGGTAGCATCCGTTGTCCCCATGACATTATACGATCGTAAGTATGCCTGGCTCATATTTGTATCGGCCTTGATAGTTAGAAGCTCACTCACTTGCTCTAACACTGTAGCCTTTGCACCAGGATGAATTTTCTCATTTGCAGAGTCCATTAAATCCATAAACTTCTTTGCAACGGGATTTGGTGCCTCTATTGGATTAGGGTTCCAATCAAACTCTGGGCCGCCCGCATTTCGAACCATATCATCCAAACCGACAGACGGCTCCTCTTCATCAATCAAATGTTCAGTTCCATGGCGGACCACTTGATACAGAGGATGATTGCGAACACTTGTTTCAACCACATAACGCTCCCCGTGCGCTACCCATACCTTGTAACCATCAACAAACCCTGCCTCTAAAACATGTTTCTTTACCCATCCAACACTCAGATATTTTCTATTCTTACACTTTTTACAAGGACACCTAATCTTATCACCACGCATGCACTGGGGATGCGCTCTAGCAAACTCCACGAAATGTTCTAAACCCTATAAGAATTGAGGTCTGACACCCCTTCTACCGGGATTACTATCCATCCAACTACTATCTTCTCCAGACATAATTAACTCCTGCATTTCATAATGTATTAACAGTTTAGATGTAATTAACGCATTACAATTCCCTAAATTTGGATTACAGTCTTAAAAGCAACAAGACATGTTTCTTTAGGTTTAGAATTGGGGTTGGCTTCTATCGCACACATCTATCACATTTTTTTAATTATTAATATTTTGAATATTAATATTTAATTCTTTGTTGTAAAGTATATCATTCCCTATGATGAAAGGACAATTCATGTCCATTAGGTTTAGAATTGGGTTGGCTTCTATTCCATCCCGAAATACACGTATGAATTGCAAATATCACCTTGTCTACTTGCTTTATAATCGAAAATCAAGAAATTTCGGCAGCATAACCCCATGGTCTCCAAGTGCACGACGTAGACTAGGTCAATCAAACACTATCGATTAGAATCGACAGTGTGTAATCAACCATATATGTCTAGTATACACTCAGAAAACAATAGGATTAATGCAACCGAAATATCTCAACTATCGACTATTCAAGCAATTTTAATAGGCAATGATGATATTTACAAATCATATAATTGTGCATTTCAAGACTGTCCACACTGACAATTTAAGAATCGATGACTACATGTTGACCTCAACATGATAAGTTAAAGATTCTTAAACGGGTTTCTAAGCTTTTGTGTTTCAACCGTCACAACGTCACGTCGTAACATTAATTTTTATTCATTACCTTAAAATGCATAATTTTACAATAATGAATTAACACACACATCTATCATATTTTTTAAATTATTAATATTGTTAATAATTTGAAATATTAATTCTTTATTGTAAAATTTGAAATTTTACAATGATGAATTAAATTAACATTTATAAACAAGATAAGAGTCGTTCTCATCCACAACTATCAAAACCCAATCTCATCTTAGACCAAGAAAGACAGAGCAAACAAGTTCATTGCCGTTTGAGTAAAGTGATTTTACTGTTTTAATAAGAATTTTTCGGTTTCACTCCCTCTCTAAGGATCTCAAGTGATGTTTGAGATCCTTAGAGAGAAAGAGGACAAAGGAAACTGAAAAAACTCTTATTAAACAGAAAACCCTTTGCTCAAACGGTAATGAACTTGTTTACTCCGTCTTCCTTGATCAAAGAAGACGAATTTTGATAGCTGTGGGTGAAAAAGGCTCTCATCTTATTTATATTTTAAATAGAGTTGTACCTCAATCTATTTAAAGCCTAATTAACTACCAATTAGGTATAATGAAGAGCCACTTCCAAAACCTAGCTTGATAAACTAGTTAGAAAATGCAAACAACCTAAATCGGAGGACCAATCAAGCATCAAACATTCAAATATTTGAAAATTCACACAAATACCAATCAATAATCATGAACATTAGAATCAAAAACAAATTAGGGTTCTTACAAATACCAATCAAAAAATAAAGAACACCAAACAAAATTCAATAGAAGTATGTTGAGGGCACAAATACATATCCGAAAATAAGTTTGAACAGTGCACAAATTGAGCATGATTTTGCAGACAGTGAACCAAGGCCAGCACTATCATATTTGATTTCCACCCCTCTAAATAACCATGTTGAACAGAAAAATTAAATTATAACAAAGTGTGTTAAAAAAAAACACTCTGCGTGTTTCATTCAATCAAAATTGCAACATTTTTATAACAAAATAAATAGCACAAATAATTCAACCAAAATTGCAAACAAGTCCCAGAATAAAATTGGACTTTTTAAAATAAATAGCACAAATAAAAAACCAACGCAATTTCACACCGTCCGATTAGAGAGAGAGAGAGAAATCGAGTGAGAGAGAGAACGATTGAGAGAGAGAAAGCGAGAGAGAGAGATAACGTACCGGCGACGGCAACGGCGATGGAAAGAAACGGCGGCGACGGCGACGGCGTGTTCTTCTTGGCGAATTACTGAGAGAGAGAGAGAGAGAAAGTGAGAGAGAGAAAGCGATTGAGAGAGAGAAAGAAGACTTACCGGCGACGGCGAGGCTCGGCGGCGACGGCTTGGCGTTGGCGACGTTAGGGTTCGCGAACATTGAGGAAGGAACGGAGGAGTTGTAATAAAAATGAAACGTAATTAAAAATGGGGAAGGTACGCGTATATATATATGGATTTGTTACCGACGGACATAGTCCGTTTCAGATACTGGCTTGACTATGTCCGACGGCTTTACCGGCGGAAATTCCGACGGAATTTAATCAATTACCGACGGACAAAACGAAATTTTAAAAAAATAAATTCCCGGTAAATTAAAATAAATTTCCGTCGGTAAATGAAAATTTTTCGTCGATAAAAGTCCGTCGGTAATGCCCCTGTTTCTAGTAGTGATAGTTCGTGTTAGTTACAAGGATTGCCAGTCTATGTACCTTAGGGGTGTAAATGGTTCGGTTTAGCTCGGTTTGGACAAATTTAGGAGCCAAACCGCTAGTATCGGTTTGGAAAAATTCCAAACCGAGCTGAGCTAAAAAAAAATCGAACCGAGCTGAGCTAAATCGGTTTAGCTCTGGCTTAGCTCGGTTTTGAACCGCGGTTTGAATCAACCAAACAAATTTACAATTACATTTTGTCATAAGCATAGATCCCAAAACAAATGCTAAAACATGCACTCATTGTTTCAACTTGAAATTCATCCATTGAATGCAATATATGAACTCAGCATAGGCTTTCTGTTTAAGAGCAAAAAATTAAAGACGAAAATTAGGATCAAAAATCAAAACTAGCAAAGTACTGACATCTGACAACTTGTCAAGCATACAAGCCTCAAAAAAATAAAAAAAATAAGAACAAAAATCTGGGTAGGTTTATGCCTCCATTAGGAGTATGTGCCACAAAAGACTGCTTGGTAATGATCTAAACTAGCAAAGTACCGAAGAAAACACATAAACCACTAAATGTAAGTTTCGGGTAAAGATACAATTTTAGCACAAAAAAGGGTAGTATCGTCTAAGTTAGGTGTATACAACATACCTCTACTTTTGTTCTCGACGGTGAGAAGGCGGCGACGGTGAGAGGCGGCGACGGTGAGAGAGGCGGCGACGGTGAGTGAGGGGGCGACGGTGAGATCTACTTTAGAGAGAGAAGGGGAAGAGAGAGAAGGCGACGGTGAGCGGCGGCGACGGTGAGAGGCGACGACGGTGAGTGAGGCGGCGATGGTGAGATCTACTTTAGAGAGAGAAGGGGAAGAGAGAGAGGGAAAAGAGATATAATGAAAGTTCTCCAAGAGGCAGAGGTAATGTATTAAAGATTTTAGGGTGTTTTGAAATAAATTAAAGGTAGGGATTAATTTGATTTGGAATGAATGGTTAGGATTATGGTTTATGGTGGTTTGGTTTGACTTCATAGCTCGATTTCGTAGGTCGGTCTCGTAGCTCGGTCTCGTAGCTCGATTTCGTAGCTCGGTTTCGTAGCTCGGTCTCGTAGCTCGGTTTGAAAGCTAAACGGTTTAGCTCGGCTCGGTTCGGCTCAGCTCGGCACCCTCAAACCGCAAGCTAAACCGAACCGCTCGGTTTGGCATTTTTTCAAACCGAGCTAAACCACTCAAATAAAAAAACCGAGCTAAACCCCACGGTTTAGCTCGGCTCGGTCTCAAACCGCGGTTTGAGCTAAACCGCCTACACCCCTAATGTACCTGACACTTAAAGACACTAACGCTGACATTAAAAATGGTAGAATTGCCTTGAAGAAGAATGATTCACGTGCGAAGGTCCTTCACAACAAAGGAATTGGATGAGATAGTGACAAAGGCATTATTATCAAAACACAACTTAGATAGAGATATTATGTTACGAGGCACACGAGGGACATGAAGAATATCATTAAGAAGAAGGGGAGAGGAAGAAGTGAGAATAGAGGTGGAACCTATGTTGGATATTGGAAGACCCGCGCCATCGCCAATGAGAAGTTCTTCGGTGCCATCATAAGGGGAATGGAGAGATAGGTTATTGAGATTTTGAGTAACATGGTGAGTGGCAACACTGTCGAAGAGCCAACCGGGTGTGGGTTGATTGGAGGAGGTGGTGGCAGAATAGGCGCTGGGATAGGTGGGTTGAGGGCCACATTTTTTAGGGCGAAGATTGGAATTTGATTGAGGTGGGGGTGGGGTTAAGGTTAGGGTTAGGGAATCTGACTTGAGGATAGAGTTGGCGAAAAGTATGGCATTGATTTAAGAAGTTGATGTAACTGATGCAAGAGACGACAATTCAGCAACAAAGAATGAGGCGGCCGTACCATTTTATCCCAGGCGTGCGCCTCATGATGGCTCAATTGCAGGGCTCCTTTCGGTGGATCAGGCGTGCGCCTCGTTCTTCACCAAGCGCCCGCCTCATGTTGGATCAAAGGAGGAGTTACATTCGGTGATTGAGGCGGCCGCCCCATGATGTTCCATGCGCCCGCCTCAAGGTGAAGTCACGACGGGGGAAGATTCGGCAATCCAGGCGCCCGCATGGCCGAGTTTCAGGCACCCGCCTGGCGGTGTTTTGGTGGATCTCGTATTTACGTTTTATTGTTTGTTTACTAAGTATTTGTTATTTAGAACTGGGCTATTTTAGTCATTTGGATGGTTATTTGTTTCTTAGGGTTAGGGAGTATTTAAACACTGGTAGATTAGGGTTAAAGGCAGCTTTTGATTAATGTTATTGAATTGCAAACTCTGCAATTTGTCGAAGTCTTAAAAACCTTTATTCGTGGATTCGAGTCAAGGTCAAGAAATCCCTTTGATTTTCTTGTTTTATCATTATTGATTCCGCTGCGTTTACATTATTTGGTATCAGAGCAGGAGAGATCCTAGTACGATGGCCAATAACGGAAACGATGGAGGTATCAATGAGCTTCAAGCAGCCATGGCTACAATGACCGCGAATTTTACTGCGTTGGTTCAACAGATGCAGCAACAAATGCAGCAGGATCGCGCCGCTCGCGCTGAAGAACATGCAGAAATCGTGGAATCTTTACAGGCTTTGCAGCTCAACCAAGGGCATCGGGCAGGCAATCGTGAGATCCCTGCAGGACGCGAGGACAGAAACTTCCATCGCGCTACGCCGGCCGGAGGAATTCAGAACAATATCGAACAACTACCAAAAATCAAGGCAGATATTCCCTTCTTTTCTGGTGAGTTGGACATGGTTGGTTTTTCTGATTGGTTAGATGAAGTTGAAAAATATTTTGATTTGATGAATACGTTTGAGGAGAAAAAAGTCCCATATGTGGCATACAAATTAAGGGGTGGTGCGTCTGCATGGTGGAAACAAATCAATAACCAATTGATTCGTAATGGAAGACCACCAATTAATGATTGGGACCGTATGAAACAAGCTTTGAGGCAGAGGTTTCTACCTGTTAATTTTGAGCAGGTTATGTACAAGAAGTTCATGGAGTGTAAACAAGGTGCTAGAACGGTTGATGCTTATCTCCATGATTTTCACAACTGGTCATCTCGCACTGACTTGAGTGAAACGGATGCGCAATTGACAGCTCGCTTTGTTCAAGGCCTGCGACAGAATATCCGTAATCAGGTTGAACTCCATTCTGTCAGTTTCTTGGATGAGGCTATCGAACGAGCGCAAACAGTCGAACGTCAGTTGGCACCGGCTTTCAGGCCACCCTCTCAGTTCCGTAATTTGGGGGGTCAATCGTCGACTATTGCGGGTTCTGATTCGGGCAAGACACATTTTGGGGGTTCAGCGAGTGCCGAAGCAAAAACAACCTCCGCCCCTGCAACGCAAGCTGTGCGTAAGCCGACTCCACCTACCTCGACTAACCGTCAGACTACCAATCCTTATGCTAAGTCTTACGGTGACAAGTGCTATAAGTGTGGTGGTGTGGTCATATTTCGAGCCAATGTCCGAGTCGTAAATCTGTTAACGTGGTTGAAAGGGATAATGGTGAGGAGGATGTCAATGAGGACGCTTGTCAGGAGTTTTGGGAGGATCCCAATGATGAAGCCGATGTCGAGGAAGAGCATTCCTCTTTGGTGGTCCGAAGACTTATGTTGACAACCCCTACTGCTGCTGATGATCCGGAACGTCACAACATTTTTCGCACACGGGGGAAGGTTAATGATTCTACAGTTTCTATCATCGTTGACACAGCTGGAGTAGCGAAAAACTCGATTTCGCGGGATACGGTGGAGAAATTGCACCAAGACGCAGACACATCCTACACCCTATACGGTTGGGTGGATAAATTCTTTGGGCAGCATTAAGGTACACCAACAATGTCTTGTCCCCTTTTCTATTGGTCGTTATAAGGATGATGTCTTATGTGATATTGTGGATATGAACGCTTGCAATCTTTTGTTGGGTCGACCATGGCAATTCGACCTTAATGTCGTGCATAAGGGTCGGGATAATGTTTTGAGCGTTATGAAGGATGGGGCTCATTTTAATTTGTGTCCATTGCGTGAAAAATCTGTATGTGCCCAACCTAGGCGAAAGCCTATTGTTTCACTATGTACTGCACAGGAGTTTGTTTCTGAGGCTATGAATGCGCCTGTTATTTTTGCTGTAGTCAAGAAGGGCTTGGGTGATGGCACTTGTTTAGTTCCTACTACTTTACAAGCATTATTGGATGAGTATAGGGACATTATGCCTGATGAACTTCCTGCGGGGTTGCCTCCGTTGCGGGATATTCAGCATAACATCGACTTAGTCCCTGGCGCTTCCCTCCCTAATTTGCCACACTACAGATTGAGCCCAACTGAGCATGATATTCTGAGGTCGCAGGTTGAGGAATTATTACAGTGGGGTTATATTCATGAAAGTTTGAGCCCTTGTGCGGTTCCAGCTCTACTTGTTCCCAAGAAGGATGGTTCCTGGAGGATGTGTGTTGATAGCAGGGCTATTAACAAGATTACTGTCAAGTACAGATTCCCTATTCCCCGCCTTGATGATATGCTAGATGTCCTTCGTGGTGCTCGCATCTTCTCTAAGATTGATTTGCGTAGTGGGTACCATCAAGTGAGGGTTCGCCAAGGTGATAAGTGGAAGACTGCTTTCAAAACCAAGGAGGGGCTTTATGAGTGGTTGGTCATGATGTTCGGCTTATCTAATGCTCCTAGCACTTTTATGCGGTTGATGAATCAGGTTTTGAAGCCTTTTAATGGGAAATTTTTGGTGGTTTACTTTGATGACATACTGATCTTGAGTAAATCGGAGGAGGAGCATATTGGGCATATTCGGTTGGTTCTGCAGGCACTTCGAGAGAATGAGTTGTACATCAATTTCAAGAAGTGCAGTTTTATGCTTGACAAGCTGTTGTTCTTGGGGTATGTCGTTTCTGCGGATGGGATTCAGGTTGATGAAGAAAAAGTTCGGGCTATTCGCGACTGGCCTACTCCTACTACAATTAGTGAGGTACGCAGTTTTCATGGTCTTGCTAATTTTTACCGTCGTTTCATTAAGAACTTTAGTACTGTTGTAGCTCCTATTACTGAATGTATGAAAAAGGGGAAGATCTTGTGGGGTGACGAGGCTGCTGCTAGTTTTGCCTTAATAAGGAGAAACTCACTAGTGCTCCTATTTTGGTATTACCGGATTTCTCTAAGCCTTTTGAGTTGGAGACTGATGCCTCTGTTGTGGGCATTGAGGCTGTTTTGATTCAGAGTAAGCGACATGTGGCTTTTATGAGTCAAAAGCTTGAGGAGGCTAAACGTAAGTGGACCACGTACGAGCTTGAATTCTATGCGGTGGTTCAGGCCATCAAACATTGGGAGCAGTATTTATTACACCGTGAGTTTATCCTTCATACTGATCATGAAGCCTTGAAATATATGAATGGTCAGAAATCTCTTAACAGGATGCATGCACGTTGGGTGGCATATCTACAACAGTTCACTTTTGTTATTCAACACAAAAGTGGGCAACATAATAAGGTTGCCGATGCTTTGAGTCGTCGGGTGAGTTTGTTGGTTACAATGCATACTGTTGTGGTGGGGTTTGACTGCTTGAAAGAGTTGTATGCGTCAGATCCTGATTTTTCTGCAGATTGGACTCGTTGTCAGCATGGAGATCCTGTCGGAGTGTTCTTTCTGCAGGATGGGTTCTTATTTTTCAAGAACCGTTTGTGCATTCCTCAAGGCTCCGTTCGTGAGAGTCTTACTGCGGAGATTCACAAGGATGGTCATATTGGTCGTGACAAAACTTTGGAGTTGGTTTCCCAACATTACTATTGGCCACAGCTGCGGAGGGATACTTATATGTTCGTGCGGAAGTGCATGGTTTGTCAGACGAACAAAGGGCAGTCCTAGAATACGGGATTGTACACCCCTTTTCCTGTTCCTACAGCCCCTTGGGAGGATATTTCGATGGACTTTGTTTTGGGGTTACCTCGTACACAAAGGTCCAATAATTCGGTGTTTGTGGTCGTAGATCGTTTCTCGAAGATGGCCCATTTTATTCCGTGTCGTAAAACATCGGATGCTGCTCATATTGCGGGACTTTTCTTCAAGGAGGTGGTTCGCCTACATGGGGTTCCCAAGACTATTACTTCCGATCGTGACACGAAGTTCTTAAGTCATTTTTGGCGTACATTGTGGAGTATCTTCCGGACGGGTCTTCGCTTAGCGCTCTTTTCATCCTCCAGATGTGGCCAGACGGAGGTGGTTAATCGGACTTTGGGGTCGATGGTTCGCTGTTTATGCAGTGACAATCCGAAGAAGTGGGATGTGATGTTGGCCACTGCTGAGTTTGCTTTTAATAATATGCCTAACAGAACTACGAAGAAGACACCATTCGAGGTTGTGTACCAGCGTCCTCCGAGTCATACACTTGATTTGGTGCCCTTACCAAAGTTGCCGGGGTATAGCGTTGCAGCTGAACATATGGCAGAATCGTTCGACACTATTCAGGCGGAGGTCCGGAAGAATATTGAGGTCTCGAATGCTAGGTATAAGGCAGATGCGGATAAGCGACGTCGCTTCAAGACTTTTTCTGTGGGAGATTTGGTTATGGTGCATTTGCGCAAGGAGAGGTTTCCGGTGGGTACCTACAGTAAGTTGCACCCCAAGAAGATCGGTCCTTGCAAGGTGGTGCGCAAGGTCAATGATAACGCTTATGTTGTGGAGTTACCTGACGGGTGGCACATTTCTCCTACTTTCAATGTCGTTGATCTGTTAGAGTATTTCCCGGACGATCCTCTTTATGTTGATGTGGATTCGGGGACGAATCCTTTTCAAGAAGGGGAGCATGATGTAACTGATGCAAGAGACGACAATTCATCAACAAAGGATGAGGCGGCCGCACCATTTTATCCCAGGCGTGTGCCTCATGATGGCTCAATTGCAGGGCTCCTTTCGGTGGATCAGGCGTGCGCCTCGTTCTTCACCAAGCGCCCGCCTCATGTTGGATCGAAGGAGGAGTTACATTCGGTGATTGAGGCGGTCGCCCCATGATGTTCCATGCGCCCGCCTCAAGGTGAAGTCACGACGGGGGAAGATTCGGCAATCCAGGCGCCCGCATGGCAGAGTTTCAGGCGCCCGCCTGGCGGTGTTTTGGTGAATCTCGTATTTACGTTTTATTGTTTGTTTACTGAGTATTTGTTATTTAGAACTGGGGTATTTTAGTCATTTGGATGGTTATTTGTTTCTTAGGGTTAGGGAGTATTTAAACACTGGTAGATTAGGGTTAAAGACAGCTTTTGATTAATGTTATTGAATTGCAAACTCTGCAATTTGTCGAAGTCTTAAAATCCTTTATTCGTGGATTCGAGTCAAGGTCAAGAAATCCCTTTGATTTTCTTGTTTTATCATTATTGATTCCGCTGCGTTTACATTAGAAGTGTCCATCTTTTCGACAAAAATGACAACGTCCTTTGTAGGGAGCTCGCTGTGGTTGCGGATTGGTGTTAGGAGAATAGGCCGAGTTGGAGTTGGGTGAATATTGTGTAGGGTTTGAGCGGGGTTTGAAGTGTCTGGATGGATTTGGATTTTTGGATGCATAGGCAACGGTGGCAGGGAGTTGTCTGGGATCAGTTTTTTAGGGTTAACTACTTGTTGAGGGGTTTTTCATGTAGTTCATCAAAGGAAATTGGGGTGTCGCGACTATGAACAACTTGAAAAACGTTGTCGTATTCGGGATCATTGAGTTGATCGAATTTTGTCCACTAGATCTTTCGGGTCAATGGGGCGACCTAGGTCTTTGAGGTTGTCAGCACATGTTTTTATGTCTTGCATATATTCGGTTACGGAATGAGTAACTTTTGTGATGTTACGAAGGCGGTCCTTGATTTGTTTTATATGGCTTTTGGATGGGTTGACATATGTTTTGGTTAGGACACACCAACATTCAAGGGTTATGGAGCATTGAGATATGAGAGGAACAAGAGAGGGTGAGATTGTGCCTACCAAGGCACTAAGTAATAATTTGTCTTGTCGGAACCAAGTCTCATAGGCAGGGTTGGAAACGGTTGTTTAGGTTTGAGTTGGCGGGGTAGGAGGTGTGGCAGGAGGGGTTGTTTCGATTGTGGTGGTGGTTGTTTTGGAGGAGGCGTTTGTGACAGCGGTGGTGGTTTGGGAAGGAGCAGTTAGGGTTACATCTATGTATTGGTAAAGGCCATGGCCAAGTAAGGTGACTTCTAATTGGATCTTTCAAGTAATGTAATTTGTTGGTGTAAGTTTGAGGAGGTGAGAGAGGGAGATGGAAATAAGGGGTTTGGTTGGTTCGGTCAGATTGGTGAGGTATATGGTTGATTCGACAGCCATGGAAAAGAAAAGAAAAAATTTGGTGATCTAAGCTCCTGATACCATGTTAGATTGGATAATTATATGAAGAAAACTTCTCAACTTTATTGATAATGATAAGGTACTATTTATACAATTCTAAGGAAGTAATTTGAGCACAAATTAAAGACTAAATCTAGGAGAATCATAGCTAAAGTAGGTTTAGGAAACAATAACAATAACTTGTAAGACAATCTATTTAGAAGAAGAAGTCGATGAAGAAGTATTGTTAACAAATAAAACTGTCGATCGTATTCGTACAGTTGAATCTATCATAAAAAATTAAGGATAAAATTATCTTTTTGCCCTTTTTCTACCAATTAACACCAACAGATTATTCATTTGAAGGAGATTAATTATACGAGAAAAAGAGGCGTGGAATTTGACATTGTGGATGTACGGTAAGACCTTTTCTTATTTTATGCAATCTAATGTGAAAATTAATTTTGAATTTATTTTTTAATTAAATTTTCTTTCTAAATTGAAAATGGGCTGTTGTAGCCCTGGCTGGTTTGCACATTGCTTTAAATGGAGCGTGGGGCTTAAAACACTCATTCCTTCCTCTTAGTTTTAGTGGAATGAATGAAATGAATGTATGTATTTCAATTTCATTCAACTTTCAAACCTGCAATGATTTCTTCATTTACTTCTTCAAGTACGTTACACACTCATTAGTCCAGACGTTTCTGCTATCTGCTATCCGATTGCATTTCAGTTAAGATTATAATTGTCGGATCCAATATAAAAATCATAATCGTCTTTTAGCACCTTTCACTTCCACTAACACGGGACATCGAATTAATTATTAATTATTATGAACCGTTGAATGCGAAAACTGTCTTGTCTTGCATGTGATCCGAACTACTAGAAAACCTTTAACCCCTTTTCTCCATACACATTATCAAGAAAACATAATTATATACTCACAACTTATAAAGGGAAGTGGAGCTTCTATAGTCTATACAAACACCTCCCCCACTTATTTATATGGTCTTGACTTATTAACAAAAACCGTGACAACTAGTAAACATATGAATGAAACCCTACTTATTTGTTAATTAACCTTCAGATGCTTGGGCTGATCAGACTCACAAAAAAATTATATGTACCACTGTGAGTACAAACAACATTGCATGAGGTACTAAAGTGAGAAGAAGGAACTGGATTTCTTAGGTTTCTGTATCTCCACTTTAATTGCAGAGAACTATTGCACTTTCTTTCCCTGCTGTAAGGAGGGGCTTATTAATTCCAAGGTGGTTGCATGTAATTATAGGTATTTACACTTGCTATTTAATTTTGGGTCCCTGCTGACTCATTGCTGAGTGAGTCGACTCGTTACCTCACCTCATAATCGACATCACTTGCGACTTCTTGACTCAGTTTCTTCTTCATCGTCGAAACTGAAAGCTTACATGATCATATAATTCAGTTGAATTTCCATATTTCATTTGTTTTTTAATCTCAAACATTGGACGCTTTTTTATTTTTATTTTAATTTTTCATGCTATTTCTCGGCCTTTCTTCGCAAGAAATTAATGGAAGAGAATTAATTTAGTTCTTGAATAATATACTTTAACAGCTTATGCATAAATAATTGGTGCAAGTATATATAAAATGATAATACGGCACGTCCATTTTCATATTCTTCTACTAAAGATAATCGAAATTACAAAAATAAATAATCCAATATATAAAAGGAAAATACAGACAAAAACTAAATCAATAGGCAGGCTGAAAATACATCTACAATAACTAATGGTGATTCGAAATCTATTTTCCTTAAAAAAATAGATTTTGAATCACCAATGTTGTACATTAATTGATTAATTAGAAGATTATTCTATGGTATAACTAACTAATTAATACAATTAATAAAACTAGTGTAACATATGTGATCATATATTATATAGTTGAAGCAAGGGAAAATTTGAATACAAACTCTTGCTCCGATTTTCGATTGGTCAATTCTTCATCACTTATTGTGAAGCGGGTTTGATCCGGTAGGGACTCTTCGCATCTCCGAGTTGAAATCATTAGTGAATGGATGTGAACCTTTTCTAGAAGGGTGGAAAATATTTTGTGGATTTCGGGTTGATGGGCCGGAGAAAGGCCGTCCCCGGCCGGCAGCAGCTTCAACCACCGTTGTAGAAGTGATGATGGTAGTGAAGAAAAGGAGGGAGAGAAAGAAGAGGGAAAGGTGTGAAAAAGAAGGGTTCATATTTTGAGCTTAATTTGGAGGGGGGAAAGAATGGGAGATGGATGGACAAAGATATAAATAAAAAGGCGAGGTGGTGGGAGTAGCTAGGTGTTTATGTATGGAATTTTTTTTATTGGTTGGTTGTTGATTTCAGTGTCCATTTTTTTAAGTCAATGTGTGAAATAATGCTCAATAGCTTATGTATCATTGTGGTCGTATTTTTCCCTTACTCTAGTCATTTTATAAAAATTGACAAAAATATATATAGCGTTAATTAGGAATTTGAAACTGTTGCAACGAAGATTTTATTGCTTTGTTACAACTAATTATTTGTTCCTTATACCTAATAAGATGAAACATGGAAGTAATGGCCTACAATGGCGGTGGTGGTAGGGAATGGTGGTGGCGGGTGGCGATTGAAGAGGCTAATTTTGGTCATTAATTATTAAGCAAGTTAATGAAAGTCAAATGCCGACGTTGAAATTTGAGTCACACTAGGCACAAATATGTCTCAATCATTTCTTTTTTTCTTTTACTCCATCCTAAAAGAAATGACAAAAAGAAAAAAATAATTGCATAATCTTTATTTAAAAGTATAATTTTTCGATACGTATTTGTATTTGTATGTTATAATTTTTTTAAATTAATAAATTGATACTTATTATTAAAATTGATTTAAAAACAACTTTTTCAAAATATTCCTTAAACTCAAACCTAGACATCATGGATGGAGGAGGGGTATATAATAATAATAACAAATTAAAAAAAATCTTAAATGATAAAATGCTTATTACATATTGTTTGAAACGTGATAAAATTGTATTAAAATAATTTTTTATTTAATAAAAAATGCAGCTCAATATTTATCACACGGGAGGTATGAAACAACAAAACTTAAACATAACTTACACTCTCTTAATCTAATATTTCATCCCTAACATGTAACTGGAGATTTATTTTCTTTTTTATCCGTCTAATTCTAATGTATGTGTAGACTGTCTAAAATGGCAAAATTATTATACTATTTCTCTCATTCATTATTTCTCCTACTTTACTTTTATATTTATAACACCAATCAACTTAATATTTCTCTCACTCATTATCTCTCATACTTTTCTTTAATTCTTGTGCTTAATTCACTCACGTGAAAAGGATGGAGTATATATATATACTCCCTCCGTCTCATTACTTATTTTACACTTTCTATTTTGGGCGTTCAAATACATATTTCACACTTTGTTTTTTACCTAAAATGAAAAGTTTATATCATTAAAATATTAACCCTGTCCCACTCATTCTCTCTCCTACATTATTTTAATACTCACAACACCATTATAATTTACTATTTCCTCCACTCATTCTCTCTCCTATTTTACTTTCACACTCACAACACTTTCAATATAATACTCTCTCCTTAATTTACGTGAGTACAGTAACTGTGAAGTAACAAATTGAACGGAGGGAGTATGCTCTTACTACAGTGAAATCTTAGAATAATAGGAATTTAGAAACCAATAACCATTCTTAGATTAAGATAAATCAAAGGTTTATATTAGATGTCACATAAAAAATGTTTGATGGCATTTTTGTAATTTTTTGTTTGTATTGTGAATACTTGGTGGTATTTTTGTCATTTACGTTGTAAGCTAATTATTTACTAAATCGAAGTATATTTTAAACATTGCGCTTGAACTCAATAGCTAAATAACTACTGAATTCAGGTGTATTTTCAAAATATATATAATTGGATTTTGTAGCTAAATAGCCACTGAATTGAAATGTATTTTGAACATTTTACTTGAATTGAATAGTTAATTAGCTACTTAATCCAAATTCAAATGTATTTTCAAACTATATTTAAATACAATAGCTAATTACCTATCGAATCAAAGTATATTTTGACTATTGCACGTGAATTCAGTAGCTAATTGTCTACTGAATCCAAGTGTACTTTCAAAATGCATTTGGATTCAATAGGTAATTAGCTACTAAATCGAACCCGCACTCTCATTAATTGCTTTCGTTTTACTGTTTCATGCTCGTATATCCTATTAATTGCAAAAATGTCACCATGTTTTTCTAATAAAAATTTAATCTAAATTCATGATTTGCATTTTATCGAATGGTTATAATTAATTCATAAGTTACTATTTTATTTAGGTTCTTATTTTAGCACCTTTATATATATATACTAGTCTAAGCCTGTGTCCAAGGCTACGTTTTTTTTTTTTTTTAATTTTTTTTTAATTTAAAAAAAAAATTTAAGAACAAAATGGGAAAGGGACAAATGTATGAGGGCAAAATGAAAAATTTCGCCCATGTAACTGTTCATACTACTGTTCAAAATGAGGGTTTGTTTTATACTATAGATATATATACTCCCTCCGTCCCGCCCGATAATAAATTAAGAAAAGTGATGAGTGGGAGAAGGGTTGTGAGAGGGAAGAAGTGAGTGGATATGACAAGTGGGGCACACAATTTAAATATGTGCGGGGGAAAAGTTAATGGATATGACAAGTGGGCCCCACAATTTAAGTATATGAAAGGAAAAAGTGAGTGGGGTTGATTTACTGCCATTTTAGGAAAGGTGAAGCTTCTACCGGGACACCCATTTGGGTAAAAAGTGAAGTTTCGAGCAGGACGGAGAGAGTACATCCCTAAGTTGCCTCTTACTCCTTTCGTTCCGCCCGAAACTTCACCTTTTACCCAAATGGGTGTCCCGGTAGAGCTTCATCTTTCCTAAAATGGTAATAAATGTGGGCCCCATTTGTCAACCCCACTCACTTTTTTCTCTCACATACTTAAATTGTGGGGTCCGCTTGTCATATCCACTAACTTTTCCCCTTCACATATTTAAATTGTGGGTTCCACTTGTCATATACACTTACTTATTTTCTCTCACAATCCTTCTCCCACTCATCACTTTTCTTAATTTATGCGCTCCACCAAAATGGTGAAGCATCCGGCGGGAGGCGGAAGTATAGTTTAATGATTTTCCGAGGTACCAATTATTTTTGAAATGGTCAACCATGGACCTCATATATAATTCATCTATAAATAAATACCTCAAATTCCCTAGTAAGACAAGAATAATATGCTAAAATTCAATCCTCATTCACTTTTTTTCCATTTTAAAGACATATCATTAAAACAAATATCTGTACGGAGAAATTCATATTCATATTCATGAATGAAATAATTAATTAATTTGCCAATAAATTTAGTTGAATTTATTTAAAGCTTCATGAATTGAATTTTATTGCATTTTGTTTACCTACCTGATTCATGTTCGAAATTGTCTTGTCTTCTTAACACTTGTAAATTAAATTTTGACAGCATGGCACAATACATAACATTTAAATTTCAAATAGACTAGAGAGATTAATGTCACATTAAATAGGTGGTACCAGCTGCAGGTTTTTAGATACAATTATTAAAAAATATATTCAGTAAGGCCAAGCATATTTTTTATTATATTAATGAAAAATTGAAACTATCGATACATCATTATAAATATTATTAATAACAATTTTTAGATGTTTATTCGAATAATTAATCAAACTAAAATTATTTCTCAAAATATATTCGTGTTAACGGGGAACTATGTGAAAATGGGGTACGCCCGTATGTAGAGATGTTAATCGGTCCAACCCTGTCGATTTCGGTCTAGCCCTATCGGTTTCGGTCCCAAATCGATCACGATTTAAACGGTCCGCTTTAAACGGTCCGTCAAAATCGCGAACCTAGACCTACCTCTCTCGGTTTCAGTTTTAAACGGGTCACTAACGGGTTACACCTAAACAAACTAAAAAAACGTATATATATAAATATATAATTCGAAATCAAGTAATTAACGAGCAACGAGCCAAAAAATAACATTCAACAACACACAATTCAAAACAAAATGACTCAAAGTCTCAAATGAGTCATACAACGAGTCAACAACTTCAAACGTAAAGTGATAAAGTTCAAAACACAAACAAACTTTAACTTCAAGTTTTAGTGTTTTACTAGTTAAAAATTAAAAAGTACTAACCAAACATGAAATGATAAAATAAGTCAATAATCATAAGTATCATCTTCACTCTTCGGTCTTCAAACACATCCACATTTAGTCTTCAATCACATTTGATATCAGGTCCAACCCTGTCGGTTTCGGTCTAGCCCTATCGATTTCGGTCCCAAATCGATCGCGGTTTAAATGGTCCGTCAAAATTATGAACCTAACCCTATAAAAACCCGATTTAATAGGTCTGGACCTGCGATTCTCAACCCTATTAACATCTCTACCCGTAGGGCACTAAATTTTAGGGGCAGCTAAAAATTAATTATGCCTATTAATTTTTTGCATGTGAAGAACAGTGTCTGAGTTTTGTTAAATTTTACAATATCTGTTAATTTTAGAACTTTGTATAAGACAATTTGTTGTGGACTTTATAAAAGGCATATTATGGTTGAGGATATGGCTGTTTTGGACAATAAAATACATTTTGGCCATGTAATAATGACATTGATTACTATTATTGATTAAAAAATAAGTGGAAAACCTTGAAAAGGAAGACATTTGTTGGATATGATTAAAAATTAAAGTTTGACTATTATATTTCCACTTTATTTTTAATTCTCTTCCACCCGTTTTTTTAAGTTTCTTACTTTCATTTTTAATATATTTCAGTTTAAGTTTCTTAGTTGCTTTATTATCTAAAATAAACAATGAGACTCACTTGTCATTCTCACAACAATAACTTTTTACCCATTTTATCTTTCCTACTTTACTTTTCAAACTTAAAATATTTACTTTTTCTTAAGTTTCGTGCCAACTCAAACTAAAAACTTTAATCATTGGTAAAACCCACCATACCGACATCTGTTATTCGGTAACATTGATGTTATTGGACACCAAATATCCCAAGTGTGGTATAGTGAACACTATAAACCTTGTTGCACGCTTTGGTGAGGGAATGCCAATATGCCATAGATATTCTTACTTGTCCATCAATTAATAGACAATCATATACTCATTCCGTAATATCCAAAAACACAAGATTTTGGGGGAAATTAGTTTCTCCTTAAGTTATAGAAAGTCCTATTTTATAAACTGTTCCTAAATATTCACTAACTACTTGCAAGTAAAAAAAAAGTGGACTTTTTATAATTTATGGAGAAACTTTCTCCCAAAACTTGCTCATTCAAAAATTCAAAAATCTTTCAAAAAGAAATCGTTCGAGAGCTGAAAGTTCAAAATTCCAAAATGAATGTTTACTTTTATATTTATGGGCTACACATATCATATTTATAACAATTAGCTACTTACTATTTCTCCAATTTCTTTCTCTTACCCAACTATTTACACTCATAATATAACACATTTTTCACCTTTTTCTTAATTTTTAAAAGAAAGAAGGAAGTAGAAAGATTTACAAATTATGGGAGAAAATAAATGATTAGTCGGTAATAAAGCCACCTCTTAGTTAATGGTCATTTGACCCGGCTATCTTTTAAAAGTTATAACATCTGAATAAGTGTATCAAAAATTTACTGAAATATATCATTTTTGTGGGTTTGATCATTACATTAATTTTTGTTGCAAAAACACATCGAACCCATTTTCTTATTGAATCTGAGATCACTATCACTAACATCGTTAGTTTTCAATGTTAAATGGTCATGTACATTGCAATTTTTATGGGTTTGACAATACTCATTTTTGTTGCAAAAACATATCAAACTTTTTTTTACTGCATCTGAGATAACTATCACTAATGTCATTAGTTTTCACCGTTAAATAAATGGTCACGTATATTGCATGTTTGCGTGTTGATCTAAATAAAAAGAAAAGGACAAAACCAAACCTAAAATCCCTCCTCTTCGTCCCCACCCTAAACACAAGCCTTTCCTCCTCCATCTCCCACAGGCTGAAGCTCGACCCGCTACGCAGGTACCTCACACTGGCCCAGCACCTTCTCAATTGGGTTAACCACAGCCCATCACAGGCTTCCAAAAGTCCAATAGATGATTTGATACTTAATAGTAGTGTATGAGCATTCTATATATCACATTAAATTCCCACATATTATTGGCTAATATCATGCATAATATTCTTGTAAAATATTTTTCTTATTACATAAGATTGTAATTGATTAGGAAGATTATTAGGAGGATTAGTAGTAGTATTCCTTATAGGTTGAGAGTCATTCTAGGCTAATTGATAGCTCAGACCTTGTATAAATATGTGTGTGTATTATGCAATTCATGTAACAGTGGAATATATGAACACTTTCCACCATTTCATTCTTCACCACATTCTTTACTTGGTATCAGAGCCGTAGTTACGATCTTTATTAAACTACTCTCTTTATCATGGCCAAACAACTAGATCCTTACTCACCATATTTTCTTCATCCGTCAGATAATCCCGGAGCCGTTCTAACATCGTGTTTGTTGAACGAAACAAACTACGATTTATGGGAAAAGGCAATGAAGAATGCGCTTCGCCAAGAACAAGCTTGGGTTTGTTGACGGAACGCTGAAGAAAATCGATGGAGATTCGCTGGAGGTAGAGCCGTCAAGTTGGGACGGTCCCGTTGGGACGTCCCGTCCCGACATACAAATGGGACGAGATGGGACGGCATTTTTCCATCCCGTTTGAAAACGGGACTATTCGGGACGTCCCATTTGGGACGCGAGACAAACGGGATACGGGACGGGATGGGACGGGACGTCCCGTTCCCGTTTCTGAAAAAATAAAAAAAAAAAAAAAAAAAAACAACCTCACAAAAAAATGAGTAAAAAAAAAATCAAAATAACCTAACCCTAACCATCCATTCTTTTCTTTTCTATTTCTCTTCCGTTACTCCGCAGCCACGCCCCACACACACATAGTAGCTCGACGATTCGGTGAACGGCGAGGAGCACTTTCTCACCTCTCCCCGCCGGCGCCGTTCCTTCTTCTCCTCTCCTCTCGAAAGTCGAATCTCGATCTCAGCAGCATTAAGAGGTGAGTCATGATTTGTAGCTGGATCTACGAATCTCATGATTTGTAGTTAATTCAATTTTAAGGAGTTGTTCTAATTTCTTGTAGTTCTAATTTTTTATTTAGAGTTTCCGATCTATACATATTTACTGAGTTTGGTAATTCCTCTTCAATTTTAACTTTGTAAAGATGTTTGCTCCTCGTTGCAATCAATTAGGGCTTGTAGAATTTTGTTTCTACTCAACTTATTAATATGAGATTAGTGTTGCAGAATTTTGTTTGTTGATGCATTGGTCTTTGTAGAAAGTTTGTTCATTTTTTTTCTTTTCCATCCGACCTGTTGAATTGTTCATTTGGCTTTTATTTGGTAAGATTATATGTTGTTCAAATTACTGAATTCAAACAGCAATATGTTTAGTACTTTGGTTTTTGACATACTCACGATTCAAGGCCCTCTTTAGTGATGTTTATATGATCCATTGCATTGAAATACTTGAAGATGTCAGTAAGCTCTGATACCCTTTATGTCCATCATAAATGTTGTGTTTCCGCTTAGACTCTGCCCTAAATAATTGTTTCTTTTCTAAAGAATGAAATAATCTTAGTGCATTTTACCGTGGTACAAGCAAAGCCACTTTCTTTAAAAAGTTTGTCAACTTTTACACTTATTATGTGACGGATGGAGTATATTTAACCGTCTGAAAATAGAGTACTACAATTGCAACAAATTGCTTATATCCCTTGGGAATGTGTCCTGCTTTTGAGTTATTGCCACACTTGTGGAGGCCATTGTAAGGACCAGGGAAAATGGTCAATTATGGGTATGTGTCCAGAGGACGTAACGGGCCTAGGAGCAATTTCGCTGACTCATTATAACATAGTGAAAGAGTAGTTTCCTGTCTTTACAATTCATTATTTTGCTGGTACATGTGCATTTGATTGCTACTAAAAATTATTATCTATTGTTGTGTTATGTATTTTAATTTATTCCGTCTAGTCAACGCTATTCTTCCTAGTCAACGGGTCCCGAATGGTTCCCGCGGGATCCCGCATCCCGCAAATGGGACGGGATGGGACGGAGTATTTTAGTCCCGTCTCGTTTTAGTCCCGTCCCGTCTTGTCCCGTTCCCGTCGTGGGACAACATAATTTCGTCTCGTCCCGTCCCGTATTCCCGTATTGACGGCTCTAGCTGGAGGTGAAAATGTGGGGTCCTGTCAACTTCATGCTGGTGTCGTGGATTTTTAACTCCATCGACAAATCCCTACAACCTAGTGTTGCCTATATGGAGACAGCAAAAGAGGTTTGGGATGATTTGAGGGAGAGGTTCGGTGTCGCGAACGCTCCTCGGGTTTATCAATTGAAGAATGAAATAGTGTCATTACGTCAACAAGGTATGTCTGTAGCAACATACTACACGAAACTTAAAGGGATGTGGGATGAATTGCAGAACTACTCCACAATTCCATCGTGCAATTGCGGTGTTGCACAAGAATTTGCCAAGGAACGGGAGGAGGAGAAAGTTTTTCAATTTCTTATGGGGCTAGATGATGCTGTCTTTAGCACTGCTAAGTCCCAAATTCTCAACATGGAACCTTTGCCATCACTGAGCAAAGTGTATTCGATGGTAACGAAGGAAGAACGCCACAAAGAAGTTGCTAGGAGCCAATTTGATCGATCAGAGAAGGTAGCATTTGCTGTGCAAGCAGATGGAAGAGGTAAAAATCCATTTTTTGACAGATCAAAAGGGGGCAAGGGAAAACCAACATGTACCAATTGTTTCAAGGAAGAGCATGAAGTAGCCTCGTGCTATGAATTAATTGGTTATCCATCACATTGGAACGTGAAGAACAAAGGGCTAGGACGCGGAAAAGGAAGTACCGGAAGAGGACCCCAAGGAGGTGGACATGGGAACAACACTTCAATTTCCATGGCACGTGCTGCTCACACTCAAACAAGTACCGGCAATACAAGTCAAGACTTCACTGCAGGCTTATCAGCTGAACAACTTCAACGACTCTTGGTGTTGCTGGACCAACCGAAGGGAGACAATGAAAAACTCTCTGGTAATAACTTGCATTATCCATGGATATTAGATAGTGGTGCATCGAATCACATGACAGGGGTGTTCGAAAAATTGTTCGATGTTAAAAATGTTATGCCAATTCCTGTTGGTCTGCCAAATGGAACCAAGTCTTCGGCTACCAAGATTGGGAAAGTTATGTTGGCAAGGGGGATTACTTTACAGAATGTCCTCTATGTGCCTGAGCTAACATGCAACTTGATTTCAATTTGTCAATTAATTAAAGAATCGCATTGTAGTGTGACATTTACTGATAAGCTTTGTTTGATACATGACCGCACTTCGAGGAGCCCGATTGGAGTGGGTGATCTTATGGGAGGGGTCTATTACTTCAAGCCGTTACAGTCACACATCGTGTCGAAAACAGGCAAGGAAAGTTCGCATGAGTTGTGGCACAATCGAATGGGACATCCTTCAAGTCAGCATCTTAAATTTCTTGTTAGTTATGATAATTTGGATAATAAAGCTTTATGTGATATTTGTTGTCGTGCTAAACAAACTCGGTTGAGTTTTTCTAAGAGTGAAAATAAAGCAATAGGCTCATATGATTTAATTCACTGTGACATTTGGGGGCCATATTATAAAACTTCTCTTACTGGGGCTCACTATTTTCTCACAATAGTCGACGATTTTAGTCGAGCTGTTTGGGTTTATTTAATGAGTGAGAAGAGTGAAGCGGGAGATTTCTTAGTTGATTTTTGCAAAATGGTGAAAACTCAATTTGAGAAGTCTGTCAAGTGCATTAGAAGTGATAATGGTCAAGAATTTCTTTCCAAGTCAATGTTGCAATTTTATAGAGAAAATGGGATGATTTACTGCACTAGTTGTGTAGACACACCACAGCAAAATGGTCGTGTTGAGAGGAAGCATCGACACATTCTTGATGTTGCTCGAGCTCTTCGTTTTCAAGCCCATCTTCCTCTTCGATTTTGGGGAGAATGTGTCTTAACAGCTTCCCACCTAATCAATAAAACACCAACCACAAGGCTGTCTGGGAAATCACCACATGAGATTTTATTTGGTGTCAAACTGTCATATGAAAATATTCGTGTGTTTGGTTGTGTGTGTTACGTTCGAAATAATCCAAGGCAAAAAGATAAATTTACATCACGTAGTCGTAAGTGCATCTTTATAGGCTACCCCTACGAAAAGAAAGGGTGGAGGGTCTATGATTTGGAAGAAGAAAAGATATTTGTTTCACGGGACGTTATGTTTCAGGAAAATGTTTTTCCATATGCTCAAGTAAAAGAGAATGAAATGAATTCTGTAGATCGAGCATTATGGAATTAGAAGTTCTATGATGATGAAGATTGGGGACAAGTAGTAGAACATCAGCATGTTGATGAACCATGCGAGGAACCATGCTCACCAATGATGAATGAACCTGTGTTGGAAAATGCAGAACATGATCAGAGGGGGAACTTGAATGAAGAACCAAAAGTTGAGCAAGAGATTGTGGAATTCGGGAGAGGACAACGAGTCACAAAATTACCAACTCGATTGGCAGACTATGTGGTCTACACTGCAAAAGTTTTGAATGTAAACAAGGAATTTGAAGAATTTAAAGAAACACCCTTAAGGGAAGCCACCAAGATTGTTCAAACTTCGACAACAAAAAGCCCGACTTCAGCAATCCAAGATGAGCAGAAAAGAAGTGACTCAACAGAAGTTGACCCCTCCAAATGCTCTCCACGCCATGACGACTCCTCAGGTGCATCCTTATCACTAGCTAATTGTGTCACATATAATCGATTTTCTTGTGCACAAAAAGTATTTCTTGCAGCCATTACATCACAAATGGAGCCCTGATATTACTCAGAAGCTGTTAAAGATCAAAGGTGGCGTGAAGCAATGGCCAAGGAAATCGCAGCACTTGAACAAAATGGAACTTGAATGATCACAGATTTGCCACAAGGAAAAAGACCCATAGATTGCAAATGGGTGTATAAAATCAAATACCATGCGGACGGGACCATCGAACGATATAAGGCTCGATTAGTTGCAAAGGGGTTCACGCAAGTGGAAGGGATCGACTTTCATGAGACATTTGCACCCGTAGCAAAATTGGTTAGTGTTCGATGCTTCTTGGCGGTTGCGGTGGCACCTTCATCAAATGGATGTGCACAACACATTTTTGCATGGAGATTTAGACGAGGAAGTTTATATGAAACTTCCCCTCCTGGCTTCAATGTTGCTACTAAGGGTAAGGTTTGTCAATTACAAAAGTCTATTTATGGCCTACAACAAGCATCACGGAATTGGTTCGCCAAGCTATCTGCAGCTCTGAAAGAATATGGGTTTGAACAATCATATACAGACTACTCACTTTTCACATACCGAAAGGATGATGTGTTTATGGAAATTCTTGTGTATGTTGATGATTTAATCCTTGCAGGAAATGACTCTGCATCATGTGTCACGTTTAAACACTACTTGAATAGGTGTTTTCACATTAAAGACTTGGGGCCTTTAAAATACTTTCTTGGCATTGAAGTGGCAAGAAATCGAGAAGGTCTTTCGTTATGTCAAAGGAAATATACCTTAGACATTATTGGAGAGTGTGGTCTTAATGGAGCAAGATCAGTCGAATCCCCAATTGAGCAAGGTCACAAGTTAGGATTGTCTACTGGAAAAGAACTAGCTGACCTGGCTATGTACCGACGATTAGTTGGCCGCTTAATCTACCTCACAATCACATGCCCAGATATATGTTATGCGGTTCATGTGTTATCTCGCGCAGAACCACGACAAGAGCATTTCGATGTAGCAATTCGAGTAGTCGTGTACTTGAAAGGTAAGCCAGTCAAGGGATTTTGCTAAAAGCTGACAGCGATCTACGCTTGAGAGCATATTGTGATTCAGATTGGGCCAGTTGTCCAATCACAAGAAGGTCGTTAACTGGATACTTTATTTCACTTGGTAACACTCCAGTATCATGGAAGACTAAAAAGCAAAGCACTTTTTCTAGATCATCTGCTGAGGCTGAATACCGCTCAATGGCCACCACCGCAAGTGAATTGACGTGGTTAAAGTCTTTCTTGTCATCATTAGGAGTTGTTCATCATGATCCGATGATTTTATTTTGTGACAACCAGGCGGCTCTTCATATTGCTGCAAATCCCGTGTTTCACGAACGAACAAAGTACATCGAAATCGACTGTCACTTCATTCGTGACCAAATTCAGCTTGGACATATAGTGACACATTATAGACAGTCAAGACACCAACTAGCAGACATTTTTACTAAAGGATTGGGACGACAACAGTTTCACTTCCTATTATCCTAGTTGGGCGTTCGGGATCTTCACGCGCCAATTTGAGGGGGAGTATTGGCTAATATCATGCATAATATTCTTGTAGAATATTTTTCTTATTACATAAGATTGTAATTGATTAGGAATATTATTAGGAGGATTAGTAGTAGTATTCTTTATAGGTTGAGAGTCATTCTAGGCTAATTGATAACTCAGACCTTGTATAAATATGTGTGTGTATTATGCAATTCATGTAACAGTGAAATATATGAACACTTTCCACCATTTCATTCTTCACCACATTCTTTACACATATTTTCGATGTGGGATGGGATATCACATCTACACATACATCTTCATCTTCATCTTCTTTCTCTCTCTGTGTCTCTCCTTTTGAGTAGAAGAAGTTAACTTGTTACCAAATTCAGCCATGAATTTTATGCTTGATTGAACGGAGAAGGGTTACGATTCTGGCGAGGGATGAACTTGAACAGGGAATTGGGTTTGCTCGTAACACACGATTAACCCCCAAGCCATCTCAAAAAAAATTCAATTTCGATGAATTTTGAATTGGGTCAACAATTTTGATTTATGAATTTCTTTATTTTGGATTAGTACTACTACTTCTGTCCCAAAACACAATCGTTTTCAAATTTGCTTGATTCAAAAGAAAATTTTAATATTTTTTATTATGGCAATTGGTAAAAGATTTAGTTTTTGGTTTTGGTTTTGATGGCTTTCGACAGTTTCAAAATCTTCATCTTGGTAGGTTGCTTTCTGTAGTTTCAAGATCTTAGATCATTCAATTTTGGTATGTATCAGATCTAATGGAAGCACATTGATAATTTATGCTAATGGAAGCCCATTGATAGTTTATGTGGAGGCCGGAGAATATGGTGGTGGGATGGTGGTACTGGTAGTGGTTGTAATGATCGAAAGAAGAAAATAGGGGTGGAAATGGTTTGGTTTAGCTCGGTTTGGCCAAATTTAGAAGTCAAACTGCTATCATCGGTTTGTAAAAATTCTAAACCGAGCTAAACCATAAAAATTTTCAAACCGAGCTAAGCCAAACCGCTATGGTTCGATTTGGCTCGGTCTAAACCGCGGTCTAAACATATAATGAAAATCGGCTCAACAAATGGGTACTTATTACCAAAATTCTTCAATATTCAAATCTATAGTATAGATTAAAACAAGAAAAAAAAAACAGAAAAGCCAAAAGAACAAACCTCACTACTCATTCAGTTGCTCAAGTTCAGCTTTCAATTGCTCAATCTTGAGTCCCATAGATCTCTGAATTTGCTCCTTTTCGCTCTCCGGCAACTTAGCTAACAATCCGTCATACAAATCCAGCACTTGTTTAGTCACAGCTCGAGCACATTCAGCTTCTTCATTGAAATACACAGTTTCTTTTGATTCCATAGCCATTTCAATCTCCTCCCTCGCTTCTGCAAACTTGAGATTGATTTCGTCGACTACTTTGTCTGTGTCAGCATTACTATAATTTCTGACAACTGTGAAGTGGGTCTGGGTGTTTGAGATTGGAAAATTGGGATTGGAATTAGGGTTTGAGGGTGGAATGCAGTTTGTGGGGGATAGATTAACTAGGGTTGTGATGGATTTGAAAATAAATTGGGATGTGGGTTTTAAAGATGATTGAAAAGGGTATCTTGAAATCAATTTGCAGAGGGAGATTGAAGAGCTAAGTCACGGCGTCGACATTGAGAGAGAAACGGGAAGAGAGAGAAATGGGAAAAGAGAGAAAAAATTGAGAATATGAAATAGAAGAGAGAGGCTCTGAGTAGTTTAAGATGATATTTAGGGCTTTGTTTAAATCAAAGGCCGAGATTAATTAGGTTTTTGAAGGACGGTCAGGATCGTGGTTTGATGGTTCGGCTCATGGCTCGGTTTGACGGTTCGGCTTGACGGTTCCAAACCACGGTTAGGGATGTTAAACCTCAAGCTGAGCTGAACCACATGGTTTGTCAATTTTTCAAACCGAGCTAAACCGCTTATGTCTAAAAACCGAGCCAAGCCGCACGGTTTGGCTCGGTTCGACTTCAAACTGCGGTTTGAGCCGAACCGCTTCCACCCCTAGAAGAAAATGGGGAATCTGTTATGATTTTTTCTTTACAATACATTCATAAGCAAATTTAATAACATAATAAAAGATCAAATTAATAAAATATATAATTGAAAAAAAAAAAGTAAACATCAAATGCTAAAATGAAAAGAAGAAGTTCTGTGATGTGATGAATATGAGAAAAGATCAATAGGCTATAGACTTATTTGGAACTAGTTAAATCTTTGATAGCGTGTAAACTATCAAAAATACTCCTTTAAATTTGATCACATGCACTACACATTATCATTTATTTAACAGTGAAAATTAACAACATTACTAAAAGTGACCTTAGATGCAATAAAAAAAGAGTTCAATGTGTTTTTTGCAACGAAAATGAGTATATGGTCTGAAAAGAAGCGTAGATCTCTAAAATGAGTATATGGTCTGAAAAGAAGCGTAGATCTCTGTCAGTGCTAATAGTAGGTCTGACAATTATGCGGGTTGAATTGGGTCGGGTTGGTTTGTGACAGGTTAGCGGGTTGGAACAGGTCGACTCACTAAAACCCGTTTAAGTTAACCGGTTAAATGTGTCGGGTTGAAACGCGTCGAGTTAGCGGGTTGATACGGGTCAACCCATTTATTTTTCATTTATCTTAAGCATGAATCTCATGTTGGGAAAATTGTCTATATAACAATAAATAAGGTTTTCTTGAATTTAACGAAATGACAAATAATATAATGAACCATAACATAATTAACGGGGCAGGAAATAAAGATAAACTAGAATGCAAAAATTAAATCAAACCGAGTAATTAAAGAAGTCGAGTCTTGTGTTGGACACAATCTCCGCAAGAAGATATTGCCCCGCACTGGTGCTAACGGTTTGCGGCAATCTTCTCTCAAGATAAAACGACTTTACAGTCATTAATAGGAGCACTCCAAATTAATGACTTCGGCGAACAAAATTCGTGTTTGACACTTCCAGACTTTGAAGAAGACTTATGCAACGAGATGCTTTATCTTCTAACAGATGATGTTAAGAATTCCGTTGAATTCTGTGACTGAATTCCAAATTCAGTTAAATATCTAACCGAGTTCATTAACTCAGTTAAATATGTGAATATGTGCTTCTTGTGTGAAGAGAGAAGTGATTGTGAATGAATGAGTGAATTTGACAATCTGGTGGGGGGATTATATAGTACTCCCTCCGTCCCACCTTAGTGTAGACTTCTTTCCTTTTTCGTCCGTCCCACCTTAGTGTAGACTGCCAAAATTAGAAAGTTTTTTATTATTTTTTATTTTCCCTACCCCACCCACTCATTCTCTCTCTTCACTTTCCACCATACAATTTATTCAACCAACCTACTATTCACTCCACTCATTCTCTCTCTTCATTTTCTATCACACATTTTCATTATCTTAATAATATTCCTTAGTTATTGTGCCCACCACCTTAGTCTACACTAAGGTGGGACGGAGGGAGTATATGAAGAGTTGAGGTGTCTATTGGTAATAGCCACAAATGGTGTCTGGTGGAATCTCGGCCATTGGATCAGATTAGGATGAAGGGCTGAGATCTGATGGATCTGACCCACCTTTTCAAGTAGACGCGGGTCATACCCTTACCCGGTAGCCCATCCGACCCGCCCATTCCTAAGAGGCGTGTGACCCATGGACCAAGTCCATTGAATCTTGTTCCCACCGTCAACTGGGCTTCGGCCCAAGACCCCTTAGCAGCCGCCTCTAGCCCAATTACCATGGACCGAACCATACGAGCCAAGCCAAACACGAGCCCACTCGCCCTAAGCCTGAACCGAACCACCGTACCCCAGCCATGGACCGCCATCGAACCTAACTTCGTCAAAAGTTTAAGGCTCCACAGCACCCAGCGAAGTGCAAAGTGTGCCCTAAACCGCCCATTCCGCCCTTCGCGCGCTTCGCGGATTGTGGGTCCATTTTGAGCTAGAACAAAACTAGCTTAATAGCCCACTTGGATGCATGGTTGGTCCAATGGCACAACTAGGTTGGCCCAAAGAGATTAACTTGATGTCTCCTTCCTTGGATGGATCCATTTATAAACTATCATTGATTTACATCTTTAAGCAATGTGGGATAACTATTCCATATCCCATAAGCTCTTCATAAACCCATTTCATTTTGCATACTTTGAGCATTAATTTCTCATTCACCACTAATTGATTTTGAGAAAGTAAATATATCAAATTAGTCTACTCCAAATGTAGATTATTAATATGCAATCAATTTCCATTTTCCTAAAATGGAACCCAATGGAATTCTTGGTCAAAAGTCGGTCAAACCTCACTTTTACAAAACCAAAATTCCAACAATCCCCCACATGAATGACAAATTAATGCATGCATGAATGCAGACTCGTCTGGAAGTTCCGGCGAACTATTATTGCATCGAGATAGGTAGCTTATGGCCTTGAACCTTCCCTAGTGAAATACTATCGGATATACTAGCCATTTGGTAGCGAGACGCTTTGAACCAGTGACTGTATAGTGTATACCAAGACAATAGTACTCACACAATAACAGCTCTAACACGTTTTGTTCTCACGTTTTGTCCATTTCGGCCCTGGACCGTTCTTGATTCATAAGTGTTTCAATTTAGAAGCGGCCTTATTACTTCTCACTTATATAGGTGATCTTCCATAAAGAGTATCCTGCTATACTCCACCACTTAGGTATGGGAATCATTAAAAGCTTTAAGCTTACCCTCACCACACGTCATCAGGTGTTTTAGCACTTAGATGGCTTCTGAGAATGAGTTATAATGAGTTCTAAGCGCACATACTAGAATTTTCATAATTTAATTTTCTCATTGAACCAAGGGCATGGGATCTCCAAATCTCAAGGTTGAGTGTCCACTATGAATTTCTTTGTTTGTGTGGGTTTTTAACTTCATTCCCTTTACCAGACAATTTGATCTCCTATTCATACCCTTTGGTATACGGATTCATTTTTGACTTCACATGGCCAGTTGTGACAGTCTCATTTGAGATCAATTGACTTATGGTAATATGTCAATGACCATTGTGTCTTGACTTACCATGATGTTCTATACCTTTTCCTATTTCTCATTGTCATCACAATGCCTTAGGTCATGTAGACACAAACTTATTCCACAAAGGAATATCTTCCAAGACCATTCAGCTTTTATCTTTATCTAATGTTATCGACTCAGATTCCTTATTGAATCGAGTTGTTCATGTTGTCTTGGAAGTTTGACACCGCTGCTCCATTTATTGTGAACACATTTTCACCTTGGAGTTTATTTGTGTCTGATATCCAATTAGTATATCCTTTTCATACTATTGAATATCTCATTTATTGTAATCTGTAATCACAAGAATATCTTTAAGTACTCCAAGTACTTTGACTATACTTAGTGATTTATTACAATTTTTTATTTAGACTTTTAGTCTCTCTAGAATGGTCAATCTTTTCGAGCGATCAAATTCTTCTATCAGTCAGTTTCTTTGAGTGGTTATTATCTTTGTACCGGTCCGACTTCCCAAGTATTCAGTATCTCTAAGTGGTTTGACCTCCTTATAGTCTACCTCTCAGGAATCTACCTTACAGAGATTACCTCTCAAGATTCTATCATATAGATTTCATCTCTCAAGAATCTATCTGTTACTTCTCAAGAATTTAGAATTCGAGAGTCTATCTTGGAGAATTTATCTAACTCTTATGATTCTACCATTAAAGAGTCTATCATTTTAAGAATCTTTCTCTTCAGATTCTATATCTCGAGAGTCTCGCTTTTGAGATCAATAATCTGCTTTTTCAGATTAACAATCCATCTCAATAGAGTTTATTTCTCAAGATTATTTTCCTTTTAGAAATCTATCTTTTGAAATTCTAACTCCCTTGACTACACTTCTTGAAAGTCTTATCTTTTAAGAGTTTTCAGTCTATAGATTCATCTTTCAAATATTTCCTTTTAAGGACCAATTTGCAACTCAACGGTTCGCATTATGGAAGAAGATCAACCAACTTCCAAATGTATGATGAACTATTCATTTAAATGTTAACAACATTATTTAACAGTTTTCGTTTAATTTTCTACCATAGAAAATTAGGACCAAAAGACTAGCTTCTTTTGTCCACAAACTGTGTCTTAGTTCATATTACTATTAAGATAAATCTTTACAGTTTTATAAGTTCTCTTCTTAAACTTATATTATTTCCTTTTTACTTCAAGGAAATATGATTTTAAGGAATACCAAATTTCTTGTCTTTGGCTTAAGTACTTTTACTTAGCTCGTACCCCCACACTTGAGGTGAATCCCCACACTTGAGGTGTACCCCCCACACTTAAAGTATTTATAAAACGTCTTACGATTATGCCATAATCTGTAATTAGTTTTATCAAATCCTTTCTTGGGTATCAGTACAGCTTCCCCACAAATTTGGTTAAGTCAGAGCTTATTTCATTTGTCATCTCTTAAGAGGTATGATTCTTGCGTTTAGCTCCAGCATTAGACTGAGTTGAATATGTTGCGATCGTTTGATGAATACTGCCGGAAACCTCACAAATATCCTCAAACGGCGCCGCATATTCCCCTCATTCTAGCTTTTTGAATCTTCTTTATATTAAGTTGATTCGTCAATTTCATTCTTATAAGTTTGGAGAGCCTCCAAGGCTTCATCCTTCCTTATCAAGAGAATGTCTTGTGCAACCATTTATAAAGTAATTTAAATACTTTTTCCCACCTCGAGTTTGCACCAACTTTAGATCACAATTATTTTTTTGAGCCAACTCAAGAGGTGTCGTGTTTCTTATTACTGAAGAAAATGATGACTTAGTCATTTTATCTTCCACGCAAATTTCACACTTGACAGTTGAATCGAATTTATTCATGAGAATTAATTCTTGATTCACTGACATCTTAATTGTGTTGAAATTCACATAACTGTGACGATATGGGAAAAAATTCGGCTTTCTGCGTTTCTTTGAAAAAACCAAATAAAACCCGAAAACAACGGAGTCGCCACGCCATTTTAATTTTGAAGGGCAAAACTTTGAAAAAAGCCCGAGATCAGAGATTTAGGTTCGGAGGTCATGTTACGCGTCGGGAAGGACGTTAGTGTGCACCCGACGCGCCTCGTAAAACGAGTCTTCCAAGCTGAAAATCATTTGTGTGTATGTGTGTGTGTGTGTTTTGGCCAAAATAAGTTGAAACTGGAAAAAGTAAAAATTGGGATGTCTTTTTAAGACTTTAAACTGATCCCATGATTTTTTGGAGAATTTTTGGTTTGAGATTTGGTACTCAAAAAACCTTTTGAAGTTGAGAAGTCACTTCTGCCAGAAGAAAATGGCAGCAGACACCTGATTTTGAAATGGATTCAAGGGTCCTAAAACTTCATAATCTGGATGAACTCAGAGAATGAAAGTTTCTCTAGACTCCTTGAATAAACTTTGTGTGAAAGAAATTTCCATTTTGGAGAAGATTTGAGGGGTCAAAACCTTCTGGAAACCTCAGATATGAGATCTGGATTCCCAGAAGCTGATGAACTAGCCTCTGAAAGAAAAATTGAAAAGAGGAGTTTTACTCACCCAAAAAATAAGGTAAAAATATGTCTGGAAAGCTCTGGATGTTGGCTACAAAAAGTGTTTTGTAGTCAACACCAAATTCCAAGTTCATCTGTGTCCAAAAATTAAGACCATGGACTGAGGTCTGAGAAATTTGCTACTGGACAGCAACTTCTCAAGAAAGAAAATATGATTTTAAGGGGGGTTTTGCATCCATGCTTGTCCCCATTTCCCTAGGTTTTGGTTAGTGATCACTAGACATTTTAGTGGTGAATCAACTATACCAAACCACCCTTGGGGTACATTAGGACTAAGCATTTCATTTGCTTGGGGAGGGGATTTTACCCTTTGAAATCAAGATTTAGTGCTTGAAAATGGTTTTTTAGGGTTTTGAAAGTGCATTTTTGCAAGTAAGAAAGAAAAGCTTTGAAAATAATGTTGATCTTTGTAGAAGATCATCCATGGAGATGGTCTTCCATGGTGATCTTCTTAGATCTAGAGAAAAAAAGATGAAAGAACTACATTTTGTAGTTAGAAGATGCATGCATGGATGAGATTTAGGGTTAGGAAGAAGAGGGTTTACCAATCTTCCTTGTGTTCTTGAGTGTTTGGCTTGAGTGTATGAGTGTTTAGGGGTTTAATATGAGAGTGAGTGGATGAGTATGAGTTGGGAAAGATTGGAAAGAAAAAGGTGACAATTCTTGAGAATTCTCACCGTTTCTCTCTATATTTCGCCAGAACTTCGTTGCATTTGTGTTCTTCCTTCTTATTTTTGTGACTGGAGGGCTCAATTTATAGCCCTCCTGAAAATACAAACATGTCCGCGCGGATGGATCCAGTCGCGTGCACTGTTCATTAATTGCTGCTTCAGGCTTTGGACACAAGGAATAATCTTTTTCAAAATTCAAATTGACCAGCCAGATTATGTTTCCAGCATTGCTATATTTGGTTTTCTTCATTTGTTTTTCTTTTTAAGATTCTTTTTAAGGTTTAACCTTAAATAACAATGCCCATTTTACCCTCACTTTGTTAGAAATGTTAGGATAGTTAGGAATTGTTAGAAATGTTATAACTTCCGTTAATTTTCTAACGAAAATTCTAACAAGCTCAAATTGGAGCACTTACAGTAGCCCTCGGCGACGGCGCTTTCGAAGGAAGCGGGGTCGTCGATAAGAGTAAGGCTCCATATTTGGCAGGATGATCGAGTGATCGGGTGGCTGAACCTAGCGATAGGCTACCTACGTATCCCGGGTGGGAATCAAGCCGGTCGTAGTTCGGGTCTTTGACCCTGGAGATGATGGCGTTTTAGGTGCCTCGAACCTGATGAGCGAGTTCTACAGTCGGTTACTGGGAAGGAACTCTGCTGGGGATAAGAGATGACCATTTTTTTGTCTGATGGCTATCCGCTCTGCTGGGGATAGGAATGACCATTTTGGTCTCTCGCCGGGATGATTGCGATTTATCGCTTTCTAGCGATAGCGTCTTAGGTGCCTCAATCCTTGAAGATGGCGCTTTAGGTGCCTCGAACCTTGAAGATGGCTTTTTAGGTGCCTCGGACCTTGATGATGATGGCTTTTTAGGCGCCTCGGACCTTAATGATGATGGCCTTTTAGGCGCCTCGGACCTTGATGATGATGGCTTTTTAGGCGCCTCGGACCTTAATGATGATGGCTTTTTAGGCGCCTCGGACCTTGATGATGATGGCTTTTTAGGCGCCTCGGACCTTAATGATGATGGCTTTTTAGGCGCCTCGGACCTTAATTTGAAATGGCCTTTCGGTGGACTTTGTCTGCTGCCGAAGGAGAGGGTGACCGTTTTGGTCGAGGGGCTGGACCTAATGATAGGCTACCTACGTATCCCTAGTGGGAATCAAGCCCTTTCGTAGTTCGAATACTACTCGAGATTCCGCTGGCTTTTGGGATTCCGTTAACTTTGCTGGGGATTTCGTTAGCCTTTGCTGGGGAAAATCAGACGTATTCGTCTGGGAAATCGGTCTTACGTTTGACTGCCGTTGGATGATTTTGATGAAAGATACGGGATCTCGTTATCTTTCTCGGGGCACTCGGTCTTACGTTCGATCGCCGGTAATTTTGATGAAAGATACGGGATCCCGTTATCTTTCTCGGGCACTCGGTCTTACGTTTGATCGCCGGGGTAATTTTGATGAAAGATACGGGATCTCGTTATCTTTCTCGGGTCATTCGGTCTTACGTTTGATCGGCCGGGGTAATTTTGATGAAAGATACGGGATCTCGTTATCTTTCTCGGGGCACTCGGTCTTACGTTTGACTGCCGGGGGTGATTTTGATGAAAGATACGGGATCTCGTTATCTTTCTCGGGTCACTCGGTCTTACGTTTGACTGCCGGGGGTAATTTTGATGAAAGATACGGAATCTCGTTATCTTTCTCGGGTTACTCGGTCTTACGTTTGACTGCCGGGGGTAAATTTGATGAAAGATACGGGATCTCGTTATCTTTCTCGGGTTACTCGGTCTTACGTTTGACTGTCGGGGGAGATTTTTGATGAAAGATACGGGATCTCGTTATCTTTCTCGGGGCACTCGGTCTTACGTTTGACTGCCGGGGGATGATTTTGATGAAAGATACGGGATCTCGTTATCTTTCTCGGGGCACTCGGTCTTACGTTTGACTGCCGGGGGTCATTTTGATGAAAGATACGGAATCTCGTTATCTTCCTCTGGGCACTCGGTCTTACGTTTGACTGCCGGGGGTAATTTTGATGAAAGATACGGAATCTCGTTATCTTTCTCGGGTTACTCGGTCTTACGTTTGACTGCCGGGGATGATTTTCTTGACAAGGGGCTGACTTTGGTTAACTTTGGTTAACTTTGTCAAGTTGGGGACTGAATTGCAGAGTCCTGAAATTTTGAGGGGCAAAAGGGTCATTTTGACCCTTGCAATCCTATCCGCGCGGATAGGGATGGAAAGTCAGGGGTATTAATTGGGCCAACGCCCTTCTTCTTCCCCATTCAGTTTTTTGAAACTGTCGAGAACAGAGAGAGAGAAGCCGAGGAGAACAGCCATTTTTGGCCTTAGAAGCTTCAAAATTCGTCCGTTTTTCTTGATTTTTCGAGCAATGGAACACGGGGAAGGCGCTTTTCAAGGCCAAGGACGTGGTCCCATAGCGGAGAGGCGATTGGAGCTCGTCCGGATGAGGAGGCATTACAATCTTTCGCAATCGGTTGCGGAGGAGCATTACCCCGATGCTTGGCAACATTGGGCTTCAGATCCGCATCTCCGAATGGTATATTTCGAATCCTCTTGATCCTCTTGTCGATTTCTTGTTTGAAATTTTTGGATGATTTTTGAAATTTTTTTTTTTGAATATAGAATATTGATATTGATGATATGCAATGTTGCAATGAATTTGTGCATTTTGCTTGGGAAAAAGAATTGGCATTTTTGCCATTTTTTTTTTGTATCCGAGATTGCATGTGAAAATTCGAAGAATTGTGATTTTCTTTTTTGATTTTTTTTTTTTGAATTGAATATTGCATGTTCTTGATGATGATTTTTTTTTTGAATTTTGAATTTTGATCTTGATGAATGATGATGATTGAATTTTGATATTGATGAATGATGATGCAATGCATGCATTTTGTTTTGAAAGAATGGGCATTTTGCCAATATGAGATGTATGTATGTTTAGGATTTTTTTTTGAAAAGTGGGACGGATTTTTCCTCCCGTGGCATGTAAGATGGATGATATGCATGTATGCATTTTTTTTTTTTTTGAAAATGGGACGGAGTTTTTACTTCCGTAGGAATGCATTTTTTTTTGATGAATGCATTGGGACTTGCTGAAAATTGTTTTCTTTTATGCGAGAAAAATGGGGCTATGCTCATTGTATCTTTGTCATGCTTTATCGAAAATTTTTTTTTTTTTAATGCAAATGCAATCTTTTGACATTTTCTCTCTTTTTTTTTTTTTACAGGGCGGAAACCGTTTTGTGACGGAGCAGCTGAGCAAGATGAAGACTCGAGGATCGGTGGAGTCTGTGATTGATTTGTGGGACCGGCTTCCGAATGCGGGCCGAGGAGCTTTGCCGAGTCCGAGACAGATCGTTGTCGAGACGGGGCTCTGGGAGTTCGTCGAGTGCTTGAGGGGACTGGTCAAGTTCCCCAAGTGCAAGGGCTTGATGTTTGCTCTGGCGCAGCACTGGTGGGACGCGACCCACACCTTCCACTTCTTCTGGGGCGAGGCGACTGTTACGCCTTCTGACTATGCTGCGATCACGGGGCTGTCCTTTAATGGACGCAGCATCGAGTGGAGAGATGGCTACAGCGATGCTGATCTGCAGGCTCTTCTGGGATTTTCCCCTATTCCCAAAAAGGGGATGGGGATGGAGTATGCCGTGGTCTTCGGCAAGATCGTGGAGACCATCGCGAGTTACGAGGCTGGGGAGGATAGGTTTAGCGCCGAGCAGATTGCTAGGTCCTTCCTCTGGTTTACCTTTTCGAGCACACTCTTTGGTCATGCTGAGGGGACAGCGGTCTTTGCCTTGCTGAGGTCCTTAGAGGACATGGAGACGGTTGGAGATATTTCCTGGGGGGAGGCCGGCCGCCGAGCCGTACTTCGCTCTTGATAGATACAGCCGGAAGGCTGTGAGCTCCCTGTACTGCTTCGAGTTTGCTCTGGAGGTATAAGCTCTCTTTTTGCTTTCCCTCTTTTCTTTTGAGCACACACTTTTATTTGCACTGGATTGATTGGATTTTTACCTTTCGCAGGTATGGGCGTTGGAGTTTTTCCACGTCACGGTGTGGAGGCAGCCGGCGGAGTACGTCGGGGCGTATCCGGCCATGCAGTCTTGGTCCAAGCATGCCCGGGAGAAGATAAGCTCCAGGGGGCGTACGACTCTTAGGTACGCGGATTGCCTTCCTTTGACGGAGGCCGAGACGGATGAGGGGATGATATTCTTTCCCTGGGATCGCTTTGGGGTAGCGCAGCTGAAGGGCGCTGAGATTTGGACAGTGCAGCGGAGGATTTTGAGGGGCCTGACTTGCGACGTCTACTATCTGGGAGAGAGGGTGACGCGCCAGCATGGCGTGAACTCGCCTTTGAGGACACCGGTGGAGCCTCCCGCCGATATGATGCATCCGAGCGATCGGTCCGTGACCTGGGACGATTACCGAGCAGGCCAGCACTTCTCGGACTTCGTGGCGATCGAGCCATATGCGACGTTCGTCTTGAGGAGGCTGAGGATGCCTCAGGTTTTGGAGAGGGAGGGGCTTGGGATCCCGCGGTACCCTCGGACGGATTTTTCCTACATCCAGGATGGGGTCCGATTGAGGGTGCAGATCCCTCAGCCCGAGCGGCTTCCACGAGCTTTCCGGCCTCGTCCGGGTATGAAGGTATGGCTTCACCTTTTCCCCTTCTTTTCTTTCTTTTGTTTCATCTTTAGCATCACTTCTTTTCTTTTTTTTTTGACGCTTTTGCTTTTTGTGCAGTTTTCGGAGGTGGTCGTCGAGACACTGACGAAGCAAGTGATCGGGGCTAAGAGATTCATACGGAGGATGGTTGCTTGCGGGGCACCTCAGGCTAGGGCGAGGAGACCACGGCCGGCACTCCGTCCGACGGGAGGCTTCTCCTATTCCCTCGGAGACTTCTTCCGAGACCCCTCTTTCCCCTCTTATAGATCACCGCGCGGCGCTGCCTTCGGATCACGTCATTCTCGGGGATCCGCAGGGGCAGGGACACATCTGGCGTCATGGTGGGTCGTCTCCGTACGTTCAGGAGTCGGACGCCTTCCCCTTCGGATACGATTTCTTCGTGATCCGGGTTTACCACTATCGAGTGTGCCGGTTGGTCCCGACGAGCCTCTTTTCTCGGAGATGAGGACGATTCTCGAGCCCGAGACTTTCGTGGCTCCCGACGAGGCGGGCCCGAGTCGCAAGAGGGGCCGGGGAGACATCGGTGCCGGAGACTCCGATTGATTTTTTTTTTTTTGAGATTTGGATTTGTACAGATTATGCACATTTTTTTTTTTTTTTTGGATGTAATAATTTAGGATTTTATTTATGTTTGTTTGTTTTTGTTTTATGTACACTCTCCCTTTTTTTTTTTTGGAATGTAATAATTTAGGATTTTATTTATGTTTGTTTGTTGTTTTTTTTTTTTGTACACTCTCCTTTTTTTTTTTTGGAATGTAATAATTTAGGATTTTATTTTATGAATGCGATGCAATATGAATGCAGTGTTGCATGAGCCTTGGTTTTTTTTTTTTTGCAAGGGTGTTTGGTGTTTGGACTGGTTTGGGGAGGTTTTTGCACTGATTTCGAGCAACCGGGACAGAATATTCCTCTTTTGGTGTAGCAGCTTGGACTGTTGCAATTTTTTTTTTGGGAAAGCAATCCCATCCGCGCGGATAGGAGCAGCATCTGACATTGTCCTTTAATTTTAGCTCAGACCTGGTCTTGCTTTATTTCAAATTCAAATATCCTCTTCAACCTCCAGCCCAAACAGCCATTTTCGGGGAGGAAGAGAGAAAAAACCATGGAAAGCCTTAGAAAAGCTCCCTCAAAGTTATCCCAAGAATCCCAAATGTCATTTTTCAACAAGTTCAAGGATTGGTCCCGGGAAATTATGCATGAGAGAAGGTCTTTCTTTGAAGAACGGTACAAGGTACGATGCTTGTGGTCTCTCAAAGAATTGGTTCCGGATTATGACCTCTTAAGGGCTTCTTCTTCGTTTTGGGATACTAGAAGGCATGTCTTTTGCCTTTCCTTCAACGAGATTGTTCCGACTGTGGAAGAATTTCGGGCCTTGCTTGGAGGTCCGGAGGTGGAGGAGATAGCAATTCCTCTGTCCGAGGAGCTTCTTTTGTTGACAAGTTGTGCAACCTGCTTCATCTTTCCCTGAGGAAGCACGAGGCATGATTCGCGGTCCCGACCATTTTGATATTTCCGGTCTTCCCGACAGATTTAGGGGCTTAGGCTTGGTGGATGACGCCTATTGGGATGCCTTTGCACTTTGCACGTTCGGCACTTTGTTCATGGTCTATTCCTTCGGGATTTGCCATCGATCTCTGCTGGATGTTGTCGTTCATTGTCGCCCGGCGTAGATGTCGTTCCTTTGATTCTTGGGGAGACTTTTCATGCTCTCGACATTAGCTATCTGGACGGCGGTACATGCACTGGGCAGCCCGTTTCTCTTGACCCCGTGGCCGATGGAGCGTTTGGGGTTCTTCGGAAACCTCTCGATATGATCAGCCTTGGACTTTTGCCAGGAGAGGTGTTGATGTAGACTTTGATGATCGTGGCTCGTGGGCACGTTGGATGGCGGGTCGCCAAACCGAAGATATCGATGGTTGGTGCCTCGTTGGCCGGTGGAGACTCGCAGAGTGCTTCGTGATGGGTCTCATGTGGTTATACTTCCGGGCTTTCTCACCCGCTTCTACATTCCGGCTCTGGTCCCGAGACAGTTTGGCTTGGAGCAGGTTCCTTTCGAGGGCTTTGATGATGTAGCCACCAGGTGGTGGCTCCCGTTTCCATGGACGATCCCTCGGTGTTTCCATTTCTTTCCCGAGTCCTGGAGGTATGACGCCTTTCCTTCTCGGGTTATTCTCAAAGCGTCCGAGACCGGTGTTCTTGACCACTTGGTACCTGGATTGGTACGAGGGGCATCCGGGAGAGACTCGTGGCTATTTTGAGACGGCGTGAGGCCATCAGGAAAGGTGCGGAGGACCGCATCGTTTCGAGAGGAGGAGGGCCGAGGCGAGGGCCAATCCTCATGACAGAGCGGAGACGCCGTGGCTGATTATGAGGCTTACGTCAAGAGACAGAGAGGAGGGCTCCTATGTTACCGCCTAGGTTACAGGGAGATGAGGGATGACGCTAGTGGCTACTAAGGCCCCGACGAAGCCGGTTTGATAGATCCTGTTCCTATACCAGAGCTTGGTAGGAGGAATACCGACATTTTTCCTGGCTCAAGAGAAAGACTCTGAGGGGGAAGAAGAAGGGAGAGACCAAGACGAGTGGCTTGGAGTGACTCCGAGGTTTCCAAGTATCCCTTTCTTGCCATGACAGCACACATTAGTTTGTATCTTAGTTTTCCTTTAGCGTTGCCGGTTGTAGGAATGAATCGGGCTTAGACTCATCAAAGAGCTTTTAACTTGTAATGAATATTTGAATTGCTTTAGAGTTTTTCGAGACGCTTTCATGGTCTCGATCAATTGTATTGATGCCAAAGTATGGCTTTTATTTGTGCTTTAGACCGAACCGTTTCCGCCGCCTACGTTCCCCTCATTTTGAGGAGCTCAGTCTTCGTAGTTCAAACCCGGTGAACTCTTTTTGTTTTTTTTTTTTTTTTGTTTTTTTGGTGCAACCTCGTTTTTACCTAGGCCGCCCTTTTCGGGTTTCTAACCTAGTTGGGTATTACTCTTTTAGCACTCTTTTTTTGTTTTTTTTTTTGTTTTTTTTTTGTTTTTTTTTTTGTTTTTTTTTTTTTTGTTTTTTTTTTTTTTTTTTTTTTTTTTACGCGTAGTATCTCGCGCAGCCTTGTCACCATTCACCGGGTGTACAAAGGGATTTCCGTCGAGGTCCGCAAGTTGCATGGCGCCTCCGAGAAGATCTTCCGGACGACATATGGCCCGACCCATACAGCTCCCATTTGCCGAGAGGATTGATACTGACCGGGGCTTTTCTTTTAGAACGAGATCACCTTCTCGGATCTCCCGATGCTTTACTTTCTTGTCGAAGGCTCGCCATTCTTCCTTGGTAGGCCCGGATGTGTTCCATGGCCTTCAATCGGCGTTCGTCTAGTAGGGCCAATTCGTCATGGCGACTGGAGCCATTCGACCTCGTTGATTTGGCTTTCCAAAAAGATACTGGAGCGAGGGTATTTCCGGCTCGATTGGGAGTACGGCTTCCATTCCGTATGTGAGGGCAAAAGGTGTTTCCCCAGCTTGCCGTTCGACCGATGTTCTCAGTAGCCCCAGAGTGCCAGTGTAACTTCTCGGGCCAATCTCTTCCTTTGACGGCCCATTTTCCTGATGATATTTTCCAGAGTCTTGTTTCTTTGCCTTGGACGGCTCCGTTGGTTTGGGGGCCCGTAGGGTGATGACTTGTGACGGGTTATTCGGAATTCGGCCAGCAATTTTTCACATTCCCTTCGAAGTGGGATCCATTATCTCGAAATGATTTCTACGCAACCCGTATCTACATATGATGTTCTCTTTGATGAAGAGGGCAACTTTCTTTGAATTGAGGATTTTGTAGGACTTTGCTTCAACCCATTTGGTGAAGTAGTCTACGGCTACCAGGACGAACTCGTGGCCATTACTGCCTGGTGGTGTGATTTTGCCTATGACATCAATTCCACAAGTTACGAAAGGCCAGGGGGTTGTCATGCAGTATAACTCGTGAGGAGGCAAGTGATTAAGATTTGAGTATCGCCGACATTTGTCGCAGCTTTTGACAAAGCTGGATGCGTCGGCTTCCATGGTGATCCAAAATACCCCATTCTCGGCATGATTTGCATCGAGCTCGAGCATTCATGTGAGGGCCGCAGTACCACCATGTATTTCTTTCATGAGTTCGGTAGCCTCTTGTTTGCCGATACATCGCAGAGGGGGCCTTGATAACGTTTTTTTGTATAGCATGTTTCCCAAAAGGACATAATGGGAGGCGAGCCGCCTGTGGCCGAGAGACTTTTTGCTTTGATTCCTTCTTTATATTCCCCATCTTCGTTTTTGAAAGAGGCCTCGCCATCCTTCGTGCAATCGTAACTGGAAAGTGTACTGTGGATCATTGATCGCCGGCTTCCGCTTCAATTTCGAAGCAATAGGCGGGGTTTTCTCTTCTCCCGACTACGAACGGTTTAACAGACTTTCCTTCGGGTATTTCGACAAGAGAGGCTAGTGTAGCCGTAGCATCCGCGAACCCTGTTTAGGTCTCTTGGCGGAGGTAATGAAAGCCGATTTCTTTGAATTGAGTTACTAACTCTTCCATGTAAGCATGATACTTCGCAAACCCGGATCCACGGTCTTCCATTTGTTAGAGACCTGATTGATGATGAGGGCAGAGTCACCGTACACCTCCAATTCCTTGATATTTCTTTCGAGGGCGGCTTCCAAATTCTTAAATATGCAAGCTTCATATTCAGCAGTCATTGCCAGACTTCGGTTCAAATTTCTTTACCGCATGGGCGTGTGTTCGTCAGCAGGATCGACCAGAGCATTCCTATCCCGTTCCCCCTTTTGTTTGACGCCCGTCGAAGAAGAGTTGCCAGCGATTTTCTCCTTCTAGGCGAAGATTCCATCATCGGGAAATTGAGGTTCAGTCCTCGGGACTCATCACTGGGGAAATCGGCCAGATGTTCCGCCATTATGCGTCCTTTTACGGATTTCCTTGAAACATAAGCGATGTCATATTCGGCCAAAAAGAACGACCATTTTGCCAATCTCATGGAGATGGAGGGCTTGTCGAACGTATATTTGATGGGGTCTATCCTTGAAACAAGATGTATCGGGTGAGACCGCATGTAGTGTTTCAACTTTCCCACTACCCAGGACCAAACCTGCGCAAGTCTTCTCGCAAGCAGAGTAATTGAGTTCACTTCCTTGGAGCTTTCGCTTACGAAATAGATGGCATTTTCGACTTTGGAATCTTTTTTCTCTTGAGCTAGCATAGCCCCAATTGCCGTATCCGTGACAGTGAGATATAGCAAGAGTGGCTTTTGCCGATGTGGTGGGCAGAGAATCTGGGATTCACAAGGTATGCCTTAATTTGTTCAAAGGCAAGCCGACATTCTGGGGTCCATTCGTGTAGGCATTCTTTTTCATCAACTTGAAGATTGGCTCGCAGATCGAGGTCACCGATTTACAAAGCGGCTTATGTATTGTAGTCTTCCCATGAAGGATTTCACTTCTGTCGGTGTTCGTGGTGGCTTCATTTCAACTATCGCCTTGATTTTCTCGGGGATCTACTTCGATTCCCCGTTCGTCACCATATATCCTAGTACCTTGCCCCGTCTTACACCGAAGGTTCACTTGGCCGGATTCAGCCTCATGTCATGGTCTCGGAGGCGGCCGAAGAATTTTCTCAAATCAACAAAGTGCCGCCATCTCGATCCTCTGGAATGTATTATCATGTCGTCCACATAGACCTCAATTTCTTTGTGGATCATGTCATGGAACAGCATGTAGCCGCCTGCAGTACGTAGCCCCAAAGCATTCTTTAGTCCGAATGGCATGACCGTGTAGCGCATGTGCCCCGAGGGGTTGTGAAGGCCGTTTTGGCTTGATCTTCTTCTGCCATTTTGATTTGGTTGTAGCCGGCAAAACCATCCACGAAAGATTTGACTTCGTGGTTGGCCGTGGAATCTACCAAAATGTCGATGTTTGGCGAGGAAATCGTCTTTTGGGTCGGCTTTGTTCAAGTCTCTCAAGTCTACGTAGCATCGGATCTTTCCGTTGGCCTTCGTCACCGTCACTATGTTGGACGGCCATGTTGGGTATTCAATGACCTACGATGAACCACATACTGAGCATCTTTTCTATTTCCTCTTTCACTTGTAAGGACCATTCGGGCTTAATTCTTCTTAGCTTCGCTTTACCGCGGCTTCGACTTCGGGTCGAGCGGTATTCGGTGCTCAACTATGGAAGGATCGAGGCCACGGCATATCTTTATAGGACCATGCGAACACATCCACGAATTCTTTTAGCGGCTCGATTAAGGCAACCCTTTCGAGTCCCTTCGAAGAAACTACCAATCTGCGTCTCTTTAGGCTCTTCCGTAGTTCCCAAATTCACACTTGTCAAAATCTCTTCGGCGGCTTGGGCTCGATTTTCCTCTTTCCTGACAACCCGCTTAAAGATTTCTTTGATATATTGTTCATTTAATGTGTCCGCCTCTTCATCTAGTGAATCGTTATTAAGCTTGTTTTTAGGTTATTAGTTAATTCATCATTAGTTAAAGTGGCAATTAAGGGATACTCGTAAAGGTTCATCATTTCATTGAAGACGAGGGGAATACAACGTTGGCTACGTACTCGTAGTCTTCGGGCGTGAGGCCGTCTGACGACTCGAGACTCCGAACTCAACAATGAGAGACTCCTGAGGACTTTACAAAGGTTGACACGAAAGGATCTGGGACCAATCCAAGCTTGGTGATCATTTCCTCCTTGGTCGCAGACGGGCCCGAGAGAGTTTCCCAATTCTTTAGCGGCATCACCGCTGGTGGCTTCACAACTCGGGAAAGGTATGGTCTCTGTGCTCCCTCTTCGCCGTTGCTATCACCTCTTTGTCTCGAACCATAACCCACTGTTTGGCATCTCGAAAGCCGAGCATGTGGATGTAGGGATCTTCCTCACCTCGGGGGGACTTCTGTTTCGTCACAATCTGACCGCTCAATCCAGATGTAAGGACGCATCGCGTCTCGGTGAGCTGCTAGAAAAATCTCATGTCCCATACTCGAGCGGAAAGGCTTGGTAGGTAGTTCAGCAAGGAGGACGTCCCACACGACGTTCATAGATTCGAGCCGAGTCCGTCGGTGTTTGCCGACTTTTATCATGAAAATCTCCTCGCCCGGCGAGGCCAAAGAATGGGTTTGCGTAATACCGACAAATCTCGTGATTTGAGGACCGGGGACTTCAAGGTGCTCAGACTACATGGCGGTGTCCAAAGCTTCCTTCCAATACGCCTCCAAGTGTTGGAAATAGCAATTGAATTTGACGAATCGAACTTCTTCGGAGTCCGCTCGCTTGAGTGTGTTGACATAGTTGGCATTGCTGGATTCCAAAGGATGCTGGCGAGGTTTGCCTCTTGAAGGATGTAGCCCCGGTGTTTGATCGCGGGCGTTCTTGGCTATTGTTTGCCTTCGTTCCCTATGAGGAAACCGTCACCCCTTATGACTTCGAGGTCTCCCTGCCGGTTGATGAATTTGACGCATTGGTGGAGAGTGGAGGCTATGGCTTTCATGTGATGTAACCAAGGGCGCCCTAGTAGGGTTGTGAACTCGGAGGGGATATCCATTACATGGAACTTCGCGGGCACCATTTGGGTTTCGTACTGCAGTTCCAGAGTCACCGTCCCTGCATGGGACGAGACGAACCGTCGTAGGCTTTGGCGTCCCGGTAGATGGGATCACGCGCCTTTCATTTATGCGGAGGGCCCTCATCACGCCGAGGGGAAGGACATTTACCGATGATCCATTGTCCACTAATACCCCAGGAGTGACATGGTGTTGAGCCGAATAGTGATGTACAAAGCTTCATTGTGTTGGGAGACATCTCTTGGCAAATCTTCATCGCGAGAAGGTGATCATACTCCCATATAGGTGAGGATCATAGATTTGGTCCTTGTCTCGGGATGGAGATTCATCAAGCTTGGCCACTTCGTGCCTTCTTCCGTGAGGCGTAGTCTTTGCCGAAGCCCCCGGGTTATACCGATGCCTTTTGTGGCGGTTGCCATCTCCAACCAACATGTTGATTGAGTGGGAGCGCCCAGAGGCGCGTCGGTTTTCTTTGTCGGTGTATACTCGGGAGCCGGACAACCGAACCTTGGGCGACCCCCGAGCGGGGTTGGACTTTGTTTCCGGCAAAGACTCGGTATCCGAAGGTCTCAATTCCGTCATTGGCAAAGCTTTTCTCGCTCTTTTATCCCTTTGTGCTTTGGGGAAGACGGACCGAGTAGAGTACATAATAATCAAATCCCCGGATGGCTCCCCGAGCGTTCCCACACCGTTATCACCGGCCTCGAATCTCTCCTTCAATTTTTGCCGGGAGGAAAATTTCTTTTTCTTAGGAGGACGGTCCTCGTGTATCCAATCTTGATAGTCCCTTTCCAGCGTCGGGACGATACCACAAATATCCCACCAAATGTGTTCTATGGCCGCGGCGGATTTGGGACCTCGGGTTGAGCGGTCTTTGGAATGACTTTGAGTGGAACGGGTCCTGGGGATCTGGCTGCTGGGCTTGTCTGGTAGCGAGTGATCGGACTCCGCCGGATAATGAGAGATAGTGAGGTCCCGGGGAACGGGCATATGTTTGTCCTTCAAGGCAGCCCCGCCGCTGGGATATTGTTAAGGTCCCAAAGTGGCGTGTGGCCTCTTCAATCCAGCCCGCTCGGTCCGTTTCCGCGTTCTTCCAGGATTTGATGGCCGACCATATTTCTTTAACTCGTTCCACCTCGATTTTCATCACTCAGCCGATATTTGTGGGATCATCACCTCGAGAGGGGACAACCGACAAGATACCGAACTCTTTCGTCCCCGATCGCTGTTGGGGGCCGCTTGCCCCGTAAGTCGGCGGGCGTGAGTACCGGCGGTGGAAACATAGGAATCTTGGGGTAGCATCTTAGTGTATCCGGATCGTTAAGAAGAGGAGGAGAACCCTTTTCGTCTTTGCGGTAAAAGTGCCATCGGAATTGAGATCGATAGTCAAACCATGACTTGCGACTACCCCCGCAGGTCATCAATTTGAGCCTCATGCCGAAGTCTCATTTGTTCTACCAACTCGGATCCAATACCGGTGCTGTCCGAGGGATTCTGGAGGACGGAGCAACGTTATCCCCATCATTACCGGCCGATGCGGACATTCTCAAACCCGGAGTCGGAACAAATGGCGAAGCCGACGATGCGCTTGACTCTTTCCAACCGATCAAACGGTGACCCGGTGCCCGAAACCAAGCTTTGTGCGGAGTCATGGGAAAGGACACGAAGGTTCGATGTCCGGGGAATGGAAGGAGGGTAGGTGTTCGGGTTTTAGGCTCATGCAACATGCGCTTATTTGTTCTCGTTTACTTAAAACATGTTTTATTAACCTAATCGGTTGGAAAAGATTGCTCTTCTTTTTCGCAAACTACTCTGATTCCGGATCGCCGGCCCCCGTCACTACGTCTATAAGCCCCTCGTATTCCACCCGTATTTCGACCTCCCAGGGCGGACGGCCCGGCGAGTGGTCCTATAGGGCAAGCGGGTCCCACCGACCGAAAGAAAAATGATCCTAGAAGTCGGCGGGTAATCGAGTCTTAACGAGCATTCGATGTAAATTACGGACAAAGCCGACGTCAAAAGTCAAGATCATGTCCGAGGAGCTCGACAAAAGTCCGCATGATTTGACCGATAAGCGTCCAATATTGATCTTGACTTGTCGTCGCTAAGCCGTAATTAGGCATGGAATAACCGTTAATCCTTGATGACTCAAATGTCAACGTCGGGAGCCGTGTATAATTTGTGCGCCGCAGCCGAAGTCAAGGCGCCGATCAATATCTTGGTCAAAGTCTCGCGGCGGAAAACCGGCGTAATCGGACCGATTAGCGACCGATTAGGGACCCGAGAGATATTGAGCTCGGTATGCCGACAAAGGCTTGAAAGGAAAGGTCTATACACGGACAGGCATGACACGTACTGCACTAAAAACCAACCGGGTCTCGGACAAAGTGTGTCACGGACAAGTGCATGGTCGACACGAGGCTCCATGGGATGTTTGGGTAGTCCTGTGCTCATCCGAGAGGCGTAATAAGACCAAACGGACCGCGACAAGGATTTCCCGGGTTAAGGACGTAGTGTGCAGTGTACGGTCACGTGCGCGTAGTGTGCAAGCAGTCTATATTCTTTTTCTGAGTAAAATAGAAATTTTTTTATGTGTCTTAAAAATATGATGCATGATTTTTTTTTTTGGAAATTTTCTCTTTTTTTTTTGAAAATCCTTTTTTTTTTTTGAATTTTTTTTATGATGAGCACATAAGCACGAAAATTCCGACAGTTAGGGACATTATTCCGACAGTCAAAATTTTGACTTTCTCCGAGGCGGCCAAAACAACATGAAAACTGTGCAAAAAATCAACACACACACAAAAATGATTTTCGACGCCGGGACGGAAGCTTGACCCTCAAAAGCCTTTTTTTTTGAAAACGGTGATACCGGTACGTGGGATTGTTAGACCACAATTTATCCCCGACTCGTGTTAGGAGGCGATAACGGGAAATTTAATGGTTTCCACCAATATACCGAATACCATTTTTTTATTAAAAAGCTTAGTCCCCAGCGGAGTCGCCACTGTGACGATATGGGAAAAAATTCGGCTTTCTGCGTTTCTTTGAAAAAACCAAATAAAACCCGAAAACAACGGAGTCGCCACGCCATTTTAATTTTGAAGGGCAAAACTTTGAAAAAAGCCCGAGATCAGAGATTTAGGTTCGGAGGTCATGTTACGCGTCGGGAAGGACGTTAGTGTGCACCCGACGCGCCTCGTAAAACGAGTCTTCCAAGCTGAAAATCATTTGTGTGTGTGTGTGTGTGTGTGTTTTGGCCAAAATAAGTTGAAACTGGAAAAAGTAAAAATTGGGATGTCTTTTTAAGACTTTAAACTGATCCCATGATTTTTTGGAGAATTTTTGGTTTGAGATTTGGTACTCAAAAAACCTTTTGAAGTTGAGAAGTCACTTCTGCCAGAAGAAAATGGCAGCAGACACCTGATTTTGAAATGGATTCAAGGGTCCTAAAACTTCATAATCTGGATGAACTCAGAGAATGAAAGTTTCTCTAGACTCCTTGAATAAACTTTGTGTGAAAGAAATTTCCATTTTGGAGAAGATTTGAGGGGTCAAAACCTTCTGTAAACCTCAGATATGAGATCTGGATTCCCAGAAGCTGATGAACTAGCCTCTGAAAGAAAAATTGAAAAGAGGAGTTTTACTCACCCAAAAAATAAGGTAAAAATATGTCTGGAAAGCTCTGGATGTTGGCTACAAAAAGTGTTTTGTAGTCAACACCAAATTCCAAGTTCATCTGTGTCCAAAAATTAAGACCATGGACTGAGGTCTGAGAAATTTGCTACTGGACAGCAACTTCTCAAGAAAGAAAATATGATTTTAAGGGGGGTTTTGCATCCATGCTTGTCCCCATTTCCCTAGGTTTTGGTTAGTGATCACTAGACATTTTAGTGGTGAATCAACTATACCAAACCATCCTTGGGGTACATTAGGACTAAGCATTTCATTTGCTTGGGGAGGGGATTTTACCCTTTGAAATCAAGATTTAGTGCTTGAAAATGGTTTTTTAGGGTTTTGAAAGTGCATTTTTGCAAGTAAGAAAGAAAAGCTTTGAAAATAATGTTGATCTTTGTAGAAGATCATCCATGGAGATGGTCTTCCATGGTGATCTTCTTAGATCTAGAGAAAAAGATGAAAGAACTACATTTTGTAGTTAGAAGATGCATGCATGGATGAGATTTAGGGTTAGGAAGAAGAGGGTTTACCAATCTTCCTTGTGTTCTTGAGTGTTTGGCTTGAGTGTATGAGTGTTTAGGGGTTTAATATGAGAGTGAGTGGATGAGTATGAGTTGGGAAAGATTGGAAAGAAAAAGGTGACAATTCTTGAGAATTCTCACCGTTTTCTCTCTATATTTCGCTGTAACTTCGTTGCATTTCAGGTTCTTCCTTCTTATTTTTGTGACTGGAGGGCTCAATTTATAGCCCTCCTGAAAATACAAACATGTCCGCGCGGATGGATCCACGTGCACCGTTCATTAATTCTTTGCCGCCTGTGCTTTGGACACAAGGAATAATCTTTTTCAAAATTCAAATTGACCGGCCGCATTATGTTTCCAAAGATTGCTATATTTGGTTTTCTTCATTTGTTTTTCTTTTTAAGATTCTTTTTAAGGTTTAACCTTAAATAACAATGCCCATTTTACCCTCACTTTGTTAGAAATGTTAGGATAGTTAGGAATTGTTAGAAATGTTATAACTTCCGTTAATTTTCTAACGAAAATTCTAACAAGCTCAAATTGGAGCACTTACAATAACCTAATTTATCATGCCATAAATTAGAACCTTTCAAAAGGTAAACATAAGAAACATCGATGCTATTTGCCTCTAGGCAAGGTACCCTTTATCAGAATACAATTTTATCTGACTCAAAACATTTATCTAAATCCAGCCTTGCTCAACATTGCGAATGTCTGGGTCATGCAGCATATTCACGAGAGTCAGTTCTCTATTTGAAGTCATCTTCAGCACAACCCTTCCAAGTCCCACGACGTTGGAAGTAGTAGAGTTTCTCATTTACACCTTCCTTTCATTGAAAATAGTGTATGATGAAAAGCTCTCTTTATCAGCATATATATGGTGGGTAGTTTCAGCTCCAGTGTCTATCCACCATTTTCATGGGTTGACCTTCAACTTGCTAAGTTGGCTTCAAACCCCATTAATTTTCAATCAAGCCTATTCCACCTTTCGTTGACGTTGGCATTTGTCCATTTCCCTTCTTGGAATACAACAAACTTTTTGCTACGTGATTGTTCTTACCACATCTTGTAACAAATCTTGGAGCCGGTTCCTTGAACCTTGTAGTCTGTTCCAAAGTGTTCTACGACTCTTTGGTTGTCCCCATGAGACAGTGCTCCTTGAACGGGCATCATTTGGTCCACTCAGTATGTACGTCCTACATATGAGATTTTTTTTTTCTTGATTTCATTTTTCTGCGGCTATCTGTCTTTGCGGATTGGCTATCCGTCTTTTCGGATCTGGATCATCATCATCCTCTTTTTCGGTTATCTTTGGAAAATCTGGATCATCATCCTCTTTCTCTTCGGTTTATTTGCCTTGGCGAATCTGGATCATCATCCTCTTCCTCTTCGGTTATTTTACTAGGCAGATCTGGGTTATCTGCCTTGCATGAACTTCTTTGTTTATAAGTCCGCTCCATGTTGTCAATAATTCTTTGAATTACTTTCGGGATTATTGTTAACCTTCTCGTTATCTTCTAGTTAACTTCCAATTCTCTTCTAGTTATCCTTTCTTGGAAACCGTCATTTTTTTCTCGTTAAGTCTCTAATGATAATGTCCTTCGCTTATCCATCATCATTGGCTCATATTTGTCATAAAAACAAGAAAATGTTAATATCTTCTTGCGATTGTTGGAAAAATTGTCTATATAACAATAAATAAGGTTTTCTTGAATTTAACGAAATGACAAATAATATAATGAACCATAACATAATTAACGGGGCAGGAAATAAAGATAAACTAGAATGCAAAAATTAAAGCAAACCGAGTAATTAAAGAAGTCGAGTCTTGTGTTGGACACAATCTCCGCAAGAAGATATTGCCCCGCACTGGTGCTATCGGTCTGCGGCAATCTTCTCTCAAGATAAAACGACTTTACAGTCATTAATAGGAGCACTCCAAATTAATGACTTCGGCGAACAAAATTCGTGTTTGACACTTCCAGACTTTGAAGAAGACTTATGCAACGAGATGCTTTATCTTCTAACAGATGATGTTAAGAATTCTGTGACTGAATTCCAAATTCAGTTAAATATCTAACCGAGTTCATTAACTCAGTTAAATATGTGAATATGTGCTTCTTGTGTGAAGAGAGAAGTGATTGTGAATGAATGAGTGAATTTGACAATCTGGTGGGGGGATTATATAGTATATGAAGAGTTGAGGTGTCTATTGGTAATAGCCACAAATGGTGTCTGGTGGAATCTCGGCCATTGGATCAGATTAGGATGAAGGGCTGAGATCTGATGGATCTGACCCACCTTTTCAAGTAGGCGCGGGTCATACCCTTACCCGGTAGCCCATCCGACCCGCCCATTCCTAAGAGGCGTGTGACCCATGGACCAAGTCCATTGAATCTTGTTCCCACCGTCAACTGGGCTTCGGCCCAAGACCCCTTAGCAGCCGCCTCTAGCTCAATTACCATGGACCGAACCATACGAGCCAAGCCAACCACGAGCCCACTCGCTCTAAGCCTGAACCGAACCACCGTACCCCAGCCATGGACCGCCATCGAACCTAACTTCGTCAAAAGTTTAAGGCTCCACAGCTCCCAGCGAAGTGCAAAGTGCGCCCATTCCGCCCTTCGCGGATTGTGGGTCCATTTTGAGCTAGAACAAAACTAGCTTAATAGCCCACTTGGATGCATGGTTGGTCCAATGGCCCAACTAGATTGGCCCAAGGAGATTAACTTGATGTCTCCTTCCTTGGATGGATCCATTTATAAACTATCATTGATTTACATCTTTAAGCAATGTGGGATAACTATTCCATATCCCATAAACTCTTCATAAACCCATTTCATTTTGCATACTTTGAGCATTGATTTCTCATTCACCACTAATTGATTTTGAGAAAGTAAATATATCAAATTAATTTACTCCAAATGTAGATTATTAATATGCAATCAATTTTCATTTTCCTAAAATGAAACCCAATGAAATTCTTGGTCAAAAGTCGATCAAACCTCACTTTTACAAAACCAAAATTCCAACATCTCATACATTGGCAGACTCGGTAAATAGGTGCAAATGCATCCATTTGCTCAAATAGTGTGGTTCGGTGGTTAAACTATTAGAATATTAACCTGGTTGTATGTTTGAGTCTCTAATAATCGTGTACTTCTTTAGTTTCATTTTAAATCGAAATTTTTTGTTATTTCGTATTTTTCACCTTAAATTAAACTTTTCAAAATAACAAAAAAAATTAACTATTTTTCTCATTCATACTCTCTTTTATTTTATTTTATTTTCACAATACCGATTAAATTACTTTTTCTTTCATTCATTTTCTTTCTTCTTTTACTTTATACTAATAACACCAATCAAATTACTATTTCTTTTACTCATTCTTTCTTTTACTTTACTTTGTATTCACATTACTAGTCACTCTAATATTTATTCCACTCATTCTGTTTTCTATTTTACTTTTCATACTGATAATATATTTTTCTTATTTCACTTTTTCTTAATTATTATGTTCAAAATATTTGTCCGATTTAAGATGTGACTGAAAAATATCTCTTAAACTTTGATCTAATAGCATATGAATTGTTGTGTCATCTGACAACAAAACTAAAACTAAGCTTTAGGCCCAATAGGCAATAATAGACATAGTGTGAAGATGGCGGCACCGATCAAGTGGGCGACCGCCCAGCAACAATTATCAAAAACGTCAAAACGACTGTATAAGTGGGTGACCGCCCAGGCCAAGTGGACGACCGCCCAAGATCAAAACCAAACAAAGCCAAAATGTCTGTACAACTGGGCGACCGCCCAGACCCGTAAATCTGGCGGATCTTTTTCCTTATTTTCAGTTGTTTCCTAATTCCTTTTAGCCTAGATTTTATTCTCCTCTTTAGAATAGAACTCTCTTTTATCAAATTTCATTGTAACTATATATATTCACAAGCTGATTAATGAGAATCCAAGTTTTGGGAAAATCCTAAATTATTTTCCTACATGGTATCAGAGCAGCATCATACACAAGTCTAAATCCATGGCGGGGAACGATGCTATCGTCAATAATCCCCCTAAAATCGAATATAATTCTCCTTTTTACCTTAGTCCTCAGGATAGGTCAGGAGATTTTATTACTCCTACTCGTTTCAATGGTGAAAATTACGATGATTGAGCCAGCGATATGCAAACAGCTCTTGAAGCTCGCCGAGAATTTGGTTTTCTAGATGGTACGATTACTCAACCTGTTCTTCCCTGCACCACCTCTGATTGAAATACTATTCATGCCATGTTTATTTCTTTGATCATGAATACTATTTAATCTAATGTCAAAAGCATTCTCTCTAAATTTAGAGATGCTAAACGTTTATGGGACTCTATCAAAAATCGGTATGTTGTGGTTGACGGGCCACATATTCAACAATTGAAGGCATCTATTGCTCGCTGTGAGCAAACTAAGGGCATGTCGATGGCCACATATTTTGGCAAATTAACTGGGTTGTGGGAAGAACTCCATAGCCATGAACCTTTGATTAATTGCACTTGTTGTGACAACTGCACGGCTGCTCAACAACATGCGGATCGCAGAGAGATAGGTAAGCTTCATCAATTCCTTATGGGTTTGAATTTCGAGTATCATGCCAATACTCGCACCAATATTTTATCTATGGATCCTATTCCTGGTCTTGACAGGGCATATAAATTGGTGGCTCAGGATAAGCGGGTTCGTCATGCCAAACCTGTTCTTGAAGATGTGGTTAGTTTTGATGTTCGTACTAGTGGAGCTCGTGGTCGCGACAACCCTGATAAATCCCATCTTACATGTACTCATTGTAAGAAGATGGGTCATGATAGTACCACATGTTTTGAATTGCATGGATATCCGAATTGGTGGCTTGAGCAACGCAACAAATCCAATGCTCGCGGCGGTGGTCGTCCGCAAAATGGGCGAGGTAGGGGTTCTCCTCGCGGAAGCGTCAGAACTACAACGAAATAGGATCGTGGCCCTGTTCTTTGTTGGTGCAAATGGCCGTAGGATCTCCTCTCGTGGCTTCTTCTTCATCATTTACAGGTGAGCAATAGCAGGCTTTGGCAAGCCTTGTCGGTAATTCCCAAATCTCAAATGATCGTCTCCATGGTAAGTTTGATTCGACTTCATGGATAATTGATACAGGTGCTTCAAATCATGTAACCGAAAATGCCTCGTGTCTTGTTAATTCTCAGACTATACCGGCTTGTCCTGTCGGTTTGCCTAATGGGTCATCGGTTTTGGCTCATACAGAGGGATCCGTTCGTCTGACGGACATCATTACTCTCTCTCATGTTCTTTTTATTCCAAATTTAAGCTGCAATTTAATTTCGCCAACTATCTGACGATATTCACTGCACTGTCCAATTTAACTCATCTGTGTGTGCTATATAGGAGCTGTCGAGGAACCTGATTGGAATGGGTGTTAGGCGGGATGGACTCTACTACTTTCGCGGCACATCTTCAGCATATAATATTTTTGTTACCGGATTGCCTTCTGTGTTGGAGCTGTGGCATAATCGCTTGGGATACCCTTTCGAGAATGTAGTAAAGCTTCTTTCCTCTGTTCGTAGTACTTCTGGCAGTTTACCTAAACCTTGTGATACTTGTTTTAGGGCTAAACAATCAAGAGATAGTTTTCGGTTAGTGACCATAAGTCCACTAGAATTTTTGAGAAGGTTCATTGTGACTTGTGGGGTGCATACACTCATTCTTCTTCTTGTGGTGCACGGTATTTTTTAACTTTGGTAGATGATTTTTCCCGAGCTGTTTGGGTTTATTTGTTGGTCGATAAAACCGAAATTTTTTGTATGTTTATGGCTTTTATTGCAATGATTGAACGTCAGTTTTCTCAGAAAATTAAGGTTGTCCAATCTGATAATGGTACTGAATTTAATTGCATGCTTGATTATTTCTTTTCCACTGGCATTACTTTCCAAACATCTTGTGTTGGTACCCCTCAACAAAATGGTCGAGTTGAGCGGAAGCATCGTCACATTCTGAATGTTGCTAGAGCGCTTAGATTTCAGGCTCATTTACCGATTTTCTTTTGGGGAGAAGCCGTTCTTACTGCCGCTCATTTGATTAACCGGACTCCCACTCCCCTCTTAGGCAATAAGACTCCCTATGAGGTTTTGTTCGAAAAATTACCTTTCTTTGACTCTCTTTGAATTTTTGGTTCTTTGTGTTATGCCCATAATCAAAAGGCGAAGGGAGATAAGTTTGCCAGTCGTAGCCGAAAATGTATATTTGTGGGCTACCCTCTAGGCAAAAAGAGGTGGAAGCTGTTCGATCTAGAGACAAAGAAATTTTTTGTCTCCCGGGATGTGAAGTTCTTTGAGACCAATTTTCCTTACAGTGATTCATCGTCAGTGTCTCATTCCCTGGATTCTGTGGAGACTCTTAACCAAGAGGCTGATTTTGCCTTTCTTGATTATCCGGATATGACAGATATTGTTTCTAAACCTTTGACAGTGGCTCCTGCAGACGTACCTGATCCTGTTCCTACGGTTTCTGCAGATATTACTATTGGGTTTTATGGGTCCATGCGCAGCGGAATTAAGCATCAAATAACACAAAACCCAAGAGCCTAGAATCCGTTCTATACAATTAATTTGAATTCCTATGAGATAGAAATAACCAACCTTGGACGCTTTCCGTTCCTGAGCTATCGAATGATTTAATAATGTGATTTTGAATCACAAACTTCGTTCTTCAGATTGCTTGAACTCTAGGACTTGATCGTTGAACGAGCGAAGACCCTCTTTTGGTATCCACACCTTTGAATGAACCAAGAATGACTTCTTGAAGATTGCTAGATCTCTTAAACCTATGAAGAATATTGAGAATATATGTTGTGATTTTCTTTTCAGAAATTCGGCTAGCTTTTTAGGGTTAACAGACCTTCATATATATACTACATTAGTATGGTATATGTTTCCTAATCAAATTAGGAAACCAGTCTGTGAAACCGCCTCAGGACCTGTTATGTCGCACGACCACACGAGGCACATGGCCTAATTGTGTCGCATGACCAGACAAGGCTGATGAGGAATTTCTCAATCATTCTTCCTATGGTTTAATCAATTCATTCTAGTTGTGTGTGACCCAATAGGATTATATTATGTTGGCAATGACCTCGATCATATTGACTCTCATAAGACATAAGCGGACTCTAGCAAGCCATTATGTCTACCCAAATAATATAACGTAAGAGTTCACGTTTCCAATGGTACACTTCCATTTCTCCCTTTGTCTCACGATGTTATATTGAACACAAGTCATGGTCCTCGTCAACTTGTCTTTGTTCAATGCTTTCTCGATTCCGAGTATAATGATAATCCAATCGTATTGGGGTATGGCCATACACTTTCATCATTATCACTCATCGAGGGGCCCAAGCAAAACATCTCTCTTTCGAGGGATAAATTCCATCTTGACTTATCATCCTTCCCATCATGATTCCTATCATGCCAAAATTAGCCTTTATAAATATCGTGTTAAGATATCGTTTGACTAAAATCAAACATGACTTTCATCATATGTAAGGTCATAATAATCTCAGGTCTAGGGACTAAATGAAGTAACCATATGATATTCAATTATGACATTTGACCATGACATAAATCTCATACGGGTCAAGTCCAGTCACTTGTTCTCTAACAAGTACCCATAAATTTAATGTGCATCTCTATACATATAATCATCATATGATTATCCATTAACATTTATACTAATTATTCTCTTAATAATTAGGGATGGAGATTATTACAGACAAATATGCAAAACATATAATAATCAAATAATAAACTTCGCATATAATAATAAATAATGTCAACACATAAGTCTATCAACTATATGCCTAGGGCATAACACTAACAATTACCTCTACAGAGGTCTCACCTGCTTCTACGACAGACACCTCTCCATCTGAGCAAGATGCTTTAGGGAGGGGCATGCATACGAAATTACCCTCCGTTCTTCTTCGGGACTACATTGTTGCTACTGTCACTCCTTCTAGTTTATCCCCCGAACACTCCACTCCAGTCGGCTCCTTAGGTACTCCTTATCCTATAGCTCACTATATAAATTGTGATAGTTTTTCTGTGAAATATCGTAACTTCCTTGCAGTTATTACCTTGGCTAAAGAGCCTAGGACTTTTCGTGAGACAATGTCACAAGATGGGTGGAAGGAATCTAAGCAGGCTGAAATTCTTGCCTTGGAAGATAATGGCACATGGACTATGGTTCCTCTACCGCATGGTAAGCATGCTCTGGGTAGGCAGTGGGTTTATCGGATTAAGTATAACTCTGATGGTACTGTTGAACGGCTTAAATCTCGATCGGTAGTTCTTGGTAATCATCAGAAGGAATAGATTGATTACACGAAAACATTTGCTCCTGTGGACAAAACGGTCACCGTTCGAGCCTTTCTTGCCATTGTTGCCTCGAAGAATTGGGAACTTCATCAAATGGATGTGCATAACGCTTTCCTGCATGGTGATCTTCAGGAAGAGCTATACATGAAACCTCCTCCAGGTTTTCTTTCCAATCAGCCCAATATGGTTTGTCGCCTTTGAAAATCTCTTTATGGCCTGAAACAGGCCCCGCGTTGTTGGTTCGCTAAGCTGGTGGCTTCCTTGAAGCACTATGGATTCTTGCAGTCTTATTCTGATTATTCCCTGTTCACGTTCACAAAAGGTACGATTCATATGAATATTCTTGTGTATGTTGACGATCTTATTATAGCTGGGAACGATTCTGCTGCCTTACAGTCTTTCAAAAAGTATCTGAGTGAATGTTTCAAGATGAAGGACCTTGGCTCCTTGAAATATTTCTTGGGCATTGAAGTTGCTCGTAGCTCCTCTGGTCTATTTCTGTGCCAACGCAAGTATACTCTGGACATTATATTCGAGGTTGGGCTATTGGGAGCAAAGCCATCCGACTTTGCTATTGAACTGAATCATAAACTTGGCCTTGCCACTGGTGATCTTCTGGATGATCCAGAACGTTATAGACGATTGGTTGGTCGTCTCATTTACTTAGCAGTCACTCGTCCAGATTTGACATATTCTGTTCATATTTTGTCGCAATTTATGAAGGAACCTCGCAAGGATCATTGGGATGCGACATTGCGAGTTGTTCATTATCTCAAAAGCACACGTGTTCAGGTTATTCTTCTTCGTGCTGATAGTGAGCTCACGCTACAAGGACGGTGTGATTCGGATTGGGCCGCTTGCCCTATTACTCGACGTTCTCTTTCTAGATGACTTGTGTTTCTTGGTCATTCTCCTATATCTTGGAAGATGAAGAAACAAACCAATGTGTCTCGTTCATCTGCCGAGGCCGAATACTGCTCTATGGCGGCCCTTACTTGTGAATTGAAATGGTTGAAGGGCTTACTGCTGAGTCATGGTTTTCATCATCCCAAGGCAATTAATATATTTTGCGATAGCCAGCCGGCTCTTGATATCGCTAAGAACCCTGTCTTTCATGAACGAACAAAGCACATTGAAATCGATTGCCATTTGTTCGTGATGCTATTTCGGATGGCCTTATCTCTCTTTCCTATGTTCCTACTAAAATGCAGCTGGCAGATATTTTTACTAAAGCACTTGAAAAGCAACAGTTTGATTTGCTCATGAGCAAGTTGGGCATTCTTAATCCCCGCTCAACTTGAGGGAGGGTGTGAAGATGGCGACACTGATCAAGTGGGCGACCGCCCAGCCACAATTATCAAAAACGCCAAAACGACTGTACAAGTGGGCGACCGCCCCGACCAAGTGGACGACCGCCCAATGAAGATGAACATTTCGGGCCCGAATCCGTGGGCCGTCCGCCAAGCCCACCGTCCGCCGCCCGCTAACCCGCCGCTCGCCAAGCCCGTCACTCAAACCGCCAAGCCCAGCCCGTATATAGAAGGCAGGCCGGATTTAGAAAATAGGCCACGGGCCGGGCCAAGATTGCGGGCTTATTGGGCCTGTCCAGCCCGTCACCGCCAAGCCAGCTCAAATGGAAAATTTCAGTTTTTTTTTTTAAATAGATATTAAACATTCTGATTCTAAGCACATGGTAGTCAGTGGTTGAGTGGATAAGGTGTTGCCTTTTGTAGAAAATGGTGAGGGTTTGACTCCTACAATCCTCATTTCACATTGTTAGTTAGATTGAGTTTTATAATTTATATTTAACATTTGGTAAAATAACATCAATAATCTTGTGTCCAAGTGGTAAGTAGCTGTTGATTATTCCATTCCACCAGGGTTCAAATCCCCCCAACCCCATTTCATCTTTTGTTTAAAAAAAAAAAAAAGCAAAAGCCTTCCCAAACCCGCCAACCAAGCCAGACGGGTAAATGGGCGGGCCGGGCCGGGCTTGGCCCGCGGGCTGAGAGAGAGCGGACTGGGCTTGATCCGCAAGACCGCGGGCTTGGCTCCGGCGGGCCGGGCCGGGATGCTCGCATGTTCATCATCACCGCCCAAGATCAAAATCAAACAACGCCAAAACGTCTGTACAACTGGGCGACCGTCCAGGCCAAGTGGACGACCGTCCAAACCCGTAAATATGGCGGATCTTTTTTCTTATTTTCAGTTGTTTCCTAATTCCTTTTAGCCTAGGTTTTATTCTCCTCTTTAGAATAGAACTCTCTTTTATCAAATTTCATTGTAACTAAATATATTCACAAGTTGATTAATGAGAATCCAAGTTTTGAAAAAAATTCTAAATTGTTTTCCTACCCATAGAAATACAATAATCTGATAGGTTTTTCTATCTGAGAGTCCGTATATATTATTCTTCGTTTTAAAATAAATATCTCATTTAAAATTTTAATGTTTATAAAAATTGTATTTTACTAATTTTAAGTTACTTGTACAAAATTATACTAGTTCACTTTTTTTTATTGTATAAAATTGCTATATTTATTTTAATAGTACTTCTTTCGTCTCATTTCAAATCGAATCAACTTTTTGAGATTTTTGAGAACGGTGATTAAAGAATAGTAAAGTAGAAAAAATGTGTTGTGAGTATAAAAAATAAAATGGAAGAGAGAATAAGTGAAAGAAATAGTAAGTGCTCATTTATTTCGGCTTATTTTGAGTGACTTATAGCTTGACTTTAATTAAGTTAAAATTTGATTGTTTGTTTTGATTTATAAGCCAAAAGCCAATAAGTGAATTACAACCCATCTATTGTATAAATAAGTGAAAGTAAAAAAGCCCAAAAAATGTTGCTTTTTTCACATATATGGAAATACATACTTTCTCCGTCCCAATAAAAGTTTCACTAATTTTCTAAAAGGACGTCCCGTTAGAAGCTTCACCTTTACTAAAATGGAAAATAATATTTACTATTTCACCCACTCATTCTCTCTCCTATTTTACTATTACACTCACAACATTTTTCAAATTTACTATTTCCTCCACTCATTCTCTCTCCTATTTTACTATTACACTCACAACATTTTCTCCACCCTTAATTTGCGTGCCGGGCCAAAATGGTGAAGCATTTATCGAGACGGAGGGAGTATATATTCACTATTAACAAAAAAATTATATCCCCAAATTACCCACCCTTTTCATATACTCCCTCCGTCCCACTTCAAATGGTCCAATTTCCTTTTTGGAACGTCCCACTTCAATTGGTCTCTTCCATAAATGGAAAGTTTTCCATATATTTATACCCTTATCATCTCCACATATTTACAAAAAACCACACTATTCCTCCCACTCATTCTCTCTCCTATTAAATATTTTTAACTTTTACATTCTCTCTCCTATTTTCTACCACACATTTAACTTTTACATTCTCTCACCTCTAATTTCTACCCACTTTTTTCATTTTTCTTAAAAACCGTAAAATAAACCTCTAATTTCTACCCACTTTATTTATTTTTCTTAAAAACCGTAAAATAAACCAAGGGACCATTTGAAGTGGGACGGAGAGAGTATTATTTATGATAGTTTTAATTTTTTTAGCAAGAAATATGTGATTGTATTAACTATAAGATTAATAAAAAACATTTTGTTGATTTTCATTACTTTATTTCTTTTGTTTCTTTTATATTTTATACATTTTAAATTTTATTTCTATGTTAAGGACACATTCTGTCTTGAATATGTAGATGATTTCTAAAATTTTGAAATATAATGTGACTTTATTTTAAATTTTCTTATTTTTTTAGTAGGTGTATTTATTCTTTTGTTAAATAACATTATAAATTCATAAATTTTACTTGGAATACAAAAGAAAAATTAAATAAACAATAAATATAAGACTATATTTTAGTTCAACAAAATAATTTATATAATTTAATCACAGGGTCAATCGACATACATGAGTCAATTTATACATTAGGGTCATTTCGATATTTTTATTATAATTCAATATTTTTCAATTTTTTTAACAAACAGATACAACTAGCTTATAACAGCTATGAGACGAAAAAATTACTCCCTCTGTCCCAAAATATTTGTCCCATTTGACTTTTTTGTTGAACTTTGACCACAAATATATGACAATTTAATTATGTTCATGAAATTTTAAAAATTCCTATTGATTCACCATTAATAATATTATCAACAACAACTTTTAGAATTTCATGAACATAATTAATTTCGCATAATTTGTGATCAAAATTCAACAAAAAAGTTAAATGGCACAAACATTTTGGGACGGAGGGAGTAGTATATACTCTCTCTCTCTGTCCCATCACAAAAAAGCATATTTTGACATCCAATTACAAAATGCACAAACCGAAAAAGAAAGTTATTAATAGTTGTTTATTCATGAAACTTATTTGTAATACCTCTATTTTTATACTCACAACACTTACTAGTTACTATATTATATTTTTTTTAATATTTGTGTAAAACTCATTTTATGCCGTTTGTAATGAAACGGAGGAATTATATATAAATATTACATTTATTATGTGCAGATGAATATTTGAAATGCATTCAGCAAGAAATGAAAAACTGACTGGCTGGAGAAAGAAGTCTATTCATAGTATGGACTGCCATGAAGTGATATAAAATTGAAATATATGCATACCAATTATATACGGACAGTCGACCCATGTTTGTTTCTATACAATTAAATGAAAAATATGTACAGTATATGTGTAAATGTAAATGCATATGTCAATTTCATAAAAACTAGTGTAACATTCGTGTGTTAAACACACGATCAAAAAACTTTGATAAATATGAGAAATTAAATTAAAAAAGTTACTATAACTATAAATTAGGAAAAAAATTAAAATAAAAAGTATACAACAAAAATATATCCCGGCATTAGTAATAAAAATTACAAACTTTAAAAAAAATCTTGTATACAACATTTGTGGTATTATCCACGGTCTTTTTCTTTCGTCACATTTTAAAATCTTCAACCCATCACAATTATTTATCTTACACAAAATAATATACAATTAACCATTACTAAAAACAGATTATTTTAAAAACAGACCAAAATGAGTGAGTGAACAGATAAATCAACGAACAACATGTTCATTTGCCTATGAAAATGGAAAATTTATAGTTTTTTCGTATTTATAGGCATTTTTAATAGTAAAATAGCATGTTCATTTGCCCGTGTTCCAAAATTGTTGTCTCAATGTCATAGTGCGCTCTTTAAAAAAAAAAATCAGGGCGAGAGTGAATTCTTAAAATTTGTGTCTGTAAATAGTGAAGACCAAATCATTGGCTATTGACCACTATTTAAATGCAAAAATACTGGGTTTGAAAAAAAAAAAATTCTCTCCCATCTCAATTTTTTTTATATTTATTTTAAAACGAAAGTAGTAGGACATTGTAGTAAAATGTCTTCAACTTTTTGTAATCTTATATTTACCCCGTTCCAAAAAAATATACTCACTTTATTTTTAATGTTAACTTAATTGAACATTGATCTAAAAAATAATGAAACTTAATAACTCAAATGAACTTTTAAAAATGCTAATGATATTAATGTTGTGTTAATATCAATTTTTTGGTCAAAAATAAATCAAACTTACTATCAAAATTAAATTAGAACTATCCTGTCTTTTTAAGATCGAGAAAAATATTTTTTTTAAATTAGTTCTAAGTGTTTTACTAAATGTTCTAATTTGAGCATGTGTATTTTTTGGCCGAAAAATAATACTTTAACTTTGATTTCATTGGTTATATTTTTGTTTTTTATTGCCTTATTTCTTCACTTAAGAATTCAATATAAAATTTTGATTCTCCTATTTCAACATTGATATTCTAGCTAATAGTAGTACATCATTCGAAGAAAAAAACTAGTGAAAAAAAAGGCAGTGATAGGGAGTATTGATTTCATACTTTTCGGATTAAATAAGTGAGAAAAAGAAAAAAAATATTAAAAGAGAAAATTTAAAAGTGCCATTATTTTTATCAGATTTGAATAATGACAGTTATCAAAGGTTGTGCCAAATTGATTGCTTCTTAAATCATAATGTAGCATTTCTCATTTAGCATTAAATGTAATAATGAGGCATGAAAAAATTTATGATTTCAAAAAGGCTTATTATTTGTATCAGATTTGAATAGGGGTAAATAGGTCATTTGCTATCACTAATTTAAGGGTATATTAGTCATGTGATGTCTCAAAATTTTGGATGGAAAAATTGAGTGCTAAAATCACTTCAACCTTTATATATATATAGATATAGATTACTAAAAACAGATTATTTTAAAAACAGACCAAAATGAGTCAGTGAACAGATAAAATCGACGAACAACATGTTCATTTGCCTATGAAAATGAAAAATTTATAGTTTTTTTCGTATTTATAGGCATTTTTAATAGTAAAATAGCATGTTCATTTGCCTGTATCCCAAAATTGTTGTCTCAATGTCATAGTGCGCTCTTTAAAAAAAATCAGGGCGAGAGTGAATTCTTAAAATTTGTGTCTGTAAATATTGTAAATAGTGAAGACCAAATCATTGGCTATTGACCACTATTTAAATGCAAAAATACTGGATTTGAAAAAAAAATTATCTCCCCATCTCAATTTTTTTTATATTTATTTTAAAACGAAAGTAGTAGGACATTGTAGTAAAATGTCTTCAACTTTTTGTAATCTTATATTTATCCCGTTCCAAAAAAATATACTCACTTTATTTTTAATGTTAACTTAATTGAACATTGATCTAGAAAATAATGATACTTAATAACTCAAATGAACTTTTAAAAATGTTAATGATATTAATGTTGTGTTAATATCAATTTTTTGGTCAAAAATAAATCAAACTTACTATCAAAATTAAATTAAAACTATCCTGTCTTTTTGAGATCGAGAAAAATATTTTTTTTAAATTAGTTATAAGTGTTTTACTAAATGTTCTAATTTGAGCATGTGTATTTTTTGACAGAAAAATAATACTTTAACTTTGATTTCATTGATTTTATTTTTGTTTTTTATTGCCTTATTTCTTCAATTAAGAATTCAATATAAAATTTTGATTATCTTATTTCAACATTGATATTCTAGCTAATAGTAGTACATCATTCGAAGAAAAAAGCTAGTGAAAAAAAAGACAGTGATAGGGAGTATTGATTTCATATTTTTCGGATTAAATAAGTGAGAAAAAGGAAAAAATATGAAAAGAGAAAATTTAAAAGTGCCATTATTTGTATCAGATTTTGAATAATGACAGTTATCAAAGGTTGTGTCAAATTGATTGCTTCTTAAACCATAATGTAGCATTTCTCATTTAGCATTAAATGTAATAATGAGGCATGAAAAAATTTATGATTTCAAAAAGGCTCATTATTTGTATTAGATTTGAATAGGGGTAAATAGGTCATTTGCTATCACTAATTTAAGGGTATATTAGTCATGTGATGTCTCAAAATTTTGAAGGAAAAAATTGAGTGCTAAAATCACTTCAACCTTTATATATACTCCCTCCGTTCAAGTAGTTACTTCACAGTTACTGTACTCACGTAAATTAAGGAGTGAGTATTATATTGAAAGTGTTGTGAGTGTGAAATTAAAATAGGAGAGAGAATGAGTGGAGGGAATAGTAAATTATAATGGTGTTGTGAGTATTAAAATAATGTAGGAGAGAGAATGAGTGGAGAAAATAGTAAAGATTCTTTTCCATTTTGGAAAAGAAACAAAGTGTGAAGTATGTAATTGGACGCCCAAAATAGAAAGTGTGAATTATGTAACTGGACGGAGGGAGTATATAGATATACTCCCTCTGTCCCACATTAGGTTACCCGTTTACTATTGAGAACTGAAAATAAGGAGTGAATATATATAATATTATTAAAATAGGTGTTGTAACTTGTAAGTGGGTAGGAGAGAGAAAGTGGGGTAGAGAATAGTAAGTGGATAGTTGTTGTGAGTATGATAAGTGGATCCCATGAATAAAGAAGTATTTAAAAGTTTCCTATTTAGAAAAGTGGGACGTCCAAAATAGCAAAATGGGTAAGATTTTATGGGACGGAGGGAGTATATATATATATATATATATATATATATATATATATATATATATATATATGGTTATATATAATTAGATTAATTGTACTATACTCATAAAAAATAAGTAATCTTTATGTACCTAAATAAGTATACAAATTTCATTTATTGATATTTTGAAAGTGTTTATTTCTATACAATTAAATGAAAAATATGCTTACATATTTTATTAATTTTATTTTGATAAAAGAACATTTAGGGATAATTTTTTTCCAAGAAAATAATAAAATACTTGTTGACAGTTTTTTTTTTTACAAATGATTATTCATTTAGGGACGGAGAAATAATTACAAATTATAGGAAGGATAAGATTTGTATTTATACTTTATAGATAAAATACATAGGGCCCCTTAATACACAATGAATTTATTTATGCTTGATATAAAAAATGAATAAGCAACTTAAATTTTAAACCTATTGTTTATTAACCCATTTTTGCTAAGATCTAGAATTTAAATATATAATTATCAGATAAAGGTAATTAAAGGCCCCTTAAGGGTAAGACTTAAATTTTGATTTTATAACTAATAAATAAAATAGTATGGAGCTTGCATATGGACAAAAAAGTAAGGACCCTACCTAATGGGCTTTGGCCCAGTGGTACTGGCGTTGCTTTGGTGGCCTCCCGAAGGAGAGGTCATCGGTTCGATTTCCCTCAAAGGTAATCCTTGTGGTTATTGTTCCTATCCTGGGTTTCAGGGTCCTTAGGAGTCCCTCGGGCACATCCATTCAGTTAAGGAAGCAGCATTGCTGGACTTGCAACCTCAGTGTGTAGGGATGGCAATTTAACCGAACCCGATCCGTACCGAAGGCGAGCCGATCCGAAAAAATCGGATATGATTTTAATTTTTTATGATCCGATCGGATTCGGATCGGGTTCGGTAGCACATTCTGTCCGATCCGAACCCGACCCGATCCGACCCGAAGACACGCACCTGATTGACCCGACCCGACCCGAATACATATACCTTACCTAAGTTTGAATTTATGCTTTAGCCCCTTTATCTTTTAAGAAATTATAAATATCCTATATTTATAAATAAGAAAATTTAGGTTTTTCAAAGATTTAGGGCGTTTCTTTCTTCTCCGAGTTCTCTCTGCTGCGGCGCCCTTTGTTCTCCCTCCCAGCTACGCCGCTCGTCTCTCTCTCTCTCCTGCACGGCTCGGTGAATCTTCTCCTTCCTCTCTCTCACGCTCTTCTCTCTCTCTGCTACGGTGACTGCGGATCATTTGCAGTGGCAGCGGCGTACCTCACCATTCTCTCTCTCCCCGTTCGATCGATTGAAGATTTTAAGGTGCCTCTCAATTTATTTATTTTCCTAGCAATTTTCGACTGATCTAAGATCTCACCCTCAAATTTGATGAGGGGTTGTTTCAAATTTGGGCATAAATTGAATGTTGTCTTGTTTCTAATTTACTTTTTCAAATATTATTGGAATTTGTCTGCTCAAGCAGGAACTTCAAGTGTTTATTTATGCCCATTTGCTCTAGTTTGATTTGTTTCTCTGCTCATTTCATGCCCATTTGCTCTAGTTTGATCTGATATCATTCCAGTTTGGCAATGGATTCTCGTTAATTTCTGCATTGGATGCATTTTTATGGTGTTTTTCGTCTGATTTCAAGGTTTCTTTTGTGTTCTGCTGATGCCCATTTGCTTGAAATTGTTCTGAACTAGCTTGTAATCCCTATGCGTTAATGGGTTTTTGTTAGTTGTTTTGGTTGTCCTCTCTACTTTGAGCTTGAATATTCAGAGTTAAATTTATAAAACATTCTTACCATGTAACTGATCCCTGTGTTGTTATTGCATTCATGCTGTTTGTTGAAAGTCCTCCTGTTTGTGAGAAAATACCTTGGGTGTAGTGGCTGTTAACATTTGATGTAGGCCTCAGCCTCACTGCTTGTGATGCTTCTTCAGGCATTGCACATTCTCTTCTGAGTATGAATGTCTGTTATTGTTGTTGATAGACTGTACTAAATTATTTTTGTAATTTTACAGATGTCTACAGAAGATGTTCACGTGAATCCAAATGATAGTGATGATGATTTGAACAGTTGTTTGAGATTGTTTACACGTGGGTTGGCTTAAATTTTATTGCTGTTTTCAACGCATGTTTGGACTATTAATTAACATTTTACTTATTTTTGTATTTATGTAGGTTTGTGATCCTTTTTTATTGAAGAGGCTATGGGTTGGATTGAAGTTATATTAGACTTAGTGAAGTTTAAAGAATGAAGCATTCAAAACTCTAATTTATGGTTTTAGAACATTTGTTGGAATGTAATGTGTGTGAACTATTTTTGATTTGTGTTTGTTTGGATTGATTTGAGATTGTAGTAAAACTTGAAAATTTAATGGTTTGGAGTTTTATTTTGTTGATTTACGATTCTGACCTTTTTACAGATCGTAGCTTAGATTTTTAAAAACCGCGTTTCGGATCGGATCGGGGGTTCGGATCGGAGCTCGGATCGGTTACATTCGGGGCTTCAGATCGGATCGGGGCTCGGATTGGGGCTCGAATCGAACACATTCGGATCGGATCGGGTTCGGTAAATGTCTTGTAGAGTTCGTATCGGATTCGGATCAGGTCTGATCCGATCCGAACCCGACCCGTTGCCATCCCTATCAGTGTGGGGAGTTCAACTACCGCGTTGTAGGAGGGCTTCCTTGGGGACAGGAGTATAAGGGGTGCTGCCATCCTGGCTGCTTTGGGCATATCCGTGATTTACCTCTGCTAAAACACTGTGGGGCCGGTAGCTAGTGGTCCAAGAATAACCCGACAAAGTTGGGGAACCTGGGTAACCAAAAAAAAAAAAAAAAAAAAGAGTAAGGACCCTTAATTGGAGATAAAGAGTCAGAAATTGTATAGAAAACAAAACAAAATTAAGGAGTCATTCGATCTCCGTACCTAATGCAACTCTAACTACAATTAAGCTGTCATAGCTAGCAATTTTATGTGATAATCTTCTTGTCATTGTTTTATTTAGTACATACTCCCTCAGTCCCGTTCGAAAGAGCTCAAATTTTCTTTTTGGGCGTTCCATTTAAAAGGGCACAACTTCAAAAAGGAAAGTTTTTATTATTTTTATACTCTTTCTACCCCACGCATTCTCTCTCCTGCTTTATTTTTACACTCACAACATTCTCTCTCATAACTATTCATCTCACTCATTCTTTCTCCTATTTAATTTTTTATACTCACAACATTTAACCTTTTTCTCTTTCTTACATCACTTTCCTTATTCATTTCTTAATTTTCGTGCTAGAAGACAAAATTGCCCTTTCGAGCGGGACGGAGGGAGTACTTTACACTAAATCAGAACGTTGGGCCCCTACCGATCGCAGGCCCTATGCGATCTCGCCCATGTTGACCCCCTTGGGCCGTGTCTGCGAATTTGTGAATGCAATGACTGACCCCCAAATAGAATGAATCTATATATGGACCTTTCCACACAATTTACTTTCTCTTTATTTCAGTGTTGGATAAGTCCTCCAAGGCCACGGCTAAGATCAAGGCAAGGTCAAGATCAAGGACAAGGTTAAGGCACAATTTACTTTCTCTTTGATTCAATGTGAGATAAGTCCTTCAAGGCCACATCCAAGGCCGAGCCAAGGCAAGGCCAAGGGCTTCATCATCAGTCATCAGCAACTCAGCAAGCCTTTCAACTTGAACGTTGCGGGACGGGACGGGATGTGCGGGATCGCACTATGTTGTCCCGCGACTAATGCGAGACGAGACGAGACGAGACTAAAATATTTCGTTCCATCTCGTCTCATTTTTATGACGGGACGGGACGTCCCAACTTAGACGGCTCTACTGACAACTGGCCTGTAATGCCAACTCAATGGTTTCTCAATATTCTTAACCTGAGTTTGGCATAGTTTGGTATTAGGTGAGTTTAGCATTGTTCTTAATATTTTTCAAATAGTAAATTGAAGTAGGGACTAATATTGTCATGGTGTTTATTAATTCGGGCCTTATATTCCAATTCCATTGATTTAGATATTTAGAGTCCAATAAAATTAATAATTATCAATTTAAGGCCCCGTTTGGTGCACAATTTTTAAAACGGAGCTTTCTATAAACGGAGCAGTTTTAAAAACGGAGCAGCTTACAGTAAATGTGTTTGGTGCATCATTTTAAAACGCTAATTTAAAATTTTAATATTTGTTTGTAATGACATTTTTACCATTCTAGAAATAACATGATTTTATATTACAGTATACCCGTTTTGAACCATTAAAGTATCGTTCAACAAGTTCAATCATCGTATGCAATAAACATGTATTGCATTATTTTCAAAAATAAAAATATCAAATCATAATTAATTTTTGAAACTAGAAAAAATGGCATGCATAGTGCTTCATTTATCAAATACAAAAACCAACAAAGAAAAAAACCCTTAATCATTCAGTTTATGTCAATGCTTATATGAAAAGTAAGAAAAATACTTGAACTAGCCTTTTAATCAAGCCCAATGAGAACTAGCAGAAATAGATTGCAATAAGGATTGTCGAAATTTATCCATCATACGATTTTCTTCTCTACGATTAGTTGATTGGGGGACTTCATATCCTTCGTTTGAATTGTGATTACCATTTATCTCATCATCACTATCATCGATTGGACAATCAGCAGACTTTTCATAACTGAAAAACATATCATCATCAATGCGACCTTCACGTCTAATAAAGTTATGTATGGCCATAGTTGCAACTACAATTTGCATCTGTGTCTTGAAAGGAAAAGCAGGCATGACCTTTAAAATTCTAAATCTTGCTTTCCAAACCCCAAAAGATCTTTCAATAACACTTCTGAGTGAAGAGTGAGCTTTGTTAAATCTTTCTTCTCTATTTCTTGGACGTTGAGATGATCTTGAACCACGTCGAAAGTCAGGTAAATGGTATCTTACATTCTTAAATGGTGCAAGATAAACTTTAGTATTTGGGTAGCATATCCTTTTCTTCCTATGTACGCAGCTATATTTTCTTTTGGTGGTACAGCCCGTATATGAGTTTCATCAATTGCACCTATACAATTCTGCATGTTTTTTTTTACGTATTTCAGTAATTGGTAATAATATTTGTTTATGAATAAGTAAATGTCAGTTACCTCAAAAAAGTGATACTTGGGGTTCTTCGTTATGTGGGGATGAACTTTAGCGCCTAAATCTTCATTTGGTTTAATGTAATCAACTGACATCCTTAATACCGCATTGAGAACATCATAGAAATGCTTGCCAATTGACCAACCAGAACGATTAAATAAATCTTGAGCTTGCCTATTCGTAGCCCCTTGCCCAACGATATACATGAAAATGGCAACTTTTTCCTTCGTTGTTGCATGATTGGTGGGTTTTAAGCCATATCTAGTTTCTAAAATAATGCATAGATTTTCAAAAACATGTGGCAACATCCGCAAATTTTCTTGAAATACTCTAGGATTACCTTCAAGCTTTTCGTTCACCCAATCCTGACCAGTTTTGGATGAAGTCCTAGCTGATTCTTTATGCACATGTTTGATATAGTAGTTTGTCATACCTTCAACAACTCTAAAAGTCTCCATATCTTTGTTAAAATCATCCATTACGTGATTAAAAATATTGTTTTAATAGTTTTCTCCGTCTTCATCCCCGGAATCACTTGCATCTCCATCATTTTGATTTGCCATTTCCTCGACCACCTTAGTCCAATAATCCAAATCATCTCTGTCCATTACTCTTGATCTAAAAAAAAATAAAGTTAAGTCACTATCAAATGAAGTAAATAGAAAAAAACACAAGTATTGTAAATAAACTATAAAAAAAAATAGTGATTGAGCATATAAAAGTTTAATCCACCAAAACAAGTAGCATTCACCAAAAGACCAACAATAAAAAAATCTCAAAACAAACTGAAATACTAATAATAAAAAAACTCAAAATAAGCAACTAATGAATTGCTCCCAAGGAAAGTGATATTGGGAGTTAGGCAAAACGAGCAAATCCGCTTGAAGGGCGGGCTAACTGCTGAGATTGTCTACTAGGAGATTGAGCAAGCAACTGAGAGAATCCACCATAGATTTGATCTGTTTGTTGTGAAGATTTGACAGGTGGATCCTTTAGCTCCATATTCTTCAACCATACCAATCGTAGATCATTGTCCTCCATGTTAATAAACAACTCCCTATTATATGGTTTGGAAAATAGTCTTAACGCCAATAGGTATAAAGGACTACCCTTAATTACACTATTCACTTGATTCAAAATTCTGAGGGCTTCTTTCACACTAGTACCATTGATAAGGGACATCGTGGTGGTGGATCGACATTCCATATGACTAGCCATGCGATCAAAAGCATCACAGATTCTATCTGCACCAGTCAACCTCTTCCTTTTGCGAACACTCTGGTCCTCAATACTTTCTCTTCTTTGGGGCTTACCGTTAATAAGAGGGGTGATATCAGGAAATGTTGAATCTCGTAAGTCTGAGTCATTCGCTCGAAACTCATTTCCAAGCGACCGCATATGTTCAAATTCATCATCGGTCCCATCCTTTCTAGTCTCTTTCGGTGAAACATCATCACAACCACTCGTTTGATCAGGTGGTAGCGGGACATATGGTCCTTCAATTGGAAGACCTTGACTTGGTGCCCAAGCATTATCCCCTGTCGCTGTCGCATGGGAAAATAACATGAAATAGTCATCCTCATGTTCTAACCCTCTTTTCTTAAATATTAAAACCTTCTTGTTAACCTGCACGACACAATGAAAGTGCAATCATTAATTACCAATTTGAAGAAATCAACATCATTAATAACATCAAATAAAATAAATCAAATAGATATATACCTTTGCCATTTCATCCCACCAAGCCTTAGATGCCACAGGTGTTTTCTTGTCAGGGTCCCAACCAAGACCAGTCGCTTTAGATTTTATCATATGCCAAGCCTGCCATTCTTTTCTCATAACATCCCAATGGTTTTTCAGTTGGCCACGAGTATATGATTTTTTAGTCTCTTCAAAAAAGCGTGCGCCAATGTTTTCCCATCCTTGAGAATTGAAGTGTGTGGTTGGCATGTTTCCTTTCACTTTCTCAGCAACACAAATTCTTATAAATATTTTATGCAACTCACTATCCCAAGAGGCTCGATCATTGTCATCCCCATCAACTTCATTAATATCTTGACTTTCAAGGACCCTTTTTCCTTTACCTTTAGGAGCCATCTATTTTAATATACATAATAAACTATATATTACACACATATAAGCAAGCATTTAATTTACTATAAAAAAAAAAAAAAACACTAGTAATAATAACAATGAGATCTTCTTTACACATAAAAAAAAAAAAGATTCTGAAGTTCCAATTTTTAAAACTCTTATACATGAATTATCAGGTTTCAATTATCAAGCCAAAACATCAAAACACACAATACGACTACTAACTTGTTCATTGTCATCCTTTGAGAATCTGTCGTAGAAAAACAACAGATTCTGAAGAAGCTATTTGGCTTTTATTCTGCTAGGAATTGGAGTGAATAAAGGTGGCTTCATAGTTCATGCTACTGTTATTGAATAATTCAAGCTACAAAATTGTTACCTCCACAAGAAACAGATTTCTCCCTTCAGAATCTGTTGTAGAAACAGAATCTGTTGTAGAAAAACAACAGATTCTGGAGTTCCAATTTGGCTTTGACTACTGCATTCTGAAGTGAATAAACCGTATTCATAAAGACATGAGCTCTCCTTAGCATTACTTCATTATCATGAAAAGAAAAGACACCATCTAGATGGTTTTATGCTCAGGTGCTTGAGTATAGATGCTAGTAGTGTGACAGAAAACAGTGATGGATATCCAAACAAAAACCATAAACAAGTTGGGTGCCAAACAGAAACCAAGACTTAGATATTTGAAGGTAATTGAGCATGGGAGCAACAAAATTTGATCTTGTATTTAAATCGTAACCATGGCCACAAGGGGATATCAGAAAGAAATTAATCCACACTTGCAGATATGAAAGCACAAACATGCTGAAAGAACAGAGGTGACATATTTCTGTTAATAATTATTTACATTAATATTTTGGTAATCGCAAGCAGCCTAAGATTATACAAAATATGAGCCCTGTAACAGTGAACCCAAAACAAATCATAAAACATCAGACTAACAGCCAATGTACATAATGGTTTATTTACTTAAGGCTAGTTCATTGGAGAAATATTGCAAATGTAAGGTTCTAGTATTGCATTCGAGATATATAAAAAAGCTTATGTGAGATGATAAGAATGTCAATCTGCGTGAAATGCTTGTATATGCAGATACCAATGAGAAAGGTGTCAGGGAAATGGTTTAGACAGGTACTGTTGCCACTCATTGGGCATCTTCTTTGTTCTTATCAGCATTCTTGAAGCTACCCTCGTTAGGGGCAGGGCTAGTATCTCGTAGGATTTAGGAGACTGCAACACCAAAATTGATGCCATGGCTCAGACTCCATTGTCCCTAAATAAGAATATAAACATGCGCACAGACAGACACATACGCATAAAGACATACATATATATGTGTAGTGTGTTAACCTTTGATCCAAAGACACAATGGAACTGAAGTTATCTCGGCCTTTCTAAATCAGCAAGTCTATTCTTTATAAGGGATCAATGTAGCCTATGATTAGACTCCATTGTCCCTAAATAAGAATCATAGACATCAATAAGTAGCAACTTGCCCCAACATAAGAGAAAAAAGGACTTGTGAGATAACAATATTTGGTTCTGCGTCGTGTTCATCATACCAATCATCCAAATTATCCTCAAAAGTGTTCTCAAAGTCATCAAGCCAATCAACCAACTACCGTCAAAATTGTGTGAGAAATCCAAACAGAAGTGCGAACAAGTTTCCAGTCCAATTTTTTTTTTTAATTCCTTACTGAGAAAAGCAATTTTACAAATTTAGCAACCAAAAACCCATTCACTCCAATATGTAGCATCAACAAAGAGCAGTTCGTCTCACACAAGATATAAACAAATTTAGCAACCAAAAACCCATACACAGGAAAAGCTTTAACATGACAGAAAAATACAAACACAAACTCACCAAATTTTGCTTTGGCTTCACATTTCTTGGCTTCTTGCGGCAGCGTGAAAGAGAAGGTAGGGTTGGTTTTATCGTAGGTTTAGGTGTATTATAGAGAAAATCATTTTTATTTAGAGTTCTATTCTACGACGTTCTCTTTTCCGCTCCCTTTTTTAGCGGCCAAAACGGTCCAACTTAATTAGAACGCAACTGGGCATTGACACGCTTAAAAAAAAAGCTGATTTTTTTTCAACGTTTTCTTCATAAACGCACGACCAGACACAGCCTAAGGCTTATTAACAAAAATTGTTAAGAATCACCCAAATTAAGTCAATTGAAAACTATTTAACCATTTTAAACCCAATATTGATAATTATATTGGGCCCTAAATGCTAACATTTTTTTAACAATTTTCGTTAACAAGTTCCAAATTGGCAGCTTATAACCATCTCATGCCCCAAATTAGCGAAATTAAAACATGAGGCTCTAAATTGGTAAACTTGGGCAAATATTGGGTCCTGTTTTACTATTTACCCTTTTCCAAAAATAATACTCCCTCCGTCCCTAAATGTTTGTCCCATTTGACTTTTTAGTTGAACTTTGACCACAAATATATGACAATTTAATTATGTTCATGAAATTCTAAAAATTCCTATTGATTCACCATTAATAATATTATTAACAACAACTTTTAGAATTTCATGAGCATAATTAAATTGTCATATATTTGTGGTCAAAGTTTAACAAAAAATTCAAATGGGACAAACATTTAGGGACGGAGGGAGTATTAGGAAAATTACTTATTTTAAAATCATTTCAGCATTTATAAATATACTTTGATATCACATGCTTAAAATTAATTATTATAATGAACAAGTTGTATTTTATAGTAACATAAATTGTTTTATAGTATACTATTCTCTATGTTTTATTTGAAGTAGAATATTTTATTATTTTGAGCGTTACACTCAAAATAAAACAACCTTAAATAAAAATATTTTATTCAATGAAACACTTACATTTACAAAGTTAAAATAATTTTTCACTTATTAATCTCTATCTTACTTTCTCTTCCTACCCCATTTTTCATGATCACTTTTTATTGTGCTTCAAATCATTTATTATTTCCATGCTGTCGTGTACAGTAGCTGATGTGAGTTAATAATCCTCTTCCTTCCAACGCTTCTACATCTCTTTTTTTTTTTTTTTAATATATTCTCTCCGACCCATTAATAACTTTCCTTTTTATCAAAATGAGTGTCCTATTTAAAGCTTCACATTTTTTAAAATGACAAAGAATCTTTACTATTCCATCCACTCATTTTCTCTCCTATTTTACTATTACACTCTCAACATTTTTCAAATTTACTATTTCCTTCACTCATTCTCTCTCCTATTTTACTACTACTACATGTCCGTGTCCAAGGCCACGGGTGTTTTTTATTTTTTTTTATTTTTTTTAATTAATTTTTTTTAAGGGCAAAATAGGAAAGGGACAAATGTATGAGAGCAAAATGAAAAATTCACCGCTTGGCAGTATTCATTCTACTGTAGCAAACACCACCCTCATTTATACTATAGATTACACTCACAACATTTTCTCCACTAACCAATTTACTTAATTTGCGTGCTGAGATCAAAATGGTGAACTTATTTTGGGACGGAGGGAGTATACTTTCTCCGTCTCAACTAAAAATTATACTCTCTCCATCTCACTTCAAGTGAGCCACTTTCCTTTTTGGTTCGTTCCATTTCAAGTGAGCCATTCCATAAATGAAAATATGTGAACAGTGTTTCAGACATTTATACCCTCATAATATTTATATATTTACAAAAAAAATCATTCATTATACCCTTATAATTTTAACATATTTACAAAAAATCAATCATTAACTTACTATTCCTCTCACTCATTCTCTTTCCTATTAAATGTTTTTAATTTTTACATTCTCTTTCCTCTAATATTCTACCAACTTTTAATTCTTTATTCATTTTTTAAAAAAATTCTTAAAAATCATGAAATGATCTCATGACTCATTTGAAGTGGAGGTCAGAGGAAGTACTTTTTATTAAAAACATTATCCCATTAAAGTTACATTTCTTAAAATGAAAAATTTTAAATACTTTTTTTATTAATGATTAACAACTATTCACTCAATGTTTTCTACGCCACTTTTTTTCTATTATTTCACTTTTTTATACTCGAAATATCATTTACACATTCGTTAATATAATCTCTATACCCAAAAGTGTAACAATTATTAAATGGGAGGGAGGGATTACTCAGTGAAAAGAGACAGAGCCGGCAAACTGTTAAACGAACGGTGGTTTTCAAAAGTCAATCTCCTAGTTTAGACGTCGCCAATTGTCTACAAACACGTGTGACTGACTCCTTCAACCAGACCTCCCATGGCGGCAGCAGCAACAACAAGCAGTTGGCTCTTCTTACACGCTTTCGTTGTTTGTTCAACCCGACAACATAACCCTCCTTAAAATAATCCAAATTCCAACCAGTTGATCCTTTTCAACTTAGAAAAATCAACCAACAATCAAGCGCCACCCCAATTGAACAACCCAGTCAACGCTAATCCAAACTTTCCCTAACTCTATCAATTTTCTAGTTTCCCCAAATTCTCATAAACCCTAGTTTTTCTTCCTTCAACAAAGCATGGTCCAGCTCAAATTAGGGTTACCGTTATTGATTTCACTTCTCCTCAGCCCATTTTATTTGGCTGAGTCAAGTTGCAGGCGAGGTTGCGATTTGGCGCTCGGTTCATACTACGTTTTGCCGTTTTCGAACTTGAACTTGACTTTCATCGCCGAAGTTACAAACGGCGAAATCAACAATATTCTCAGATACAACCCTCAAATCCCTAATCAGGATAGTATACAATCCGATTCAAGAATTAACGTGCCCTTCACCTGCGATTGTATTAACAGAGAGTTTCTAGGTCACGTGTTTAGTTACAATGTTCGGTCCGGCGACACGTACAACCTGATTGCGGAGAGGTACTACGCGAATTTGACGACGGCGGCGTGGACGGGGAGGTTTAACAGTTTCGCACCGGATCGAATTCCTGATACGGGTGTGGTTCTTAACGTGACGGTTAATTGCTCTTGTGGGGATAGTGGGGTTTCTAAGGATTATGGGTTGTTTGTGACGTACCCGCTCCGACCCAATGATAGCTTGAGTTCGATTGCGTCTCAGACGAATGTTAGTGAGGGTTTGTTGCAGAGGTTTAATCCCGGTGTGGATTTTAACGCCGGGACCGGAATCGTCTATATTCCCGGGAGAGGTCAGTCTTGTATTTTGATTCTTTTTTTTTTTTTTTTTTAAAAAAGCTTATTTTCTATTAGAATAAAGGCTGCTTGGAACAAGCAAGGCAGCTATATACCCACTTGCTAATTAGGTTGATTTATGAGTGTTGCCTTTATTACTCCTAAAAAGCGAAAATGAATAAGTTCATTTTGGGACCGAAGAACAAAAATGAACCTTCGTTGTGGGGGAGTTAGCAATTCATTTTAACCGAAACGACTAAGAGAAATAATGATACATAACCATTGAGGAAACGGTTATAATACTGATAGCCATTTATATTTGCTTAGGGATAATCATGATTTGCTTTAACTCAAATGGCAGTCCTCCCCTTTCCATAGGAAAGTGAGAGGATTCAATTGGGATTCCGGGTAAACATGAATCTTGAAATAGATAGAAGGTAGGTTTCTCTAAAAGCTAACTACAAATGTAGAAACATGTGTATTTTATATTGCAACAATAAAGCTTCATTAGTTTGATGTAGCCTACTTTGCTCTCGCAATTTGGGAAGACTTGATAATCGCTTGCTGGTGGTGAACATGTTAGAGAAAGCTGAAAGAACATAGATGATTTTGGCATTGTTGTCTTGGTGGTCTTTTCGTTTTTTTTTTTCCTCAAAATAACACATTAAAAAAAAAAGTATTTCCAAAACAACATATTTGGAAAAGTGTTTCCCAAACTAACATACTTTTGTGAACCCGCTACTGGCTGAATTTAAGCTTGAATTCACTATTGCCAATAGCGAGTTTAGGCTTCCCTAACTTGAAATAGTATTGAAGAAATTAGATTTCGCTATTGGCAATAGCGATTCAAGCTTAAATTCGCTACGGGCACAAAAGGGAGTTATTTTGGAAAACACTTTTTCAAGTTTGTTATTTAGGGAAATACTTTTTCAAAATATTATTTTGAGAAAAGAATAGTTCTTTTCGCTGCCTCACTGAAGTTGGCTTTACTTCTTTTCAGATCCAAGTGGAAACTATCCTCCTTTGATTACCAGGTAACTTTTGGAGCTTTAACATGTTAAAGAAAAATTGTACTCCATAGAATTTATTCATGTTTATCGCAATTTTGTTTTGTAACATTGTTTTCTGTTCTGTTTATCTTTTTGCAGCTCAGGTTATCATCCCTTCTCTTCACTTTGGTTTGTTTCTCACTTCTACTCTAGTGTTGAGACCTTTTCGTGCTAATCATTTGCTTTGACTTAACCAGGAATATCTGGTGGAGCCGTAGCTGGAATTGTTGTAGCAGTAGTAGCCGGGGTACTGTTTCTTGCAGGATGCTTGTATTTCGGCTTTTACAGAAGAAGGAAAGCATTGAAAACATCAGGACTTCTAAAGTCAACACCTGATCAGTCTCTACACACTCCTTATGGTATAATTTCTCTCCTCCCACTTTAAGTTACTTTAGATAATTATGTTCCAAAAGGTGTTCAATGTGTAAGAAGGCTAGAATCAGAACATTTTTCGAACTTACTTGGTAGGAGAATGTCTATCCTTGACTTCCCCCCCCCCCCTCTCACTCTCTCTCTCTCTCTCTCCTTCTCTCTCTTCCACTCAAAGAATCCACTTTTTGCAAGTCAAAATTTTGAGGGGGAATGATACTTTCTGTAAACCATTCTACTTTAATTTAACTAAGGGCAAATTTTGAGAAGTGAACTTTCTGGCTGAAATTTCCGACTTTGAGTGGAATGTTCCAATAGAAAAGAAGGGCCTTTTGAGTGAAAACGGACGGGGTAATTTTTTTTATTTTTTGTTTCATGCAAGAGGTAAACTGACTTCTGAATGAGGTCAGATTGGTGATTAGGCATGAATTGACTTTTGCTTTTTTCTCTTTTCTATGAATCTTAGCTTCTGGAGGTGCATTCGTTGGAGGTTCAGAGCCCAGCCCTGGTGGTGCTTCCCCAGCAGGCCTTACTGGTATAACTGTTGACAAGTCTGTGGAGTTCTCATATGAAGAGCTTGCAAAGGCTACAGATGACTTCAGTATTGCTAATAAAATTGGTCAAGGTGGCTTTGGTGTGGTTTACTATGCAGAGCTCAGAGGGGAGGTTTGTACTTTGTAGCTGCAGCTTTATTATTAACATCGCGAAGAAAGCCAAAAGAATCAAAATGAAAAAAAAAAATCTTGAAAATTTCTTGTTCTAGAAAAAAAATTGGTTTAGCAAAAATATAATGAACTATAAAAATAGGAAAAAAATCATTTAGGGACAATGTTTTTTGATGGAAAAGTTTCAAAATGTCATTTATTTTGGGGCAAAAATGGTCATTCAATTTGGGACAGATGGAGGTTGTTTATCTGAAGGTCTCCAAGTCTCTCTAGTGTCGAGTTTTATATGACCATCGATTGCATGATAATGAGTAATTTATCTTATCGATTTGGGCTCCTCGACTCGACTTAACTCAACTCGGCCTTAGTCCCACTTAGTTAAGGTCGCCTGCATGAATCTTTTCTCTTCATTCAATTTAGTCCAAATCGAGGTCATTACAAAGGCTCATTCATATCTTTCTTTATCTTTTGTTCTTATGGTCTATACTGTTATGAATTATGATTGGATTCCATTTGTTCCAATTTTTTGCAGAAAGCTGCTATCAAGAAGATGGATATGCAGGCATCAAGAGAATTTCTTGCAGAATTGAAGGTTTTAACACATGTTCATCACCTGAACCTGGTACTCCTCTTTATCCTTGTTGGCTCTGGTGTTTTACGATATTATTTCCCCCGCCCCTTCAAAAAAAAAAAAAAAAAAAAAAAAAAATCCCAATAAAAGAAACATAAGAAATAACCAAATAGGAAGGAGAACACACACACAGACACAGACACAGAGGTGGTGTTTTTTCAAATCAGAATTATTCATTATTCTCTTACTTTTAATGCAGGTGCGTTTGATAGGGTATTGTGTGGAGGGTTCTCTTTTCTTGGTGTACGAGTTTATTGAAAATGGCAATTTAAGCCAGCATTTGCACTCAGGTGAGTTTAATAAGAATTCTGAGGGTCTGATGTCCTGAAAGTGCAGTCAAACAAAGATAACCATTTCTTCTTCTTTTATTTGTTTCTAGGGAGTAGGGACCCTCTACCATGGGCCACCAGAGTACAAATTGCCCTAGATTCAGCAAGGGGTCTCGAATATATCCACGAGCATACAGTTCCCGTATACATCCATCGTGATATTAAATCAGCAAATATTTTGATAGACAAGAACTTCCATGGGAAGGTAATAATCCCGTTTTTAAATGGACCTTTCTCTTAAGTGGTTCATGTGAAGCTAGTTCTCATGCTTCTTACTGTATTACAATTTTGCAGGTTGCAGATTTCGGGTTAACAAAGTTGACTGAAGTCGGAAGTACCTCTATGCCCACTCGTCTTGTGGGTACTTTTGGATACATGCCACCGGAGTAAGCTAAAAGCTTTTTGCTTCCTTTGTTGACTATTGAGCGGATAGAGTAGCATAATTATAATTTGGTTGGCCTGCTTTTGATTATAGATCATAGGGAGTTCCCTGATTATTTGAGGTCGTCTTCCTCAACAGAACTCCCTCCGTCCTGAGAAGAAGAAGACAATAGTCTCATTTGACTAGTCAAACTTGTAGGACGTTGCAATCTCCCCCACTCAAACCCTTGCCGTCTCGCAATCCTTAAGGCGGGGTTCCGCTCTGATACCATTTGTAATGAGGCGAGCCCGAAGCCTGATCCGCTACACCAGGCCTCCAAAAGCCCAATAGATGATTTGATCCTTAGTAGTAGTGTATGGGTCTTCTATATTGCAAAATCAATGCCCATATCTTTCCGATGTGGGATGAGGGATGAGGGATATCACACTCCCTCCCCAAATAAGATCCCCTTATCTGACGTTATTATTAAATGCTTGAGACCACTATGAAGACTACTTATCAAGGGTAAATTGTGACTTTCAATGCATAAACGATAGGACCCATATGAATGGGAGTGTTCTCCAAATGATAGTAATGGATTTTTTATTTTTATATGCCTAATATTCATAGAGAAAGTGTTTTAAGGGGACATTTTTTTTGGACATTCCTACAAGGAATAAGAGACTCGCATTTTGGGACAGAAGGAGTACCTCTTTTATAAAGGAGACTATCTTTTGGGACAAACCAAAAAAATAGACTATTTTTTGGGACGGAGGGAGTAACACCTACCAATCTTGGTAGAGAAGCGGGATTTGGCATGGAACTTGTACTTGGTGTACACTCAAACTATGAGATTTTATTAAGTTTAGCTTCATTTTCTTGGATGCAGATATGCACAATATGGTGATGTCTCTCCAAAAGTAGATGTGTATGCATTTGGGGTTGTCATGTACGAGCTTATATCAGCCAAGGAAGCCATAGTCAAAGCAAATGGCTCCATTGCTGAGTCAAAAGGCCTCGTTGGTTTGGTAAGTCCTCCTCAACCCTTTGCTTAACGTACTGCCAAGCGCTCATATTTGTTATTTGAGAGTTGTTTTAGTTAAAGTTAAAACGGCATCAGATATGCCTTTTTATACAGTGATAGATTTCAGTCCAAGTGTAGATACTGTAATAGATTAAGTAATCAATTAATAAAAAACCAATTTAAAAATAAAATTCACACATTCTCTGAATGTGAATTGGAGTACTGAATTCCCTTCTGATGCTTGACAGTTCGATGAAGTACTAAGTCAACCAGATCCAAAAGACGACCTCATCAAAATCATTGATCCCAGGCTCGAGGATTACCCCATTGACTCAGTTCGAAAGGTTACATATTTTTCGGTGTATTTTAATATCTTTGTTTTGGTCGAATATCTTCTCCGTCCCAATCATGACAGCCCAAATTTGATTGCAGATGGCTCAACTTGCCAAAGCTTGTACACAAGAAAATCCTCAGTTAAGGCCAAGTATGAGATCCATTGTGGTGGCATTGATGACTCTTTCATCGACAACTGAGGATTGGGACGTCGGTTCCTTCTATGAAAATCAGGCTCTTGTCAGTCTTATGTCTGGAAGATGATACATTACGCTGCATGTGCTGTACCACGGGATATTTTTATATATTATTTTTTTCTTGGGCATGTGAATATCAAAATTGAGCTATTGAAGATTGTGGGTATACAAATCCTTTTGTATATGAGTTTTGTATGTACTGGTGTATATAAATCTTGTAATTTTATGGGGTTTTTTTTTTTTTTTTTTGAATCATTACATTTTACTTTTGGTCTAAAATTACCAACGAACCGATATTTTTTTAAATTTTTTTTTAAGTTTATGGCGATAATTGATTTATTATAGACATAATTAGTTATGTTAATTCAATTTGTCACTTGAGCAGTGTCTAAGTTTTGTTTGGAGATACATTTGGACATAGCAAGTCATTATTCGTAAGGACATTTTTTAGAGATTTGATTTATGGTTAGACATTACTTTTTCAGATGTATTAGACTATTTTATCGCAAAAAAGAGTTTGTTCACGATTGTTCGTATTTGTAGAATTTCTTGTGACGAGCTTCCGACCGTTATGAGACGCCATCTTTTGCAACTTTATTAATACAATTAATGTATTGTTTGTAAAAAAAAAATCAATTCGTCACTTATCTAAATTTCGAATGAAAATCCAATCCATTAACAGGCACTCCAGTATTCAAATACATTATAAATACTATAAGGCTCCGTTTGTTTTGGGGGTGTATGAAAGTTAGGTGTGTATATGTGAAAAAATATGCTCTCTCCGTCTCATTCAAAAAGACACAAAATGGATCTTGCACGAAAATTAAGAAAAATGTATACTCCCTCTGTCCCATACCTAGGTGCACATTTTGCCATTTTGGGCGTTCCAAACCTACGTGCACATTTTCTAAAATGAAAAAGAATCTTTACTATTCTCTCCACTCATTCTCTCTCCCACATTATTTTAATATTCACAACACCATTATAATTTACTATTCCCTCCCCTCATTCTCTCTCCTATTTTATTTTTACCCTCACAACACTTTCTCTATTATTCACTTCCTTAATTTACGTGCACAAAAGTCAAAGTGTGCACATTATAGGTTCGGGACGGAGGGAGTAGTGTAGTAAGTGTTGTGAGTATGAAAAGTGAGGTAGGGGATATAATATGGAGTAGGAAATAGTAAGTAGATAATTATTGTGAGTATGACAAGTGAGTTTCATGAATAAAGAAGTATTAAAAACTTTTCATTTTGGAAGTATGCCATTTTAAATGACATGAAATTTTATGCATTTTCTAGGGGAAAGGAGAGAGTATTTTTCTAAATAACATGGAGTACTTTTAAATGGTTTAGATACTTCACTTTTCTGAGTTTTGATTTTGAATTTTTTAGAACAAATAATTGGGCTTTGAAAATTGTTGGGCGATACATGGATATGGTTATGGATATGGTTATATACAGAGAATGAGAATGAAATATTTCAACGCTGCTCTTGTTCGTCTCGTGTAAGTATACACGAGATGTAATCTATAATCTCATGTATATGTACACGTGATGACTCGTGTACGCATACGAGATGTCTCATGTACATATACACGAGATTATAGATTACATCTCGTGTATATGTACACGTGATGACTCGTGTACGCACACGAGATGTCTCGTGTACATATACACGAGATTATAGATGATATCTCGTGTATACTTACACGAAATAGTGTCTGAACTTGCATTTTCACAACATCAGCAACAGCAAAAGCAACAAGAAACAGAACTAGAACTGAAATTTGATTCTTAATATCATATCAAGGTTAATACACTCATAAGAAAAAGAGTGGACACTGGAAATCTCGTATGAACTCACACGAGACACATCTCGTGTGAACTCATACGAGACTCATCTCGTATGCACTCACACGAGACACATCTCGTGTGAGTTCATACGAGATGAGTCTCGTATGAGTTCACACGAGATGTGTCTCGTGTGAGTTCATACGAGATGCTTTCTGCCTCTAAACTCAGTTCATACGATATGTTAAAATTAGGTTTAAATTATCTTCTTTATAGGCACGGTGCTAGAAGAAGCTTCGACAGCGATGACAGTAGCGGTAGCGGCAGTGCCAGCTCCGGCAGAGACCTTCGAAATTTTTACTATAGTCATTTTCGTTGTCGTCTTCGTCAATCGTCATAAGAGAGAGACTGAAAAAAGGGAAAATTGAATGAGTGAATAAAAGAAAAAATTAGGTATATAAAAAACTATTTTGATAATTTACTTACTTCCCTGAAAATTAAGTCTCAGTATTTAGTATTTACCGCGATACTAATTACTAAATCTGGACTACGTAAGCATTAAACAAAACGCAAGGGCCAACGTAAGCATCAAAAGAAAGGCCCAGATCCTTCCAGAATAAAAACGTGATTCAAGTTCTGTGAAAAACAATAAACAATCAAACCGAAACATAATTCCATTCTTTCCCCCCAAGACGTCGGAATCTTCCTCGACCCCTCAATCCCAATCGACGGCCTATTGGTTTCAAACTCCAACATTATATATAGAGATTTAGAGAGAGAAAGAGAGAAGATTGGTTTCGTTAATTGCTGAGAAAGATTTTTAGAGAGAGAAAGTGAAGATGGATTTTGAGTTGAGAAGAGCGAGAGAGAAGCTTGAGAAAGAACAGAAGGACAGGAAAGAGAAAGCCAGGTTGAAATTGGAAAGGGAGCGCAAATCTAAGCTGGAAGCCTTGAAGCAACGGGAGGCGATCGAGGCCGTTCAGAGAACTCGTCGGATTGATGCCATGGAAGCTCAACTTCAGGTCAATTTCCCTCATGATTGTTCAATTAATTTACTTTAATTTTGATCTGAATTAGTTGGCTTCTGATATGTTCGTTGCTTTTATTGCAATTATGTTTGAAGACCTGTAATCTTTTCTTAGATGAGCTAAAACCCCTACTTTTGATCTGAATTAGTTTTGTTCTGGTATGGTTGTCTAGTATTGTTTAATTAATTATCGTGTCTTATGATCTGCAAAGAATCTGAGGGAGCTTTGCTCTTGGTTTAGTAGAATTGACCGATATGTCCCTCAAAAGTTTGGCAAAAGTTTGGTTTTGGAAATGATTGGAAAGCATTTGAAGGGATAGCATAATCCAGATATAGATGGTATTTTCTACTAAAGCTGGTTGATGGGGCCTCCTAAAGTACGAGGCATTGGAAGTAAAGGGGGTTTAGTTGGGTAATGCATGTAACCTATAATCTTGTTGGGTATCTAACTGAACAGAATCATAGGGTTGATTTTGGATGTATTGCTTAACCTTTCTTGTATCAAGGAGATCCTATGGTTTGGGTACTTACATGATATCAGCATAATCTCAACCCTAACAACCTAGTTCTCTAGGTATTCTGGTGGTACTTAAAGGGTTACCTGATCCGGTAACATGACAACTGGCTGTTTCACATAATCAATGTCAATGTTCAAACAAGTTTTTGGGAAAATAGTGAGACTGAGATATTCATTATGATAATTCAACATGTCAGTAGTGATGTTCCTTTTCTTCTCAGCATATTCGTTAGTCTGAGGTTAAGGTACTTTCATGTATTTTGATTGTTGACTGAGCAGAGAAGAACTTTATTTGCCCTCAACTTGTTTATGGTTTATATTCACGATTCGTTTGGATGTGAGCATTCATAGTAGTATTTACAAAAAAGAATTCCTGTATTTTTTTCAGGTTGATCAACAAATGGAAGAAAATGTACTTGTTGGGAGAGGAATTGCGTTTTATCGCGCTCTTGAGGCTGTGCCATTTCATGGTAATGGAGATAAGATCAAACTACCACCTTCCTGCTTCACCGAGTTATCTGAGCAAGGGGCATTTGACAAAGGTCCGCTGCATTTTCAGTTAACAGTAATGCATCAAGAGGAGCCTTCACAGGGAAAGGCAACCGAAAGACAAGATCATGGGAAAACCCATGCTGGCGTGCTGGAATTCACTGCAGAAGAAGGTGCTGTTGGGCTTCCTCCCCATATATGGAATAACTTATATTCAACAGAATCTCCAAATTCTCCATTGGTTGAAGTTCGTTATGTGTGGTTGCCAAAAGGAACTTATGCCAAACTGCAAGCAGATGAACTAGGTTTCTCAGATATACCCAACCACAAAGCCGTTCTTGAAACTAGCCTTCGGCAACATGCTACTCTCTCTCAGGATGACGTGTTAACAGTCAATCATGGTACACTGACATACCATTTACGGGTGCTAGAGTTGAAACCCTCTTCAAGTGTATCAGTGCTTGAAACTGATATTGAGGTTGATATTGTGGGTCCTGACTCAGTTCCGGAGAAAACTAATCAGTATGTATTGAGACCTCTTATGTTTGGGAAGTCAGAAACTGGAGTGGTCGAGGAACGGAGCTACATGTATTACAAGTTCTCAATAGACAGTGATACTTGGGAGAGAATAACCTCTGGGAATGCCGAAATTGAGGTTAAGGTAGAGCCAGAGGGACAGGATGGAGATACCGATCTCTACATTTCCAGGCATCCCCTCTTATTTCCAACCAGGCATCAGCATGGATGGTCTTTGCACGATGTGGGCCCAAAGTCTTTGGTCCTTAGCTCAAAGGACCAGAGCTTTGGAGCTGGTACTTACAGCATTGGTCTGTATGGCTTCAAGGGAACAACAAAATACCAGATAAAAGTAACTGTTCAAGATACCTCTAACCGGAAGGTGGGCCAACAAGCTTCGTCTTCTTCACAGTTTGTGGAGGCAGATACTGTTGAGTGTTGGAACTGCAAGCGATATATACCTTCTAGAACCATTGCATTGCATGAGGCCTATTGCAGAAGGCACAATGTCACCTGTCAGCATGCTGGTTGTGGAGTTGTTCTGAGGACTGAGGATGCCAAGAACCATGCACATTGTGAGAAATGTGGGCAAGCTTTTCACAGTGGAGAGATAGAGAAGCACATGAAAGTTTTCCATGAGCCGCTTCACTGTCCATGTGGAGTCATCCTTGAGAAGACACAGATGGTAAGCAGTTCTCTCCTGGTTTTCTTTCTTACAATGTTTGCTTTGGTTGTTACCCTTGCCCCTTCGATCTACAATTAAATTACATGTATTTGATAGTTATATAGGAAGTGCCGTAAGATCATACTACCAACAACAACGAAGCCTTAGTCTCAAAATAATTTGGGGTCGGCTAACATGAATCCTCATAAGTTATCGTGGTAGAAAAGATGTAAGAAAAAAACTTAAAAGAAGAAATAGGTGAGAATAAAATTTAGAAAACGAAGAGAATAGAAGAGAAGAGAAGAGAATAATAATAATAATAATAAAAAAAAATCAACCCCCATCACACATGAGTTTTTGCCCTCCACTCCGGCCTCTTCTACACCATATTTTCATCCAATCCAATCCAGTTACACTTATATCTTTTCCAATCATCCTTATTCAAGTTTGCTCTGGTCTTCCCCTACCCCTCATCATTTTATTACTCCTCGACTCTTCAGGCTCCTAACCGGTGCATTACTTTGTCTCAATCTCAGATGACCAAACCACCTTATACAATTCTCCCTCATTTTATCTTCAATGGGTGCAACTCCTACTTTACCCCTATCACCTCATTTCTCGTCTGATCGTTTCTTGTATGACCATATATCCATCGTAGCATATACATCTGCCACATTTATCTTATGAACATGACATTGTTTCACGGTAAACATTCAGTGCCATAAAACAGTGTCGGCCTAATTGCCATGCATTAGAATTTTGCCTTTAATATACGGGGCATGCCAGGAACACATAGAAACCAGTGGCATTCTTCCACTTCAACCAATTTGGAAAAAATAATTCTTCTTCCATCTGGATTTGCTTGTCGCTTTTTTTTTTTTTCCGGAAAATTTTGAGGAAGTTGACTTCTAGGACTCCCTCCATCCCTAAATGGGGGTGCATTTTTGACTATGAGGGTTTAAGAAAGTCAATTTTTTTAGGAATGTTGGTAGCAAATATACTCAAGTACCCTCAATATCCACCTTATAGACTTACAATTTTGATTTTAGGAATTTTCTTAAAGTAGGCACTCAATTAGCGACAAAATCCATTAGAGAATGGACATTTAAGGGTACGTATACATGAATGCCCTTAGTGTCAATATTGAAGTATTGAAAGTGTATATTGGACCCGAGTAGACAGCAAATGTGAATATAGCGACTTCATTGAAAAAGGGACACCCTTCTTGAAAAATTATGGGGGATTTACAAAAGGTGACACTCATTCTGGAATGGAGAGTGTATTTATATTAAGCATGTGAAACAAAATAGTGTAAACTTTGTGATCGAAGGCAAGATAACGAGTTTAAAGCTTAAACATTTTATTATATCATAGAGTTTGGTTGTGTTATTTGCCTAATCCTATTCTTTGTTTCAGACTTCCTAATTTTTACTGTAAACTATTCTGGGCAGGTGCAACATCAGTCCACAGAATGCCCCTTGAGACTTGTAACTTGTAGGTTTTGTGGGGACATGGTCCAAGCTGGGACTTCAGCTGCAGATGCGAGGGACCGTTTGAGAGGATTATCAGAGCATGAGAGTCTTTGTGGGTCCAGAACTGCGCCTTGTGATTCTTGTGGTCGTGCAGTTATGTTAAAAGATATGGATATTCATCAAATAGCTGTCCATCAGAAGAACTAAATCCCAGATCTATTAGTTTACCTCCATTATATGGAAATGGGTCATATTCATCACCCAATCAATACAGAAACATAATTTTACTGTCATTTTCGTTGGATGCGTCTTTGTTTTTTAGGGTGTGAAGGTTGTAGTGCAGTTATCAGAGTTTCTCTGTGGCGGTGGTTGTAACTATTGTATGTATTCTTTGGGCCGATGCAAATTTGAAAATGGCAATTATGTAATCAGTACAGGCAATAAAGTAAATTTATTTGGTTCTTGTGTTCCTATCTAATCCTTGAGTTAACTAGTCTGATAGTTTGTCGTTTCTTGACAACGTTGATTGATTATGGGTAACAAATGTTGCTCCATGCTGCATTTGCTGCAATATGTTAAGGGGTGTGTGTGTGTCCGTGTGTATTTACTTTGTGCTGGTTGATGGGGGCTTTCTAGTGGACCGCCGTGGAACAGTATTTCTGCTGTTGTTTCTTTATTTACGTGAACGTTTCAGGATTAGTTGTTTTCTGACACCGTACAAACAAATAAATTATGGTATATTTTTTTTAGAAAAATATTGACAAAATAGTTGTGACACTTATTATTATCAAGAGAAAAACATAAATCTTTGACTTTAATTCCTTTATTAGGGTGGACTAGAGGGAGAGAGTTTCTAAATGTCTTATTAAAAACTAAAAACTACAGTATATACTGAACTACCTGTCCTGATCAAGAAGAATGATGCTCTTACCTGTATTTGTATTTGATTAAGATAAACCAGAACCATGTGCTTAAAATCATATTATGAGGGAATAACACATGTTCTAATTATGCAATTACATTCAGTTTTATTTTATTTTTAATAAAAATAAAAATTAGTACTAGTACTTATTTTGAACAGGGATAATATATGTCCATTTATATTTTATTTTTAATAAAAATAAAAATTTATTTATTTTGAAATAGTGAAAATATTATGTTTGTTTAGTTATATAAAAAAATAAAAAAATAAAAACATGAAAATCATAACTATTTTTAATTTTATATAAAAATAAAATTAGTACTTATTTTGAACAAGGATAATATATATAATATTTTTTGTGATATACAAAGATTACAATAATAAAACTTGAAAATTATATATTTTCAAGTCCATATTATTTTCCACAATAGGATCCATTTGTCACGGCATAGCTAATAGATAGTATCAAATTAATAACTCAATTTTTTTATTTTCATGTAATTAAATTTATTTCACATATATTATATTTTAACTAATTATATATTTTTAGAAATTAAAAATAAAATAGAAAGTGTCAAGAGTCACAAGTGGGCTTTAAAATAATAAAAAGTTGAAAAGGGATAAAAGAAAAAAAAAAGAAAAATACAATATACTCCCTCCGCCCCACTGCAAACTACACACTTTACTCATTGGGTCCTACATTACAAACTACACAATTTTTAAAATGAAAATATTTTAGTACTTTTATACTCCCTCCGTCCCTGAAAGATTGTCTCATTTGCCATTTTGACTTGTCCCAAAAAGTATGTCCCATTTCTAAACTTAGGCATGAATGTTAGTGCAAATTTACTAAGGTACAAGAAAGTGAAACTCTTCCTTAATAATTACAAAATGTACAACAGGACAATCTTTCTTATCATATTTTCTCTCTCATACCTCACTTTTCATACTCATCACACCTATTTCACTATAATTTTTTCTTAATTTTTTTGCAAAAAGTAAATGAAAAGGTTGTAGGAGAATGGAGAGAGTATATTTATTTATTCATGAAAAGGACAAATTTTGATATCTATACATATACAAATGAATTAACATCTCCAATGGTTAAATGCATACTCCCTCCGTCTTATAGATTTATGGATTTTTGGGTTTTGCACGGGGATTAAGGAGGAAATATTATATTGAAAGTGTTGTGAGTGTGAAAATAAAATAGGAGAGAGAATGAGTGGAGAGAATAGTAAATTATAATGGTGATGTGAGTATTAAAATAATGTAGGAGAGAGAATGAGTGGAGGAAATAGTAAAGATTCCTTTCCATTTTGGGAAAGTTAGATATTATTGTGGGACGCCCAAAATAGAAAGTTTACATTATTGTGAGACGGAGGGAGTATATATTAAATTTTGGTGCGAAACTAATAGAGGTACCAAATTCGATAACTCTAATATCTTATATTCCCTCCTTTAAGTTAAAAGGGCATAATTTTTTTTTAACGTCCCATTTGAAAGGGCATAACCTAAAAATGAAAAAAAAATTATTACTTTTTTATTTATGGGACCCACTTGTCATACTCTCACAATAAATATCCACTAACTTTTCCCTATTCCACTTTCTCTTTTCTACATCATCTTTCACTATAAACTTTTTTCTCTTTTTTATATTACTTTTCTTAATTCTTCTGCAACAAGACACAAAAATTGCCTTTTCAGATGAGACGGAGTGAGTATTTAATTATTAAAGATGTTAACTTATTTGCATAAATACTAAAATTTAATTTTGATATCTTTGCCCAAAAGAGCTCTCATAAATAGATTGGATAATCTGCCTTACTTTGCATTTTGCAGAGGTCAATTCATGTACCGACAAACAAAAAAGTTAAATGCTCCATTAAATTCTTAATTTAAAAGGAGTAATTATTTATAGTAAAAAATCTTTTAGTTTAAATAATTTATTATTTTATTTTTGTGAGTAGTAGGTTTCCATTGGTGCGGTCATCCAACCCACACGGACGCATACGATTGGCCAATATCTATCTATAATATAAATGAAAGGGATGTTTGCTACGGTGATATGAACAGTTTTAAATGGCGAAATTTTTATTTTGCCTTCATACATTTGTCTCTTTCCCATTTTACTCTTAAAAAAAAATTAATTTAAAAAAAAAAATTCAAAAAAAAATTCAAAAAAAAATTACGTAGCCTTCAACGCGAACATGTGCTAGTATTCATAATAAGTGAGAAAAAAGTCCAAGCACGGTCATAGAAGTAGCCGTTACCCAAATGAACAAAGGGCACCTGAGCAACAAAACCCAATTTAAAAAAAAAAAAACGGAAAATCATAAAGAAAGGAACGCAAATCAACACACACACACACACACACACACACACACACACACACACACACACAGTTCACATTCACGCATTCCCCCCCCCCCCTCTCTCTCTCACACACAAAGCGCACACACTTAAATCAACCTGAGGAAGGAAATTCTAAAAGGCGTCGTCGTAAAGCAGCTTGGACTTTGTTAATTCGTCACTGGAATTCTTCTGTTTGAAATTAAAAGTAAGCGTTACTTGCAGTTAAAATCGGTCCGGAACATTGAATTTGGATTTGATTTTCAGGCTGTTTAAGCTTTGATGAGTGCTGATTGAAGAGTTACAATCTCAGGTTTTGGTTTCTGTCTTTTTGTGCTCTTTGGATTCAATTAATTTAAGTATTCATTGATGTGGATTCGTGCAGTTTTGTGAATGCAGTATGTTTTTTTAGGGGTTATCAGATTTATCTAAACTTTTTCGACTTAGATTTTCGACTTGTTTTAGGAATAAAAAAGAGGAGGTGAATTTCTGTTTTCTTATCGGTTACAAGTAAACGCTGTCATGATTTAAAAGTAGAGAGGGGCATCTGCCCCCTTGCATGTGGTCAATCTGAATTGCTGTTTGTTTGCATTTTGGGAGATTGTAATTGTTACTCTTTGGATGAATTATCTAAACGGTACACTATTTAGACATGTACTTTTTTGAATTTTTTAAATTGTGTGTTGGAGCTAATAACTCGAAATACCCTAAAGTAAAGGGAATACCCAAGCTAGTGAGATGAAAGTAGTTTAACAGGGTAAGAGGCGAGATGGTGAGAGCCAAGACATCTTGGAGGGAGAGGAGAAAAAGCAAGCAACAAGTAGCCTATTAGAATAATTTGGACTATTAAAGAGGGGACATGCATTTTCCCTAGATTTTGGCTAGGGTGGAGAAACAAAGAACATGGGAAATTGTAAAGAATTCAAGGGTTCATGGTTTGTTTCATTATGCCATAGTTATAATACTATCAGAAACAGAGAAGTTGTAAATTAAGCTTTCATTGACCCGCATATTAAACCCACCAAGGATTTATCCTTGCCTGTCCCAAGTCAGGATAAAGGGCGAGGGTTGCGGTAGGCATGTGACAGCCAGCGTAAAAATTTTGTCACATTAACATGACATGAATCGAAATATGAATATCGTTGGGCGTTTCCTCGGCAGCCGACGCGCTACACTTCAAAGACCTGGGTGTAGTGATAAGTATGCAAAGGTTGCTAGGTCGTCGCCCGGAAGCGACGCGCCATCTCTTCGCCTGGGGGTGGTGTCAAATATGCAAGGGTGCGCTACACTTCAAAGACCTGGGTGTAGTGATAAGTATGCAAAGGTTGCTAGGTCGTCGCCCGGAAGCGACGCGCCATCTCTTCGCAAGGGGGTGGTGTCAAATATGCAAGGGTTCCCGCATTGCGGACGAGTGCGGGTAAAGAAGCTAGTCCATGGTAGGTGTAAGGGTAGTGGGATGCGCTTTGGAACTTGGAACATTGGATCATTGACAGGGAGATCAGCAGAGGTGGTGGAAGTTATGAGGAGGAGGAAGATTCACATAATGTGTCTACAGGAAACTAAGTGGGTTGGAGAGAAAGCAAAAGAAATATCGCCTTGGGGTTTTAAGCTTTGGTACTCAGGAAAGGATAAGGGTAGAAATGGAGTGGGTATTATTATTGATAAGGAGTATATTAATGATGTGGTGGAAGTGTACAGGAAGAGTGATCGAATTATGGGCATTAAACTGGTGATACGTGATGAGATTATAACTATTATTTCCGCTTATGCACCACAAGTAGGGTTGAATGCATCTATTAAACAAGTGTTCTGGGAAGATTTGGAGGAGGTAGTGCAACGAGTACCTAGTGGTGAGAAATTAGTGATTGGTGGTGATCTGAACGGACATGTGGGGTCTAGTCGGCGTGGCTTTGAGAGAGCGTACATGGAGGTTTTGGTTTTGGAGAGAGGAATGAAGCAGAAATAGTATCCTGGACTTTGCGTTGGCATATGACTTGAGTATAATGAACACTTGGTTCAAGAAGAGAATCTCACTTGGTGTCCTATAGGAGTGGAGGTAATGCGAGTCGGATTGACTTCTTCTTAGTAAGAAATACTTGTAGAAAGAGTTATACAGATTGCAAGGTTGTTCGGGTGAGAGCACAAAGAACTCAACATGGGCGGTGGTACTTGATTTTCGAAGTAGGAGAATTTCGAGGAAGAGAAAATCACGGGTAGACTTACTAGAATCAAGTGGTGGAGACTTCAAGGGGAAAATCAACCGAAATTTGTAGCTAAGATGGTCGATACCGGTATTTGGGCGGATAATATGGAGGATATGGATATAGATTCGACTTGGACTAAGATGGTACAAACCATAAAGGAGGTGGCGAAAGAAGTCCTTGGAGAATCTAGAGGAAATGGGCCACCAAGTAAGGACACATCATGGTGGAACGAGGAAGTAAAACAAGCAATAAAGGGCAAGCGAGAATGCTACAAGGAAGCTAGAAGAGATGCTAAGAAAGCAGTAAGAGACGCAAGAGCAAAGGTGAATCAGAAACTTTATGATAAGTTGGATACAAAAGAAGGGGAAAAGGACATCTACAGACTCGCTCGTATGAGGGATAAGAGGACACGAGATATTGGGACGGTTAAATGTGTGAAGGATGTAGACCAAAGAGTTTTAGTCGGGGATAAAGAGATAAAAGATAGATGGAGTTCGTACTTTGATAACTTGTTGATAGGCGGTCGAGAGCGGGATGTTGGAGATTTAAATATCTCTTCGAGTATGGTTAATCGAGATTTTATGCGGAGAATTCGAAAGAGTGAAGTGGAAATGGCAATGAAAAAGATGAGATTGAAGAAAGCCGTTGGACCGGATGGTATACCATTGAGGTTTGGAGATGTTTCGAGGAGAGGGAGTAGATTGGTTAACAACGCTTATTTAACAAGATATGGAGAGTTAACACAATGCCATTGGAGTGGCGGAAGAGTACTCGTCCCTTTGTATAAGAATAAAGGTGATGTCCAAGATTGTGCCAACTATCTGGGATCAAACTAATGAGCCATACTATGAAACTTTGGGAAAGAGTGATTGCACAAAGGCCGAGAAAAATTGTGGATATTTCGGATAACCAATTTGGGTTTATGCCAGGAAGATCGACTATGGAGGCAATATATCTTATGAGACAAACCATGGAGAAATATCGAGATCGAAAAGAAAGATTTGCATATGGTTTTCATTGATTTGGAGAAGGCGTATGATAAAGTGCCAAGAGAGGTACTTTGGTGGGCGTTAGCAAAGAAGGGTGTTTCAAAGAAATATATTGATATTATCAAGGACATGTATAATGGAGTTAGTACTTGTGTATTTACTAGTGTTGGGAAGACCGAAGAGTTCCCTATAAAGATTGGAGTGCATCGAGGTTCCGCACTTAGCCCCTTTCTTTTTGCTTTGATAATGGACGACCGACGAGGTCGGTCAAGATGATATACCAAAGTGTATGCTTTGTTCGCGAGATGATATTGTCCGATTGATGAGGCAAGAGAGGGTGTTGAAAGTAAATTGGAGTTGTGGAGACACACTTTGGAATCTCGAGGTTTTCGATTAAGCGAAGCAAGACGAATATTTGGAGTGTAAGTTTAGCGAGTTGGAAGTGGGGAGGCGGGGCGGTCACATTTGATGGCAATATTATCCAAGCTTCGAGTTTTCGCTATCTTGGATCCATTATCCAAAAGGATGGAGAATTAGATGGAGATGTGGCTCATAGGATTAGAGCGGGTTGGTTGAAGTGGAAGAGTGCTACAGGGTTTCTATGTGATCGCGGCATGCCCAATAGATTAAAGAGAAAATTCTACCGCACGGCAATTAGGCCGGCATTGCTTTACGGCACCACATGTTGGGCCGTGAAACAGTGTCACGCGCATAAGATGAATGTGTCGGAGATGCGTATTCTTCGCTGGATGTGCGGTCATACAAGAAATGATCGATTGGGGAATGAGATGATCGAGGTAAAGTGGGAGTTGCGCCCATTGAGGATAAAATGAGGGAAAATCGTCTACGGTGGTTTGGACATGTGAGAAGGAGACCGAGTGATGCACCGGTTAGGAGGCCGGAACAGTGGAGAAATGATAAAATGGCGAGGGGTAGGGGAAGACCCAAACAAACTTGGATTAGAGTAATTGAAAATGATATGAATTTACTTGGAGTGGATGAAAGTATGGTGTTGAAGAGGCCGGAGTGGAGGGCAAAAATCCATGTGGGGGGTTGATTTTTTTTTTTTTTTATTTTTTATTTTTTATTTATTTATTTATTTATTATTTTTTATTTTATTTATTATTATTATTATTATTATTATTATTATTATTATTATTATTTTTTTTTTTATTATTTTTTTATTATTATTATTATTTTTTTTCACGATGACATATGAGGATTCATGTTAGCCGACCCCAAATTATTTTGGGACTAAGGCTTTGTTGTTGTTGTTGTATTGACCCGCATATTGTCCCTATGTTTGTGAATGGAGTACTTACTACCCGAGTTATGAAAACTTTTGAGCCACATAGATTTTTCGTCTATGGCTTGCATTTCTATTATGATATTCTCCTAAATTACCTCTGACTCTTATCATACTGCATGAAGCAGTGGCCAATATGGGTGAATCTGTTGGAATTTCGCAGGTTTCTTCTCGAATCATTCTTAGAAAGTCTCACAAGTTGTACTCTTTCTGCAGGAAATAGTCAAATAGTTTGAAACAGACTGATGGCTTCAGTTAACGATATAGGGGTTGCAGCAGCCATCAACATTCTTACTGCATTTGCTTTCTTTGTGGCGTTTGCAATACTTCGAATACAACCATTCAACGATAGAGTATATTTTCCAAAATGGTACCTGAAGGGTTTAAGGAGCAGCCCATTACAGTCAGGTGCATTCGCCCAGAAATTTGTCAATTTGGACTTCAGAGCGTACTTGAGGTTTCTGAATTGGATGCCCGCTGCACTGCAAATGCCAGAGCCAGAGCTCATTGACCATGCAGGACTCGATTCTGTTGTTTACCTGAGAATTTACTTGACTGGGTATGCTCTGATATGCTAATAGTCATCTTGTTCGCTATATGTCACCATTTATACAAGGTACCGTTGTGAACAGGCTGGAGTTCAATTGTTCTTCCTTCTACTGGTTTTTATTAAATCCAACTTAGTTCCTGTGAAAAAATTTAAATCCGACTTAGTTCAGAATCTCGTATGTGGATGATTGTTCATAAACGAGTATGTGGGATCACCTAAATGTAACAGTAAGGAAATACTTAAATTCTTTTAAAAATCAAACTAGTGCTACTAGGACTAGGAAAACTAGCAATAATGGAGTAGTAAAAGATACGAAATGGTATTCGGTCTCTTCGAGTCTTCATGCCTGCCTATCTCACTTGGAACACATGTATTCTTTTGTACCTAAACATGTTAGGTATAAGTATATCCTTACTGATGGCCCTAAGTGGATTGACCAAGATTGAGACCCCTTCCCCTCAGGCATTGGCCAAGCTCAAGATTCCACTTCCTGTGTGGTATTTCTTTTGGGTTTACATACAGGTTGTCATTTACAAATGTTTTTACAAGCCCTTAGAGTTGCTGCATTTGCCCATGCCAGCAGGTACTTCATGCACAACAAGGTAGTTCTGCTGATGAATTAATATGCATTTCCATGGCGTTAATAGCATAATGGTTCCAGTATAAATGATCTAAAATTGATCAGGATGTGATGTGCTTTGGATTGGAACTTTGTGGTGTATTTGACGAAGAGTAATAAATTTCAGACTTTATCCTTTCCTCTTCTTAAGGAGTGGGTCCACTTTCTTGCTTCCTTATGGGTTTCAACACTTGGTGCTTTCAAGGGGTGCGTTTGGTTGTAGTTGTCGTTGCTTGTTCCATTTCACAATTTCTCTCTTCTTAAACGATTTATTTTTTCTGATCCAAAAATAAATACAAAATAAGCAGTTGATGTTCCTTGTTCTACTTTTTTCACTATATTGTGTTGGTTTCTCTTCTGTATTTTCTTTTTCCATCTGTTTTTATGAATTGGCATCCGTTACCTTGAAATTTTCCCTCACTTATAATTTATATTTTTTCTTTCTGATCCAAAAATATTTAAAATATGAAATAAATAATTAATCAGGCTAACTGCTGCATCTTCTGGAGGAATACCATCATCTGCTTCACACCTTCTGAACTTTCTGCAGCTGTAAGGTTGCACCATAATCACATGGAGGTCGTCGCTGGTTTGATCTACAGAAGTAGCCTATCTGTTGCAAACATCAAAGCCTTCCTTGTTCTCTCTGAGCGCGAGCCTTTTGTCATCCAAATCAACTCATGATAAAAATAGTTTGTGCAAAGTTTTGGACTTGATATTTATAGTTGTTGCACCTGTGTCATCATGTTTATTGTCCTTGAAGTCCAACCATAGGGTAATGGCATCAGCGTCACTACTTTGATATTCTGTTTTAAACAGAGCAAGGTTCTTGCATTTTCTGCTCCCTTTTCATTTTTGTGCTTATTTAATATTCATTGCATGAACCTTCATATGTTATGTGATGGTAATATCTCTAAATTGTGAGTCATTTGTTTATATGTTGTTATCAACCTTCGTTATCAATTCAAATTCTTCTGTTCGTTTCTGCAATGCAGGCTCAAAATATTTGTTCCTATTGCATGCCTTGCTTTCACCATCATGGTGCCAGTGAATTGGACCAATCGTACGTTAGAGCTTTCTAATTTGACTTACACTGAAATAGACAAGCTTTCTATTTCAAACATTCCAAATGGTTCCCAAAGGTATGGAAGACTTCTCGTGTTATATTCATTTTTAATAATTATATCTTGTGGTAATCCCTATACAATTTCTTCTCCTGCCTTTTTGAGTTTATTTTAATACACATCATCATTATTCTATCTCCCTTTAAAAAATAATGAAGTTATTCACTAAATAAGCAATAAACTGAGCATTAAATATTTGCTAGGGATTCTGATTTCAAGGGGCCAATCTTTACTTTACTTATTGACAACTTGTTTCACCGACATTTTGGAGGTTCAATTTGTTTTTGAAAATAATTAAAGTGACTTCTTATGATTCATTTACTTTTGGCGAACTTATGAGTAAACTAGGAGATGATTGTGGAGAACCGAATTGATTAAATTATAATTTCCTCTTCAAATAATATTTTCACGTAGGTCTAAGTTATATAAGGATCCAAAAACATCTAAGGTTTTGACAACGGAAAGAGATAGGGTGAGGAATGAAAAGCATGCATATGCAATCAGAAGCTGTAAACTTAACCCATTTAACTCTTTATGCAGATTCTGGACCCATATAGTGATGGCTTATGCCTTTACTTTCTGGGCATGCTACATTTTGAAAAACGAGTACGAGATAATAGCAAAAATGAGGCTACACTTTCTTGCATCAGAACATCGACGACCAGATCAGTTTACGGTGAGATCATCCTTTTGCCACATGGATCAATTCTTAAATTTCCATATCTTGTTTTTTTCTTATGTAACCACTCTCATAAAAGATGCCTAGGTATTGTATTAAGGAATGAATGCTCGATTATAGTTTAATTTTAGCTGCTTGGGTTATTGTCTTATGTTCTGATGATCTGATCTAGTGTTTCAGATTCTGACAAGTTTGCGTCATAACCAATTTCTTTATGTTGCTTAATTGCATAGTTTACTTTGGCCAGCATACATCTTTACTCAACTCAACATCTCCCATTTACTTGCCGGCTACATGAATCCACTTTTATCATTCTATTGCATCACTAACTAGCCACATGCTTGCCACATAGGTGTGGTAAAAATATGGGATCTCTATCATATCCATAGGAAAATGTAATTCTCAAATATCTTTGCTCATAGAAATTGTAAGGTGTTGTATTCCCCAACACCTGAATGCACTCTGGGATTGTCTGATGCAATACCTTAAAGCATTTCTGTACATTTATGAGTATACGATTCTCTAGTTATAATATTTCGCTTTCCTTTATTCCAATACTATCATCTCTCTGACTGACCCTTATTCCAACCCCCCCTCTTGATGTTTTGACTTTGCAAACCATGCATTTAAGAAAATACATATTCATAGTGTAAAGTTGACAACATCAACATATGGAGGTGCGGCTTGGATTTTAGGTGTTACATTCCCCATAAAGTTTGTAGATCATGCTATATCTCTCTCTCTCTCTCTCTTTTTCTCTTCAAGTTTTCACCGATCTGTTGGCAGTCAATTGTTGGAGCGTGCGTGTTTGTACAACTTCAGTACCAAACACATTCATCGCCTGAAGATTTGGCAGCAATCTTCTCCCCTTTTTAATCATTCATGTCTTGTGTATTCTTGAGCATTACTAGTTGGACGTTTGTTTCTCCTAACAGAAACAGAGTTAATCTTTGAGTGTAGGACTTGGTAATATTTTATTCTCTCATCTAATTCTGTTTTTTTGGTTCCTTGGTATCAGTTTTGTTTGATTGTTTCCCTTTCAATTTTTCCTTTCTTTTTCATTTTTTGGGTTAAATAACATAGTGATATACACATACTGTTGTACCAAATAATGCTAGCATGGGTTGCAATTCTTGTGAACTCTGTGCGTTTAGGAGTTGAATTACGCTTTTAACATCTGAAATTATGTCAATCTTACAGGTGCTAGTTAGAAATGTGCCGCCAGATCCAGATGAATCAGTCAGTGAGCTTGTGGAGCATTTCTTTCTTGTCAACCATCCAGATCACTATCTCACTCATCAGGTTCCATTTCACTACACTTCCCCTAGGGCCAAACACTGTTTAGAAGTTAATATATCATTGCATCCTTTTCTGCATAGTTTCTTTCATGCTGTAGCAATCTGTAATGGGCCAAGCTGTTTTAGAAGATAAGATGTCACTGCACGTTTCTTGTATAACTCTTTTTAATGCTGTAGCATTTTATTTACATTTGCAAGTAGTTGACCAAATTATTCGTAATTTAATGCACATATGACATATCTGCTTGTTAATGTACACGGATAGGATAGGAGGGAGGTGGGGTTGGTGCAGATGATTTAGGTGCCAGGCCCACTCTTTACTAATGACATAAAAGAGGGGAGGCCTTTCTTCCTTGATCTGCTTGAGGTTTTTTTTTTTTTTTGAAACGCTCATGTTGCTTCCTTCAATTCATGGCATGTCTTTAAGTTCTTGTTGATTTTTGTATAGCTATACAATGTTATGAATTTGGATGATTAATCTAAAATTAGCAATCAATTGAATGTCAATTGATTAGCTAATGACTGTAAATGAACTTAGCAAGAACAGAGGCTTAGAATTAGATTGAAATGAGCTAAGAGAGATAGAAGAGAGAGAAAGAGTGACGTGAAGAACAAGATTAAGAGAGAGAAAGTGAATCAGAGAGAGAGAGAACAAAAATGGGGGAAATAATTTGTTATTCATTTCATACCCATCACGCCATTCATGCCTGGGTTTATAACAACCCATAAAGCGACAAAAGAACAAAACGACATCGTTTACAACTTGTTAATTAACACACCGTTAATTAACCCAAACGACGACGTAACTACTAATTGAAACGACAACGTTTAACACTAACTGACTTTATTAACTCCAACGGTCACCCTCCAACGGTCGACCCCAAAATAACAAGAACCCTAATTCATAACATTCCCCTTCCCTTCAATCAATCCTTGTCTCAAGGATTGAAGTTAGGAAAATTAGCTGCAATTACAGGCCACTCCTCCCATGTCGCATCTTCGGGTAAAGCATTTTCCCACTGAATGAGAACCTGGGTTGCAGGTCGGCCATTCTTCTTAATCAAGCGACGATCCAAAATAGCAAGCGGTTCTACCAAAAACTTCCCATCATCATCAGTTGTTGGGAGTGCTACCTGTGTAGTTGGGGCATCACCCATCCTCTTCTTAAGTAAAGATACATGGAAAACTGGGTGAATTTTTGAGGTTGCTGGTAACTCCAACTTGTATGCAACTTTGCCAACCTTTGCAATCACTTGAAATGGACCATAGAACTTGGGAGCCAGTTTAAAATCCTTTCGTAAAGCCAAGGAAGTCTGTCTGTAAGGTTGTAGCTTCAAATAAACCCACTCACCAACCTGGAATTCCCTCTCTGTTCGACTGATGCCTGCAAACTGCTTCATTCTGGTTTGAGCCATTAGTAAATTTTCCCTTAACAACTTGATGCGTGTATCTCTGTCCTTAATGAATTCACCCACTGCATCCACTTTAGAATACTGCTCGTGGTTGAAAAGGGATTGAGGAGGAGGGTATCCATAGAGAGCTTCGAAAGGTGTCATGTTCAAAGCTGTATGGTGATTGGTATTATACCACCATTCAGCTAGGCTTAACCAGTTAGACCATTGCTTAGGTTGCTGACCGTCGCTGCCCTCAAGTGCTTCTAAGCATCTGTTGAGCCTCTCTGTCTGACCATCAGTTTGGGGGTGGTAGGCTGTGTTGAGCTGAAGTGTAGTACCCACAAGAGTGAACAAATCTTTCCAAAACTGACTGAGGAAGATGGGATCTCTATCAGATGTGATGGTAACAGGCAAACCATGCAACTTATACACTTGGTCAAAGAAAACTTTAGCTATTCCATAAGCAGTAAAAGGATGCTTCAATGGAATGAAATGACCATACTTCGTGAATCTATCAACCACCACCAAAATCGAGTTCCAGCTGTTAAACATGGGCAGTCCTTCCACAAAATCCATGGCAATGTCATTCCATGGTTGCTGAGGTACTGGTAGAGGTTGGAGGAGCCCAGGGGTATGTACATTCTCATTCTTATGCAATTGGCACACATCACAAGGTCCAATCCATTTCTTCACATCCTCCTTCATTCCTGGCCAATAAAAGTATTGAGACACCCTCTTGTAAGTTCCCAAAATACCTGAGTGACCCCCAAGTGGTGTGAGATGTAATTCTTCCACAATTTGCTTCCTTAACTGAGTATTACATCCAATGTATAATTTCCCTTCCTTCCTTAATAATCCCTGTTGGTAAGTAAACTTCTGAAAATCATTGGGATTAATGACTATCCCTTCCACCACTTTTTGTATTTCCTCATCACCTTCCATGCTATTAATGACTTCAGATATCCAAAGGGGCTGAACAACAGTTATAGCATTGCATTGGTTCTCACTGACCCCTTCACGCCGCTAGAAAGAGCATCTGCAACCTTGTTTTCTACCCCCTTTTTGTAACTAATGGTGTAATCAAAACCCAATAACTTGGAGATCCATCTTTGTTGCAGCCCACTTATCACCTTCTGCTCAATCAGGTGCTTTAAACTTTCATGGTCAGTTCTGATTATGAAAGGATGGCCACTTAAGTAATGCTTCCACTTCTCCACAGCAAATACCACAGCTAGGAATTCCTTCTCATAAGTTGATAGGCTCAAATGTCTTGGACCTAAAGCTTTACTGAGGTAAGCAATAGGTCTTCCTTCCTGTATAAGAACAGCTCCAATACCACCATAGCAGGCATCAGTTTCCACTACAAATACTTTCACAAGTCGTACGGCCAACACCGGTGAAGTCATTATCTTTGCTTCGCTTTTTCAAAAGCTAAAGTAGCATTATCATCCCACTTAAATCCTCCTTTCGTAGTAACTCGGTTAGAGGCTTGCTAATGACACCATAATGTCTCACAAACTTTCTATAATACCCTGTGAGACCCAAGAATCCCCTCACCCTTTCGATATCGCGGGTACCGCCATTCTATCATGCATTTGATCTTGCTAGGGTCTGTGGATACCCCCTTCTATCAATGATGTGCCCCAGATATTCCACTTCCTCCTGACCAAAAGAACATTTGCTTTTCTTTACAAACAATTGGTGACTCCTCAGTTTATTCAAGACCAGTCTGAGGTGAGTTTTGTGATCCTCCCAGGTTGGACTGTAAATTAGAATGTCATCAAAGAACACTAACAAGAACTTCCTCATAAACTCAGTAAACACATCATTCATCAATGCTTGAAATGTTGCAGGGGCATTGGTTAAGCCAAAGGGCATAACCTTGAACTCAAAATGCCCATGGTGTGTTCTAAAGGCGCTTTAGTGGATATCCTCTTCCTCGACCCTAATTTGGTGGTACCTGCACCTCAAGTCCAACTTGGTAAAGTATTGAGACCCATGTAGTTCATCAAGCAGTTCATCAATAATGGGAATTGGGAATTTATCTTTTATTGTCATCCCATTCAAATCCCTATAATCAATACACATTCTCCATGATCCATCCTTCTTCTTAACCAGCAACACAGGTGAAGCAAATGGACTGACACTGTGTTGTATTACCCCACTCCTCATTAACTCAGCTACAAGCTTCTCAATCTCAGACTTTTGAAAGTGTGGGCATCTATAAGGTCTCTTGTTCACAGGTAAGCTTCCTGGCCTCAATGGAATGTCATGATCATGAAACCTTAAGGGAGGTAACCCCTTTGGTTCATCAAACACATCACTAAACTCATCTATAAGAGTTTGTAATTCAGTGGGTACCTCTGTACTAACTTCCTCTGTTGTCATGGAATAGAGTTGCAAGAAAACCCCACAAGGAAATCTCTGCAGTTCTTTGTCAACTGAGAGAGCACTCATTGCATGTATCAATATAATATCAGCTACTCCCTTCAGACATACCTCCTTCCTCTTCCATTTGAAGCTTAAAGTTAAGTCTTGGAAATCAAAAGTGACGGGGCTAATGGATTTCAACCATTGTATGCCCAACACAGCATCACACCCCCCTAAGTTCAACACCTTCACGCCGCATCAATGTATGACCTTGCATTTCCCACTGAAACCCCATGCACTTTCCTTGGCTCATCACTTTAGTCCCATCTGCCACAGTAACTTGTACCATAGGAGAATCTATAATCACACATCCCAATCTCTTCGCAGCATCTGGAGCAATAAAATTGTGAGTGCTCCCACTATCTATGAGCACTGTAAACTTCTTCTTCTCCTTCCATCCCACTAACTTCGTAGCTCAGAAGCTATCGCTCCCATTTAGAGCATGGAGAGAAACATTAATGTCATCTTGTTTAATCTCCTCTTGTGGTGGCTCAATCTCCACATCCAAAGAATCATGCCAAACCTCTTCTTCATCCTCATCCATGTTAAGCATATAAATCTGTCTATTCTTACATTTGTGGCCAAATTTGTAGGGTTCATCATAGTTGTAGCACAGCCCCTTGTCCCTCCTGGGTTTGCATCTCACTGGGTTAGCTTGTTTGATGCGAAGGTTGGTTTAACAGATCCAACACTACTGTGGGTTGTTTTTGATGTGGTAGAGGAGGTATTAAGTTTTGGTGTGATCTGGTTCTGGTTTATGCTGGTAACTGGTTTGGTGAATTGAGAATAGGTAGAAGGTTTGTTAACTGGATACTTCAACTTCTTATTTGCACACTCCACATGGGATTCCTCCACCCTAAAGAATGCTTATAAGATGCTGCAAGGTAGTAGGAACTGCACATGAACCCTAAATTTAATATCATCCTTTAGCCCCTTAATGAAATTGTTTATGAAGTATTTTTCAGTCAACTCAGGGATTTCAATCTTCATCAGTACCCTCAATTCCTCAAACTTTTCCATGTACTCACACACGGCACTGCTTGTTGTAAGTTTGCAAACTCACCTTCAATGTTTTCACGGATCTCGAGGTCCGAATCTAGAAGCCACCCTTCTTACAAACTCTTCCCAATCCGCATCTTCCAAGCCCTCCACGTAATTTCGGGCACTGCACTTCACCCCCTTCAAAATGCATTGTGGCCAATTCTACTCTATCCTTGTCAGTGACGGGTCTATACTTGAAGAACTTCCTACACTTCCTCGCCCATCCTCTACAATCCACCCGCGAATTTGGGAAATTCCAACTTCAAATACTTCTTATACACATCAAAGAATCGCCATCTCCTTATCGTGCTTATTGCCCTTAGCACCCTCCATTAGAATTTCATCTACAAATCCCTCAAACTCAGTTACAGGGGGATCTCTCCGACCTTGTTGGGTTACCCTCTGAAATTGCCCACTGCCTGGAGCTGGCCCCAATATAGAATCGTTCCCAGAATTGCCCTGAGCTTGGGTTGACCCTTCCTTCTCTTTGTTGTTGAGGCTTCTCTTAATTTCCACCATCATGGATGTCACTATCTCCATTGATTCCTTGAGCCCGGCCTACATCACTACGAACCTCGCCCATAGCTGCTCTGGTCTCCCTTTCGTTAATGGCAATCGTTTCCTCCATTCGTTTATGATTCACAATCAAATGCTGTATCTGTTCCCCACAATTTTTGATGCTTCCTTCCAATTGCTCGTTACGTGTTTCCACCATAATTGCTGCGATAACCTTCTCGATCGAGAAGGCTCTGATACCACTTGTTATGAATTTGGATGATTAATCGAAAATTAGCAATCAATTGAATGTCAATTGATTAGCTAATGACTGTAAATGAACTTAGCAAGAACAGAGGCTTAGAATTAGATTGAAATGAGCTAAGAGAGATAGAAGAGAGAGAAAGAGTGACGTGAAGAACAAGATTAAGAGAGAGAAAGTGAATCAGAGAGAGAGAGAGAACAGAAATGGGGGAAATAATTTGTTATTCATTTCATACCCATCACGCCATTCATGCCTGGGTTTATAACAACCCATAAAGCGACAAAAGAACAAAACGACATCGTTTACAACTTGTTAATTAACACACCGTTAATTAACCCAAACGACGACGTAACTACTAATTGAAACGACAACGTTTAACACTAACTGACTTTATTAACTCCAACGGTCACCCTCCAACGGTCGACCCCAAAATAACAAGAACCCTAATTCATAACATACAACCCTATAAAGCTCTATCCATTCGTCTCTGCCCTATCCCATCCCTCATCTTTTGTGGGTCATTAAGTGTAGGCCTTTTTTCCTTGATCTCCTTGATTTTATTTATTTATTTATTTTTTAGTCTTGAAAAGCTCATGTTGCTTCCTTCAATTCATGGTATGTCTATAAATTCTTGTTGATTTTTGTATAGCCATACAACCCTATAGGCCTATAAAGCTCTATCCATTCGTCTCTTCCCTATCCCATCCCTCATCTTTTGTGGGTCATTAAGTGTGCTTTAGAATGGAGTGAATAAAGAAATGTATTTCAACTGATTTTTGACAAATCTTACTTCTGCACCTTCGTAAAAATATTTGTAATGCTTCATATAGAAATGGTTCCACTCTTCTTAGGTACCCATCACGACTAAAAACATAAGCTCTAGAGAGGGAAACGCCGGTGTATATATCAATTTAACATTCCCCCAACAGGTCTCACCCGCTCATACTTGGAAATATAGACGAAGATTCCTTACTAAGCTCATCACAAACCAGAGTTTTAGCCTGTCAGTCACAATATTATGAGTAACAGATGCAAGCAGGATATCTTGAAGCCAAACCAGAGCTCCTATCCCATCTTAAGTTACCATGGTGATCATTAAGCTCATTGAGTTCAGTTCATGTTGCACATGTATCATTTTAAGAAAAAATATATAAGTTTTCTCCTATCTTAGTTCAGATCTTATTGCAGGTTGTATACAATGCAAACGCCCTGTCCAAGTTGGTCGATAAGAAGAAAAAGATGCAGAATTGGCTTGACTACTATCAACTGAAATATAGTAGGAATCAGGTCAAAAGACCTGTAATAAAGGTATTGCATCATTTCAATTCTTGATGGGCCTTCATCAGTACCAACTTTTAAAAGGTACTGTTATCATTCCATTAATAACATCTTATCTGGAAAATGTTTTTGATTAAGCAGACTGGTCTACTTGGCTTATTTGGAAAGAAGGTGGATGCCATTGATTATTATATTTCTGAGATTGAGAGACTATCCAAAGAAGTAAGTACTGAACTTGCCTTTTTACCATGATGCTTGTGCTTATATTTCATTTTTGGGCACCTTAATATTGGACGAGAAGTGTCCCAAGTTAGTTTATAATCATTTTCACTATCTTTAATTATATTGTACTTTAATATTGGACGGGAAGTGTCCCAAGTTAGTTTGCATGCTTTGTATGTTTGCCTCTTTGGTAAAGGTAAAGCAGCAGTGGCTCGTGCACACTGTACCTCATCTATTTGGTATTGAAGTGGCCATTGCTATGTTTAATGAATTGTCTACTAAGGATTAGTATTGTCAGATTGTAGACAATGTTTTTGCAACATTTGTGAATCTTCCTTGACTACCTTTAGCTAATTTTGATGATTGCACGCTTCTTCTACTTCTACTTCTACTTCTATTCACAAATTATATTTTTGGAATGTGGATATTCAACTTTTAGTTGATTATGATATTGCTTCTCTTTTATTTAGTATACAATATGCAAAATGGGTTTCATCTTCTATTTCTTTGAATGGATTGTTCTCAGATTTCAGCAGAACGGGAGAAGACTACTAACAGCCCCAAATCTGTAATGCCAGCTACATTTGTTTCCTTTAGAACACGGTGGGCAGCTGCTGTTTGTGCACAAACCCAGCAAACGAGAAACCCGACAATGTGGTTGACAGAGTGGGCTCCAGAGCCCCGTGATGTTTATTGGGACAATCTAGCCATTCCATATGTTTCACTCTCAATTCGGAGGCTTATAATTGCTGTTGCATTCTTCTTTCTAACCTTCTTCTTCATGATTCCAATCGCATTTGTCCAGACCCTCGCTAATCTTGAAGGAATAGAGAAAGCAGCTCCTTTCTTAAAGTCCATAATTGAAGTGTGAGTTTCCTTTTTTACCTTCTGACTATTTTATCTCTATTTATTCCCTTCATCTGACTTCTGTCTGTCTTAAGTTTCTAAATAACTTTTGTGTCATTTTCTTATGTACACTTCCAAGTTGCTTGGAGTGGAATAAAATTGATCTCTTGTATGACTGGCATTTGTAGTAATAAAGAGGGGAGAGGGATGCTGTAGTCTTTGACGTGACACATTTTCTGTCTGTCTTAAGTTTCTAAATAACTTTTGTGTCATTTTCTCATGTATACTTCCAAGTTGCTTGGAGTGGAATATAATTGATCTCTTGTATGACTGGCATTTGTAGTAATAAAGAGGGGAGAGGGATGTTGTAGTCTTTGACGTGACACATTTCTTTTCTATGGACCGACCTGAAAAGTTGATCATTAACGCAAGATCCTGAGATGGCATGCTTCGTATGTTTCTCCTTGTGCTTGATTCTCTCCCTGTCAATGATCTCTTTCATTCTGCTTTCTTCGTACTGGCCCACCATATGTCCACCATAAGGCAAAGTACAAACATGACAGGTCAACATCTTTCTCGGCATGGTGGGACAAATACAGGTGGTGCTAAAATTTTGGAAAAGTGGGGGGGGGTAGAGATTGTTGTATCTGCTGGTGTTAGTTAACATAAAATCAAGCTCAGTTCGAGAAACCTTTTTAGTTGGTAGATCAAATGAGGTGAATGCTCTTATATCAGAATCCTATTATATCAGAATCCTAGACTGGATGTTTTAACCAAATTCCTAGGTTGTATCCAAAAACCCTACATTAGGTTTCTGTACATTAATGTCTGCTATCTATGGTTATGTTAGTGATTTATCTTCTTAACTTAATGATGAAGCTAAAAAAAATCCCGATCAATTCGTGATCTGACAACAAGAAGGTTTATTGCAGGAAATTTATCAAGTCATTTATCCAAGGGTTTCTACCTGGAATTGCGTTGAAGATTTTCCTCATTCTTCTACCTTCAATATTAATGGCAATCTCTAAGTTTGAAGGATTTAGCTCCATATCAGATCTGGAGAGGAGATCTGCTACCAGATACTATATTTTCCAATTTATCAATGTCTTTCTTGGGAGCGTAATCACTAGAACAACATTTCAACAGCTGAATAACTTTATCCACCAGTCCGCAAATGAGTATGATTCTATCTACATACATTATAAATTTTGCTTTGCTTTTGTTTGTAAGATATAAATTTATTAATCCCTTGGTAGCCTGCTTTGCTTATGATTGGTATGATCAAGATAAGCTGATAAGTTAATTTGTTTAAATTATCATTGAAAGTTCTGGATTATGCAATTGATTTTTGTTGTTTTCTGTTCGTTGTTAGTATGGTATATACTCCCTCCGTCCCAACATTTTATAGACTTTTGCCAAATGCACGGGAATTAAGGAGGAATTATTATATTGAAAGTGTTGTGAGTGTGAAAATAAAATAGGAGAGAGAATGAGTGGAGAGAATAGTAAATTATAATGGTGATGTGAGTATTAAAATAATGTAGGAGAGAGAATGAGTCGAGGGAATAGTAAAGATTCCTTTCCATTTTAGGAAAGTTATATATTATTGTGGGACGCCCAAAAAGGAAAGTTTATATATTATCATGGGACGGAGGGAGTATATGTTATTGAGGTCTTGTATCATTGGAGCTAGTGACATTTCTGCTCTCATACTACAGAAAGATAAAAGCATTGGGTTTTGTCCAGAGTGAAAATCTATAAGAGAGCTTATTATGTGTCATATAGCTAGTGAAAATGTGTATCAATAAATTTTGGTGGATTCTTGAATATGATCTAGTGAAATGTGCACTATATAAACTGGCGGTAGTATTCTTATGGGTGAAATTATTGTCTGAAGTTACTCCTTGAACTTTTGACATGAAATCAATAGCTGAAATTTGGACAGCAGCAGCCTAGAATGTCAAGCTCGTTATTTGGTTCACCCATATTGTGCATAAGAGAATGTTAACCCCTTATTAAAGTTCTATTTCTAAGTTATTTTCAGTGCATATCACATGTATATTGATTAGATTCTAGCATGCAAGGAAAAGAAGGATGTACACAAAAAAAATTTCTTGTTGCGAGTTATTCTATATTTATATGCATAAAAAGAATTTCCATCCCCATTATGTTATTTTTTTTCCGTCTTTTTCTTTAATCCCCATTATGTTCTTTTTCTAACTTGTGTGATGAGAATATGTTCAAGGCATATCACATGATAAGTGTCTTTTTAAATACAAAAGAGAACAGAATCTAGAATCTAATTGACATGTATGACATACACAAATAACCGCTTCATCTTCTAAAGGTTTGACTTGTCTGGCTAAATGTTGACTAATTGACTTCCACCTGAGCAGGATTCCTAGAACCATTGGCGCATCTATACCCATGAAAGCAACTTTCTTCATCACTTATATAATGGTGGATGGATGGGCTGGAGTTGCGGGGGAGATCTTGAGGTTGAAACCACTGATATTCTATCACCTTAAGAACTTTTTAATGGTGAAGACTGAAAAGGATAGAGAAGAGGCAATGGATCCAGGAAGCCTGGGTTTCAACACTGGGGAACCTCAAATCCAGCTTTATTTCTTACTTGGCCTTGTCTATGCTGTTGTGACCCCGATTCTTCTTCCTTTTATAATAGTTTTCTTTGGATTGGCATATGTTGTATATCGTCATCAGGTAATTGCTTACAAGCATGCCCAACATAATCCTTTTCATGGCATATCATTCTTTTGACCTATTGTACTTTGTTGATGCTCCGATTTTAACCACCAATGTACTTTTTAGCACTTTTAACCATTCTTACGCACTCATTATCGCCGAAAAAGTGCCAAAAATAAGAACTTATGTTTTGTTATTTTGGGGATAGTGGATGCATATCTTAAGTAAAATGGTTAATATTGCTAAAACACAACACAATGCATGAGTGGTTAAAAACAGAGCTTCATCAAAGTACAGGGGTCAAAAGTGTGAAACCCCCTTTTCGTCTAGCAAATGGTTGTTCATTGAATCACAAGCAACTTTTTTTTTTTTTTTTTGCAGATAATAAACGTCTACAATCAGGAGTATGAAAGTGCAGCAGCATTTTGGCCTGATGTCCACGGGCGCATCATTACTGCATTGATTGTTTCACAGCTGCTTCTAATGGGTTTATTAAGTACTAAATCAGCTGCTCAGTCAACTCCCTTGCTTATTACACTTCCAGTGCTGACCATATGGTTCCATAGATTCTGCAAAGGTCGCTATGAACCAGCTTTTATCAGATATCCGTTACAAGTAAGTCAGCTTTACATTTGTTCCTTAATCTCTAATCCTTGTATAATATGCTTGCCCACTGCCCTGTTTAGTTCCATCCATTTATTTCCCCTCTTAAGTTGCAGTCAACTATAGTAGCGGATCCAGGAGTTATAAGCAATGAGTGCACAAATGACACTACCAAAAAATACTCCCTCCGTCCCTAAATGAATGTCCGAAATTCACTTTGAGGAACATTTGCAAAAATGTTGAGCTTTAAGCATTTTTAATAACGCAAGTACATAAAAGCCAATGATCTCACAATAATACATCGCAAGTCTAAGTGTGAATTAGAACTTGTTGTATGACGAGGGAGGATTTAGTAACTTCCCCTAATATGGAAATTCATTCATTTTGGGACAAAAAATTTGCAAATTTGGACACTCATTTAGGGACGGAGGAAGTAGCAATTATGGCTCGGACCAAGACCTCAGGATTAAAAAACTCATATTTATCCACTAAGCAAGGCTCTAGGTACTTGGTCAATGTACCTAGGGTGGATTCGCCCCTGTATATACACACATTTATATAGAATATATGTGTGTGTATATAATATGTATATATAAGCTCTTATCTGCCTTTATATTTAACTTTTTTTTTTTCAGGAAGCGATGATGAAAGATACTCTAGAACGGACAAGAGAGCCAAACCTGGATCTGAAAGAATATCTCCATAATGCTTACGCCCACCCGGTCTTCAAGGTTGTTGATGATATCAACAACGAGGGAGGAAGCGATGATGGGGATCAGGGACCCGCTCTCGTACCCACAAAACGCCAGTCTAAGAAGAATACACCAGCTCCTAGTAAACAGAGTGATTCATCTCCAGACCCAAGCAAGTACAGTGGTTCATCGCGAACCTTACTCTCAGTTACTGATGAAAGATCATGTCCATAAAAGAAAATAAAACCCCGTCTTTCTTCCCCTTTTCTTTTTCTGTGTACATTTTAGACTTTTTCTCGAGGCCTTTAGCTGTAGAAGCTCAAGAGGGGGGAGGGGGGGGGGGGCGCGCAATGAATCAAGTTGCCAGATGAGGATTTTTAAGCATGTCAATGTAATGGAGATGTACAGAGTGCTTTTCCATCTATTTATGGGAAAGCTTTTACAAGAAATCAAACAGATTTTCATGCTAAAAATTTTGGAAGTTTATATATCTATGCTGGATTCAACAGATAGATTAATTTATTTATTAGTAAAAAAAAAACTCAATTAAAATAAAAATAAAAATAAAAATAAAAATGGAGCTTCATAGAATTATACTAAAAGAAATACACAAAATCTGGGGAGAAACGCGGCTAAGTATGTCGCGCGACATACTTAGCCACAACAACTGGATATCTTTTCCAAAGCTTCTGGATATCCAGAAGCTTTGAAAAGGATATCCAGAAACCAAATATTTTTTCTGGCTATCCTTTTCAAAGCTTCTGGATATCCATATTCAAGCTTCTGGATATCCAGAAGCTTTGAAAAGGATATCCAGAAAAAATATTTGATTTCTGGATATCATTTCCAAAGCTTCTGGATATCCATATTCAAGCTTCTGGATATCCAGAAGCTTTGAAAAGCATATCCAGAAACTGGCTAAGTATGTCGCGCGACATACTTAGCCTCGCGTTTCTCCCCAGACCGACACAAAGAAATAATGGTCCAAATCCTTACATTACTTTAATACCTTGATTCATATTTTCCTTTCCCCAACTTTTACGGTTGTGAAAAACTGAGAAAAAAAAAATAAAAAAGAAAACAAAAAAACATACACACACACATTAGTTTGGATTCTCTCTCTCCCTGTTCTTGTAAATTTCGAAATCTTTTTTCCTTTTCTCTATTTCTTCATCAAATTCTTTTAATGTTTCTTTTTTGTTATTTAATTTGATTCACGCTCATTGATTTGTGATCACAAACAATTGTTTAATGATTTCTAATAATGTCATCTCTATTTTGTAGTTTGGTTTTCTCTGATCTTTGAAAAGTTGTTGGCTCGGGAGAATCCACAATTTATATATGGCTTGGCCATGTATCTAGGCTAATCGATAGTAGAAGGGAAGGTTCCATCGAAACAAAAAAAAAAAAAATCAGGGTACCTCGTCTCTCTCTCTTTTTTTTTTTTTTTTTTTTTTTTTTTTTTTTTTTTGTAAGAGGAGTGTGGGGAGAAATGATAAGAAGATATTGGAACATAAATTTGGAAGAGATGTTGGATGCGTCAGTTCATTTGGGCCATGATACGAACATAACGGCATTAGTAAGTAGGGATTGTTGACAGAAATTACAATAACAGAAGAAAAAGAATTACAAAAATTAAAAATATAAATATAAACCGAATAAATTTGAAGAAATAAATCGACAGTAACAATTGGTTGTTGTGCACGAGTCTGATGAATTAGTCTCCTTAAGACTTAGGTTCTGTTTGTTTCAACGTAAAATGTTTTCCGGAAAATAATTTCCTGTAAAATGTTTTCCGAAAAATGAAGATGTTTTCCGGAAAATGAAGATGTTTTCCTGTAAAATGAAGATGTTTTCCGGAAAATGAGATAAACATGGTTTCGGCTGTTTGGTAAGGAAAATATTTTTCGAAAAATATTTTCATGTGTTTAATGAAAATAATTTTTGAAATCCGAATAATTAGATTAATGTGATGATATATTTTTTATTGAAATGAGTGTCTTCAAAATTATATTTTCTTGAATTATTAATTTTTTTTATAAAAACATTTTTTTTCCTTTTCTTCTTTAATTTTTCTTCAAACCAAGTGATTTTTAGCTAATTGTTATAATGTAGATTTAAAAAAAAAAAAATCAGGCTTAAAATATTATTCATCCACATTTTTTACACAACTTTTGAGTTTATTATTGATAATTTATTTGTTAATTAAAACTCCAAGAAAAACATAAAATAAGAACTGAGATTTTGGTTTATTGAACCATCTTCTTAATATATATATATATATATATATATATATATATATATATATATATATATATATATATATATATATATATATATATATATATATATATATATATATATATATATATATATATATGTATATATATATATATGTATATATATATATATATATATACTCCCTCCGTCCCAATAAAAGCTTCACTAATTACTCAAAAGGGCGTCCCGTTAGAAGCTTCACCTTTCCTTTTTTGGCAAAAAATTTTTACTATTTTCTCCACTCATTCTCTCTCCTACATTATTTTAATACTCACAACACCATTATAATTTACTATTCCCTCCACTAATTCTCTCTCCTATTTTCAAATTACACTCACAACATTTTTTTCCCTCTCATTTTCATAATTTGCGTGCCCACCCAAAAGGGTGAAGCACTTATTGGGACGGATGGAGTATATGAATTGTAAATTGTGAAATATGAGTAGTTTCAGTCAATAAATTCAATTTCCATCAATAGACTATGAATAGCAAGACAAAAACACTAAAAGACGAGGAGTCTACTCCTCGCACCTTGGGCGAAATGCCTAAGGGTAAAATACGAGGAGCCTACTCCTGGCACCTTGGGAAAATGCCTAAGGGTAAAAGACGATTAGCCTACTCCTCGCTACTTTGGCGAAATGTGTAGGGGTAAAAGACGATGATCCTACTCCTCGCACATTGGGCGAAATGCCCAATAGTAAAAGACGAGGAAGGCCTACGTAGGTGCCGAGGAAGACCTACGTAGGTGCCGAGTAAGGCATACTCCTCGCACCTTGGGCGAAATGGCTAAGGGTAAAAGACGAGGATCATACTTCTCGCACCTTAGGCGAAATGCCTAGGGTTAAAAGACGAGGAGCCTACTCCTCGCACCTTGGGGGAAATGCCTAGGGGTAAAAGACAAGGATCATACTACTCGCACCTTGGGCGAAATGCCTATGGGTAAAGTAGTCTTATAATTAACTTATAAGAGTTGTAAATGTGTAAATTATGAGTAATTCGTTGTTATTAATGAAATTTTTGATTTTTTTGGTTGAAAACTTTGTCTTATAAGTCAATTATAAGAGACAAAGTAGCCTTATAATTAACTCATAAGAGTTGTAAATGTGTAAATTATGAGAGTAATTCATTGTTATTATTGAAATTTTTTATTTTTTTGGTTCAAAAATTAGTCGTATAACTCAATTATAAGAGACAAAGTAGTCTTAAAATTAACTTATAAGAGTTGTAAATGTGTAAATTATGAGAGTAATTTGTTGTTATTATTGAATTTTTTGATTTTTTGGTTGAAAATTTTGTCTTATAAGTCAATTATAAGAGAGAAAGTAGTCTTATAATTAACCTATAAGAGTTGTAAATGTATAAATTATGAGAGTAATTCGTTGTTATTATTGATTTTTTTTTTTTGGTTGAAAAATTTGTCTTATAAGTCAATTATAAGAGACAAAGTAGTCTTATAATTAACTTATAAGAGTTGTAAATGTAAAAATTATGAGAGTAATTCGTTGTTATTATTTATTTTTTTAATTTTTATGGTTGAAAATTTTGTCTTATAAGTCAATTTTATGAGACAAAGTAGTCTTATAATTAACTTATATGAGTTGTAAATGTGTAAATTATGAGAGTAATTCGTTGTTATTATTAAAATTTTTGATTTTTTTGATCTTATAAGTCAATTATAAGAGACAAAGTAGCCTTATAATTAACTCATAAGAGTTGTAAATGTGTAAATTATGAGAATAATTCATTGTTATTATTGAAATTTTCAATTTTTTTGGTTCAAAAATTTGTCGTATAACTCAATTAGAAGAGACAAAGTAGTCTTATAATTAACTTATAAGAGTTGTAAATGTGTAAATTATGAGAGTAATTTGTTGTTATTATTGAAATTTTTGATTTTTTGGTTGAAAAATTTGTCTTATAAGTCAATTATAAGAGACAAAGTAGTCTTATAATTAACTTATAAGAGTTGTAAATGTATAAATTATGAGAGTAATTCGTTGTTATTTTTGAATTTTTTTGGTCGAAAAATTTGTCTTATAAGTCAATTATAAGAGACAAAGTAGTTTATAATTAACTTATAAGAGTTGTAAATGTGTAAATTATGAGAGTAATTCGTTGTTATTATTGATTTTTTTAATTTTTATGGTTGAAAATTTTGTCTTATAAGTCAATTATAAGAGACAAAGTAGTCTTATAATTAACTTATAAGAGTTGTAAAATGTGTAAATTATGAGAGTAATTCATTGTTATTATTAAATTTTTTGATTTTTTTTGTCTTATAAGTCAATTATAAGAGACAAAGTAGCCTTATAATTAACTCATAAGAGTTGTAAATGTGTAAATTATGAGAGTAATTTTTTGTTATTATTGAATATTTTTTTTGGCTAAAAAATTTGTCTTATAAGTCAATTATAAGAGACAAAGTAGTTTTATAATTAACTTATAAGAGTTGTAAATGTGTAAATTATGAGAGTAATTCGTTGTTATTATTGAAATTTTTGATTTTTTTGGTTGAAAAATTTGTCTTATAAGTCAATTATAAGAGACAAAGTAGTCTTATAATGTGAAAAATATAAAAAAATGGAAGTGTTTTTGAAAAGGCTAAAAAATGTTGTGATGATCTTAAAAATTTAGTGATTACTTTGTAATTTTTTAGACTGAAGTGACCAGACTAAAACTATTTTGAGTCCAATGACTGATCTGAAATGTCAGAAAGTCAAGTGACCAATATATAATTTTAAAAACTCCAGTGACTAAAATGTAGTTTTCAGTTTTGGAATTAGGTTCAGTCACCTGATGAATGATGCGTCACGCGTACAAATTAATAATGGTATTTTTGTCTTTTAACAGTGAGGAGTGTGTGAGGAATTAGTAAAAGGTCATTTCTTAAAATGGGATTGAATCTCCCTAAAGGGACTCTAGGGTCCATCGGCCTTTTTTTAATTTCAATTGTTAAAACATTAATAAATTATTAAACATAATATAAATTATTTATCATGTTAAATTATTTTAATTATTATGTTAAAAATATTATTTACAATAAAATAATTAAAAAATAATTTATAATTTATTGGGGTTTTTATATTATAATTTACAATATTATTATTTTAATTAAAATAAGTATCATATTTTGAATTATTCATCATGTTAAAAATATTAATAAAGTTAATAACTATAAAAACTTAATTTGATACTAAATTTTGATACATGTCATTGATGAATGATGATGAAAATTTTATAACATATTAATAGTGTATATAGGTAACAAAATTTTGATTTTAATACATATGGCTAAGGATCATGCATTGGAGATGCCCTAAAGGCATCTTTAATGCATGAATTAAGCCAGTTAATAAAATAAAATTTTGATATTTATAGATCGCTATTTACATATTAGCAAAAATAACATCTTCAATATTTTTAAATTGTTAAATTGATTTCACATTAAATATTGTAACTAATTAAATAATATTAATAATTTAAAATAAAATGATTAGTGAATAAAAAAAGTATCAGAGTCACGAGTGGGCTTAAAAGGATAAGAAGCTGAAAAGTGATAAAAAAAATTGATACCCATACAAATGTGTTAGTATTTCTTTGTTAAATGCGTAAGTATCAAAATTATGTGTAGAATTAAGAAAGTTACCACACCTAATTTTGATACATATACATTTAACCGTCAAAGATACTAACACATTTGCATAAGTACCAAAATTTGTTTTGATACCTACCATTCGAGTTTTCCTACGACCCCTCAAATGCTATCAAGGCGAAACCTATATTTTGGTCACTTAACTTTCTACCAATTCCAAATATCCTCACCCTTTTTTTTTAATGTCATTACTAAACTATCACGGTTTTTGAAATGACATTATTTTGTGCAATATTTTATAAAAAACTATCAAAATTATTTAAAAAAAAAAAAGTTAGTTGAATTACCTCACGTGACTAACCCTCGTAACAATTTATCAAACTTCGTTCCTTACCCACCCACCACTCTATCACCACCGTCAACCATAACACCACAAACACCATCACCATGAACATCATAACCCAAAATTCAAATTCCACTTTCAAAATCCCAAAATTTAGGTTAGAAAAAAATAATCCTAGATTTTAAAGCCCACTTTTCAAATACAATTCCCGAATTCAAATAGTTTCAAAAATTAACAAATCAAAACCACATTCTAAATCCCGATTTGAAACATCTAACAAAAACTAAATTTTAAAATCTCCACCATACAGTGATATACTGGAAAAAATATATAACATGAACTATTCTCCCCATGTATCTACCTTGGTGACAGGAATGACTGTAGCAACATAAAATATCTATTCATTTATCTCCACCACCTATCGATTTCGTCTCTTAAAGGAACTCAATTTGGTTGACTATGCAAGAACAATTGATTTTCATGAGACAATGCAGAACAGGTAGAACATGAATCGAACAACAAATTATAAGGAGAGGTCATGTTCAAATGAAAACTAGAAAGAAGAAAGACAATTGAGCTTTAACTAATTTATTATCTCAATTCAATCAGAATTGTTGTGTTTCTACATTATCTAAGCATCATGAATACATCTCTATTGCTTGGAAAGACTAAAGGTATTGGAAATTGGGGGGGGGGTGGTGGTTCGGGGGGGAGGAGGGGGTGGCAAAGTGTTTTAGGAGAACGGGAATGGGTGAGGGGGAAGGAGGGTGTGCAAGAGATTTGAAATGGGTGGGAACGGTGATAAGGAGTTGAAGAAAAAGGTACATGTTAGTTGTTTTTTTCTTCAAACGGGTTAACGAAATTTAAGAAGTGAGTCACATGAGGTTATGTTCCTAGCTTTCGTTACTTCTTAATAACTTTGTTAGGATTTTAACAAAATTTTGGACGGAGTGATAACATTTTGAAAACCGTGATAGCTTAGTGATGATTTCAAAGAAGAAAATTGCTGCTATTAACAATAAATTTGCTACTATTAATCAAATTTAGAAAATTGATTAATTGTTGTGTGTGTATATATATATATATATATATATATATTTGAGTAAATCTATATTATATATATTTAAAGTAGGTGAGAAGGCCTATAGTAATGTCATGTGGATAATTTTTGTAAAGATTTTCATTTGTGAAGCCACATCACCATATGTTCCTTAAATGTGTGACTCTTCATATTCTTTGTTATTAACTAATAGTATTAGATAATATATATTAGTTACTATATTAGGTAATTATAATAGTAAAATATTAATAGTTAGCTTAATCATTAACTATAATATATAGTTAATATAATTATTAACTATAATAGTTAACTATTATAATAACTATAAAAGTTAATTATTATAGTTAACTATAATACTTAATTTTTAATAGCTAACTATAATTGTTAATTGTATTGATTAATTATAATTGTTAACTATGATAATTAACTATAATTGTTAACTATATAATAGTTAATTATAATATATTAATAATATTAATTAATATATAAAATTAATATATTATGTAAGTTATAATAGTAGGAAATTAATAATTACTATAATTAGCTTAAATTATGACTAATAATTTATCGTTGCTACTCTCTCCGTTTCAGTTTAAAGTTACATTTTTCTTTTTATAAATACCAATTTAAAGTTCACCTTTTTATTTATCCCTAAAAGGTTAAAAGATGAATAGAGTTTTGAACCACTTGATACTTATAAAATTTTATAATTAGAAAAAAAAACCATTACTTGCATAACCTACTTTTTATCCACTTGCTTTATAAATATTGTATTGGACAATTTTCAACCTACTTGACTAGGTGGAGCTAGGATTGAGTGGGGCATTTCGAAGCCCTAAGACTCACCACATAACCGACTCACCCACATAACGCTTTATTTTTTAGTTATCTTTGTATTCTAATATACTCCCTCCGTAGCACATCAAATCGGACTAACATTTTGAACACGGTGATTAAGGAAAAGTGAGGTAGGAAAGAGGTGTTGTGAATGTAAAAATTATAGTAACAGAGAGAATGAGCGAAAGGAGTAGTAATTTGATCGGTGTTATGAGTATAAAAGTAAAGTATGAGAGAGTATTTATTCTTATTATACAAAATATTATTGTAAGTCTATATATAGAATGCATATAAAGAATATGAAATATTTAGTCATTAGGTTATTTAAAATTGAGTTAACAATAAGATATTATATTTTGCTATATTAAATTTCTTTCTTTGTTTGATTATTATTTTTTAAATATGAAATTTGCTACCTTAAAAAAATATATATTATATAATTCAATACTACTATCTCAAAATAGATAAGAAATCTATATACAATATCCGTTTGATCAAATATCCATTTGATCGAAAGTATTTGACGCTTTTTTTTTTATGTAGAAAAATTATAAGGTAGACAACATTATAGGGAAAAAAATCCTGCATTAATGTTTGGGATGGAATTTTCTACCATGTTCAAGTCTGCATTGACATCTTAATAAAGCTTGATCCTTCAGCATCTTGAATGACATCTTGAAGATGCGGATTTGTTTGTTCCTATTTTTCAGGAGATAAAATATTACGTGCCAACGACCCAGTTAAGAAGCGTCCAACCACGTATCAACGGTAAAGCTAGTGGACCAAGTCATGGCAACGATTCTTTCTTCTCAGCAATCAACTCTGGATTAATAGGGAACTTAGTTATTTTTGTTTTATCTTTATTTTTGGGGTATTTAAGAGAGGATAGGTGATGGAGAAAAATCCTCTTGTAATAAAATACCTTGCAAGTGTACAAGTTACCGATGTAGTAGTATGCACAAGCAAGGGTCGAATCCACAGAGATTTGTGTGTTTAACAAGTTGATTTAATTAGTGTAAACGAAACAAAAGGGAAAAAGGGTTTTTTTTTTATTTTATTATTAAAACTAATTAACAAAAACTAATTAAGCAAATAAAATGACAAAACAAGGGTCAAATTACAAATCATCCACGCAAGTGCAATAATTCATATCCAAATAAATTCAAAAGGTCAAAAGTATATTCCGGTAGGTCAACACAATTGATCTCAAGACAATAATTAAAAATGTTGAGAAGAACAAGAACGAAAAAGAGATAGGAAGAATTAAAACTTTAGCATAAAGATCATATATGTGTTACTACCAATCCGCAAACTAAGGAATTTAGCCTCGAAGGGCCATTAAAATAAATACCTCAAACCTTGAATTAAAACCTTCAATCTTGTACAAAGGAATTGTAATATATTTTGGAGAAAGAAAATATAAGGAGAGAATAATAATAATCAAAAGATCCAAAGATAATAAAAAAAACTAGTCTAGGGTTGTTTATATAGGAGGAGGGAGGTGGAAATCCTTTTTGAAAACAAATTAGAGTCAAAATCCTAGTCCAAGTAGGAAATCCTCCCTCTAAAGTGTTTCTCTATTCATACTAGGAGATTAGGGAGAGAAAATCTGGTGAAAATCTTTAGAATCCTTTCAAAATAAGGAAACTGAACTGCCTTTGTCCGTACGTACCGGGCGCGCGCCCACTGAGACCGGGTGTACGCCTGTACTCAATCTGGATACTTTCGGGCGTGCACCCAATTGGACCGGGCGTGCGCCTGCCTAGAATTTCCAAAGCCCAAACAGCTTTGGCCCAATTCCCTCGTTGTGCAAGCCTTGGCCCCAAACCAGCAGCACCTTGGCCCCATTTCCTTCAATCCCTCGGCCATGGCCAGCATTTGCTCGGCCACCAAATGCCTTGGAAAAAATGCTTTGTACCAATTTTAGTTTTCGTTTCGTTCCACAATTTTGTCGTCGCACTTTGACCACTATAAAAAATTCTTTTGCACTTCGCTCTTTAGGATTTTATTTTTCATTTAATCCCACGAATTTTTATATATTAAATTCGTCCAAAAATTCCATATTTCCAATTTAGTCCCTGAATTTTCAATATTTCCAATTTGGCCCTTGAACTTCATAATTTCCGTTTAGTCCCAAATTTTCCAAAATTGCAATTTGATCCAAAAGCTTCCAAAGTACGCTCCAATCCTCCGTTTTCAACATTGTTGCACTTCAACCCCTGTACTTTCAAAATACTACAAAATACATTAAATTCTCAAGGTTTCGAGCACCAAATAAGCTAGGAAATATATCTTTTGGATGGGTAAAACCACATCCATCAAATACCCCCAAACTTATCTTTTGCTCGTCCTCGAGTAAAACAAAAGAAATAAACAAAAACAAAACTACCTTAACAACTAAAAACAATCAACATAAAATATTTTTGATATGTTCTCAATATATACAAGGTTGCCGGCCAAAGAAGTCTCAGATTCTCACATAATATGCTAAATAAGTGCCAATAAGAATATGCAATTACAATCACATTAATGCATCTAACCCACAATTTTCCACCTCGGCCTGAATGATGAATGAAATATGGGAGATCATTGTCACCAAAGTAAGATATTTTATAGGGTCACTAACCACATGCTCTAAATCAATGATACTAAGATGAAATTTCTGCACAAGGGACACTCATATGCATATTTAAACAAAACTGTCAACCCGGCTACTCTTTAGGGATCAAATATGACTTTTATGGTTTGTAATGTATCGCGATAAACGCGGGCTAGGTTCACGGTTACAAATGAAGATAAGGACATACGAAGTCAAGCAAGTGAAACTAGAAAGTCTTCATCATACATCCTCACATTGAAATTATCACTCCGCTCCAAGCCAACCCATTGATTTAACCCCCAAACTTATAATTTTGTACACTTTCAAACTTGTACTCGATCACCTTTCTTTCTTTCTTTTTGATCACTTTCCACTTCAACACTAGAGATGGCAAGGCAATTTTTTTTTTTCTTTTTTTTTTTTTCTTTTTTTTTTTTTTCTTTTTTTTTTTTTTTTTTTCTTTTTTGCTTTGCTTTGCACAAATAAATCACAAAGAATGTGCATTCAATACTTTTTGCTCAAGCCCCTCTTTTCATTACATAACAATTCATAACCCTTTTCTTTCTTTTTCATGACCACTTTCCACTCAACCCTTGATTTTTCCAAATATCCCCCAAATATCCCAATTCATTCCCTAGTTTCACTTTCTTGAAAAGGTGAAAAAATAGTGTATAAGTTAAAAGGGTAAGATAATGAGGGTACAAAAGAAGGCGAATGGTGGTCTAAAATAACCTCCCACTTTGTGAGAGATTCCATTCTTTTTCAAGCTCAAAAGGGGGTTCTAGCGGAAATTTTTTATATAAGTGACGAGAAAGTTAAAGGCTCACAAATAGGGTTCAAAGAAAATAGCCACATATCACTTCCCGAATAGCCTAATTGATGTGTTATTGACAGTCATGCAAACATGTTCTAGGGACCCCGAGAATGTCAAAGTGATCCTATAAAGGTCTCCTAAATTGGTAACAATAATCAAGAAAAATGATGAAAGTGAATGGTGGTGCAATTGTGTTTTACATGTATTAATGCAATTCTAATTAACATATTCAAATTGGCACAAACTAGCAAAACTCAATCAAAAACTCTCTCAAATCATCACGGACATTGGCCAACTTCCAAACAAATAATGAGAACAAAATTTTTAAATTTTTCTATTTTTTTGGAGGGTGACACTATATACACTCCCCTATAAACCCACAAACTCGGAGAGATATCTACCCCAAAACTCAAAACATGCTATGTCCTCATAGCAAAGAGAACAAAAACATGACTCGGGTTCAAAGGACGATATGACACAACAAAACAAATAAATAAAGCAATAAAACATACCTACTTGGGTTGCCTCCCAATTAGCGCTTTTGGTTAAGGTCGTTAGCCCGACCGTTGTTCCCAATTACATCTCTTTGGCCTTAGCCTTCCTTCCCTTGGCCCACCTTGCATATTCGCGGGCACAAACGCCCACCGCTTTCCATATGTATGTACCATTCTTTATTAGCTCGGGTGGAGCCCAAGGAATTTTAGTGGCCTTCTTCTTGGCCTTCTTTTTCTTTTTCTTCATGGGGGCCTCTCCCCCAAACTCATTTGGTGCCTTGATCTCACGGACATCAAGCACCTCATCTTTCTCAACATAATTATGAGAGGAGCTATCTTGGTCATCAATGTTAGCCATAAAAGAATCAGATAAATCAAGACAATAACATTCCTCAATTTGAGCACATGAATTATTACTTTCAGCTTTTAGAGGAAAAAATGATTTTAGTTTTGACACCGACTCCTTACGGGGTCGGTCTAGGGGGTGATACGGTCCGTCACTCAAAGAGTGTTTGTCGGCCTTGTTGTTACTAGCCATATCATGAACGTCCGCTTTATCCCTAGAATTCTCACCGTCACTCTTATCTACTTTAGCACACTTGTCCTCCTCTATGTCATCTAAGGACTCACAACCTTCCCCATCATCATCCATGGGGTGTTTCATCACATCATTAACCGAAATTTCTATCTTCTCATCCGCTACCATCATGGACAACTTTCCATTCCCCACATTTATTATTGTGTTAGTTGTGGCCATGAAGGGACGTCCTAGCAAAATAATAGGGTCTCTATTCGTACTTCCTCCACTAACCATATCCATCACCACAAAGTCGACGGGAACTATCAAGGTCCCCACTTGAACCAATACATCCTCCACAATGCCCATTGGTCTCCTAATAGAACGATCCGCTAAATAGAGGGCCATTGTGGTGGGCTTTAACTCGGACAAGCCCAATTGCAAGTATGTGGAGTATGGTAATAAATTGATGCTAGCACCAAGGTCTAACATCGCCTTCACCTCACTAGAATCCCCAATAGTAATAGAAATTGTGAAACTTCCGGGGTCCTTTAGTTTAGGTGGGAGGTCTTGTCGAACTATGGCACTAGCACTCTCTCCCATGATCAACATCTCATCCTTTCCATACCTATGCTTTTTGGAGTTTAATTCTTTGAAAAATTTTGCATAGGACGGAATATTTTTAATCACATTAAGCAGTGGGAGATTTATGCTAACTTTGGAGAACATCTCCATCAATTCTTTCATTTGATGCTCTAACTTATGTCTCATCAATCGACCGGAAAGGGCACCGGTGGTACATATGGCTTGGGGGTATATAAGTGTCTTTTGATTTTCCCCCAATTCACATGTACTCTTTTCCGCATCTTCATTAGAAATAGGAGGAGGAGGAGGGGGAGAAGAAGAAGAAGGAGAACAAACCTCTTGACTCACCACTTTTCCATTCCGTAGTGTGGATATGGCCATTGCTTGATGTCCTTGGCTCGGAAACGTTCCGGGCTTGTGACCTTGAAGGGCTTCCGCAAGTTGCCCTATTTGAGTTTCAAGCTTTTTGATGGCGACACTTTGTTGCCTTGATTCTTGTTGTTGCTCCAACCTCATTCTTTCCAATGCCTCTTCCCAAGGCTCTTTTCTAGTCTCACATTGCCCTTGGGGTGGTAGAGTATGTAGGGGTTTGTTTTGATTACCTTGGTTTCCTCCCCATGAAAAATTAGGGTGATTCCTCCACCCTGGATTGTAAGTGTTGCTATATGGATTATTTTGTGGAGGCCTTGGGTTGAATCCATTGAGTGCATGTACCTGCTCATCATTAGAAATAAACTGCGCACCACTAGGACAAAAGTTAGTAGCATGAGTGAGGAGACCACAAATAGAACAAGCATCTTGCACAACATTAGCACCAAGAGAGGTGCCTTTATTAAACATGGCAATTAATTGAGATACTTGTTTAGCCAAATTATCATTACCCTCTAGCTCATGTACTCCCCTAGCCTTTCCCCTTGTACTCTTTTGTTGGGAATTAGCACCCAACATCTCAAATAAATCATGAGTCTCTTGGGGAGTTTTGGCTCCTAGAGTGCCCCCCGCCGCATTATCAACCATGGCTTGATTAACATGATTCAAGCCGTCATAAAAAGTTTGATTAAGCAAGGGCAAAGGGAAATTGTGATGGGGACATTGCACTAACATCATTTTAAATCGGTCCCAAGCCTCATGAAACGGCTCACCTATTTCTTGGGCAAATCCAATGATCTTTTGCCTCATATTAGCTAACGTGGGATGGGGATAATATTTTTGTAAAAACACATCATGCAATTGATCCCACGTGCTTATACTTCTAGGTGATAACATCATAAACCAAGTCTTGGCCGCCCCTTTCAAAGTGTAGGGGAAGCACTTTAATCTAATTTGCTCATCGGTTACACCTATTTTGCCCGGAAAGTGAGATACTATCATCATATACTCACGCAAAAAAGTCAAAGGGTCTTCGGCCGGTAGGCCTTGATACGTGGGCAACATGTTAAAATATTGACCCTTGACTTCAAAGTTCTTTGCCTCCTCCGATAACACAATACAAGATATGGAGGCATCGACTCTAGGACGACAAAAGTCTTGCATGGTTTGAGCCGGTGGGATTGCCATCGCGACTTCTTCCTCTTCTACCCCGGTGGTAGGAGGATGTAGGTCACTTTCGAGGGGATTGCCCTCTTTTAATTCAAGTTCTTTCAAACGCCGACCTAACCTATCAATGTCGTTGTTCAATGGCTCCAATGTAGGATTCAAAGAACGCCGACCAAGCATACACCGATTAAACAAATTTGTTCAAATCACAACAAATCCCCGGCAACGGCGCCAAAAACTTGATGGAGAAAAATCCTCTTGTAATAAAATACCTTGCAAGTGTACAAGTTACCGATGTAGTAGTATGCACAAGCAAGGGTCGAATCCACAGAGATTTGTGTGTTTAACAAGTTGATTTAATTAGTGTAAACGAAACAAAAGGGAAAAAGGGTTTTTTTTTGATTTTATTATTAAAACTAATTAACAAAAACTAATTAAGCAAATAAAATGACAAAACAAGGAAATAATTCAAGGATTACGAAATAGTCCACGGATTGGATTCACAACATATTATCACTTTATGCTATTTATTTCATGTAAAAATAATTCAATCTCATTCTTGGGTTCGTTCACAAAATTATAGGATTAAGATGTTCATATATTCCGGTAGGTCAATAAGAACATTAAAACCCTCCTAATTCTATCTTGTTTATATATTCCGGTAGGTCAATATAAACATTCAAGAATTTCAAGTAAAAATTTAAGAACAATGAAACCTAGATTCGTTTGATTTCCGGTAGGTCCTCAATTGAATCTATTCTTCTCAACAATGGTCAAATTACAAATCATTCACGCAAGTGCAATAATTCATATCCAAATAAATTCAAAAGGTCAAAAGTATATTCCGGTAGGTCAACACAATTGATCTCAAGACAATAATTAAAAATGTTGAGAAGAACAAGAACGAAAAAGAGATAGGAAGAATTAAAACTTTAGCATAAAGATCATATATGTGTTACTACCAATCCGCAAACTAAGGAATTTAGCCTCGAAGGGCCATTAAAATAAATACCTCAAACCTTGAATTAAAACCTTCAATCTTGTACAAAGGAATTGTAATATATTTTGGAGAAAGAAAATATAAGGAGAGAATAATAATAATCAAAAGATCCAAAGATAATAAAAAAAACTAGTCTAGGGTTGTTTATATAGGAGGAGGGAGGTGGAAATCCTTTTTGGAAACAAATTAGTATCAAAATCCTAGTCAAAGTAGGAAATCCTCCCTCTAAAGTGTTTCTCTATTCATACTAGAAGATTAGGGAGAGAAAATCTGGTGAAAATCTTTAGAATCCTTTCAAAATAAGGAAATTGGACTGCCTTTGTTCGTACATACCGGGCGCGCGCCCACTGAGACCGGGTGTACGCCTGTACTCAATCTGGATACTTTCGGGCGTGCACCCAATTGGACCGCGTGCGCTCCGCTAGAATTTCCAAAGCCCAAACAGCTTTGGCCCAATTCCCTCGTTGTGCAAGCCTTGGCCCCAAACCAGCAGCACCTTGGCCCCATTTCCTTCAATCCCTCGGCCATGGCCAGCATTTGCTCGGCCACCAAATGCCTTGGAAAAAATGCTTTGTACCAATTTTAGTTTTCGTTTCGTTCCACAATTTTGCCGTCGCACTTTGACCACTATAAAAAATTCTTTTGCACTTCGCTCTTTAGGATTTTATTTTTCATTTAATCCCACGAATTTTTATATATTAAATTCATCCAAAAATTCCATATTTCCAATTTAGTCCCTGAATTTTCAATATTTCCAATTTGGCCCTTGAACTTCATAATTTCCGTTTAGTCCCAAATTTTCCAAAATTGCAATTTGATCCAAAAGCTTCCAAAGTACGCTCCAATCCTCCGTTTTCAACATTGTTGCACTTCAACCCCTGTACTTTCAAAATACTACAAAATACATTAAATTCTCAAGGTTTCGAGCACCAAATAAGCTAGGAAATATATCTTTTGGATGGGTAAAACCACATCCATCAATAGGACACTTAGAAAATGGACGACATTTTTGTAACTCTCTAAATACTTTCACTTTGTACTCACTACTCAAGCATTAATAATAATTGTTAAGTTTTAGGTAGGTTTCCGAAAACCTCCCGAGGTTTTGTGCCGGAGATCAATTGATCGAGGGCTTTCCTCGTTACATCTTGGCGTCACATCTTGAAATTGTCCGTTCTTATATTTCATTTGTGGCCAAAATTATTCCACGTATTTTCAGTTTCAATGTTTACAATAAATTGACCAAAACAATTTGGCGCCGTCTGTGGGAACTTTGATTTTTTAAGATTGCTAGAAAATTTCAAGATGGGCAATCCCAGTTCTGGTCAAGCTACTCAGAATGTAACGACCCTAACCCTAGGCAATATTTTAGCATTTCATTATATGTGTTTTATGTTATTTGTTGACTTTATGTGCTTATTTTATGTATTTGATTTTTATGAAGAGTTAAGATGGTTATGAATTAACTTTAAAGCTTTAGGATTTAATTGGAAATAAAATAAAGTAGTATGGTGAAGTTATAATAAAATAAATAAATAAAATATTATGAGTGTTTGGGGTGTCTTTGTGTAAAGGAGAGAAGTTGAGGTGATAGTTGTACCACCTTGGATCTTGGGGGACTTAATTGAAGATAGTGGAAAGATTTCATTTAATGTTGGTCAAGGGAGGCCATGCCTCTCACTTTTTCATCATTCTCTACCTTAACCTCCCCATTCCCTCAATCATCTTCTTCAATGATTGATGTGTTTTTACACATCTAAATTAGGTACTCTCACACTTATTTATTGTGAAATTCTTGAGTAAAAGGTTATTTTAATGTATTTTCTAGTGTTTTTGTGAGTACAGGTTAATTAGGTGACAAACTGTGGATTCAAGTGAAGAAAGGAACAAAAATGGAGTGGAGAGCTAATGAAAAGTGCAAAGGGACTTGCGAGGAATTTTAAGAAGTCAAGGAGTCATTCTGCTGAAGGATCAAAAGGGAATTATGGAAGGAAAAAGGAGCAAGGCTGGAATGCAGGGTGGGCGCACGCCTGGAAGAAGTGGGCGCACGCCCAAAACTCTCAGATTGATAGTGGGCGCACGCCTGGAAGGAGTGGGCGCACGCCCAGTAGTGCCGGGCTGAAGAAGGCAGTTTCCTTATTTTGAAAGGATTTTGGAGATTTGTTGCAGATTTTCTCTCTTTAATCTTTTAGTATAAATAAAAGACATCTTAGGGTTAATTGGTATCAGGCTTTTGGGATTCAAGACTCCATTAGGAACAAGGATTTCAAGTTTTTGCTTTACAATTCGAGGAGGTTTATGTTTTGTTATTCATCTCTTTTGCCTTTTGCCATGAAGATGAGTAACTAATTTCTTTGTAGTTCACGGATTGGTGGTAACCCGTATTTGATCTTTATGCTAAATTTCTAATCTTTTGTTAATTGTGGTTTTGTTCATCTTAGTATTCATAATTCTTATTTGGTACAAGTCCTGCACTTGCGTGGGGAATTGTGCATGAACACTATTGAGATGATTAGAGTCGATTGACGATCTTGCGTGAATCAATTGAGTCTAGGTTTCATCAATTCCTTGGTTTTTAATAAATTGAGTTTTTATTAATTTGATCTTGCGTGATAATTAATAATCATTCAATAATAGAATTGCAATCCGGCCATCTAACCGTCCCAATTCTTACAAAAGTGAAGAGACCCTAAACGCAATTGATATTTCAATCATTCAAAAGCATAAAGAGAAAATATGTGGTGAGCCCAATCCGTGAGCTAGTTGTTAAATCCTTGAATTATTTCTGCAAGCCTGTTTATTTATTACTTTAGTTGTTTAATTTTTGTTCGTAATTATTTTTTAATAAATCAAAATCAAAAACCCCTTTTCTGGTTACTTTTAGCATTAATTAAATTTACTTGTTAAACACACGAGTCTCTGTGGTTCGACCCTTACTTTTGTACGTTGCTACTTCGGTAACTTGTACACTTGCAAGGTTTTTATTACACAGTGGAATTTTTTCCATCAAGTTTTTGGCGCCGTTGCCGGGGACTTGTTGTGATTTTTAACAAGTTTATTTAATCGGTGCATGTTTGGTCGCCGGTCATTGGATCCTAATTTGGTTCCTTTGAACGACGATATAGACAGAATTGAGAGAGGCATTCCCTCTACTCAAGTGAGCGAGACTGATTCGGAAACTTCTGTCATCGAGACAGAGGTAACTTTGAGTGAATTAGAAACTTCTTCCACCGAGGGAGAAGAACTTGAAATTGATATGGCTTTGCAAGCGCCCACCATGGATGCCTTCTCTAGGCCGCGGGTGGACACATCTGTGTCATGCATTGTGTTGAATGAGGCAACAAAAAGTTATGAGGTAAAAGGCCATCTGTTTAACATGATCCCTCAATTTCATGGCCTCGCATCTGAAGATTCTTTGAATTTCTTGAGGGAATACATGATGATTGTGTCTAGCTTTCCATTGAGAGACGGTGTGCCTGATGAGCACTTAAGACTAAAATGCTTTCCCTTTGCCTTGAGGGATAATGCTAAGAAGTGGCTCATGTTGCTCCCACCTAGGAGCATAAATACTTGGGATGAATTGCATGATAAATTTTTGAGAAAATACTTCCCACATGCCACGTTAGCCTCCTTTAGACAGAAAATCATTGGGTTCACACAGGACTCATTTGAGGCATTTCATGAAGCATGGGACAGATTTAAGATGCTTTTGGTGCAATGTCCCCATCATAATTTTCCTTTGCCTCTATTGCATCAAACTTTCTATGGGGGGTTGACACAAGCCGATCAGGCTATGGTTGATAACACAGCCGGAGGCTCTTTAGGAGCCAAAACTGCGGAAGAGACCCAAGATCTTTTTGAGAGATTATCATCTAATTCGCAACAAAAAGGGTCAAGGGGTAAAACCAATGGTGTGAATGGAGTAGGAATGAATGCTGAGCTTGCTAAACAAATTGCACTCTTAAATCAAAGATTTGATACATTGGCCATGAATAATACTTCCAATTTTGCTTCCAATGTGTCATCTGTTGGTAATGCCATGCATGATAGTTGTGTAACTTGTGGATCTAACACCCATTCTTATGAAGTTTGCCCCACCACTAGTCCCCATTTGTATAATCATGAGCAGGTACAGGCGATGCAAGGATATATGCAGAGGTTCCCGCAGAACAATCCATTTTCGCAGACATACAATCCTGGATGGGGGAAGCACCCTAATTTTTCTTGGGGAGGTAATCAACAGCCGAATAAACCTCTCCATCCCCAACCACCACCGCAGGGGCCTTATGAAAGGAAGAAAGAGCCTTGGGAAGAGGCAATGGATCGGATGAGAGCGGAGCAACTCCAAGCGAGGGCAGAACAGCAGCAAGCAAACAACAATCAAGCTGCTGCAATGAAAAAGTTGGAGACCCAAATGGGTCAATTGGCGGAGGCATTACAGGGACGACAACTGGGTATGTTCCCTAGCCAAGGGGAGCAAGCCAAGGCCATCTTCACCCTACGTGGTGGCAAACAGGTAGACAATCAGGTAGCTTCTCCTTCTTCTCCTCCTACACCCCCTCTTGTTGACTCCCCTGCTGTGGAACCCCCTGTTGTGGAAAATGTTGTTGTTGAGGATGTTGTGTCTAATGATGAGGGTACTAATGGATTGGGACAAAATGTGAATGTAGAAAAGTCCAACCCCAAGCCATATGTGCCCCCTGTTCCTTTCCCGGGCAGATTCTTGAGGAACAAGCTTGATCACCAAATGAAAGAATTGATTGACATGTTTTCAAAAGTTAACATAAATTTGCCTTTGTTAAATGTGATCAAGAATGTTCCTGCGTATGCCAAATTCTTCAAGGAAATTAATTCCAAGAAAATTCAGTATGGGAAAGATGAGAAATTGTTTTTGGGTGAGAATGCGAGCGCTGTAGTAAAACATAGTCTTCCACCGAAAATGAAAGATCTCGGGAGTTTTCTAATTTCCATTACTTTGGGGGATTCTCACACGGTGAGAGCTATGCTTGATCTCGGGGCGAGCATTAATTTGTTGCCATATTACATGTATCTTGAGTTGGGTTTGCCCGAGCTAAAACCCACTATGATGGCCCTACAACTCGCTGATCGGTCCATAAAAAGACCATTGGGCATCGTAGAGGATGTTTTAGTTCAAGTTGGGTCATTGATCATTCCTATGGATTTTGTGGTCCTAGAGATGCCTCGCGGTGAGGGTAGTCGCCGTGATTCACCCATTTTGCCTGGGAGACCATTCATGGCAACGACCAACACCGTAATTAATGTTGCTAGTGGCACTCTCTCCATGACTGTCGCAAGTGAAAAAATTGAAATAAATGTTTTTGAGGTAATGAAAAATGCGGTAGGTCATGATGAGTCTTGCATGTTTGTCGATGAATTTGATGAGGTTGATGATTGCGTGCGTGAGATTGCATGGCATGAGAGGGATTGTGAGGAGTTAGAGTCATTGATTTCAATGGGCGGTGAGAAAACTAGGGATAATGCGGACGCTCAACTGATGGCTGTGGATAAGGCCGATGAGCACCATCCTAGTGATGGCCCGTTTCACCCCCTAGGCCACTTCAATGAGAAGTTGGCGCCTTCTATTGTGATTCCCCCAGTCCTTGAGTTGAAAGTTCTCCCGTCAAATTTAAAATATGCATTTTTAGGGGAGGGAGAGACTTTACCTGTCATAATTGCATCTGATTTGTCCACTGACCAAGAGGCCCAATTGATTGATGTCTTGCGTGAATATAAAGAGGCCATTGGGTGGACATTGAAAGACATTAAGGGAATTAGTCCCACGATGTGCATGCACAGAATTCATCTCTTGGATGGTGCTAAACCGTCTAGGGAGAGACAACGGAGACTGAATCCTCACATGGAGGAAGCCGTGAGAAAAGAGGTCCTGAAATTGCTAGATGCGGGTATTATTTACCCAGTGGCTGAGAGTGAGTGGGTAAGCCCGGTACAAGTTGTACCAAAAAGATCGGGCATCACTGTAGTTCAGAACGAAAAAGGTGAGGGTATGCCCATGAGAGAAGTGACCGGTCTTAGGATGTGTATTGACTTGAGAAAACTAAATGCTGCGACCAAGAAAGATCAATTTCCTTTGCCTTTTATTGATCAGATGTTAGAAAGATTGGCCGGTCACTCTTACTATTGTTTTCTTGATGGCTTTTCGGGGTATAATCAAATTGCCATAGCCCCTGAAGATCAGTCCAAAACCACCTTCACATGTCCATTCGGCACATACGCATTTAGGAGGATGCCCTTCGGGCTTTGCAATGCACCTGCGACTTGGAGTCTGTTTTGAAAAGATGTTGTGAAACCAACCTGACGTTAAGTTGGGAAAAGTGCCATTTTCTTGTAAAGCATGGAATTGTGTTGGGTCACATTGTGTCAAGTAAGGGGATTGAGGTCGATAGGGCCAAAATTGATGTGATTGCTAAATTACCTCCCCCGAATTCAGTCAAGGGTGTGCGAAGTTTCCTAGGGCATGCGGGTTTCTATAGGCGATTCATAAAAGACTTTTCAAAAATTTGTAAGCCTTTATGCAATCTGCTTGCCAAGGATACGGAGTTCATTTTTGACCAAGAGTGTGTTGATGCTTTCAATTTGCTTAAGGAAAAGTTGACATGTGCCCCCATCCTTTCTAGTCCCAATTGGTCTCACCCTTTTGAGATCATGTGTGATGCCTCGGATTTTGCTATTGGGGCTGTTTTGGGACAAAGGGTAGACAAATTGCCGTCCGTGATCCATTATGCTAGTAGAACACTTAATGATGCATAACTAAATTATACCACAACTGAAAAAGAATTTCTAGCTGTTGTGTTTGCATTGGAAAAGTTTCGTTCTTACTTGCTTGGATCCAAGGTGATAATTTATTCTGACCATGCTGCATTGAAACATTTGTTGAATAAGAAAGACGCCAAACCTCGGTTATTGAGGTGGATGTTGTTGTTACAAGAGTTTGATGTAGAGATCCGGGATAAAAAGGGGACTGAAAATGTGGTGGCGGATCACTTACCGAGGCTTGAGGACTATTCGTATCTTAATGTAGAAGAAGGTTTGATTCCGGTTAATGAAAATTTTCCGGATGAACAACTTCTTGCTGTACATGTCCAAGAACCTTGGTATGCTGATTTTGTTAATTACTTGGTGTCTAATATGTTCCCATCACAATTCACTTATGACCAAAAATGCAAGTTTAAGTCAGATGTGAAACATTACATTTGGGATGATCCTTATCTATGGAAAATTTGCCCAGAAAAAATTGTTAGGAGATGTGTTCCGGACCATGAGTAGAGTAGTGTGTTGAGATTTTGTCATGAACTCCAATGTGGGGGTCATTTTAGTGGCCAAAAGACCGCTAGGAAAGTGCTGCAATCGGGTCTTTATTGGACTACTCTGTTTAAAGATGCTCAAGAGTTTTGCCTTAGGTGTGATAGGTGTCAACGGTCCGGAAACATAGGGAAAAGAGATGAGATGCCCTTACAAAGTAATCTTATTGTTGATATATTTGATGTGTGGGGCATTGATTTTATGGGCCCCTTTCCCCCGTCCCACGGTTATTTGTACATACTTGTTGCTGTTGATTATGTTTCAAAGTGGGTGGAGGCAATTGCCACCCGAACTAATGATGCTAATATCGTTTGCAAGTTTGTTTGTGAGAATATTTTCAGCAGGTATGGCATGCCACGAGCAATTATCAGTGATCAAGGAACCCACTTCACCAACAAAAGGTTCAATGCAGTTTTGAAAAAATATGGGGTGGTGCATAAGCTTGCTACAGCATATCATCCCCAAACTTCGGGACAAGTGGAGGTGAGCAATCGACAAATAAAGGGTGTTCTTGAGAAAACAGTGCGTCCCAACAGAAAAGATTGGGCATTAAAGTTGGGGGATGCATTGTGGGCATACAGAACGGCATACAAAACGCCCATTGGAATGAGTTCGTACAGGATAGTGTATGGGAAAGAATGTCACCTCCCAGTGGAGTTGGAACATAAGTCGTATTGGGCTGTGAGGGAATTGAACATGGATTTGAATGCTGCGGGAGAAAAGAGATCGCTTGCACTTGATGAGATTGAGGAGCTCCGACAAGATAGTTATGAGAGCGCAAAATTGTATAAAGAAAGGACCAAACGGTACCACGACAAAAATTTGAAGCCCAAGTTTATAAGACCGGGTATGAAAGTCCTTCTCTTCAACTCTCGGTTGAAGCTTTTTCCGGGTAAGTTGAGTTCTAGGTGGTCGGGCCCTTATGATGTGGTGCGTGTGTATCCGCACGGAGCAGTTGAACTCAAAAATTCAAAAGATGGGAATGTGTTTAAAGTCAACGGTCATCGAGTGAAACCATACTACGAAGGGGTATCAATTTTGGAAGACATCAATGAGATTGACGTGATTGAGTTGGTGGATCCGGAGGTGGCCACTTAATTCCATTGGGGCATGACGTCGAGCTTAACGACTATAACCAAAGCGCTAATTGGGAGGCAACCCAATGTAGGTAATATTTACTGCTGTCCGTATTTTCTTTTCCGTTATTATCATCATTGCAGTTGGATTGTGTTGTGTTTTCTTGGTTCATGCCATGAGGACATAGCATGATTTAAGTGTGGGGGTGGTGGTATTTATAAAATAACAAAAAAAAAATTTCACTTTTATTGTGTTATTTTGTTTACCTCGATTGATCCTTTTACTTTTGTTTTATTTGTCTTTTATGATTTTATTTATTTAGCAGATCTTATGCTTGGGTTTTATATTTTTTGGTAATGTGTAGATATTATCCACCAATCAATGAAAGGAAGTGGAAATAATAAGGCAACAGTAAAAAGACTGCAAGTAAAGGGGATGAAAGGGAAAAATAGTGAAAAATGGAGAAGGCGTGCGCCTGGATCTATAGGGCGTGCGCCCAGACTGTCTCAGAGTGAAAGAAGGTGTGCGCCCGGAGGAGAAGGCGTGCGCCTGGTTTGCTTCAGGTTAGGAAAAGGCGTGCGCCTGGTGACAGAGGGCGTGCGCCCGGACTTGGGTTTCTGGTCAAACAGCGGTGGGGAATTAATACAAGGGCCGGATGGTTTCCTCATATCTCAAACCCTAGTGCCTTGACCCCTCCTATCTCTCTCTAAAAGGTTCGGCCCCCTCTCCCCTTCTCTCTAAAATTGAACCCCTAAACTCCCAAATCCACCATTGTTGCTCACTAAAACCTCATCTCCACCCATTAAACTCTCCCCAAAACTGATTTACACCACAAAAGCCCCAATCTTTGGACCCAAATTGAAGAAATTCCTTGGAGGGAGGAAAAAGGTGGGTTTTGTTGATTGGAAACATTAGGAGCCCAATTGAAGGAGGATTCTTGTGGGAAAATTGTGGAAAGGTCAAGCTCCATAGTTGCCTCCATCTTCTCCATCTCCGGCGAGAATTCCGGCCAACTCCGGTCACTTTTCCGGCGAACCTCTATTGTGAAAAGTAAGTTCTTGTTGTCAGTTTTCTTTGTTTTGTTGGATAAGAAACAATGAGTAGTTCTAGAAAAAGGAAAGAGGTTGCAAAAGAACAAACCCCTCCCGGTCCTCCCCATGATGCTAATAAATTCAAGAGTCGAAAAGCGAAAAATTTCTTTGTTCAATATGAGCGTAAACAATGCAATGCAGAAAGAGAGTTTGATTTTGAAGATTTGGGTTTGGATGATATTGTGGAGAGGTATCAATGGAAGAATCTTGCGGGTAGGCCAAAACAGAATGGGGTTGCATTGTTGGTAAAAGAATTTTATGCAAATGTTCATGAGTTGGGAAATTGTGGAGAGTCTTATGTGAGGGGACGTCCGGTGAATTACTCGAGTGAAATAATTAATCAGTATTATTCTATGCCAAATGTTGAAGAGTGTAAATATTCTAGCACGATAGGGGCGATGGAAAAAGAATGGAAAAAGGAAATTCACGTGATTCAATCAACCTTTGGGCGTGTGGAGATAAATCTGAACGATGGAGGAAAGTTGTTGCCAGTTAAGAAGTTGAGGCACAAGTTGAGATACTTGCACAGGTTCATCAGTGAACGGATTCTGCCGAGTGCGCATTCGCATGTGGTGCATTGGAAGAGAGCATGGCTTATGCATTTGGTGCTGAAGGGGGAGCCCATTAATACTGGATTGATTATTTCCAACCAAATTGCCCACAATGCGGAAAAATTGAGCAATGTCAACTTCAAGTTCCCCTGTTTGATCACTTATTTGATTTTAAGGGCAAGGGTAAATCTGCCGTCAAGAGACTTGAAGCCGGGGCCTAAGATAGATTTGAGTACTATGACCAAGAAAAGTCATATTCAGTCGGGAGAGGCAGTGTCAGGATCGAGTGATGAGGATGGTGGTGAGAATGAAGAAGAAGGAGAAGGAAATGACGAAAATGAAGGGAATGATGAAGACATGGAGGAGGACCCTGAGGAAGCACGTGTTGAGTTATATAGAAGAGATCCCGCCAGGGGGATGCACGCTCTGAATTTGGCTATGACTTCGGTAAGAGGGGAGGTGAGCGAATTGTGTACAAAGTTTGTGGATTTCAGTACTCGTTTTGAGGAGGCTGAGCAGAGACGGATGGCGGAGGCTATGGCAGCCCAAGCACACAGGAATGTGCAAGATGAAAGATGGGCGCAACTCATGGGTTATTTGCACCCACAAGGCAGTAGTTCGCAGCAGTCTGCTCCACCACACTTTCAGCCACAAGAGGGGCAGTTTCAGCAGTTCCAGAGTGATCCTTGGGGTCACCATTTTCGCCCTCCGCCTCAGTAGTTGGTTGAGGTACCCCTAACCCTATCTTATGCTTTATTGATATCATATGCATTAGGGACAATGCATGGTTTAAGTTTGGGGGTGTGGGGGTACTACCTGGTACAGTTATTGGTTTATCATAATAAAAAAAAAAAAAATTGTCCTTGTTTGACATGGTTCAAGTTTTGTTAACATTCTTTTATTCCCATGATTGCTTGGTTGATTGTTTGAAACCGTTAGTGGGATATTGTGGTGTTGTAGGTCAGTCATACAAGTCTTAATATATATTGGATTAATTTTGATATGGTGCTCAATGGTTATATTTATGTTAATAAGTCTCAAAAAAAAAAATTTTGCGCACTCATGAAATAAGTCTCCTATAGTTGATAATTTTGATCTGTTTTATCAAGTTTATAGTACACCATCATTTTTGAAGTTAATAAATTTGTTTATTAAATAGTAACCTCTTAGCAGTAGACTGTGGGTACTCCTTGGACAGTGTGGATTATTGTTGTGAAATGACACCCCTTGTATCTGAGATAATGTGTAAGATAAATTGAAAAGGGAATGGGAGCAATGGCAATAAAATTATTACTCGGTAAATACCCCCAGGCGTGTAGATTGGTTGGATAGGGACCATTCTAGCTTAACCAGATTTATGGGTATGCAGTAGCGCTATGGGGGAAGAGTTTTTCCGCCGTGATGGTCCTTACCAGGCTCGACACCGAAGTGGCTAACTCACATCTCTATGATTAAATATTCCTAAAGTAGCTCGGGGCACGGCGTTCGCTGCGACGTTGCTTCCTTGCCAAATAGGAGTATATGGTAATAAATTCCTACCTAGTATTAGGGGCATGGAGTTCGCTGCTACAGTGTTCCCTACTTGAACGGTAGATGGCTGTTAAAAATATGTGCTTAAATGATCAGGTTTGGGGGTGTTAAAGGTCCATTGAAGTGGAAAAGTTGAAGGGAGTATTCATAGTTTGCCGTTTAAGTGTGTTTTTATTTGTTAAACAAATTTAATAAAATAAGAGATGATTGGTGTACTTAGCTTTATAAAAATGGATCATGTTTGAAGCGGAGGGAGAGTTCAAATTCACACACACACAAGGATTTATTGAGTACATATAATGATTGAGCAGTGTAGCAAAATTAATGGTAATATATGTTGATACTTGTGTGGATTGACTGCTTTGAGATTGTGTGGTTGTGGTAATTCATGATTCAAGCAATTTTGGGAAATATAAGAATGTGGGGACAAAGTTAGCTTCCGGGTTAATTAGTTTAGGTTGTTTTTAAATTTTCTCTTTTATGTTTTTGTTGTTTTACTCGAGGACGAGCAAGAGATAAGTTTGGGGGTATTTGATGGATGTGTTTTTACACATCTAAATTAGGTACTCTCACACTTATTTATTGTGAAATTCTTGAGTAAAAGGTTATTTTAATGTATTTTCTAGTGTTTTTGTGAGTACAGGTTAATTAGGTGACAAACTGTGGATTCAAGTGAAGAAAGGAACAAAAATGGAGTGGAGAGCTAATGAAAAGTGCAAAGGGACTTGCGAGGAATTTTAAGAAGTCAAGGAGTCATTCTGCTGAAGGATCAAAAGGGAATTATGGAAGGAAAAAGGAGCAAGGCTGGAATGCAGGGTGGGTGCACGCCTGGAAGGAGTAGGCGCACGCCCAAAACTCTCAGATTGATAGTGGGCGCACGCCTGGAAGGAGTAGGCGCACGCCCAGTAGTGCCGGGCTGAAGAAGGCAGTTTCCTTATTTTGAAAGGATTTTGGAGATCTGTGGCAGATTTTCTCTCTTTAATCTTTTAGTATAAATAAAAGACATCTTAGGGTTAATTGGTATCAGGCTTTTGGGATTCAAGACTCCATTAGGAACAAGGATTTCAAGTTTTTGCTTTACAATTCGAGGAGGTTTATGTTTTGTTATTCATCTCTTTTGCCTTTTGCCATGAAGATGAGTAACTAATTTCTTTGTAGTTCACGGATTGGTGGTAACCCGTATTTGATCTTTATGCTAAATTTCTAATCTTTTGTTAATTGTGGTTTTGTTCATCTTAGTATTCATAATTCTTATTTGGTACAAGTCCTGCACTTGCGTGGGGAATTGTGCATGAACACTATTGAGATGATTAGAGTCGATTGACGATCTTGCGTGAATCAATTGAGTCTAGGTTTCATCAATTCCTTGGTTTTTAATAAATTGAGTTTTTATTAATTTGATCTTGCGTGATAATTAATAATCATTCAATAATAGAATTGCAATCCGGCCATCTAACCGTCCCAATTCTTACAAAAGTGAAGAGACCCTAAACGCAATTGATATTTCAATCATTCAAAAGCATAAAGAGAAAATATGTGGTGAGCCCAATCCGTGAGCTAGTTGTTAAATCCTTGAATTATTTCTGCAAGCCTGTTTATTTATTACTTTAGTTGTTTAATTTTTGTTCGTAATTATTTTTTAATAAATCAAAATCAAACACCCCTTTTCTGGTTACTTTTAGCATTAATTAAATTTACTTGGTAAACACACGAGTCTCTGTGGTTCGACCCTTACTTTTGTACGTTGCTACTTCGGTAACTTGTACACTTGCAAGGTTTTTATTACACAGTGGAATTTTTTCCATCATTCAACCTCCTCAAAATCTCCATGGAAAACCCATTACTAAATCCTTCCTTCTAAAAATCATAATAAATCCAATTCCTTCTCATTTTACGATCCGTTGGCATATTCTTGTTCGGGGCGACGAGGGGAGCGCATCAAGCTAGAAAAATCGTTGTTTCATCTCGTGGTGTTAAGGTGAGTTGTTATGACTTCCCTTCAAACTTGCTCATAAAATGTTTAAATGTTGATATTGTTTGTTATACTTGTTGTTTGATGATTTGGAACACTTTCTTGGAGTTGAGGAATGGGTTAATGACATAGATATAGTGTTGTTGTTCATGGAAAATGATAAAGAGTAAGAGAGTATGATGTAAGTTGAATTAAGGATGTTAAACTTGAAATGTGGTGGTGAAATGAGTAAGAAATCAAGTTGTAAGTGGTCTAGGTCTATACTACTTTGGTTTAAATGATTTAGTATGAGATTTGTGAAGTTTAGTAACCCTTTTTTATGTTCACAAAATAGAGGAAATTTGGTTTGGGTTAACTTGGTGTAGCTACTGATGTATTTCCAGTTATGTTCTGAATTCTGGGTTCAGGGCACAAGTCGTGCCTGAGGGATGGACGAGTCGTGCGACATTGTAAGCCTAAGTCGTGCCCTATTAGGGACGACTGTATCTAGAGGGGGTCAAATGGGCACGAGTCGTGCCCTGGGGCACGAGTCGTGTAGATTTCTAGCCCCAAAATTTAAAACCTAATCTACTTCTATCAAAGGAGAGAGGGAAAAGATATTTGTAGCCCCAAAGTGGTAAGTGTAGATTTCTTCTTGAAGCTTCATCTTCTTCATGTATTATGAGGGAGAGGATTGGTGATGACGTTGGGATGCTCTAACTCTCTATTGTTAAAGAGGTCATGGATGATGTCTTTCAAGTGGTGGCTGTTAGTGTTATGCCCTAGGCCTATAGTTGATAGACTTATGTGTTGACATCATTTATTATTATATGAGATGTTTATTATTTGATTATTATATGTTTTTTATACTCACTCCGTCCCACAATAATATATAAACTTTCTATTTTGGGCGTCCCACAATAATATATACTTTCCTAAAATGGAAAGGAATCTTTACTATTCCCTCCACTCATTCTCTCTCCTACATTATTTTAATACTCACATCACCATTATAATTTACTATTCTCTCCACTCATTCTCTCTCCTATTTTATTTTCACACTCACAACACTTTCAATATAATATTTCCTCCTTAATTCCCGTGCAAAACTCAAAAGTCTATAAAAAGATGGGACGGAGGGAGTATTTGTTTATAATAATCTTTGTCCCTAATTATTATGTGAATAATTAGTATAAATGTTAATGGATAATCATATGATGATTATATGCATAGAGATGCACATTAAATTTATGGGTACTTGTTAGAGAACAAGTGACTGGACTTGACCCGCATGAGATTTATGTCATGTTCAAATGTCATAATTAAATCTCATAAGATCACTTCATTTAGTCCCTAGACCAGAGATTATCATGACCTTACATATGATGAAAGTCATGTTTGATTTTAGTCAAACGATATCTTAACACGATATTTATAAAGGCTAATTTTGGCATGATTGGATTCATGATGGGAAGGATGATAAGTCAAGATGGAATTTGTCCCTCGAAAGAGAGATGTTTTGCTTGGGCCCCTCGATGAGTGATAATGATGAAAGTGTATGGCCATACCCCAATGTGATTGGATTATCATTATACTCGGAATCGAGAAAGCATTGAACAAAGACAAGTTGACGAGGACCATGACTTGTGTTCAATATAACATCGTGAGACAAAGGGAGAAATGGAAGTGTACCATTGGAAACGTGAACTCTTACATTATATTATTTGGGTAGACATAATGGCTTGCTAGAGTCCGCTTATGTCTTATGAGAGTTGATATGATCGAGCTCATTGCCAACATAATGTAATCCTATTGGGTCACACACAACTAGAATAAATTGAATAAACCAGAGGAAGAATGATTGAGAGAAACCTGATGTGATTTAGTGTATCGCGCGACAGAACTAGTCCATGGGACTCGTGCAGTCGTGCGACACTCTAAGACCACGAGGTATTTTCGGACTGGTTTCCTAATTTGATTAGGAAACAAATATTGATGTTAAAGTAGTATAAATATAACGATCATCGGCCCTAAAAAGCTAGCCGAATTTCTGAAAAGAAAATCACAACATATATTCTCAATATTCTTCATAGGTTTAAGAGATCTAGCAATCTTCAAGAAGCTTTTCTTGGTTCATTCAAAGGTGTGGATACCGAAAGAGGGTCTTCGCTCGTTCGTCGATCAAGGCCTAGAGTTCAAGCAATCTGAAGAACGGAGTTTGTGATTCGAAATCACATTATTAAATCGTTCGATAGCTCAAGAACGGAAAGCGTTCAAGGTTGGTTATTTCTATCTCATAGGCTTCAAGTTAATTGTATAGAACGGATCCTAGGCTCTTGGGTTTTGTGTTAATTAGATGCTTAATTCTGCTGCGCATGGACCCATAAAACTCAACAGTGGTATCAGAGCCCCGTTCATATCATTAAGTTTGAATTAACATGCTAAAAAAGTAATATAAATCGTTTATATGTTCTTTTGCATGTTATGTATGCGATAGATTGATTGTTTTTGAAACAATATGCCTAAATCATGTTCTATTGATATTGAATTAAATCTGTTAAAAGTCGTTTACATGATTTAATTGCTCTGTGATTTAGAATTGATTGAATTCTGCAAATCTGCAAAACTGGTAATCGGGTGTCCCGCGACACTACTTGCCAGTGTCACGCGACAGAGTTGGGTTGATGGCTTCTCTCGGTCGTGCGACACATTAGGACTCCGGGAGTCTCTGTCACCCAACAAAACAAGCCCAATTTGGGCAGAATCAGTTTGTTGGACAATCCTGCTAATCTGTGAATGTGTTTACAATCTGATATGTTTATGTGTTAATCTGGATGCTATGAATTTATGGAAATTAAGTTTATAGGGCTATGCTAGATTAATTCATTATTTATGCATGCTTAGTTAATTAAAATATAATTTTATTAATTGTTGCGATGCATGAATTATGTGTTCTTACGTGTTAAGAATTTTGATGTTTAGTTGAAACATTGCAATATAATTTCCTAAGTGTTTAGATTTAAACATTAAGATTTTGGTTTATGATTGTTTATGAGAAACAAGTCATATTATGCAAAATTCAAAAGAAAACTGATTGTTTATTCAAAGTGTTGATTATGTTACAAATCAGAGCTGATTTCTTATTGTGCATGTCTAGGAAAGTTCTGTCGAAGGAGAGATTTGGTACTTAAGTAGTCCTTGTGGCTCACCTATCTTCCTGGGAACTTACCTGGTGCACAGTTATGACAATCTTTGCTGATGTGCTTATAATCTACTTTAAAGAACCTTCATTTAACTTTTAAGTTCTTTATGTCAATTCATGATTAAAACATTTGAGACCATTCAGATAGTTTTGGGTGGGCTTGCCATAGCAAGGTACTTTGATTCTATTCGAATGCGAGCAAGATGAGGAAATGGTGGTTCATATACGTTTAAAGTGAATGAACTTAATTGGGTTATCAAAATGGTTTTGGACCCAAGGCATAAGATGAGATTAAAATATGCCTAGACATATGATGTCTTGAATAAATCTCATAAAAGATCTAAGAGTCATATATATGATATGATTGATGTTTCTACCTAATTAATTTAATTTTGAGCGGTTTGCCATAGCAAACTTAAAATTAAATTAAAGTTGGATCTTAGCCCATTAAATGTATATTATGCTTATTTTCATTGGAAGGTGTATAATTTAGTGGGATCATTTTATGTAAATGCATTATACTTCTCATATGATATGTTTACTTATATGTGTTTATATTTCATGTATATCTTTTTGTAGAATAAATGGCATCAAACAATAATCATCTGTCACTGCGATCTCTCCTTGAGAATGAAAAGTTGGAAGAGAATGGTACAAACTATATGGATTGAATCCGTAGCGTGAGAATTGTTCTCAGGCAAGAGGAAAATTTGTACGTTCTCGAGGAACCTATTCCACCTGAACCTGCTGCCAATGCTACTAGGGCAGTGAGGGATAAATATCTGAAAGCACAAGCGTTATTCTACTGATGTTGGTTGCCTCATGCTCTCCGCCATGTGCAAGAACCTTCAGAAGGATCTTGAGCACTTGGGGACAGTTGATTTAAACAATCGACTGATGGAAATGTTCCAAGTTCAAGCTAGGTAAGAAAGGTATAACACAGTTAAGGTCTTGACCTCATGCAAGATGAGTGAAGGACAAGCTGTTGGTCCCCAATCTCTTAAGTTGAAGGGCCACATTGAGCATCTTGAAAGGCTCGGTTTTCCAATTAGCCAAGAGTTGGCTACCGACATAATATTGAATTCATTGCCCAAAAGTTTTAGTAATTTCATAATGCACTATAACATGGGTGGCATGAATAAAAACCTTTCCGAGTTAGTTCAAATGTTGAACACTGTGGAAACCAATATTGTCGAGAAGAAAACCGATCAAGTGCTAATGGTTAACAAGGGGAAGGGTTTCAAGGGTAAGGAAAAGGCAAAGGTATCTAATCCTAATGCAAATGTTGCCAAACCCAAAAAGGCTGCCAAGCCTAAAGAGGCTAAGCCCAAGTCCCAAGAGGACGCTGTCTGCTTCCATTGCAATGAGATTGGACATTGGAGGAGAAACTGCACAAAATACATGGAAGCACTGAAGAAGAGCAAAGGAGTTGCTTCGACTTCAGGTATCTTTGTTATAGATATATTCCTATCTACTTCTAGTTCTTGGGTATTGGATACCGGATGTGGAACTCACATTTGTTTAAATGTGCAGGGTCTAAAGAACAGAAGGATGCTTGAAGAGGATGAAGTGGACCTACGTGTGGGAAATGGAGCAAGAGTTGCTGCATTAGCCATAGGAACTTATGAAGTTACTTTACCTAGTGGACTAATACTTGTTTTGAACAATTGTTATTACGTTCCAGCTTTAAGTAGAAATATTATTTCGATTTCATGTTTGGATAATGAAGGTTTTAATTTTCTTATATGTGATAAGAAGTTTTCCATTTACAAGAGTGATATGCATTATTGTATTGCTGTTTCATTCAATGGTCTTTATATCCTTGATGTTGAAAATTGTGATAATGATGTCTATAACATTAACAAAAGATCTAAACCCAATGATGTAAACCACACTTACTTATGGCATTGTCATCTTGGCCATATAAATGAGAAACGCATTTCTAAACTCCACAAAGATGGATTTTTAGACTCACATGATTATGAATCTTATGAGACATGTGAATCTTGTTTACTTGGCAAGATGACCAATGACCCATTTACCAAAACTGGTGAAAGGGCGAGCGACTTATTAGGCCTCATACATACCGATGTGTGTGGACCTATGAGTAGCGATGCTAGGGGAGGATTTCGGTACTTCATAACATTCACTGATGATTATAGTAGATTTGGATATGTTTATCTAAAGAAACATAAAAGTGAATCGTTTGAGATATTTCGAATATTTCAAAATGAGGTACAAAACCAACTTGGCAAAACTATTAAAGTACTTCGATCCGATCGAGGTGGCAAATATTTGAGCCAAGAATTTGACAGTCATTTTAAGAGTTGTGGAATCATTTCAGAACTCTCTCCACTCGGAACACCACAATGGAATGGTGTGTCTGAGAGGTGGAATAGAACTTTGTTGGACATGGTTCGTTCTATGATGAGTCAAGTTGAGCTTCCTTTATCCTTTTGGGGACATGCACTAGAAACTGCTGCTTTCACTATAAACAAAGTTCCTACCAAATCGGTTCAAAAGACCCCATATGAGATGTTGCATGGAAGAAAACCTAGTTTGTCTTTCATGAAGATTTGGGGTTGCGATGCATATGTCAAGAAGTTAACTTCCGACAAGCTAGCACCTAAGTCTGATAAATGTGTTTTCGTGGGTTATCCTAAGGAAACCAAAGGATACTATTTCTACAACCGAAACGAGAACAAAGTGTTTGTTGCTCGAAATGGTACTTTCTTAGAAAAGGAGTTTCTTCGCAAAGGAACCAGTGGGAGTAAAATAGATCTCGAAGAAATTCGAGAACCCGAAAACAACATTGAACATATGGTAGAGACTGAACCAAGTTCACAAGTAGTTGTGGAACCGGTTCAAGATGCACAATTTCTTCACCGAAGTGGTAGGTCACGATCCGAACCCGAGAGATATGGATTTCTCGTTACGGAAAGTGATGAAGTGGAGTTAATCGAAAACGATGAACCTACTTGCTATCAAGAGGCGATTGTAAGTGCTCCAATTTGAGCTTGTTAGAATTTTCGTTAGAAAATTAACGAAAGTTATAACATTTCTAACAATTCCTAACTATCCTAACATTTCTAACAAAGTGAGGGTAAAATGGGCATTGTTATTTAAGGTTAAACCTTAAAAAGAATCTCAAAAAGCAAAACAAAAGAAGAAAACCAAAAATGGCAATGGCTGGAGACACAAAAACTGGCTGTTAATTTGAATTTTGAAAAAGATTATTCTTCTTGTCCAAAGCTGGAGCTGCATTTAATGAACAGTGCACGCCTACTGGACCTATCCGCGCGGATACCTTTGCATTTTCAGGAGGGCTATAAATTGAGCCCTCCAAATACAAAAATAAAAAGGAAGAACACATTTTGCACCGAACCTCTGGCGAAATATAGAGAGAAAACAGTGAGAATTCTTCAAGAATTGTCACCATTTTCTCTCCAATCTTTCCCAACTCACACTCATCCACTCACTCTCATATTCAAGCCCTAAACACTCATATACTCAAGCCAAACACTCAAGAACACAAGGAAGATTGGTAAACCCTCCTCTTCCTAACCCTAAATCTCATCCATGCATACATCTTCATACTACAAAATGTAGTTCTTTCATCTTCTTTCTTTAGATCTAAGAAGATCACCATGGAAGACCATCTCCATGGATGATCTTCTACAAAGATCAACATTACTTTTAAGCTTTCTTACTTTCTTGCAAAGAAAACTCATTTTCAAAACCCCAAAAACCATTTTCAAGCATAAAATCTCATTTTCAAAGGATAAAAATCCCCTTCCCAAGCAAATGAAATGCTTAGTCCTAATGTACCCCAAGGATGGTTTGGTATAGTTGATTCACCACTAAAATGTCTAGTGATCACTAACCAAAACCTAGGGAAATGGGGACAAGCATGGATGCAAAACCCCCCTTAAAATCATATTTTCTTTCTTGAGAAGTTGCTGTCCAGTAGCAATTTTCTCAGACCTCAGTCCATGGTCTTAATTTTTGGACACAGATGAACTTGGAATTTGGTGTTGACTACAAAACACTTTTTGTAGCCAACATCCAGAGATTTCCAGACATATTTTTACTTTATTTTTTGGGTGAGTAAAACTCCTCTTTTCAAATTTTCTTTCAGAGGCTAGTTCATCAGCTTCTGGAAATCCAGATCTCATATCTGAGGTTTACAGAAGGTTTTGACCCCTCAAATCTTCTCCAAAATGGAAAATTCCTTCTCAGAAACCTTATTTAAGGTGTCTAGAACAACTTTCATTCTCTGAGTTTATCCAGATTATGAAGTTTTAAGACCCTTGAATCCCTTTTAAAATCAAAGGTCCACTGCCTTTTTCATTCTGGCAGAAATGGCTCTCAACTTCAAAAGGTCTTTTGAGTACCAAATCTCAATCCAAAAATCTTCCAAAAAATCATGGGATCAGTTTAAAGTCTTAAAAAGATATCCCAATTTTTACTTTTCTGAGTTTCAACTTATTTTGGCCAAAACACACACACACACACACACACACAAATGATTTTCAGCTTGGAAGACTCGTTTTACGAGGCGCGTCGGGTGCACACTAACGTCCTTCCCGACGCGTAACATGACCTCCGAACCTAAATCTCTGATCTCGGGCTTTTTTCAAAGTTTTGGCCCTCAAAATTAAAATGGCGTGACGACTCCGTTTTTCCGGTTTTATTTGGTTTTTCAAAGAAACGCAAAAATCGAATTTTCCCGCGAATGGCAACATCATCACAGTGGCGACTCCGCTGGGGACTAAGCTTTTTTTTTAAAAAAAAATGGTATTTGGTATATTGGTGGAAACCACTAAATTTCCCGTTATCGCCTCCTAACACGAGTCGGGGATAAATTGTGGTCTAACAATCCCACGTACCGGTATCACCGTTTTAAAAAAAAAAGGCTTTTGAGGGTCAAGCTTCCGTCCCGGCTTTGAAAATCATTTTTGTGTGTGTGTTGATTTTTGCACAGTTTTCATGTTGTTTTGGCCGCCTCGGAGAAAGTCAAAATTTTGACTGTCGGAATAATGTCCCTAACTGTCGGAATTTTCGTGCTTATGTGCTCATTAAAAATTTCAAAAAAAAAAGATTTTCAAAAAAAAAAAGAAGAAAATTCTCAAAAAAAAATCATGCATCATATTTTTAAGACTCATAAAAAAATCTCTATTTTACTCAGAAAAAGAATATAGACTGCTTGCACACTACGCGCACGTGACCGTACACTGCACACTACGTCCTTAACCCGGGGAAATCCTTGTCGCGGTCCGTTTGGTCTTATTATCTTATTACGCCTCTCGGATGAGCACAGGACTACCCAAACATCCCATGGAGCCTCGTGTCGACCATGCACTTGTCCGTGACACACTTTGTCCGAGACCCGGTTGGTTTTTAGTGCAGTGCAGTGTCATGCCCTGTCCGTGTATAGACCTTTCCTTTCAAGCCTTTGTCGGCATACCGACTCAATACCTTTCGGGGACCCTTATCGGTCGAAGTTCCCGGTTTTCCGCCGCGAGACTTTGACCAAGATATTGGCCGCGCCTTGACTTCGGCTCGGCGCACAAATTATACACGGACTCCCAAAGATTGACACTTTGAGTCATCAAGGATTAATGACTATTCCATGCCTAATTACGGCTTAGCGACGACAAGTCAAGATCAATCGTGGACGCTTATCGGTCAAATCATGCCAAATTTTTTGTCGAGCCCTCGGACATGATCTTGACTTTCGACGTCAGCTTTGTCCGTAATTTACATCTAATGCTCGTTAAGACTCGATTACCCGCCAGACTTTTAGGATCGTTTTTCTTTCGGTCGGTGGGACCCGCTTGCCCTATAGGACCCTCGCCGGGGCCGTCCACCCTGGGAGGTCGAAATACGGAGTGGAATACGAGGGCTTATAGACGTAGTGACGGGGCCCACCGATCCAGAATCGAGTAGTTTGCGAAAAAGAAGAGCAATCTTTTCCAACCGATTAGGTTAATAAAACATGTTTTAAGTAAACGTGAACAAATAACCGCATGTTGCATGAGCTCAAAGCCCAAACACCTACCCTCCTTCCATTCCCAGACATCTGAACCTTCATGTCCTTTCCCCGCGACTCCGCACAAAGCTTGGTTTCGGGCACCGGGTCACCGTTTGATCGGTTGGGAAGAGTCAAGCGCGTCATCGGCTTCGCCATTTGTTCCGACTCCGGGTTTGAGAATGTACGCATCGCCCGGTAATGATGGGGATAACGTCACTCCGCCTCCCGGACCCCTCGGACGAGCAACGGTGGAATCGGTTAGCGAGAACGAGATGAGGTTACGACAGGAAGCACGGCTAAACGGCCTTATGGAGGCTATTAAGAGTCACGGTCGGCCGCCGGCCTCAATCCGTATGGCACCTTCACCGTGGAAGAAGACGAGGATGCCAACCCCACTCTCGGTCGCCACGACTACACCGGGATGCCGCCACCCACCTCCTATGGTGCCACTACGAGAACCCATGCTCCTCGATTTTCGGGACGGCCCGGCTCCCCAACCACGAGACCACCAGGGCCCACGGCAGCGACGGCACAAATCGGTGGGGGCAAAATCGATGCGGAATGTCTTCTCATGGTTGGGGCTATCTCGGAATGCCACGGCTAATCGGGATCCCTCCTCGGTTCGGAACCGATCAATCCGGACCCTCACGGCAACGGCCACGGTTCGGAATGCCGCCACAACTTGGTTACGGGCCACGGTCGGGAGCCCCTCCTTAGAAACGATACTAGTTCAACGCTCCTCACACAAATCCATTCCTCACTCCCGAGACTTCTATGGGTTACCAAGCCTCCGTCCGGTGTCATCCGAATCACCGGGACCGTAGTACCCGGGTTACACACCTTCACCACAAGCGGCCATGCAATTCAACAATCGGGACGGCGGCCCGCACTCAAGCCTACTTACGGGCCCCACTCTGGAAATCCAAGTTATCCGGCCACATCGGGGCTGCCCCACCTACTTTGCCGAGTTGAAAATCAACGGCAAGCCGCAAGAGTTCTACCCTTTTGCTCGAGGCTCCTACTCATGCTCCCCAGGGTAACTTCGGCCCCCGGTCGGGTTTTCACCTACGTCCGGATCGGCCGTTCCCTCCACCGATCTGCCTCCGAGTGGTAGCTCCTCTCTCTAGCTCGGCCACTAGCTTGAATGCCATGGTTCCGCCACACGACCCTCATCGCTTTGGTTCATGGAACAACACAAGGAAATGAAAGCGCGGTCGGCGAAATCGCCAAGAAGTACGCCTTCCGGCCTACGAGACCGGACTCCATTGTTCCTGCCCCACAAATTCGTGATGCCAAATCTGGATCTCTTTGATGGGACCGCATGTCCGAAAACCCATTTGGACACGTATACCTTGGCGATGAAAGCCAAAGGATGTACCAATCGGCGGTTGGGTGACTATTTCGATCTATCCTTGAAGTCCGGTGCCTTAAAGTGGTTCTTCCGTTTGAAACCTAAAGCCGGGGCTACATGGGACCAGATTACCAATGCCTTCACGAGAAAAATATAAGGCCAACTTGGAATGGGAAACAAATAGGGTTGACCTACAAACAACGGTGCGGCGTCTGATGAGAATGTTGGGGACTTCTACAAGCGGTGGAATGCGAAACTTCGGTGAAATGGCCATCCCTCCTTCCGAAGAGGAACAATGGACATCTTCCGGTCATGCTTGAAACCACATCGAGAGCCTCCCTCGATCACTTCCCATACTCGAGACTTACGGGCCATGGTTAACTCTGCGGCTAAGTTTGAAAAGGCCTACAATCGGCAACCGGCTGCTTTGCACGCCTACGAGATATCGGGCTCCTTCGCAAACACGCCCACCTGCTCGCCAAAGGCAAAGAGACGATTAACTATGCGGGACGGGAATGTAATAACACGACTCCTTTTGCTCCCAGAAACCGGCCGAGCCCAGACCGCGGGTCATAAATCTCGAAAACTTTGGAATGCCCACTGAACGACATCTTTAGGGGGTGGTGAAAGAAGGCTTGCTTTGCGGCCTTTGGAGAATTTCCAACCCGAAATCCGAATGCTCCCGTGGATACTACAAAGTATTGTGCTTTTCATCAAGCTCACGGACATCGGCGACAACCGCTTTACTGCGAAAAAGGCAATCCGGGGGCTAATAGAGCAAGGAAAGTTGGAAGGCCCAGGGCCCTAACACGATCAAAAATCCGGCCACGGAACCATAATCGGTGAATATGATTGAATGCGGAGAATCTTCGCATGCCCGGGAAGATGCGATGAAGGTCCCCAAATACCCGTGGCCAACCTCGTCGAGGATCCTGAGTCGGATTCCCCCTCGGCCTCGAGGATATCGAGCGAATCAACCCATCTTGGTCTCATGTCGAGACTCCTTGCAAGAATACGAGGCCCGCTATTTTTCGGGTGAAGGGAAGGCCGATACCGAAGAAGCTGAGGCATTCCGTTCAAAACATGAAAGAACCATTTATACAAGATGGTTAGAACAATCGAGAAGAATCGAACAAGAAAGCTTCGCGGGCGCTGTCTTGGGGCTTATCGGCAAAGAGGCCGAAGAGCATGCGGAGCTAGTACACTTCGCAAATTGGCTTTGGGAGAGCCCGAATATGATCCCGAGAACAGTGAAGAATCGGAAGAGGAGGATTCCTTCTATATCCTACACAGTGTCAAATACGTGCCACCCCCTCTCACTCTTCCCCCGCAATTTACGGGAGGAGAAGGCGAGTCACAATTGCCGCTTCCGGGAATGGGAACATATGACAATTTTGCGGTTGCACGCACCCATATTCCCCCAACGGGTTTGATCGGCGTTCCCTCTCGGCGAAATCCCGGTAGTATGGGAAGAAGATTCCGATGACAGCGATGATGATGATGATGACGAGTGAAGAGTCAAGCGAGGCCCCGATCCGGAAACAATGCAGGAACAATCATGCCGGAAATGAGCCCATGGGAGCTAGGCACAATGGTTGGTTGTCGGCAAGCAACGACGAAGGACCGCCAGGAAATGCGGATCAGATACCAATGGAAACAGACCCCTACGAGGTGTCACTTGTAAGATGCATTTGTGGCCAATGCTCGGATGCTCCAGAGGATGAGGGACAGCAAAGCCCGCGCCCAGATCCGTACATATCCGAAATCCTAGAACACAACGTTCCTTATAAGAACCTGACTGGTGAATGGAAAGGGTTTATTGAAGCACTGGTCGAAAATGGAGGGTTTCAACCACCAGAAGATGAAGAATTCGTAAACATTATTGGATCTTTTTCTTCTTTCCCAAGAACGGATGGCATAACAACCGTAAGGGTCACAGCCGGGCCGCTCGAGCGCAGCGAGTGCCTGCAATCCCTGAAAAGGGTTATCGATCTGAACGTCTCCCCAGTGGCCTTCATACCTATGAATCCACATGACGCCTTTCTAATTGCTCCAGTGCCCGACAATGGACCCCGGGTGCTCCTTATTTGGACACAGATCTATCAGCCGCTACCTCAAACTCCGAGGGGGAACGTTGCCTATCCTTCACCTGTGGCTGCCCTACTTGCAAGACTGAAAGAAAAAGAATATACGACGAGATGGAGGCCGATAGCCACAACTCTGTGGGCCATCCAAGGGATGAAATCGAAAAGCCGCCGAGCCCCGACAATAGCGACTCTTGTTGCATGATAACTATGAGCAAGACCTGCCATGAGAGTGAGTCGGAGGACGCCCTAGCTCTGTGGGCCATCCAAGGGGCAACAACACAACCCCAAACCCGAAAGCCTGTGACTTGGGAAGCAGTTATAAGGGCCGCCCGGGGAAGGAGCCGGTGCGGCTCGGCCCCTCACTTGTCACTAGACTCCGTCGGGCCCAATGGCCAATAGCGAAAAGGGCTCCCCATTGACCCTAGCGGCATTGAAGAAATCCGGTCCACGAGACGGTGATGAGGAAGTTAATCTGTTGACCCGATGCGAGCGGATCTTCCAAGGAAATCCCAAGGCGAGATAAGAAGGCCACGAGATCAAGCACCGAAAAGAAGATCGCCGCCCTATGCTAAGACAGTGAAAATCCAGGACCACTGAAAAAGAGGATCCCGTGCTCACCCGGTTGAAGCAAACACAGCCAACATTTCCCTCTGGTCTCTACTCACTTCGTCTTATCCCCATAAGCGGAAGCCGGAAGAAAGCTTGGCTCGCACTCTCGTGCCTATTGATGCTACTCCCGATGATGTGGGTACGGCTGATTGGAAACATCCACTACGGGAACATAATCACTTTCACGAGATCTCGACCTCCCTCAATTTGGGGCTGATCATAATGAGCCTCTCTTCATCACAGCCCAGAATTTGGATGAACGACGCCTCCCTCGAGGTCTGGTTGATAATGGGTCCGGAATGAACATTCTTCCGGCAAAGATCATGAGCTTGCTTGATATCAAGACTACGAGACTTGAAGCCTTCTTCTCTCACGGTCAAAGCTTACGACTCAACATCCCGGCAGTCCTCGGAGTTGCTACTTTAGACCTCTGGTTTGGACGAAATTGATACTGTGGAATTCCGGGTTATCGACATCCCGATTACTTTCAACGCCCTGTGGGAAGACCTTGGCTGCACCAAGTCAAAGGGTCGCCTCAAGCCTCCACCGGTGTGTGAAATTCGTCTCGAATGGGGATCGACGACCATTTACGGAGATTTAGTCACTTTAGAAGGCACGGATACGGGCGGAATACCTATTACTGGAAATCAAACATGACGAGGAAGGTCACATGCTAACGGGCTTCACGGTCGAGCCTCCCAAGGCCCAAGTGTGCAACATAGATCGACGGTCACTCGGGATAAAATCCCACCGGTCTTGAAAATGATGAGAAAAATGAGCTATCTACTGGCCTCGATGCAGGGAAGCGCCAACAAGGAACTTTCAAACTCATCGAAGTGAAAGGACGGAATACTCGCCACGGCACAGGATATGAGGCCTCCCCGGTGGACCTTTGCAAAAGGAAAAAGATTTGAAGGCTGCCACGGGGAAAGGTCCCGATCGACAACCCTAAATCTCTCCCCTTCGGTCTAATTTGGGCGACTACTTTGTAAAGGGTCCCACACAACCGGGAAACATCACGAGCCCACTCCTACGGCGGGATGGCTAAAGCTACAAGATAACCTCAACAAGTTCGGAGGAACCAAGGCTAACCCGGTCCGTAGAATGTTCTGGACTTACCCAAGATACACAGGGCTACCATTACCATGAAGAGTGAGTATACCTTCGGGCGTGCACGACACAGTGGAACAGGTTCGAGAAGCTCACAACCACTATTCCCTACGCCCGGGAAGACCCGAAACCCGAGTTCGAATTGACAGTGCCAAAAGCTAAGGCCACGGAATTTCCCTCGAGATGATTGGGATGGTGCAGTTATGCGACAATTGTTCGAAGAAGAAGTCCGGGTGCCGGACACGATTGATCTCGGCTCGGTCCAAAAATGATAGCGGCAATTGAGAAAGGAAAACAAAAAACGGCCACGGTTCGAGTCATGAGGCCACCAATAGCGATGCCGCTAAAGAATTGGGAAACTCTCTCGGGCCCGTCCGCGACCAAAGAGGAAATGATCACCAAGCTTGGATTGGTCCCCGTCCCTTTGTGTCAATCTAGGACAAGTCCTCCCGAGTCTCTCTGTTAAGATCGAGTCTCTAGGGTCGTCCGATGGCCTTACGCACGAAGACTACGAGTCGCAGAGCAAGCACCGTATCCCTTTCGTTTTCAATGAAATGACGAACCTTTCCGGAAAGTATCCCTTGATTGCCACTTTAACTAATGATGAATTAATTAATAAAAAATTTTTTAATAATAATTCATTAGATGAAAAAGCGAGACACATTAAACGAAAAAAAAAATCAAACAACAAAAAAAAATCTTTAAGCGGGTTGTCAGGAAGAGGAAAATCGAGCCCAAGGCCGAAGAGATTTTGACGAGTGTGAATTTGGGAACTGCGGAAGAGCCTAAAAGACGCAGATTGGCGATTTCTTCGAAGGAATCGAAAAGGATGCTCTGCAAAGTCCTACAAAATCCTCAATTCAAAGAAAGTAGCCCTCTTCATCAAAGAAAACATCATATGCAGATACGGGTTGCCGGCCCGAAATCATCTCGGATAATGGATCCCACTTCGAAGGGAATGTGAAAAAGCTGGCTGGCGGAATTCCGAATAACCCGTCACAAGTCATCTCCTACGGGCCCCAAACCAACGGAGCCGTCGAAGCGGCAAACAAGATTCTGGAAAATATCATCCGGAAAATGGGTGTCCAAGGCGAGAGATTGGCCGAGAAGTTACACTTGGCACTGCGGGGCTACGGAACATCGGTCGAACGGCAAGCGGGAAACACCTTTTGCCCTCACATACGGAGTGGAAGCCGTACTCCCAATCGAGCCGGAAATCCCTCGCTCCGTATCTTCTTTGGAAAGCCGGATCAACGAGGTCGAATGGCTCCCGAGTCGCCATGATGAATTGGCCCTACTAGACGAACGCCGGCGAAGGCCATGGAACACATCCGAGCCTACCAAGGAAGAATGGCTAGAGCCTTCGACAAGAAAGTAAAGCATCGGGAGATCCGAGAAGGTGATCTCGTTCTAAAAGAAAAGCCCCGGTCAGAGTATCAACCCCTCGGCAAATGGGAGCTGTATGGGTCGGGCCATATGTCGTCCGTAAGATCTTCTCCGGAGGAGCCATGCAACTTGCGGACCTCGACGGGAATCCCTTTGTACACCCGGTGAATGGTGACAAGGCTGCGCGAGATACTACGCAAAAAAAAAAAACAAAAAAAGAGTGCTAAAGAGTAATACCCAACTAGGTTAGAAACCCGAAAAGGGGTGGCCTAGGTAAAAAACAGGGTTGCACCAAAAAAAAAAACAAAAAAAAAAAACAAAAAAAAGAGTGCTAAAAGAGTAATACCCAACTAGGTTAGAAACCCGAAAAGGGCGGCCTAGGTAAAAAACGAGGGGTTGCACCAAAAAAAAACAAAGAAAAAAGAGTTCACCCGAGGTTGAACTACGAAGACCTGAGCTCCTCAAAATGAGGGAACGTGGCGGCGAGGAAACGGTTCGGTCTAAAGCACAAATAAAAGCCATACTTTGGCATCAATACAATTGATCAGACCATGAAAGCGTCTCCAAAAACTCTAAAGCAATTCAAAATATTCATTACAAGTTGAAAGCTCTTTGATGAGTCTAAGCCCGATTCATTCCTACAACCGGCAACTGCTAAAAGAAAACTAAGATACATAATCAAACTAATGTGTATGCGTCATGGCAAGAAAGGATACTCGGAAACCTCGGGAAGTCACTCCAAGCCACTCGTGCGGCCTCTCCCTTTTCTTCCCCCTCCGAGTCTTCTTTTACGACAGGAAAAATGTCGGTGTTCCTCCTACCGAGCTACGGTATAGGAGACGGGGTCTATCAAACCGGCCTCTGTCGGGGCCTTAGCCAGCCACAGCGTCATCCCTCATCTCACCTGTAACCTAGGCGGCAGCATAGGAGCCCTCCTCTCTGTCTCTTGACGTAAGCCTCATAATCGGGCCACGAGCGTCTCCGCTCACTGTCATGAGGATTGGCCCTCGCCTCGGCCCTCCTCCTCTCGAAACGATCGGGACCTCCGCACCCACAATGGCCTCACGCCGTCTCAGAAATAGCCACACGAGTCTCTCCCGAGATGCCTCTCATACCAATCCAGTACCAAGTGGTCGGGAACACCGGTCTCGGGCCGAGAATGACCCGAGGAGGAAAGGCATCATACCTCCATGCTCGGGAAAGAAATGGAAACACCGAGGGATCATCCATGGAAAGCAGGAACCACCACCCTGGTGGCTACATCATCAAAGCCCTCCAAAGGAACCTGCTCCAAGCCAAAGCGCCTAAGGACCGGAGCGGAATGTAGAAGCTGGGTGAGAAAGCCCGGAAGCATAACCACATGGGACCCGTCTGAAGCACTCTGCGAGTCTCCACCTGCCCGATGAGGCACCAACCATCGATATCTTCGATCGGCGACCCGCCATCCAACGCGCCCACGAGCCACGATCATCAAAATCTACATCGACACCTCTCCTGGCAAAAGTCCAAGGCACGATCATATCGAGAGGTTTCCCAGAAGAACCCCAAACGCTCCATCGGCCACAGGGGTCAAGAGGAACGGGCTGCCCCGTGCATATACCGCCGTCCCGGTAGCTAATGCTCGAGAGCATGAAAAGTCTCCCCAGAATCAAAGGAACGACATCTACGCCGGGCGACGGTGAACGACAACATCCAAAGCGAGACCGATGGCGGATCCCAAAGGAATAGACCATGAAAAGGGTGCCAAACATACAAAGTGCAAAGGCATCCCAATATGCATCATCCACCAAACCTAGGCCCCTAAATCTGTCGGGAAGACCGGAAATATCGAGATGATCGGGACCGCGGATCATATCTTGCGCTTCCTCCGGGAAAGACGAAGGAGGACGCACAACTGTCGCAACAAAGAAGCCCTCCGGCAAAGGGAACCGCTATCTCTTCCACCACCGAACCTCCAAGTAAGGCCCGAAATTCTTCGACAGTCGGAACAATCTCGTTGAAGGAAAGGCAAAAGACATGCCTTCTAGTATCCCAAAACGAACAAGAAGCTCTTAAGAGGTCATAATCCGGAACCAATTCTTTGAGAGACCACAAGCATCGTATCTTGTACCTTTCTTCAAAGAATGATCTTCTCTCATGCATGATCTCCCTACACCACTCCTTGAACTTTTCAAAGAACAACATTTGCCTTTCTTTGGACAATTTTGGAGAATTTTTGGCCATTTCCATGGTTTTTCTCTTTCTCCCGAAAATGGCTTCGTTGACTCGGAGGTTGAAGAGGATATTTGAATTTGAAATAAAGCAAGACCAGTGTCAACCAAAATTAAAGGACAAGGTCGAAACCGCCCCTATCCGCGCGGATGAGTTTGCAAAAAAAATCTCGCAATGTACCAAGCCGCTACACCAAAAGAGGAATATTCCGTCCCGTTGCTCGAAACCCGTGCAAAAAACTCCCCAAACCACCCATATACCAAACACCCTTGCAAAAAAAAAAAAACCAAGGCTCATGCAACACTGCATTCATATTGCATTGCATTCATAAAATAAAATCCTAAATTATTACATTCCAAAAAAAAAGAGTGTGCATAAAAAAAAAAGCAAACATAAATAAAATCCTAAATTATTACATCAAAAATGTGCACAAGCCGTACAAATCTAAATCTCAATCTCAAAAAAATCAATCGGAGTCTCCAAAGACCCGATGTCTCCCCGCCCTCTTGCGACTCTGCCCGCTCTCCTCAGAGCCCCGAAAATCTCGGGCTCGTAATCGTCCTCGTCTCCGGAGAGAGGCTCGCCAGACCAACCGGCACGCTCCGATAGGGCAAGCCGAGATCTCGCAAAAAAGTCGTATCCGAAGGTGAAGGCGTCTACTCCCGCACGTACGAAGACGACCCGCCATGCCGCCAAACGTGTCCCCGCCCGTGTGGATCCCCGAGAATGACGTGATCCGAAGGCGCACTGCGAGATCAAGGGGAGAGGAGACAAAGGAGTCTCGAAGAAGTCTCTGAGCGAATGGGGAAGCCTCCGTTCGACAGCGCCGGCCGTGGTCGCCGCTCTAGCTCGAGGAGCCCCGCAAGCGACCATCCTCCCGATGAATCTCTTGGCTCCCGATCACTTGCTTCGCGCCTCTCGACGACCACCTTCGAAAACCGCACAAAAGCAAAAGCGTCAAAAAAAGGGTGATGCTAAAGATGATGAAACAAAAGAAAGAAAAGAAGGGGAAAAGGTGAAGCCATACCTTCATACCCTGGACGAGGCCTAAAGCTCGTGGAAGTCGCTCGGCCGAGGGAATCCGCACCCTCAATCGGACTCCCATCCCGGATATAGGAAAAATCCGTCCGAGGGTACCGCGGGATCCCAAGCCCCTCCCTATCCAAAACCCGAGGCATCCTCGCCCTCCTCAAGACGAATGTCGCATACGGCTCAATCGCCACGAAGTCCGAGAAGTGCCGGCCTCGCTTGCAGAATCATCCCAGTCACTGGGACCGATCGCCGGTGCATCATATCGGCGGGAGGCTCCACCGGTGTCCTCAAAGGCGAGTTCACGCCATGTTGAGCGCGTCACCCTCTCTCCCGCATAATAGGCATCGCAGTCGACCCTCAAAATCCTCCGCCGCACCCGGGCCCGCATCTCGCGCCCTTCACCGCGCTACCTCAAAGCGATCCTGTGGGAAGAATATCATCCCCTCATCCGTCTCTTGGCCTCCGTCAAAGGAAGGCAATCCGCGTATTCGAGAGTTGTACGCCCCGGAGCTTATCTTCCCGGGCATGCTTGGACCAAGACCGCATGGCCGGATACGCCCGACGTACTACGCCACCGCCGCCACACCGTGACGTGGAAAACTCCAGCGCCCATACCGCGAAAGGTAAAAATCCAATCAATCCAGCTGCAAAAGAAAAGTGCGTGCTCAAAGAAAAAGAGGGAAAGCAAAAGAGAGCTATACCTGTGGCAAACTCAAAGCAAGAAGGAGCTCACAGCCTTCCCATTGCATCTATCGAGAGCAAAATAAAGCTCTCTAATGTTCCCGCCTCTCCCCACGAGACATCTCCGGCCGTCTCCATGTCCCTCCAAGGACCTCAAGCAAGGCAAAGATCGCCGTCCCTCAAGATGTCCAAAGAGCGTGCTCGAGAAAGCAAACCACAAGAAGGCCCCGGCAATCTGATCTACGCCTATCCTCTCCTCCCCACCCTCATAGCTCGCTATGGTCTCCACAATCTTGCCGTAGACCACGGCATACTCCATCCCCATCCCCTTTTGGGAATAGGGGAAAATCCTGTAAGAGCTCGCAGACGCTATCGCTGTAGCCATCCCGCCACTCAATGCCGCGTCCATTAAAGGACAGCCCGTAATCGCAAAGATAGTCGAGGGCGTAACCGTAGCCTCGCCCGCAAAGTGGAAGGTGCGGGTCGCGTCCCACCAAGGCCGCGCCGCAGCAAACATCAAGCCCTCGCTCTTAGTGAACTCGACCTTGGCCCCCTCAAGCACTCGACGAACTCCCGTGAGCCCCGTCTCGACAACAACTGCGTCTGACTCGCCAAAGCTCCTCGGCCCGCATCCGAAGCTTCTGGCCCCACAAATCAATCACGTACTCCACCGATCCTCGAGTCTTCATCTTGTTCACTCGCTCCGTCACAAAACGGTTTCCGCCCCGTAAAAAAAAAAAGAGAAAGAGAAAATGTCAAAAAGATTGCATTTGCATTTACATAAAAAAAAAAATTCCAAAGATAACAAAGATACAATGAGTATAGCCCCATTTTTCTCGCGTGAAAGAAAACAGTTTTCAGCAAGTCCCAATGCATTCATCAAAAAAAAAAAAAGATGCATTCCTACGGGAGTAATAACTCCGTCCCATTTTCATAAAATAACATGCATATCATCCATCTTACATGCAACGGAGGAAAAATCCGTCCCACTTTTCAAAAAAATGTGGCAAAAATGCCAATTCTTCCTGGCAAAATGCACATTTTGGGATACCCACAATGCATTCATTGCAACATGCATATCATCAAGATCAATATTCAATTTCGAAAAAAATCATCATCAACATGCAAGATTCAAATTTCAAAAAAATCAATCAACAGTCACAATTCACAATTTCGAATTTTCACATGCAATTTTCTGGACAAAAAAATGTGGCAAAAATGTCAATTCTTTTTCTCAAGCAAAATGCACATTTTGAGTTACCCATATACTCATTACAACATGCATAGCATCAAAATCAAAATCCAAGGCTAAGAACATGGTCATTTTCGAAATTATCAAAAAAAAATCAAAAATCAAAATCAAATCACCCAAAAATCAATGTCAAAGCAAGAAATCAACAAGGGGATCAAGAGGATTCGAAGTATACCAAGTTCGGAGATGCGGATCCGAAGCCCAATGTTGCCAAGCATCGTGGTAGGGCTCTTCCGCAATCGATTTAAGCAGCGAAAGGTTGTAATGCCTCCTCATTCGGACGAGCTCCAATCGCTCTCTCCGCTACCGGACCACGTCCTTGCCGCCTTGAAAAGCACCTTCCCGTGTTCCATTGCTCGAAAAAAATCGAAGAAATCGGAAGATTTTGAAGCTTTTAGGCCAAAATGGCGGATTTGCGGAATTTTCTCTCTCTCTCTCGTAATTTTACTCCAAAAAACGAATGGGAAGAGGAAGGCGTTGCCCTCATTAATACCCCTGACTTTCGAGTCCTGCTCGCGCGGACGGACAGATTGCAAGGGTCAAAATGACCCCTTTTTTGCCTCAAAATTGTACCCATGTGGACTGCACTGGATCCCTAATTTGATCCCCAACTTTAGACGGACCCGAGTTAACCAGATAACCAAAGTCGGCCCATCTTTCAAGAAAATTACCCCTATATTTCTCAAACGTAAGACCGAGTGCCCCGAGAAAGATAACGAGATCCCGTATCTTTCATCAAAATTACCCGGCTATAGCCAAGCGTAAGACCGAGTGACCCGAGAAAGATAACGAGATCCCGGTATCTTTCATTAAAATTACCCGGTCTATAAATAAACGTAAGACCGATCTTCCCGGAGAGAAGATAACGAGATCTCGTATCTTTCTATCAAAAATCATCCGCGGTAAAGAAAACGTAAGACCGAGTGCCCCCCGAAAGATAACGAGATTCTCGTATCTTTCATCAAAATCATTCCCTGCTAAAGCGGTAAAACGTAAGACCGAGTGCCCCGAGAAGAAGATAACGAGATCTCGTATCTTTCATCAAAATCATTCCCCTAAGCAAATAAACGTAAGACCGAGTGCCCCGAGAAAGATAACCAAATCCCGTATCTTTCATCAAAATCATTCCCTACAGCATTAAAGCGTAAGACCGCAGTGCCCGAGAAAGCATAACTAAATCCCGTATCTTTCACATCGTCAAAATCACTTTCCGGCGAGCCAAACGTAAGACCGAGTCTTCCGAGAAAGATAAGCTGATCCCGTATTCCTTTCATCAAAATACTACCCGGCTGAGCCAAACGTAAGACCGAGTGACCGAGAAAGATAACGAGATCCCGTGATCTTTCATCAAAATTATCCCCTAAGTAAATTTCAAACGTAAGGACCGAGTGCCCCGAGAAAGATAACGGATCCCGTATCTTTCATCAAAATCAATCTCCCGGCCTAAGTAGTCAAACGTAAGACCGAAAGTGCTCCCGAGAAAGATAACTGATCCCGTATCTTTCACGCCAAAAATCATCCCCTAAGCCAAACGTAAGACCGAGTGCCCCGAGAAAGATAACGAGATCCCGTATGCTTTCATCAAAAATCAACCCCTAAGCATGAGTCAAACGTAAGACCAAATTTCCCGAGAAAGATAACTTGAGATCCCGTATCTTTCATCAAAATCTTCCACGGCGGAGCCAAACGTAAGACCGGAGTGACCGAGAAAGATAACTTGAGATCCCGTATCTTTCTTCATCAAAATTGCTCCCTGGCACAAACGTAAGACTCGAGTGACCAGAAAGATAACGAGATCCAAGAGTACCTTTCATCAAAATTACCCCGTAGCCAAACGTAAGACCGATTTCCCCGAGAAAGATAACGAGATCCCGTATCTTTCATCAAAATCTTCCAGACGGAGCCAAACGTAAGACCGCTTCCCTGCACAAATACGTCTCGATTTTCCCCAAAGTAAAGGCTAACGAAATCCCCAAACAAAGTTGAATCGGAATCCCAAAAGCCAACGAAATCTCGAGTAAGACTCGAACTACGAAAGGGCTTTGATTCCCACTAGGGATACGTAGGTAGCCTATCATTAGGTCCGGCAAACCTCGACCAAAACGGTCACCCTATCCTTCGGCAGCGGACGATCTAAGTCCACCGAAAGGCCATCGTCATCATCAAGGTTCGAGGCACCCTAAAACGCCATCTCCAAGGTTTGAGGCACCTAAGCACGCTATCACTAGGAAAGCGATAAATCACAAAAATCCCAGCCAGAGCGGATACAGTGAAGCTGACAATTCGTCACCAAAAATGGTCATTCCCTATCCCCGTAGGAGAGCGGATAGCCACTCCAGACAAAGATAATGGTCATCTCTTATCCCAATGAGAAGTTTCTTTCCAGCAAACGGACCGTAGAACTCGCTCATCAATTCCCGGAGGCACCTAAAACGCCATCATCTCCCGGGGTCAAAGACCCGAACTACGATCGGCTTGATTCCCGTTCGGGATACGTAGGTAGCCTATCGCTAGGTTCGGCCACCCGATCACTCGATCATCCCGCCAAATATGGAGCACTTGCTTTTATCGACGACCCGCTTCCTTCTCGAAAGCGCCGGTCGCCGAGGGGCTACCGTAAGTGCTCCAATTTGAGCTTGTTAGAATTTTCGTTAGAAAGGTGCTTAACGTAAAGTTATAACATTTCTAACAATTCCTAACTATCCTAACATTTCCTAACAACAAAGTGAGGGTAAAATGGGCATTGTTATTTAAGGTTAAACCTTAAAAGAATCTCAAAAAGCAAAACAAAAGAAGAAAACCAAAAATGGCAAATGGCCGGAGACACAAAACTCGGCTGTTGTATAATTTGAATTTTGAAAAAGCATTATTCTTCTTGTCCAAAGCCGGAGCCGCATTTAATGAACGAAAATAAGCACGCCCTCTTGGACCTATCCGCGCGGATACCTTTGCATTTTCGGGAGGGCTATAAATTGAGCCCTCCAAATACAAAAATAAAAGGAAGAACACAATTGCACCGAACCTGCGGCGAAATATAGAGAGAAAACAAGGAGAATTGCTTCAAGAATTGTCACCATTTTCTCTCCAATCTTTCCCAACTCACACTCATCCACTCACTCTCATATTGAGCCCTAAGCCCACTCATATACTCAAGCCAACTGACACTCAAGAACACAAGGAAGATTGGTAAACCCTCCTCTTCCTAACCCTAAATCTCATCCATAGTACATGCATCTTCATACTACAAAATGTAGTTCTTTCATCTTCTTTTCTTTTAAGATCTAAGAAGATCACCATGGAAGACCATCTTCCAACTGGATGATCTTTGCTTACAAAGATCAACATTACTTTTAAGCTTTCTTACTTTCTGCAAAGAAAACTCATTTTCAAAACTCGCTAAAACCATTTTCTAAGCATAAAATCTCATTTTCAAAGGATAAAAATCCCCTTCCCAAAGCAAATGAAATGCTTAGTCCTAATGTACTTCAAGGATGGTTTGGTATAGTTGATTCACCACTAAAATGTCTAGTGATCACTAACCAAAACCTAGGGAAATGGGGACAAGCATGGATGCAAAACCCCTTAAAATCATATTTTCTTTCTTGAGAAGTTGCTGTCCAGTAGCAAATTTTCTCAGACCTCAGTCCATGGTCTTAATTTTTGGACACAGATGAACTTGAATTTGGGTGCTGACTACAAAACACTTTTTGTAGCCAACATCCAGAGCTTTCCAGACATATTTTTACTTTATTTTTCGGGTGAGTAAAACCTCTTTTTCAAATTTTCTTTCAGAGGTTGGTTCATCAGCTTCTGAAAATCCAGATCTCATATCTGAGGTTTCCAGAAGGTTTTGACCCTCAAATCTTCTCCAAAATGGAAAATTCCTTCGCACAAACCTTATTTAAGGTGTCTAGAACAACTTTTCATTCTCTGAGTTTATCCAGATTATGAAGTTTTAAGACCCTTGAATCCCTTTTTAAAATCAAAGGTCCACTGCCTTTTTCATTCTGGCAGAAATGGCTCTCAACTTCAAAAGGTCTTTTGAGTACCAAATCTCAATCCAAAATCTTCCAA